>OX457053.1:13027756-13182756 GCA_949752735.1 Lumbricus terrestris | reverse complement strand
GAATGGTCTCGAGCAGCATAAGATAAGATTGTACCAAGATACTTTTGGGATCAGGTATGTTAGCAGCGCAATTCAGAAAGTGGATGGAAACCTTGTGTTGACTTTTAGTAACAGCTTATCTGAAGCAAAGTTGTTGGAGATCGATACGAGTGGAAGAATTATACGCAAATATCAATCGTCGCATGTTGGAGCTAGTGTTGAGTGTTTTGAAGATATTTACGGCAGAATTTTGGTGAATTATTCGGGTCACAGAATCGAGCTTTTGGATTCCGAATTTAATCTCATGGATACTGCTGTTCCACAGCTGGATGATGGACAGCAATTACGTCTCTCTCACCTGATATACAATGGCGACAGGCATGAGATGGTGGGTTTCCGTTATGATTGGAATCGGTCCACCTATACTGATAGCTGTGTTTTAGCTTCCATTCGCTTTACAGAAGGACGAATCACTGTTTGAATAATATTATGATAGTTTCGATAATATTTCAAAACATTTAATGCACGAAATAAGACATTCAAGTAAGTTTGCACACTGTATGTTTCCGGTGGACATAGGCTAGGCTATTTCAAAAGTTATTAAATTAAATTATTATTATTAAAAATATTAAATGCTTCAGGTTTCAACTTTATCTACATGCTAAATGGCTGCCCGATGAACTCTAGTAAAGGTCTTCTCACGACGAGTCAAATATTTAGTGTGCTTTACAATAATAGTCAAGTGCTTCAACTTGCTTACCTTAGTCTGAATTCTAGATACTTTGAGACAATGTTGCAGATCAACCTCGTTTTTCAATTGGATTAGTTTTATTACGAGTTTTGTTTTTGATGTCATGCAAAATATATCGATTATAGATTTATAGGTTATTGTGAAGGCGCTATAGAAGTCATTGGATTAAATTAAGGCACAATAAAAGAGATTATCTAGCTATTTTTAAAGCTATTAATTTTAGCTATTTTTATTAGTTGCCTGGGAGTGAATTGATAAATGTGGTATAGGCTGCTCAGTACAAGTTGTTTCTCGAGGTCTGCGTCAGTGGCTTTGTAGCCTACCTCCCTCTGTCTATTTATATACGTATAGAGTACTATAGACGGACAAGGCAAACAGACAGACTCGTATAAATGTAGGCCTACGTATTGTCCTAATATGCATGCAGATAGACAGAACGATGCACATATACACAGAGAGATATGTATGTATGTGCACTTGCTATAGCGCCCCTTCAAGCTCTCTAACTACTCAGAGGCGCTCCCGACTGCAGAGCGGACACTGCATCGAAGTTTCACGCCGAAGCGCTGAGCAATTGTGAGTGAAGGACTTGCCCAAGGTCACTAAGCGACGACGTGAGGTGGTTTCGAACCTCGAACCTTCCGCTTTCAAGGCAACGACGCCACCACTACTCCACCGCGCCCCACGTGGTCTGAGACTAACAAAGTAAAAAAAAGACGCGGAGACACAACAGACAGTCAGATAGACAGACATAATTATAGCCTATGCATTTAGACAGACAGGCAGACATACATACAGACAGACATGTAGAAAGAGAGAGAGAGAGAGAGAGAGAGTGACATGCAGAGAGATTGTGTTGGTCTAAGACTAAAACAAGTGTGTGTGTGTGTGCGTACGTGTGTGCGTGCGTGCGTGTGTGTGTCAAGGAAACGATTCGCTGCAAAAATCCGTGCACATGCAGCCAACACAAAAAACTGAATGTCTAAAAATACAGCTTATATTAGATGAGGCATGTGTAAAATCGCATATTCAAGTACAGCAGCTGTGCATGGAGTCCAGTGGCGGCGCCAGGATTCAGTTTCGGAGGGGCTGAGCCCCGCGGCGAAAATTTTCCCTTTTTCGCCGCCAAAATTTCTGACGACCTTTTTTTTTTTTTTTGGCCTCGACCGCCGAAAATTGTGGATATTTAAATGTAAAAAAAATTCGAATGGCGCTTATTTTAGGGGGGCTGAACCTCTTGTAGGGGGGCTTAGCCCCAGCCCCCTAGCGCCGCCACTGATGGAGTCGACCAGTTCCGATGTAAAAATTGCATAATTTCGAGCTGCATTCATATAATCCTAACACTAAATATAGCATTATGCTTATAACTGAACGCTGAATTAATTGCGATATCACATTGTCAAGATAATTATGACAACTCAAATTAAACGCAAAATCCAGGGAGTTCTGGTAAAAACCCTCGGTAGTCGATGTCGCAAAAAAACTTGGTAGCCTGCGGGAAGGTGCTGGTTAATAGCCTACGAAGTGTAGGCCTAACACATGGCGCGCTTTGTGTAACGTCACAATGACGTCATTTCAAAATGTAAAGAACACGGGATTGTTGATCGATCGACATTTCTTCCAATATTAAAGTTGAATGTGAGTTTGTGGCGTTAGGCGACGTTTCCTCTTCTGCAGATCCTAGTGAGATGCCCCTTTACGACGACGACGACGACATGTCGAAGAAACGAACATCAACTGAATCCAGTCATGACGAGCAGACGACTAAAGACTCAGGCGGAAAATTATTGCAAGGCAGGTTTTAATACTACGTACGCTCTTTAGTCCTATCTCAGGTTTTCGTTGGCCTGCATTACTACTTCTTAACGAATCAATCAGTTTTTAGGGAAAGGTCTATATCAGTTGCGACAGTTTCTAAGAGCTACGTTACATGAAATCCTGAGAACACTTCTCATAAGCATGTGTCCACTTTTTATATAGCTTCGACCATGCAAATTTTTCGGTGAATTGACATGGCAAGTGGGTCTCGGTGGTGTAGAGGTGGCGTCGTTGCCGGAAGGTTCGAGGTTCGAATCCACCTCAAGTCGCCGCGTAGGGACCTTGGGCAAGTCCTTCACTTGCAATTGCTCAGCGCTTCGGCGTGAAACTCCGATGCAGTGTCCGCTCTGCAGTCGGGAGCGCCTTTGAGTATTGTGCTTGAATGGGCGCTATAACAAGTGCACATACAAACTAAAACAGACATGATATACAGAGTACGGAACAGGCGTCTGCGCGATAATTAGGGCACATAATTATCTACAATGAAAAAGGAAAGACAACCACTAAATAGCTATGTTCACGGGAGAACAGGAAAGAGGAAGACCAAAGAAAAGGTGATCGATAGACATTTTAACTTAAAGGAGGACTATGAAGAGATGGGATTAATGATCCAGGTGGCCACTCGCAGGGCGCAGCACAGGGAGAAATGAAGAGCTTCCATAAGAGAGCGATTGATGTGTGTCAAATTGCCAATAGCATCGCCTGAGCCACAAGTCAAGTAAGTCGATTAATTATTGCGTGTTTGGTAAATCTTTCTATTGTAGCAGTATTCCAGAATAAAGAAGATAACACCAAACTTGCACAACTCTCCTCCTTGAGTGACACAACGGTTAGCTTCAATTCGCAATACCTGACTTTGTGGGTTCCTTGACTCAGCTATCATCATTTCAATGCTTTTTCTATGTTTATAATTTCATTACTGGGTAGTGGCACAGTGGGTACAGTATGCGGTCCATCTTGCATACCGGATTGTTTGAACATATGCTGATAAACTTGTGCGAAGTGCATTCAGGCCGGCAGATGTAATAACTTTGACAGTTTTAGACGTTTAACTTGTAGCTGGAAGATCTTCCGATGGAGCTAATTGTATGCATCCTCGTTAAAGCCATTGCTATGGAAGTGAAGGGTATGAGGATGGCCAAAAGTTTATGGAAAGAAAGAGCTGAGATGGTAATAAGCAGACTTAGAACCGTCTCATTGCAATGGAGCAGCGTTCTTTCATGCATGTGCGCTTGACATATGCAAATAAAGGCTACTTACTTACTTACTTTTTTTCGATCGACTTCTTTCGGAATGAGCTTCACAGAACTCTGGACGGCTTTGGTTAGTTCATGAAAGTATCGTATGATTTTATATCATGCTTCGATTATCATTATTGGAAACCTAATATTGGATTCACGATCCTTGCGACTTCAATCTGAGGTTTACTGTTAGGCAGCCTATGAGAAGTAGTGAGAGTGACAGTTCTAGCACAATATAATCTAGAATTCTAGATCAAGCCTAATTAATAGATCTATTCACAGCACAAGTCAATGGTTTGAAGTGTGAGTGACGTCATTTTCTTTGTGTCAAACTGATTGACAACCGGCATCCCTCTATTATTTGCTAAAGAATTTGCGATTAGTCACCTCTGGAGGGATGATAGTTAGAGAGGGGAGAAAGATGCATGATCAACAACTCTTATTGGTCTTCTCTGTTCGATTATGATTCATATTGAGGATGTCGTATCACTTACTTGACTGGTCAATTTGGTTAGGAAGCTAACGACTTGTTTGTGTTGAAGGAACAAGATAGACCTTCTACTGCTGACTAATATAATAAGTGTCCCTCTGTTACTCTTGCAGTGGTCGACTCTTGGGTGTCACTCTTGCCTGATCTATAACCTCCGCCGAAAACATCGAATTTGACTTGTTCTCGAAGCGACCGAGAACCATCATACCATCCCACCGGACTTTCCCATAATAATTGCGCACGCATCTCTTTCCCCTACCTGTCTCTCTCTCTTTCTGTCTATCTGTCTCTCTGCTTGTCTCTCTGTCTCTGCTTCTCTCTGCCTCTCTCTCTCTTTCTCTCATGTAGACTACTGCAAAGCACTCACCAAATGTCTTCCCAAGCCAGGCTTGAAAATCGCTGTTGCTAGACGTTCATGCAAGTCATCCTCGAGTTACTCATATTTTCACTTATATTGTGGAAGTCTTAAGCTGACTCCCGATCACTGTACCTATATAATACTTGTAGTTTCTAAAATACAACTATACCTTGCTTGTTTTGTCCGATAAATAAAGCAGAGCAATATTGTTTTAGCTCAGGAGACGCTTCGTTGGGAAGTTGTTGTGTATCAGCATCCGATCCAGTCAAACATTATGTGTCTGGCTACAATGGGAGATGAAGTATTTGTTCTACTCTTCTTACACGGTGTACGTTACGTGCTTAATGTTTACGACCGCAACAATATGGCAGTGCCAACAGAAGTCATCCATATTCCAGGATTTGAAATGGTTAAAATGGCGGCTTGCAGCGTGTCAAAGTGCGTATATCTGCTCGGTGAAGATAGTCTTAGCCTTTCAGTTAGGCGCATTTCGAAAGATGAACATCAGTATAAAGTATCTACATGGATTGAACAGCTGAGACTCCGAGAGCCCCCATATATGATTTGTTCGCGTTCATCAGGTTTATCTGTTTCTGCCCAAGGTAACCTAATAATCATTACAAGTCAGCGATATCCGGAATCTATAGTAGGCGTAAGCCTATATATGATGCGAATGGTCTCGTGCAGCATAAGATAAAGTTGTGCCCGGATGCATATAGTTCCACGTACGTTAGCAGCGTAATTCAGAAAGCAGATGGAAACCTGGCGGTGAGTTTTAGTGACGACGAAGATAATGTAAAGTTGGCGGAGATCGACTTGACTGGGAGAATTATACGCGAATATCAATCATCACATCTTGGGGTTGACGTTAGGAGTTTTGAAGATATTTACGGCAGAATTTTGATGTATTACTCGGGTAGGCCTAAAAGAATCGAACTCTTAGATTCTGAATTTAATCTCATGGATACAGTAACTGCTGGTCCACAGCTGAATGATGGACGGAGATTGAATGTCGATCAACTGATATACAATGGCGATAGGCATGAGATGTTGGGTTTTCGTTATTATTTGGATAGTTCTACCCGTATTCAGAGCTGTGTTTTAGCTGCGCTTCGTTTTACAGAGGAGTGAACCACTGCATGATATGAACGAAACAATCCGACATCTGGTATAACATTGCCGTATCATAGTTACTGTCTGTCTATATATATGGCTGGAACAATTTTTTTGAAAATTTCGTTGATATATACTTTATATAGCCTAGTTAGCTACACCGGTAAGCGCGCGCTGCATTCGTCTGTTGGTTGCAACGGACTGCGGTTCAAGCCCCGGGCTGGCAGTTGACATTCAGAGATTTAGATATCTCGGGCTAGCACGTGTGGGACGCAGGGGCGCAAGCTCCTGCGGAGCGACCTTGGGCAAGTTGCTTACCCATCATTGTCTGTGGGGAAGGCAACGGGAAACCACCTCACTCATCTCATCCCCAGGGGCGTCAAGCCAATGAACCTGCCTTCGGGCAGAGCACCATCATCATCATCATCATCATCATCATCATATACTTTCACAATTCTCTTGCTAAATTTAAGTTGCTAACTACCCAAAAACTGTTCTTCTTCTTCGCGTCTAACTAACTTCCTGTGTACAATTTTGGGAAATTCTGTTCTTACATTTTGTGGTGTTTTGAATAAAAGAAGATTTGCGCACTAATCGCTTACTCGAGTATTTCATTCAAACTTCAAATCATGTGCGACATTTAGTTAAGCATTTAAGTTAGCCTATTTGCAATCAATTTAGGCATTTAAATCAGTTTGGAAACTGAACGTGCTGCAGAACATGGCATGAATATTTTATTTGCTAGTCCAAAACAATTTCAGGCAGTGTAATGATGAACCATTCTACGTGTATAGTCTAAATGCTTTTGGCGATGCCAGCCCTAAGCAGAAGCAAGCTTGGGGGTTAGTATCAGGGCCGTATAGCAACAATGAACGTGGCCCCTCCAAACATAATTATGTCCGGGGAGGCGAGGCCCCTTACAATTCAGAAACGAATGCAGTATTTATTTTGTACAATATGCAGGGTTCATATTATGCATACATAGGCCTACATTGTTACATGCATTTCGTATTTACCTCACGGTTTTGTCAGTAAAACCGACATGGATTGTGCAATATAGCATCAATAAATGTCATTTGCCAATTTATTCCTTACATTTTTGGCCACTTTTAGGGACCCCTTTCCTTGCGGGGCCCCCTTCGGTCGGAGGGTACGGAGGGCGTTCGCTACGCCTCTGGTTAGCATATAGCAATAATAATAATAATAATTATTATAATAATAATAATAATAATTATTATTATAATAATTATAATAATTATTATAATAATCAACATAGGCGGAGACCTGGGCGGAGATTTGGGGGGGGGGACGGAAAGATTTTTGGATGAACGACTGGCTGAGTGTCGACGAAAAATATTTCCGTCATCTGCTGGACAAAAAGTTGATGACTTTTTTAGTCATCCGACCGAAATCTGGACGAAAATTTCTATTTTCGCCGCCAAAAAAGTTGATGACTTTTTTTATAGTCGTGACGCTCAACGATTGGGGGGGGGACAAATGCATGGGTCGTTCCCAACCCCTCCTTTCGGGGGACCGTCCACCCCTGTCCCCCATAGGTCTCCGCCCCTGATAATCAACAAAAAATTAAGTGCATGCCATAATCTAATTTCTGGTCATGTTAGTGTTTGCTAATTATACAGTTTAGTGTCTAAACATCATTAGGTTGTGCGAAAATTGAATTATGGTATCCGGAATTATGTGGATTCGCGCCGCACCCATTCATGTATAGGCCTATAGACCCATATCAACTGCCATCAATTCATATAAATACTTTTAAACCAAATTCTGATTGCGGTTAGAATATAAAAAGAATATTCTATTCTATATTGTGTCATTTTTTAGTGATGAATAGACCTACGAAGTGTAGGCGTAACCATTGAGATATAATTATTAACCACATATATAACAAGCGCTTATAATATAACTCTATTGCAACGTCACAATGCCATCATTTCAAGACGTCAATGCAGATTACAGGTTTGTTGATGGAGCATTTGCAATATAAAAGTTTCTATTGTATTGCAATTGATAATTTATATTGCGCATCTAGTAGGGTGAACCGTTCAGAGGCCAGTGTTTAATCTACATTATATACACGCAGTGGCGTAGACAGGGAGTTTCGGGGATTAACCCCCCCCCATCGGCTTAGGGGAAAAGCTTTTTAATGGTCATTTATCTAATTAAATAACAAATGCAAAACAATTGTTTGTAGTAACAACTGTCTTTCTTACTTTATTCCCTTTGCTACTATATTCCCTTTGTATTTACTGTAATACTGTTGGGTTGGTGTCAGGAAGTGCATCCGGCATGGCCATAAAGCCCAAAAACATCATCATAAATTCCTGGCTACGCCACTGCGTAGACGTCGCAGGGGAGTTGCCCCCATGAATGAGAATCATCCCCAGAAAAAGTCGACAGCTCTTGCTTAGATGTATATGATGTCAAGTTTCCCCGCCAGAGGAGAAATTGGACTGATCAGCATTGAAGTACTAAAAAGGTCATCAGTTTTAAAAGTATATAGAATTTACTGCATTGTTCTCGGAAATTTCAGACGAGAGGACTTAAAAGGGTCGTAGGATTATTTTCTGTCAAGGAGTGATGTCGTCGGTGTAAGACTGAGCAGTACTGTTGCCGTCCCGCTCCGTTTTTCTAACCCCCGCACTCCAGAAACCTGAATTCCTACCTTCCCTCCCCCCAAGAAAAAGAGCAGAGGACTAGATTAAACACTGTTTAGACTTTGAGCGCCTCTGAACGTCAGAGCCGCAGAGGCGCTTAACGTTGATTTTTAGTTTGTGGCATTAGACGACGTTTCTTCTTCTGCAGATCCCTGCAGTGCTGTCCCTCTTAGGACGACATGTCCAAGAAACGAACATCAACTGAATCCAGTCATGACGAGCAGACGACTAAAGACTCAGACGGAGAACCAAAGCAAGGCATGTTTTAATATTTAAGTCTATTGATTTCAATTGATATGGTTTTCATTGGGCGACATTGCTTTCTTCGTTTTTTTAAATGAGTCAATCGACTGATTTGCGTTTCTTTCAGTATAATATTAAAGTTGATTGTGAATTTGTGGTATTAGGTGACGTTTCTTCTATTTCAGATCCTAGTGAGCTGACCCCTTACGACGTTTATCCACCTGCAGATACTAGTGAGCTGCTTACTTACGACGAAATGTTCAAGAAACAAACATCAACTGAATCCAATCATGACGAGCAAACGACTAAAGACTCTGACGGAGAACGAAAGCAAGGCAGGTTTTAATATCATACTTTCTATTGATTTGGTTTACATTGGCCGATTGGCCGACGTTACTTTCTTCGTTTTTTAATGAGTCAATCAACTGATTTGTATTTCTTTCAATATAATATCACAGTTGATTATAAGTAGGCCTATGTGGCATTAGTTGACGATTCTTCTATTTCAGATCCTAGTGAGCTGCCCCCTTACGACGACGACGACGACGACGACGACGACGAAGTGTCGAAGAAACGAACATCAAATGAATCCAGTCATGACGAGCAGACGACTAAAGACTCAGACGGAGAACTATTGCAAGGCAGGTTTTAAACTTTGCTTCTTTCATTTTATAAGGGTAACACTTTGTGCTAGTTTGTAAGAACTAGGTCTATTGCATCAAATTCTGCATATCATCGTCACACCAAGGCCGCTGTGCACTGCGGTCTGCTGTCCATGGTGATTTAATGATTCCTTTCACTCGCTCTTCGACAGTGCAGAGTCGTTCCTTCTTTGTGGTTGGTCCAATTACTTGGAACGGGCTTCCCGTGACTATGCTTTTTTCGCTTGGTCGCGGCCAGGAGCGCCTCTGTGCAGCGATCATGAAGAGGAGCTATATAAATTCAGTGGCGGCGCTAAGGGCTGGTGGTTAAGCCCCCTGAAAAAGGCGATCCTTGTTTTTGACATGTAAAACTGAAATAAATATTTCATATTTCCACGATAAGTCAACAATGAAACACATACACATGAGATTTCGACCGAATGTAAGAAATTTTGGCGGATGAAAATGGAAAATTTTCATGAGATTTCAACCGGACGAGTAAAAAAGGTCGTCAGAAAATTTGGCAGATGAAATGGAAAATTCTCTCATTTCCTCCGCGAGGGTTCAGCCCCCCAAAACTGAAATCCTTGCGCCGCCACTGTATAAATCTTATATTATAATTCCGAAAGTTTGTCCTTCCATATGTTTGTTTGTGCGGATTTTGACTCTTCGTAATAGAAAAGGCTCGGAAATGACAGAGCGTCGGTTAAGGAAATTTTTGCAATTGATTATTACCCAAACTTTAAGGTCAACGCGACTATTTTCAGCTCTTAATTCACGTTAGAACTTGAGCTATTAGCGTTTTAAGGCCGATTTCATCAATAATCGCTCACGCAGACGCTTTAGTAGAGTCTACAGTTCGCATGACGTCATACTCGCCCAGTAATATTTTCCGTAGCGCCCCGAAGGGGCGGGTCACGTTTGGCTTTTTGGGGGAAGCGAGGGTGGGGTGGAGGGTAGGCGAAAACCCGAAATTTAGCGGTCAACGATTGGTACCACAATGGAGTAGTGTTTTAAACTCTAGCTTTGCCGGGCAACGCCGGGTAACACAATTTCATCTACATGTAGTTCTGATATATTGACAACCGATTTTTGCGTTTCTTGCAATATTAAAGTTGAATGCGAGCTTCTGTCATAAGACGACGTTTCTCCCTCTGCAGATCCTAGGGAGGTGCCCCCTTACGACAACGAAATGTCGAAGAAACGAACATCAACTGAATCCAGTCATGACGAGCAGACGACTAAAGACTCAGACGGAGAATTAAAGCAAGGCAAGTTTTAATATCAAACGTTCTATTGATATGGTTTTCATTGGCCGACGTTACTTGTTTCATTTTTTAATGAGTCAATCAACTGATTTGTGTTTCTTTCAGTATAATATAACAGTTGATTCCTATAAGTATGTGGCATTAGGTGACGTTTCTTCTGTTTCAGATCCTAGTGAGCTGCCCCCTTATGACGATAACGACGACGACATGTCGAAGAAACGAACATCAACTGAATCCAGTCATGACGAACAGACGACTAAAGACTCAGACGGAGAACTAAAGCAAGGCAGGTTTAAAGAGTACTGTTGTGGTCTAGACATTTCTGTGGTTTTTATATAAATCAATCAGCTGTTTGAGTAGACCTCTAACACTTGAGAACGTTTTTCAACAGCAAGTCTTTGTGTAGGTTATACTTGATTTTATAATTGTTATAAGCCTAAGTTGCAACCGTATAAGTTAATGATCGATACCCATTTTTCAATGAATTGCTACGATTTTACAGCTGCTGCCCGATTCAATGGGTCCACACGTACCATTTAAGCTCCTTACTATACGGACCGTACAAGCGCGAGATTTGAACAGGCCTATCTAAAATAGGACACTTTGGAGACAAATTGCTAATCGTAGGCTCTTTTATACAAAGGACTCTGGGACACATATCTAACCAACTCATAGAATGCCGCAAAGGGCGACAGCCAGCATGACCGTTTTATAGCTTCAAAATACAAGGCTTTTTAACGTGCAGTTGTACACAAAATGTGCTTCTGTAGAAGCACTTATGTACAGTTAAAACCAGCAAAAAAGTCATTGTCATCCGATTGGAAGTAGTTTACCATGGATGATGGGAAAGGAAAGCCTCAGTTGTGCAGTTCTAAAAATTCCTTTAAAACAGCCCTGTCAAAATACTTCCAAATCATGAAATAGCCTAATTGAGAATACGCAGATTGAGCCTCACTTAGTATACGCAGATTAGCACGGGGCACAGTCTGCACTATAACCAATCAAGACAGCTTACGCGAGACAACTGGCGTGACCGCATTATAGCTCTCAATACTAACATAAATTATAATACAATAAATCTGGGTTAATTGATTATTACGTGTTCAGTTCGTTGAATATTTCTATTGCAGCAGTATTGCAGAATGAAGAAGACAACACTAAACGGGAAATACTCGCCTCCTTGAGTGACACAACGGTTAGCTACACAGCGTTTAAACTGAATTCGCAATACTTCATAAGTTCATCAGATCTGATCTCTATGGATTGCTTGAATGGACTTAGGCCTATGGACCACAATTTATTTCATGCTCTTTCAGTATCCAAATAGCATTTCTGAGCCCGCTGAAAAGCCCATAGGTCTACGTAGTTTGAACTTTGAAGAGCATAATAAGCGTGGAGAGAGGTATGGAGATAGAGAGTGAGAGAAAGAGACAGGCAGCGAGACAAGCAGAGACAGAGGGAGATATTGAGAGAGAGAGAGAGAGAGAGAGAGAGAGAGAGAGACAGACAGACAGAGAGACAAACAGAGACAGAGGGAGATATTGAGAGAGAGAGACAGAGACAGTGACAGAGGCACAGATAGGATACCTGAGGAATAGTCATGTTATAATTTTTATACAAGGGTGGATCCCACCGTTCCCACGGAATCAGAAGCGTTGTTTGGAAAATATTTCGGAGGGTTTCCATTTGAGGGGATGGATCCAATGGACATTGGCGCAAAGTACCCAGACTGGTTTTCATATAAGTTTTTAAATCGTGATTTAATTATCATTTAAAATTGTTAATTTTGAAGAGGTTGAATCCGTAGACCCCTCCCCTAAAATACGACCATGTCACTGAAAAATATGGTCAAATGCAGCGGTATGAGAAAAAAGTAATTGCAAAATATGATGACGAGTACAAAAGAACCAAAGGAAAAAGAGTATAGTGAATAAGATCAAACAAGGTCAGATCGGCGTATAAATTTTACAGGCAGCTAAAACCCTGTTTATCAGGGTCACATGCCCAGCCAAGTTGTGAGTAGAAACTACATAAAGTTCTCCCTCGCATATAAAAAGTTGGCGATTCTGCCTATAAACGTGTTTCATTACAATTTTCATTGCTGAACCTGAGTTTACGGATCGCCCTGTAAACCGGATTACTTGATTGATCATCTTCTCTTCTTTTTCTTCACGTTCTCTGCCCTCAGGCATGTTCGTATGTCCAATAACGCCATTTTTCTCTGTTCTGTGCCTCCATCTTCAGTCCACTGTATCCATCCTCTGTCAGCATCCAGTCCAGCAACATTGTTCTTGGTCTACCCCGCATCCTTTCCCATCCATGGATTCTTCCCTCAATGATGTCTCTTAGTATAGGGTGTCGCTCCTTAAGATGTGTCTTATCCATTTCTTCTGCCGTCCACGTATAGTTCCCATCAGTGATCTCTTTTCTCCCACCAACTGCAAGATTTCCTCATTCGTTCTTCTCTCAACCCAGCTGATTCTCTCCATTCTGCGCCAGATCCACATCTCGAATGCCTCTAGTCGTTTTACGTCTTCTTGCCGCATTGTCCACGTCTCCGAGCCGTACAGGACAGCACTCCACACCAGTGTCTTCACCATTCTCTCCTTCAGCCTCATGTTTAGACTGCCTCTGAGTTGCTCCCCCTTTTGTAGAATGCATCTTTTCCCATAGCTATTCTTTTTATTTCCACGTGGCGCCATGCATCCTCTGTAACCACACTTCCCAGATAGCAGAACTTCTTCACCTGTTCTAATTCCTCACCATTTAATGTGATGTTTACCGTTTCCTCTCCTCTCTTACTTATCTTCATCACCTTTGTTTTCTTTATGTTATATTTTCATGTCGTAGTTCAGCGATATTCTATTTAAGCGGTCCATCATCATTTGTAGACCCTCTTGACTGCCTGCCAGCATCGCCTGGTCGTCTGCAAATCTCAATACTTTCACCATTTTCCCACCCACTTTTACCCCTCCTCCAGCTCCTCCAGCGTTTCTCTGACAATTTCTTCAATATAGATATTAAATAGAATTGGCCACAGTGGGCATCCTTGCCTCACCCCTCTTCCTATTTTTGCCGGCTCTGAGAATTCTCCATAGATTCTTATCTTTACTGTTTGCCCCATGTATAGATTGCCTATTGTTTGATCATACGGTGATGAATTTGCGCCATGGACTCTAGCAGATGACATATCTTTTAAACATTTAACTTTCAGCTGGAAGATCTACCGATGGAGCTAATTGTATGCATCCTCGTTAAAGCCGTTGCTATGGAAGTGAAGGGTATGGGGCTGGCCAAAAGTGTGCGGAAAGAAAAGGCTGACCTGGTTATCAGCAGACTTAGAACCGTCTCATTGCAATGGAGCAGCGTTCTTTCGATCGACTTCTTTCGGAATGAGCTTCACAGAACTCTGAACGGCTTTGGTTAGTTCGTGAATATGGCTCTATATGACACATTCGATTAATGGAAACCTGAAATTTGAATCAGAATCCTTGAGAAGCGACTCTTGGTCTAAGTCATATGAGTTTGAAGTGTTGGTAACGTTATTTTCTTAGCCTCGTTTAAACGTAGGAACTGGAGGACATCCGACATCCCTCTATTACTTGCAAGCACGCTTCGATCTCTCACCTCTATGCGGACGATGGTCAACAGCAGGGTAAAAAAACTCTCATTGGTCTGCTCTGTTTGATACTCTTGTCTGTTGCGATCAATACTGAGGATGTATGTCGTCACAGCCACTTGGTTGGTCTCAATCTGTCTAAGAACCGAACGACTTCATTTGCGACTTCATTTGCTATTAAGCAGCGCCGTGCTTTCTCGGTGGTGGGGCCTACAATCTGGAACGACCTCCCGGTTACGCTTCGCTCTTTACTTGTGGCCCATCCGGCTGGGTACCAAAAGTCTCTCAAGTCTTTTTTCTTTGCTCGTGGTTGGGCTGGGAGCGCCTCTGAGTAGTTTCTTGAAGGGGCGCTATATAAATGCTATGAATGAATGAATGAATGAATGAATGAATGAATGAATGAATGAATGAATGAATGAATGAATGAATGAATGAATGAATGAATGAATGAATGAATGAATGAATGAATGAATGAAGGAACAAGCTTGATTTTTGTAATTATGACTGATAACATAAGTGTCCCTCTTTTACTTTCTAGTCCATTGGTCGAGACTTGGGTGTCACCCTTGACTGCTTCTTACTCAACCGAATTTGACTCGTTCTTGCTTTTTCGTCCGATGCAACCGACAGCCATTGTAGGATCCCCGCGGACTTTTGCATAATTTTTCTGCACGCATTCACCTGATCCCGGTTAGACTACCACAATAGTCAATGGTCTTCCTAAGTTGCGCCTTCCATCCTGCCGCTCTTATTCGTTGCTGCGAGGTTCACAGTGTGCCTCCATCGTTTTTATGTAATTGAATACGAAAGTATATTCTTGTTGTTCATCCTGATAGACTGATCTTGAAGCGATTCCGAGCATTTACCTGGGAAAGCGTTCCACTTTTCTACGTGATAAGTGTTCATGATGATCATACATACATGCATACATTCAGACATACATACATACATACATACATATATGCATATAATGTATAGTTTATACGTACGTACATACAAGTGCATACATATGTACATACATACATACATACATACATACATACATACATACATACATACATAAATACATACATAGATTCTATATGGGGTTCGGTTGTGTAGTGGGTATGTTAGTTGTCTTACAGTCGTACGGTTACAGGTTCGAAACGACCTCAAGCCGTCTCGTAGGGACCTTGGCAAGTCCTTCACTCGCAATTACTCAGCGCTTCGGTGTGAAATTCAGTTTCGGTGTCCGCGCTATAGTCGGGAGCGCTTCTGAGAAACACCTAGAAGGGCGCTATAACAAGTGCACATGCAATAAACAACCATACATAGGTCTATATGTCTTACTGCTCATTACATAAATCAGAACAAAAACATGGTTTCTCAGCACAACACGTTAACTTCATTTTGTTGCAATGCTTTGTGTAATAATTAATATACGGCAAAGCAATATTAATTTTTTAGCTCAGGAGACGCTTCATTTGGAAGTTGTTTTGCATCAGCCTCCGATCCCGTCATACATCTACAATCTGACTACAATGGGAGATGAAGTATTTATGATCTTCACCCAGCATGATGGACGTTACGTGCTTAATGTGTACGACCGCAACAATGTGGAAAAGCCAAAAGATGTCCTTCCGATTCCAGAATTTATTCGTGGGCATACATATATGGCAGCTTGCAGAGTGTCAAACTGCATATATATACTCAGTGAAGATAGGCTTAATGGCTTTTCGCTTATACGCGTTCGCAAGGATAAACATCAGTTTAAAGCATCTACCTGGATTCGACATCTGATACTGCCAGCGTCAGAGGGTTGTGTGGATTCTAAAGGGTTGTCTGTATCTGCCCAGGGTAACCTAATAATCGTTACAAAGCCGGAAAAACCGACACCTACTGTTGTAGGCATATATGATGCGAATGGTTTCGCGCTGCATAAGATAACGCTGTCCTCTGATGTTTATGCGCCAACATACGTTAGCAACGTAATTCAGAAAGCAGATGGAAACCTGGTGGTGAGTTGCAGAGACGACGACGAAGGTAATCTAAAGTTGTTGGAGATCGATACAAGTGGTAGAATTATGCGCGAAAATCAATCGTCGCATTTTGAAGATGGTGTTGAGTGTTTTGAAGATATTTACGGCAGAATTTTGGTTAATGACTGTGGTTACAGAATCGTCCTTTTAGATTCTGAATTTAATCTCATGGATACTGCCTTTCCACTTTTGGATGCCCGAGGGTCTTACAATAGCCTGCACTACGACAGCGAGAGGCACGAGATGGTGGGTTTTCGCTTTTATTTCGATTCTTCTACCTGTACTAAGAGCTGTGTTTTTCATACCATCCGTTTCACTGAAGAATGAGCCACATCTTGGATGGATATTTATTTTGGGGACAATTTTCATAAAATAATTTCGACATTTGGTATAACATTGTTCTGTCCTGACCATACTGTTATCTATAGCGTAAAGCAACTGTATTGAATTTAGTTTGCTTGCTCTTCATGTAACTAACAAAGAATGTTCTCCTTATGGTCAATTTATGAGATTCTGTTTCTAGATCTACTGACTTTGCTTTAATAAAGTTTAAACTCTACACGCTCTATTTCAAGTGTTTCAGTACAATTTCATATGATCCGCATATTATGCTTAGACATTATTAGTTAATTTAAAAAAAACAATTTGGTATTAAGCAATTTTATAAACTCAATAAGTAGTTTAATAACTTATATTTCGATTTACTCTTCATATTACGAGCGCTACAATAATTGACGACGAGTCATTTAATATAGGACTAGTTAATTCAAGGACTTGTTGCTATACGAAACTGCTTCATATCAAGGATGATTAGTGCTGCCCTCCTTTCTCAGGCCTAATTGGGACTGGCACTGCCAACGTATACGAGCAATGACGGAGTTTCATTAAGGAGCTACATCAACTTGCTATAATACCAACGGTTTTTTGGGTTTTTTAAACGCCCAATCCTCCCAAATCCCCAATCCATACTCCACCCTGCAAAAGGCACAGTCCGCGCCGCAAGACGCTAAGAGATCCGCCGGTTAATAATAATGGCGCCGAAAAGTGAGTCAATTGACTGTCATGGGAACACAGCTGCAACATCTGAGGCAGATGAGTCATTCGTAACTATGGAAACGACTTCCGAGTACTCGATCATTGGTCTAAGGGCGCGGGGGGCGAGGTCTGCTTCAGTGACTTTTCAACTCCCGGTTGGTTTGTATCTCTATTTGTCATAATCTCTCTCTGCAAGTCTGACTCTGACTCTCTACATGTCATTCGGTATAAGTCGGTCTGTGTCTATCTGTCTACCGCTGTCTGCTTGACTTTGCTATAGTCTCGGACTATGTTTATCCCTGTCGTTCCTTGTATCTCTCTGTGTGCTTGTGCGCTGTCAATCCACATGCCTATAGGTCCTATATTATATATGTAATGAATGTGTGCCTATCTGATTTTTTCTTTTCTAATTACAATGATAGTTTTCGAATTTTGGCCTACAGTGCAGTTGCTTACTTCTTATAGTTGGCCGTAACACATCTTCAACTCGGTTTGGGTCCACTATTCCGAGGGTCCACTATTCCGAAGGTCCACTATTCCGAACCTTAACCCTAAACCTAACCCTAAACCTAACTATAACCCTAACCCTAACTCACCCCAACCCTAACCATAACCCTAAACCTAACCCTAACCCACCCCTACCCTAACCATTACCCTAAACCTAACACTAACCCACCCCAACCATAACATAATCATAACCCTTTCCAACCCTAACCCTAATCATAACCCTAAACCACTTTGTAACCCTAACCACCAAGGATAACGAACAAAATATAGCGGATATTCGGAATAGTGGACCTTCGGAATAGTGGACCCTCGGAATAGCGGGCCGTTACCCTTCAACTCACGGGTGGCCGTGGCTAGCTGGACTTTCTACCCTTTTTCTTTCACCTCATTCAACTGAAATATACTTGGAAAACTTGATATGATTAGGCCTACGGCCTGTATGAAGCTGTCTAGCTTGCTGAATAAATATAATTATTATATCACCTTCATAATGAGTTATAAAACTAAATAACAAACGATCTGTATCACATTATCTCAAGGCCGCCGAACTAAGTTAAACCCAGAAATTCGGTTTATGAGAACTATAATTCAAGGCTTCTAAGTATGCAGTTCAACACAGATGTTCCAGATAGACTTGGGCAGTTATAGAAGCATTTATGTGCAGTTGAAAATAGTGAAAAGGTCACTGTCATCCGATTGGGAATAATTTATAAGGGATGATCGCTGGGAAAGGAGAGAAGGGTTCTGCTGTTCTAGAAATCTATTAAAAGAAGCCTTGCTATAATTTTTTTTAACTCTTTGGACAACAAAATAGTAAGGAAAAAAGGTCACTGTCAGCCGATTGGAAATAATTTATTAGGGGTGATCAATGGGAAGGGAGAGAAGGGGTTTGCAATTCTGAAAATCTATTAAAAGAAGCCTTGCCATAATTTATCTTAACTTCTTGGTCAATTATTTTGTTCAATAATAGTTATTGTGACACAGAAATAAGTGTAGGCCAATTGCCTTTCTAAAGAATTGCACTACTCAAAATGCGGTTTGCTTCTGCTCCATTTAATGACGAATATTTTGTTGTGGGTAATTTTACATGCGAAATGTAGGCCTAACACATCGCAGCTTTGTAACTCTAATATCTTTGTTTGTATTACGTCATAACAACATCGTTTCAAAACGTCATTGCATAAAATAACGGTTGTGTTGATCGACCGATTGGCGTTTCTTGCAATAATTTATTAAAGTTGATTGTGAGTTTGTGGCCTTAGGCGACGTTCAATTAATTAATTAATTAATTGAGACGACGAAGACGACGACGAAATGTCGAAGAAACGAACATCAGCTGAATCCAGTCATGACGAGCAGACGACTAAAGACTCAGACGGAGAATTAATGCAAGGCAGGTTTTTTTTACAACGTCTTTTACTTTCTTAGTTTAAAAAAATTAATTAGGTGTGCTGGTATCAGTAGAAAGAACACTTTCTCGTAAGAAAAATGATTATATAGGCTAAATGTTCACATTTTCATAGGCCTAATAGCGACCGTGTGACTTCGACCTTACTAATTTTTCGATGAATTGGCCGGATGAGATCCCTCGCCATCCCTGCCCGTTTCAACGTGCGATTCGACATGGTCCGTGAGTAGCGTATAATACGGGCCTGCTATCCGGTAGTGCCACTAATCAAATAGATTCAGTCCCTCTTCTTCCCTAGCCTCTCTCCTCTGAGTCCTCTCTCCTGTTTTTTAAAGGTCTCAAGTTGCGCATGCCTTGAATAGACCCATGGGCAAAGATTTTTAAGAGTCTGAAATGACCAACATTTGGGAAGTGCATTTGCACGCTCTCTAACGCAGACGGGTATTAGGCATGCAGAATCAACCCTATTACACATGCCTCTAACGCGAGATAACCCACGTGACCGTTATGCAGCTTCACAATACTTCATATTATACAATACTTGAGTGTAATTATTTATTGATTGCTCGCTGATTTTAGGAGTATTCCAGAATGAAGAAGACAACACTAAACGTGCAAAACTCGCCTTCTTGAGTGACACAACGGTAAGCTATACACAACGTTTAAATTCAATTCGCAAAAATTGGTAGGATCTAAACTTTGTAGGTTCCTTCAATGGTACGGTTCATAGCCCGCACAACAACCCATAGGTCAACCTATTTTAAAGAGCTTCATTCGCGTGGATAGAAGAAGGGAGAGAGAGAGAGAAAGTGAGAGAGAGAGAGAGAGAGAGAGAGAGAGAGAGAGAGAGAGAGAGAGAGAAAGAGAGAGAGAGAGAGAGAGAGAGAGAGAAAAGGGAGAGAGGGAGGGAGGGAGGAAGGAAGGGAGGAAGGGACGGAGGGACGGAGGGAAGGAGGGAGAGAGACAAGCAGTCATTGTGGTCAGTGGCGTAGCAATAGGTTGTGCAGCTTGTGCAGTGCACAAGGGCCCCCGGCTGTCGAGGGCCCCCCGGCGGTCAGAGTTAATTTTAAATTTTAAGAATTATTCAGAATGCAGTAGGCCCTACATGTAGCCTAGGCTACGGCGGTGGCGTTGCAATGGATTGTGCAGACTGCACTAGGTCTAGGGCCCTGGTGGTCAGAGTCAAGTTTCTACATTCAGAATATTCAGAATGTAATCAAGTCTACATGTAGGACCTACTGCAGTGATCAGTGCTGAGGTGGTGGTGGATATTGAACCGAGCAGAGAAGCGCTTCGGAAACTTCATGCATTTACTAAAGGATGCAGGAACGAAGGCATCTCAATTATTTTTTCGCAAGGGAATTCGCCCAAGTGAACATTTTGACATTTCGGAATTTTTTGTGTCTTCTTTTAGACTTATCGTAGCAACAGAGACTTGAGTCACTTCACATTATACCAATTTATTATATTGCATCTTTTTTAGTCAGAATTTAAGTGCGGATGATGATAGTTCATACTTCAACAGATGAAGCATTTTGGGGATAAATTTTGTCAAGTAGCCTACTCAAACTGAATTTTCTCTTTTAGAAGAAATAGAAAATGATTATAAAGACAAAGGGGAGAAAATAATTAAAATTGCAATGAGTTAATTTTTATTTAATTTCGGGTTCGAAATAATGCAAATACAGTCTGTCGAAAAAGAGCCAGGCGCTTTTGCACAACGTTTTTGTTTGAAATGGAGGAGGTTCAAGTAATTAAGGGCCCACCACCGAAGCCCTGCACAAGGGTCCAAAAAAACCTTGCTACGCCACTGATTGTGGTGATATACTTGTGCGATGGGCCCTAGTTACTAGTAGATGACATAATCTTTTAGATGTTTAAATTGCAGCTGGAAGATCTACCGATGGAGCTAATTGAGTGCATCCTCGTTAAAGCCGTTGCTATGGAAGTGAAGGGTATGAGGCTGGCCAAACTTTTATGGAAAGAAAGAGCTGACTTGGTTATAAGCAGACTTAGAACCGTCTCATTGCAATGGAGCAACATCCTTTCGACCAACTTCTTTCGGAATGAACTTCACAGAACTCTGGACACTTTTGGTTAGTTCATAAAAAATATCGTATTGTTCTATATCATGTATTCGATTAATGGAAGCTTGAAATTGAATTTACGGTCTTTGCCTCGAATGGTCTCTTACGCTAAAAGTGAGACAGCCATAATTATGAGTAGTGAGAGCAACAGTTCCAGCATAGGCTAGCTCAAATCTCGTTAATATTCATAACACGGACAAATGGTTGTGCATTACACACATGTATGCAAACATGCATACATAACATACATACATACATTTATACATACATACCTACATATGTAGATGAATGCATGCAAACATACATACATACATACACTTACATGCATACATACATACACACACAAAGTACATGCATAAACAATGTTATACATATCTATAAAATATGTTGAACTGCTCAAAACATGCATCAGAGTAAACAGGATTTATCAGCACAGAACAGTAACTTTTGTCATTCAATAACTAAAGCAGATCAATATTGTTTTAGCTCAGGAGAAGCTTCGTTTGGAGGTTGTTCTGCTTCCGCCTCCGATCCAGTCACTCGTCTTTAATCTGACTACAATGAAAGAAGAAGTATTTATGCTCTTCAGACAGCATGGTGTAGGTTACGTGCTTAACGTGTACGACCGCAACAATGTGGCACAGCCAAAAGATGTCATTCCGATTCCAGATTTTTATATGGGAGAGATGGCGGCTTGCAGCCTGTCGAACTGCGTGTATCTACTGACTGAACAGAGTCGTAGAGTGTCAAACTGCGTATATCTACCGAATGAGGGGAGGCTTGACCATTCTGTTATCCGCGTTTGGAAGGATGAACATCAGTTTAAAGTTTCTACATGGATTAAAAATCTGGGGCTGCCGGTGTTTCATATATATCCTAATAAAGGCCTATCCGTTGCAGCGAATGGCAACCTAGTGGTCCGATCAAGGCAATTCTTTACCAGTCCGGAACTTACTGTAGTAGCCATTTATGGTGTGAATGGCCTCGAGCAGCATAGGATAAAATTGTCCCCAGATTGTTATGAGTTCAGTTATCTTAGCAGCGCAATTCAGAAAGCAGATGGAAACCTTGTGTTGAGTTTTAGTGACGACCTATCTGCGGCAAAGTTGTTGGAGATCGACACGAGTGGAAGAATCATACGCAAATACCAATCACCATATACTGGAGCTGGTGTTAGGAGTTTTGAAGATATTTACGGCAGAATTTTGGTCAATTATGCGGGTGAAAGAATCGAGCTCTTAGATTCTGAATTTAATCTCATGGATACTGCAGAGCCACAGCTGGATGATGGACAGAAATTGGATCTCTCTCGTCTGCAATACAATAGCGACAGGCATGAGATGGTGGGTTTACGTCATGAACGGGATCAGTCCACCTATGCTGTTAGCTCTGTTTTAGCTACCCTTCGCTTTACAGAAGGATGAATCACTGTTTGAATAATATGATCGTTATATGAACAAAGCATTTGACATGTGGTATAGCAATAGCATGGCCATATCCTAGACACTGCGAGTCTATCTAAAACTTGAAAAAAACGTGTTGAAAATTCCGTTGAGATAATATTATACGTTCACAATTCGTTTGCTAAATTCAAGTTCCTTTCTACAAAAAACTGTTCTTCTTCCTCGTGCGTAACTTACTTGACTTTGTATAATTTTGTGAAATTCTGTTCTTAGGCTACATCTTGTGATGTTTCGTATAAAAGAAGATTTAGGCACTAATCGCTAAATCAAGTGTTGTTTCAATCAAGTTTCAAATCATTCGCGACATTTAGTTAAACATTGCACTATTCGCAAATAGTTTATTCACTTAGGCTACAAACTGAATGTGCCCCCTGCCATGGTATATGTTGGCTGATCCAGAGACAATTATAGGCAATCTATAACAGACTAAGGACTCGATGATTAGACGTAGTCCAAACTTATGTCCACCACTGTTTGTGTTTTGGGGCTGTGCCAGTCCTAAGCATGTGAAGCTTGGGGTGGATCAGTGCGGAAGTGCCAGTGAACGCAATCGAAACCGCCGACAGGGTTGCTTGCTGGTAGTTTTAATGAAATTTTAATCCTCAATAAAGGACGAGGGTGTTATAGCCGACATGACACGTGGTCAGCTATGCCTTTCATGCTGTGTATAAGTTTTGCAAAGTTTGCCAGAGTCCGGAAGGCATCATATAGTTGCATAAGACAATCTATATATAATATAATACAAATATAACTTTATGAGATTTAGCTCTTGCATCCAATGATGTTGGTTCAACAATAATAGAGCTCTGCATCAAGTGTTTCGGTAGTATTTCAAAACGTGCGTGACATTTAATAAACATCTGAGTGCATGACTTGCACGAAATAAGACATTGAAGTAAGTTTGCATAGGCCTGTATGTTTCCGGTGGACATATTTCCAAAGTTATTAAATTAAATTATTATTATTAAAAATATTAAATACTTCAGGTGTCAACTTTATCTACAAGCCTACACTTATTTCTGTGTCACAATGATTATTATTGCACAAATTGTCCAAAGAGTTGAGCTACATGGCTGCCCGATGAACTCTGCTAAAGGTCTTCTCACGACGAGTCAAATATTTAGTGTGCCTTACAATTATAGTCAAGTGCTTCAACTTGCTTACCTTAGTCTTTTTTCTAGATACTTTGAGACAATGTTGCAGATCAGCCTCGTTTTTCAATTGGATTAGTTTTATTGCGAGTTTTGTTTTTGATGTCATGCAAAATACATGGATCATCCTGTGAAGGCGATATAGAAGTCATTGGGTTAAACTAAGGCACAATAAAAAGAGATTATCTAGCTATGTTCACCTATTTAGCTATCTTTTATTAGTTGTCTGGGAGTGAATTGATAAAAGCGGTATATGCTGTTCAGTACAAGTTGTTTCTCAAGGTCTGCGTCAGTGGCTTTGTAGCCTACCTCCCTCTGTCTGTTTATATAGCCTACGTATAGACGGACAAGGCAAACAGACAGACTTCTACATGTACGTATAGTCTAATATGCATGTATACAGATAGGCACATACACACAGAGAGATGTACGTGGTCTGAGACTAACAAAGTCAAAAAGACGCAGAGACACAACAGACAGTCAGATAGACAGACATATATAACCTATGCATTTAGACATACAGATATACAGACAGACAGCCAGACAGACATACAGACAGACATGTAGAAAGTTAGAGAGAGACAAGCAGAGAGACTGTGTAGGTCTAAGACCAAAACAAGTGTGTCCGTGCGTGCGTGTGCGCGCTCGTGCGTGCGTTTGCGTGACGAAGAAGCAATTCGCTGCAAAAATCCGTACACATCCACCCAACACACAAAACGGAATGTCTAAAAATACAGCTTTGATGAGACAGGTGTAAAATCGCATATTCAAACACAGCATCTGTGCATGGAGTCGATACCAGTTCCGATGTAAAAATTGCATAATTTCGAGCGGCATTCATATATTCTAAAACTAAATATAGCATTAGGCTTATAACTCAACGCTGAATTAATTGCGATATCACAAGACATGACAACTCAAATTAAACGCAAAATCCATGTAGTTCTGGTAACATCCCTCGGTAGCCTAGTCGATGTGGCAAAAAAATCCTGCGGGAAACTGCGGGTCAATAGCCTACGAAGTGTAGGCCTATCGCATGGCACCCTTTGTGCAACGTCACAATGACGTTATTTCAAAATGTAAAGAACACGGGGTTGTTGATCGATCGACATTTCCTCCAATATTAAAGTTGATTGTGAGTTTGTGGCGTTAGGCGACGTTTCCTCTTGTGCAGATCCTAGTGAGCTGCCCCCTTACGACGACGACGACGACGACGACGAAATGTCGAAGAAACGAACATCAACTGAATCCAGTCATGACGAGCAGACGACTAAAGACTCAGACGGAGAATTAATGCAAGGCAGGTTTAAAACTTTACTTCTTCTATTTTTTGATGAATTAGTTTTGGGGTGTCGCTGCCAAGTCTTGTGACCATTTGCAAGAACTGCATGTAAAACAAACGTAGGATAAATGTCCACAATTTTATATAGCGACCGTGTGGCTTTGACCCCTCAAATGTTTTGATGAATTGACCGGTTTGAACATGCGCCTCACCATGGTCCGTGTGTAGGCCTACGGGCGTAACGTACATGTATAATACGGAACGTGTAAGGCCGCAGTGCCATCAAACAGTCAGATTAAATCCATCTCCTTCACGACTTCTGGACCAGGCCTTCCGTCTCTCTCTCTCTCTCTCTCTCTCTCTCTCTCTCTCTCTCTCTCTCTCTCTCACTCTCTCTCTCTCTCACTCTCTCTCTCTCTCTCTCTCCCCCTCTCTCTCTCTCTCACTCTCTCTCTCTCTCTCTCACTCTCTCTCTCTCCCTCTCTCTCTCTCTCTCTCTCTCTCTCTCTCTTTCTTTCTCTCTCTCTCTCTCTCTCTCTCTCTCTCTCTCTCTCTTTTTCTCTCTCTATCTGACTCTGTCTGTTTCTCTGTCTGTCTATCCTAAAACCCAGATTGCCGTGAGTTTTTGCGCATTTCTGATTCCCTCTTTTCTTCACAGGGTTCAAGTTGCGTCCGCCTTGAATATTTTATAAACAATTTATTTTGTGGTCTCTAAAATAACCCACCTTTGAGATGTAAATCGTGACTCGCACGCTCTCTAACGCAGTTTAGTATGGGACACAGTCTAGCCTACACTCCAACTAATGCAGCTAACGCGAGACAACTGGCGTGACCGCATCATAGCCTCACAAAACTAACTCTTTATACAATCAATTTAGGCTAATTGATAATTGCGTGTTCAGTTCGTTGAGTATGGCATATCTATTGTAGCAGTACTCCAGAATGAAGAAGACAATTCCAAACGTGCAAAACTCACCTCCATGAGTGACACAACGGTTAGCTACACAGCATTTAATTGCGTTATTCGCCATTTTATTGCATTATTCGCCATTTAATTGCATTATTCGCCAATCTAAACTTTGTCGGTTACTTATGGCTTATGGAGCAACATTTTGATGCCATTTCTATTATCCAAATAAGCTAATAGGTCTAGGTATATTGATGAGCATAATTGGCGTGGACATAGAGAGGGACGGAATGAGAGGGGAGATCGGAGACAGGCCAGACAGACAGACAGACAGACAGACAGACAGACATTGAGACATTGCAGTAAAAGACGTTGAGGTTGCTGAACTAATTTTAAGCTCGACAAATTATTTTCTTATAGTTGCAATGCTACGAAAAACGTTACGTGAGCAATGAGCATGCTTATATGTTTCGGTGCCACAAACTTGTATGATTATAAACACCTTTGATGCCTCAGTAGCCAATGCTATCTATTATAGCCATGTCGTCGCATGCTTATCTCTGTTTCTATAGTATACGATCGACACCAGTCCTGGATCAGTAGAGTCTACGGAGTGAAATCTGACAACAACACCTTTAAGCCATTACTAATTTTTCCAATCTTGAACCAGCATAAGAATGAATAGCACGGAAGGGGGAAGCCAGAAAAATATCGCGGAAGGGTTTTCCATTGAGGGGTCCAGTGTGGCAATGTAGGCCTACATGCTGAGAAAGTACACCGATTGGATTTTATATTAGGTTCTGCAGGGTGCGCCAAGAAAAGACCCCTATGTTTTTGGCCAATATCTTGGCCAAAACTAAGAATTTCGAAATGAAATTTTGCAGGCTTAAAGGCAATTTATATCTACCCACGATGGCCAGATTTCATCAAAATATTTCAAACAGAACAAAGGTTATACCACTTTTAGGGAGACCACCCATCGTTTTTTCACGATTCAAAAACGTAACGCAACAAAAAGTAGCAAAAACACGATTTCTTCAAGTCATATCGTTTTTACATTTAACTTGCAGCTGGAAGATCTACCGATGGAGGTAATTGAGTGCATCCTCGTTAAAGCCGTTGCTATGGAAGTGAAGGGTATGATGCTGGTCAAACGTTTATGGAAAGAAAAGGCTGACCTGGTTATAAGCAGACTTAGAACCGTCTCCTTGCAATGGAGCGACATTCTGTCGACCAACTTCTTTCGGAATGAACTTCACAAAACTCTGGACGGGTTTGGTTAGTTCATAAATATAGAGGCCTACCTTATAGTGCTATATCACGCATTCGAATAATGGAAACATGAAATTGGATTCACGGTCTTTGCAGGATCAATCGACTTCGGCTAACAGTGAGGCAGCCATCTGAATAGTAGTGTGAGTGACAGTTCTAGCACAATCTGGGTCAAGCCTAAATAATATTCATAGCACAAGCCAATGGGTTGGAAGTGTGGGTGACGTCATTTTCTTTCTGTCGGTAACCTAAGAGCTAGTGTTTCGCCTCAATTTGGTTAAGAACCCCATCATCATTTGCCTAAAAATTGCGATTGGTTACTTCTGTACGGATGATGGCATAGATTGAGTATTCGTGACTTTAGGGTTTAATATTCGTAAATATTCGTGAATATTAAGATTTTTTAATATTCGTAAATATTCGCAAATATTCGTTAACGAATTAAGGGGAACGATCGAAACTGCAATGCTACTCGGTATTAAGCAGTTTAAGTTTCTGTATGTCTCTACGCCATTCACTCGCATTCAGGGCAAAGTTGAATTTTAAAAAAGCAATGCGCTTAACATGCTGAGATCGGGATAATTTTTACTTGTAACCTGGCACTGTCATTTCTTGCGTTGGTATTTACATGTATATCTACTCATCCTGCCACACTGATATAAAATTACTTTATCAATTTGCAGTTACTATTATAGACAGTTAAAGTTTATTGTTAATCTTAGCCTACTATTTTTGCTGCTACTTGCCATCTGCTATCGGTGACTCTGCCTCTTTTCAGTTGGGGGAGAATGGCCAGAAGTCAGACAAAGTGACTAACATTGAGTAGGCTATCGAATGTGATATGAATGCCGCATGGCCACATTGACCAGACCCAGCAGAGAACTTGTTTCGCTTCAATTTTTTTAAGAAACTAACGATATGCTTTGTGACGAAGGAACAAGTTAGAGCTTCCACTGCAGACTGATATATAGCCTAAAGTGTTTCTCTCAGCGTTGCCACTCCTTGGGTTTTTTCCCACAAGATCTTGGATTTGGAAAACATTTTGTTTATCACATGTCAAGTTTTGTTCACTAAATAAAGTAGATCAATATTATTTTCAGCTCAGGAGACGCTACGCTGGGAAATTGTTTTGCATCAGCCTCCGATCCAGTCATACATCATGAATCTTACTACAATGAGAGACGAAATATTTGCCCTCTTCATACAGCGAGGTGGACGTTACGTGCTCAATGTGTACGACCGCAACAATGTGGCAGTGCCAAAAGATGTCATTCAGGTTCCAGAATTTCGTATCGAAGATATGGCTGCTTGCAGCGTTTCAAACTGCGTATATCTACTCAATGAAGATAAACTTAATGGCTTTTCAGTTATACGCTTTTGGAAAGATGAACATCAGTTTAAAGTATCCACATGGATTAAAGAGCTGATGCTGCCAAAACCATTGTCTGAATGGTGTTCTTCAGGCCTATCTGTATCTGCCCAGGGTAACTTAATAATCGTTTCAAAGCAACGAAGTCCGACACCGACTGTAGTAGGCATATATGATGCGAATGGTGTCGTGCAGCATGAGATAAGTTTGTCACCAGCTATTTACGGGTTCCGGTATGTTAGCAGCGTAATTCAGAAAACAGATGGAAACCTTGTGTTGACTTCCAGTGACAACATATCTCAGGTAAAGTTGTTGGAGATCGACGTTCATGGAAGCATTATACGCAAATATCAATCATCATATACTGGAGCTGGTGTTAAGTGTTTTGAAGATATTTATGGCAGAATTTTGGTTAATTACTCGGGTTGCAGAATCGAGCTTTTAGATTCTGAATTTAATCTCATGGATACTGCTGTTCCACAGCTGGATGATGGACAGGTAGGCATATCGGATTTCCGTCAGCTGCAATACAACAGCGACAGGCATGAGATGGTGGGTTTTCGTTGGGATTGGAATACTGAGACCTGGGTTTATGTTACCATCCGTTTCACAGAACAATGAACCACGTCTTGGAGGGCATGTTAATTATATATTTGCATAGAAAAGTTTCGACATCTGGTGTAACATTTTCTTATTCTAGCCATACTGTCATCTATAGCTAAAGAACTGCATACATTTAGTTTGCATTGACAATTCACTTACTATTCATGTAACTAACAAAGGCTTGTCCTCCTTATTTTCGGTGTTTATAATTTATAAGATTCTGTTTCTAGATCTCCTAACTTTGTTTCAGTAAAGTTGATAAATACTCTATGCTCTATCTCAAGTGTTTCAGTACAATTTCATATAGGTCTAATCCACATATAATTAGACATTTTAGTTATTTGCAAAACAATTTGGCATTAAGTAAGTTTATAAACTCAATGAGTAGCCTACTATACATGACAGCTTTTTGCATGTTCAAAGGCTGCCGATGATATCTTCATTAAACTATCCGGTTGACAGAGCGCAACCGATTGCAGTGTACTACAGTTATGCGAATGAAACATTTAATAAAAATGCAAAAAAGAGGGAAGACATAAATCTTAACTACTAACAGAACAGACAGCTTGCAATGCACATCCATCTTATCTTCTATAAACACACCTTGTAACAATGTTAGAGGTCGTTCTTCTCTTCCATCAGCATCTGCTGGAAAGTATGAGTTCTCGGTACTTTGGCCGGTGTCACGAAATAAAGTCTACCCCCGAAACAGAGTCTCCCCCTTGCTGATACAGAGCCTCCAAGGGGAGACTCTGTATCGGAACAAAGTTTCCCCCCATCAAAATCAGCGTTGCCACTCCTTGGGTTTATCCACAACATCTTGTTTTTTTTTATCCGAACTTGGGAAATGGGGTTTTTTGGGAAGAACTTGGGTTTTTTGTTTGGGTTATTTTCTACGGAAAAAATTTCGAGAATTTTTTGACATTTTGGTGAAATTTTTGACATTTTCGGGGCATTTCGGGGAAATTTTGGACATTTTCGAAAGATTTGTGCCGGATGACTAAACAGAAAAAAGATCAAAAATTTCGGACGGAAAATTGTGAACATTTTCGACAGATTTGAGATTTTCGGACGGGAAATTCATAAAATTTTTGACATTTTCGAAAGATTTGCTGAACTTGGGTTTTCTTGGGTTTTTTCCGCCCTCAAACTTGTTTTTTCCATTTTTTAGAGTGGCAACGCTGATCGAAATAGAATCTCCCCATCTACGATACAGTCTCCCCCTACTAAAAATTGCCCCCGATATTTCCGGACTTAGCGTATTATTTTCTTAAATAAAGGACTTCGTGTTCATTAGTGGAATTGGACCCAATAAATATGAAGCTATAATGAAAATCTTGATAAGTCAACTTAAATGTTTGATACTAATGGGCATAATTGTAGCACAGTTAGGCCTATGGATCTAGCATCACGAGATGTCGGGCCACTTATGTCATTAAAGCGCAGCGGAGAGATTAGACTCAAATAGACTACCCGGTTCTCATGGATCTAATTAATTTTTATGCTCATGCCTATTTAGTTATTAGTGTTAAGAAACGAAGCGGATCACTTAGTAAACGATAAGATTTTAATAAGATTAATCGCCATGATCTAGAACTGAAACTAGCTGTCTTTAAGCCATTACCGGAAAAGGAAAGAACTAAACGCGAGAAAGAAGAACCAAAGACTACATAATGCTAGGATAATCATAGTCGTTATATAGCGCTAGATCTATAAAGTCCAACACCCCCTCCTTAACGACTACTTTACCATAACATCATAACAAAAAATAAACTGTTCTCTCAATTTAGCCCAATTTCACTAGTAAACTTCCTAGTTTTAACTGCTTCCAAAGGCTTTGTTAAGAGATCAGCTATCATGTGTTCACTAGGACAATACTTAATGTCTAGTTCCTTCTTTCTGTACATTTCCCGTACGAAATGATATTTAGTTCCGATATGCTTTTCTGTAACTGTTTCAAAACACCCGGATCTTCATGACCATAGCTTTATTCATAAGTTCTTCAAACTTCTTTAACATTGTAGATTTTGTCGATGCTACAATCAGGTCATCCACATGAATTGCGATGTAAATCCATCCATCATCGTACTGTTTTGAATATAAACATTGATCATTGTCACTTCTCTTGTATCCATCAGTGACAAGTACTTCATTGAGCTTTTTGTTCCATTCATTTGCTCCTTGTTTAAGTCCCTATAAATTCTTTTTCAATTTACAGACTTCTGTAGTGCCTTTCTGATATCCATCAGGTTGTTTCATGTAGACTTCATGAGATAGGTCACCATTCAGGTAAGCTGTTTCCACATCATAGTGTTTTACTATCATGCCTTTAGAACCTGCTATAGTCAAGATAGTTCTCAGAGTTGATGGTTTTGCTACTGGAGCAAATACTTCATCATAGTCTTCTCCAAATTTCTGAGAATATCCTTGTGCTACTAAACGAGCTTTATATCTTGTTATATTTCCCTTTTCATCTTTCTTGATTTTGTAAACCCATTTGCTACCAATGGCTGTTTTGTTTTCAGGTAATTCCGTTAAGATCCATGTTCCATTCTCATTCAATGATTTCATTTCATCATCCATTGCTTTCCGCCAGGATTCTTGTTGTTGACAAGATATGGCTTCCTTATAACTTCTTGGTTCTGTCTCAACTGTTGTTATTTTATTAATGGTTTCAATTAGTCTTTCGGGCGGTTTCGCCTTGTTGACTCTTTCTGATCTTCTTAAATTTACCTGAGTGTCTGTAGTTTCTGTAATTTTCTTATCAGGCTGTGTAATTTCTTCCTCGGGTAATTGATGTGTCGGAAAAAGAATAGTTTCATCATCAAAATCTGAATTTGATGACAGTTCTTCAATGTCCAAATCAAAATCACCCTCTGTTGACAAATGTGGATCTGTCTCGAGAAAAATTACATCTCTACTGACGTATACTTTGTTATTATTCACATCTAGTAGTCTGTAACCTTTTGTGCCTCTTTCATAACCGACGAAGGTCAATTTCTTGGCTTCATCGTCCAATTTCTGTCTTTTCTCTGCAGGAATTGCTACGTACGCTTTAGATCCAAATCTCTTTATGTAGCTTAAATTTGGTTTTCTTTTGTTCCATCTTTCATAAGGAGTGCCTTCAATCCCTTCAACTGGTAATCTGTTCTGTAAATGGTTTGCTGTCATTATGGTTTCACCCCAAAATTGTAGCGGTAGACCTGCATCATCTAACATGCATCTTGTCATCTCGGTCAGATAACGATTCTTTCTTTCTGCACAACCATTTTGTTGAGGAGTATAAGGGTTTGTGAATTCTGCTTGAATTCCTTCACTTTTCATGAAATTCTGTAACCTTTGAGCTGTGTATTCCCCTCCTCTATCTGATCGAATTCTTTTCGGTGTTTTACCAAACCTTGTCTGAACATACTTGACGTACTCTTGAATCTTTTCAGGTACTTCAGATTTATTTGCCAATAAATACACTTCTGTATATTTACTGTAATCATCAATCATCGTCATGAAATATCTTTTCCCACCAGGTGTTGTTGTCTGCATTGGTCCACAAACATCTGTATGTATTAAGTCTAGAATCTCATCTGACTTGGAATCTGACTTCTTTGGAATTGACTTTCTTGTCATCTTTGTTTGAATGCAACATTCACACACACTTGAGAATTTACACGGCTTGATGATGATCCCGGATACTTTATTCTGATTCACCATGTTTTGTATGGCTTTTGGATCTCTGTGTCCCATTCTGTTATGCCAAACGTGTATGCAACCTGTGCAACTTTGTGCAACCTGTGCAATATGTGTTTCCTTTACTTTATTCGTTTGGTCAGAGATTCTCAATTCAAACAAATCATTTTTGTCATCTGCAATTGCTATTGCTTCTCCATCCTTTATGATAGTGCATTTGTTTGCCTTGAATCTCACTTCACAACCTTTACTGACAAGTTTCTTTACTGAAATTAAATTTCCTTTCAATTGTGGGACGTACAAGACTCCACACAATTTTGCAACATGTATCTCTCCGTTTTCCTTTATGAAATTAATCATCACATCACCACTTCCAGCTGTTTTAATCTTTCGACCATCAGCGAGAAAAACTTCACTGTTGTACTGTCTGTTAATGTTCAAGAAGAAATTTCTGTTACTGCACATATGTGTTGTTGCACCGGAATCAACGTGCCAAACACTACTTATGTCTTTTTCGTTTGCTTTAAGACATGTATGTGCTACACTTTCTGTTGGTTTTTCTTCATTGAAATTTTCTCTCAACGTTTTAACCGCGTGGTCCAGATTTCTTTTCTTCCACTGGATGTACTTTCTGCAATCTCTTTTTAAGTGGTTAGGTTTTCTACAGAAGTAACATGTGCGATGTTCCTTAGGATTTGCTTCTGTTTTTCTTGCCTTTAAAGCTTTTAATTCCTGTCCTTTATGTGTTGAGGAATTACTTGTCCTTCTTGTAAACTCTTCAAGGAGTTTGTTTTTGACTAATTCAACAGTCAAATCACCTTCAGGTCTGCTTTCTAATGCCGTAATCAGTGTCCCGTAACTTTCTGGAAGGCTACTGAGGAAGAAAGCAACTGTTAAATGCTCTGCCAACGTTTCTCCCAACGCCGTGAGCTGGTCAATTAAATTTTCCATTTCCGCAAGATGGTTTTGCATATCACCATGTTCTGTTAACTTTAATGCACACAATTTTCTCAATAAATTGACTTTACTGGACAGTGTTGCCTTTTGATGATACTTCTTTAATTGTTCCCATGAACCTTTTGCCGTAGTTTCTTTCCTTAGGCTATTAGATGAAGTTGGTTGTCTTCAACTAACAAACCTATTGTGGCTCTTGCTTTTCCATCTTTACTTTGCCACGTTTCCGTAATAGGATCGGGGGTTTCTTTAGTGACAGTGTCCCACAAATCCTCTTTAATTAACAGAAGTTCAACTTTAAACTTCCAAGTCTGGTAGTTTCGGTTGTTCAATTTTGCGATTTTACCTGAGCCTTTATCCGTCATTTTTATTCTTTCGGTGAAAAGAAATAAACAACTGTTTCTCGCATTTCTGTCGCGATGTAAGAAAACAGTCACGCTATACTGCGCAGTTGACCGGATTATCCTTATATGACTTATTAAAGTTCCGTATCATAAACTTTTGTGATCATTACGTGCTCTAGGCTTGCTGGGCCCATAACCTGTTAAGAAACGAAGCGGATCACTTAGTAAACGATAAGATTTTAATAAGATTAATCGCCATGATCTAGAACTGAAACTAGCTGTCTTTAAGCCATTACCGGAAAAGGAAAGAACTAAACGCGAGAAAGAAGAACCAAAGACTACATAATGCTAGGATAATCATAGTCGTTATATAGCGCTAGATCTATAAAGTCCAACAATTAGATCCATGGGTAGCCTACATAAGTGGACAGACATCCCAGCGGTACTATAACAGTACTATGCTACAACTATGCCCATTAGTACAAAACATCAAATTTTAAGCTTACTCTGCAAGTTTGTAGGCTTAGGTTATTAAATTTTCTCGTCATGGAGTTCCACTTAATAAAGAACTATTTTCATCAATCCAATCTCAATTTAAGCAAGAATTACCTGCATCAATCTATTTTTTCAAGCACGAATTCTTGGTAATATATCACTTTAGCGTTCTAAATAATTTTGGGCCTATTCAGCATTGCATGGATTGACGAAAAGAATTCCTGCTAAAAAGAAGTCGGATTGGCGAAAGTATTTTCACTTAAATAGGAGAGGGATCGATGAATAGATTCCTGCATCAAGTGGAGCTGGATTCATGAAAAATAATTCGTTTTTAAATAATTGGATCGATTGATAAAAATGCAATTAGAAGCAGGATTCATGAAACGTATCAATGCCAGGTAGAAGTTGGATTCATGGAAAATAGGCCTAATAATGCTGCGCCAGGCGAATTTTTTAGAACGCTAGAGCGATAGATTATCAAATTAATTTTTATTAATCAACTTCTATTTCACCGAAAATAATTTCCATAATCCAAAGCGCAGCTTAAGCGATAATTATGTTATAATAGGTTACACAGGAAATAAAGACTGATAAATGATGAATCATCCTTTTAGGGCTATATATTTTCTGAGATCTTCAATGCTAGTAACAGGCTATATAGCCTACTAGGGTGACCATTTTCTCGCCATCAAAAACCGGCACACTTTTAGGGAAAATTGATGATAATATCGTAATTCCTTAACTGCATATGAGACCAGGGAAAGGGAACAAGAAGCAGAGGAAGACATCGATGATGAACGTGATGGATCGTGGAAGATCTAAAGACACACGGAGACATTGGAGAAGTCGTGGATAAAACCAGGATCAGAACGATTTAGGCTTAGGCTTTCTATAAAGTGGCGAAAATCAAATTAATGGCGCAATCAAGATGGCAAAAATGAATAGAGTGATTGTTCAATAAGGCACAACAGAAGAGAATTCTACCATAGCCTTTCATTTTATGCCTCCCAATCATGCTCGAATAGCCAACGAGAACAATTGCAAGCTTTGTGCTGCAGTGTGGTTTTATGTGTCGATCGCAAGCGACACAAAATATTTACTGCACTTGAATTAATTGGAAAATTAGTTTAGTGCGTCAGGATTGTTTCCCAATTTTCTGAATTTGTATGGTCAGTTTAAAGTTAAACAGTCTTTAAGTTGTAGATTATAGATTAGATTGCTAAAGTAATTTGTGCCTCTTAGGTTAGAACGTTAGAGTTAACATCTGCAGGCTGGAGCAATATTTTATAACTTAATAAGTGGACCGCAGCAGTCGCAGCAGTAGCATATAATTTATGTTACTTACTAGCTGGGATGCCCGACGTTGTCCGGAAAATTTAGGATTCGGCGCGCTCCCGGCCACAACCCCACCGCACCACACACCCCACCTCCCCCACAACATCCCACCACACTCGACCACACTCCGACCTTCACCGGTTTGCCACCCGTGAAATTTTCCCTCCCAATCCCCCACGCAGGAGCTATACGTCTGCCTCCTGGAGCTCTTACACAAGCTTTTTTATTCAACGCAAAGCTGTGCTTTTAGATGTACTATAGAGTCGGGAGCGCTTCTGTGTCGTGGCTTAAAATGGCGCTATAGAAATCTTAAATGTGTGAATGAATATTACGTTGTAATATTGAATATTATATTGTGGGGCGCGGTGGTGTAGTGGTGGCGTCGTTGCCTTGAAGCCGGAAGGTTCGAGGTTCGAATCCACCTCAGGTCGCCGCGTAGGGACATTGGGCAAGTCCTTCACTCGCAATTGCTCATCGCTTCGGCATGAAACTCCGATGCATTTTCCGCACTGTAGTCGGGAGCGCCTCTGAGTAGAGAGCTTGAAGGGGCGCTATAACAAGTACGCATACAAACAAACAAAATCTGACGATGAGGGCTACGGACAAAGCTATGACGTTGGCCAATTTCACAGGCATAATTATTTGTGTCAAAATGCTTATTGGCTGGGTAGGTCTCAGATTGCATATATTGCATACATAAATATATAAAGCGCCTTTATTATAGAGCACCAATCAGAGGCGCTCTAATACTTGTGACGTCATCGACTGTTTGTGACGTCATTCGAATAATTGCTATTTAAAGCAGCAAGGGAGACAACAAGGCTGCAGTGTGAGACAATCATTCAGATCTCACGTCGCCGAAGAAGAGGAGGAAGCTGTCATTTCAAGGAATTCTTCAAAGTATTCTTAGGTGCAGCACAGAAAACGCGACAAGGTAAGTGGCAAATTAATATCAGAAAATTTCTTTCTTGTCTCAACAAGTACCGTATTTCCTGATACAATAATTATTATTTTCTTATTTGTCCTGGCTTTTCACAGTCGGATGTCGAGCAGAGATGAGGCAAGCATTCCACAGGGCGACGGTGTGGCCGCTGGTGGCCCACTCGAGCCCTGATGATCACCATTGGGTCTGTATGGTTGCGTGAAAAGCTAGTCAGAGATGATACTGACTCGACGGTTGGAGCTGCCCCTCTGTGAGGATCCTCTATTATATGGAGGCGCATCAAGAACTGTGAATAGAAGGACCTACAGGTTACTTACTCGTCCCAGACCCAAGCGAGCCTCTTTAGGTGTTTTTGTCTGTCTGTCCACAATAAAAGAAAGAACAATGAATGAATATTTAATATCAGTGCGTAATCTAGTTCCCTCCTCTGAGGTGGGGAGGGGAAAACGGGTGTTCGGCGGACGATCGCCGAAGCGCGTGGTGCAGAGTAGAGAAAGGGCTTTGGGGGGGGATGAGAACATCCTGAACAGTCATTGTATTTTATTGGAATCATCCGACCCGATTATTGGATAACTATTATTATTATTTATTTTTGATTTTATTTTGATTTTATTTTATTTTTAAATTTTTTTATTATACAATCATTTATTACTTTGAACAAAAGTTCCGAAGAATAAATTTAGCTACTAAGGTTATTGGCCTTCGTCATCGGTGTCGTGCATAAAAGTAGGCCTACCCCTAAATGCTATTGCTTGTGTCGTTGTGTGCAATTACTCACCTCGGGAAAAAACGGCATCGTATACTCACCTGCCGAAAACCACCTCTGAACAATGTTTAATCTATTCCCCTGAAAAACACATGGATTTTTCCGGCTTGATATTTCTGACGACCTTTTTTAAGTCATCCGACCAAAATTTACTCCTTTCCTCCCAGTTAAAATTTCTGATGATTTTTTTTATTCTCCTATTTTTGGCTCAAACGAAATTCTCGACTTTTTCCACACCTTTTGTGCATTTTCACCTTAAAAACTATTTTAAAGTAAAATGTGTCGGAAAAACCGCCGTGAAAAAAAGCTGGATTCTGACAAAGGCCTAGAAACATACGCATTGCGAAAAAACCTAGGTCTAGACCTATATGAAAAAGATATGAGTGGAAACCCTGCAAACAACCGTTTTTCCATCGCCAGCCCCTCCAGAAGCCTGAATTCCTTCCCCCGTCCCGCCCCCCCCCCCAAAGGAAAAGAGCAGGGGGAATAAATTAAACATTGTTCATAGGCGCTCTAAGTTGATTGTGAGTTTGTGGCATTAGACGACGTTTCTTCTTCTGCAGATCCCAGTGCTGTCCATCTTAGGACGACATGTCCGAGAAACAAACATCAACTGAATCCAGTCATGACGAGCAGACGACTAAAGACTCAGATGGAGAACTAATGCAAGGCAGGTTTTAATATCAAACGATCTATTGATTTGGTTTTTAATGGCCGAGTTACTTTCTTCTTTTTCAATGAGTCAATCGACTGATTTGTGTTTCTTTCAATAAAATATTAAAGTTGATTATAAGTATGTGGCATTAGGTGACGTTTCTTCTGTTTCAGATCCTAGAGAGCTGCCCCCTTACGACGACGACGACATGTCGAAGAAACGAACATCAACTCAATCCTGTCATGACGAACAAACGACTAAAGACTCAGGCGGAGAATTAATGCAAGGCAGGTTTTAATACTACTTTTTTGGTCTATTGATTTTGTTTTTATATCAATCATTCAATTTTTCACAATGAGACCAAACTCACGAGAACGTTTGTCAACAATAAAATTATATGCGGAGGTTCTACTCGATTTTATAATAATTATAATAAGTTACAACTCTATGCCAATGATCGATAAGTTTGCCATTTTTCAATCAAATTAATACGGTTATACCTCAGCTGACCGTTTGAATGGGTTCCGCGCTATCTCAGGACCCTGTGCAGTGTGCAGGCCTTACTATACGGACCGTGCTAGCGAGAGATTTTAAATAAGCCTATCTAAAATAGGACACTTTAGAAGCAAACTGCGAATCACACGCTGTCTAACGCAGAGGAGTATGGGGCACAGTCTAAATACACTCAACCAGCGTTAATGTATTATAGCCATGGGCGTAGACGCACTGGGACAGAAGGCACGGTCCACCTCAATGGCTGTGGTGGGGGGATGGCCCATGCATTTGCCCCCCCAATCGTGAAGTGGTAGCACATGTACTACACTTCACGAACACACCGGTGAGGTTATAACGTTAGAAGAAGATATCTTCGAAGAAATGGCGTATTGAGTAATGACTAAAAAAAGTCATAAACTTTTTGGACAGAGAAAATTGTTTTTTCATCGACATTTCCGCAAGACTAAAAATGGTCGTCAGAAATTTTAGCCGGCAAAAGACGGAAAATTTTGTCGGCGACTCAGCCGTTCGTCCGCCCAAAATCTCACGGCCTTCCTTCGGCCGCTCGTTTGTCCCCGGCAAGTCTCCGCGCAAGGCTTCGCCCATGATTATAGCTTCACAATACTTCAAAATTATGGAATAATTGAGTCGTATTAATTATAGTGTGTCCAGTTCAATGAATATTTCTATTGTAGCAGTATTACAGAAAGAAGAAGACAACACTAAACGTGAAATACTCACCTCCTTGAGCGACACAACGGTAAGCTACACAGAGTTTAAATTCAATTCGCAATACTTCATAAATTCATAAGATCTGATCTTCATGGGTTGCCTGAATGAACCTATGAACCACCAGGGCTTTTTTTAACGTGCAGTTGTGCACAAAATGTGCAGTTCTAAATGGATTTGTGCAGTTGTAGAAGCACTTTTGTGCAGTTAAAACTAGTTGAAAAAGGCCATTTCCCTCCGATTGGGAGTAATTTACCATGGAGGATTGGAAAGGAAAGAAGAGTTTTTGCAGTTCTAAAAATTCCTTTAAAACAGCTCTCTAGACCACCATTTTATGCTCTTTTGTATCCATATAAACTTCCTTCTCTCGCTGAAAAACCCATAGGTCTATGTAGTTTGAAGAGCATAATATGCGTGGAGGGAGGTAGGGAGAGAGATGATACAGAGAGAGAGAGACAGACAGACAGACAGACAGACACACAGATCAGGGCCAAAGCTAGGTTTTTTCGGTGTTTGAACACCCCCCGAAATTAAAAATGTAACACATAATATAATGCATTTACTAGCACACGTTGTAGAAACCACGAAATAAAACCACGAAAACACCCCCCTCAAAATGAAAAATGCAAAAAGTAATAGAATTAATTTACTTTAGCACACGTTATAAAAACCACGAAATAAAACCATGGTAACATTCCCCGAAACGAAAAATGCAAAAAAAATAGAATGCATTCAGTAGCACATAATGACAAAAACAAGAAATTAGGCAAAAATGGCAACAAAGCAGGGCTGTAATCAATTTATACGCTGTAAACTAAGGCACAGCGGTTATTAAAGTGTATATTTTCATGACTAAAAAAGACAAGGGGTTATCTTATTCGCAAGGGCTTGTGTTCTAAAGATGACTAAAAAAGGTCATCAGTTTTTTCGGACAGAAAACTCACTGAAGAAACACACCCGAAATAAAATCTGGCTACGGCCTTGAGGCAGACAGACAGACAGACAGACAGACAGACGGACGGACGGACATACAGAAAAAGACAGAGACAGTGACCGAGAGACAGAGAGAGAGTCAGTGAGAGACATAGGCAGACAGATAGAAGCCGCGTAGCTTATAGAATGTCTCTGAGGGGTTTTCCATTTGAGGGGTGTACAATGTAGCCAGCATTTACTGAGTTTACGGATCGTCTTGTATAACGGACTGCTTGTTTGATCATACGATGATAAATTTCTGCCTTGGACTCTAGCAGATGACATATCTTTTAGACTTTTTACTTGCAGCTGGAAGATCTACCGATGGAGCTAATTGTACGCATCCTCGTTAAAGCCGTTGCTATGGAAGTGAAGGGCATGCGGTTGGCCAAAAGTGTAAGGAAAGAAAAGGCTGACCTGGTTATAAGCAGACTTAAAACCGTCTCCTTGCAATGGAGCAGCGTTCTTTCGACCGACTTCTTTCAGAATGAGCTTCACAGAACTCTGGACGGTTTTGGTTAGTTCGTGAATATACCGTATTGTCTTATATCATGCATTCGATTAATGGAGACCGGAAATTGGAATCAGAATCATTGAGAATTGACTCCTGGATTAACAGTGAGGAGTTTGAAGTGTTGGTAGCGTTAGTTTCTTGACTTTCGTTACGTAAGAATTGATGGACATCCGTGGGGCGCGGTGGTGTAGTGGTGGCGTCGCTGCCTTGAAGCCGGAAGGTTCGAGGTTCGAATCCACCTCAGGTCGCCGCGTAGAGACTTTGGGCAAGTCCTTCACTCGCAATTGCTCAGCGCTTTGGCGTGAAACTCCGATTGCAGTGTCCGCTCTGTAGTCGGGAGCGCCTCTGAGTAGAGAGCTTGAAGGGGCGCTATAACAAGTGCGCATACATACACCCGACATACCTCTATTACACGTCAAATACGCTTCGATTTTTTCATTCATTCATTCATTCAAGAATTTATAATTATAGCGCTTCTTCAAGGGAACTACTCAGAAACGCTCCCGACTCTAGCACGGCACAAGAAATGGCAGTTTTGAGTTTTGTCGCGGAAGATGGTCACGTGCATGGCCAACAACTCTCATTGGTCTACTCGATTTGATGCTCTTGTCTGTTATTATCAATCGTGAGGATATATGTCGTCTCGCCCACTTGGTTGGTCTCAATTTGGTTAAGAACCCAACGTCTTTGATATGAGACGAAGAACAAGATTGTCCTTTCAATTCTGACTGATTTACAGGGTGGGCCAAATAGGACCCACTACGGTTTTGTGTCAAGGGTGGCCTCAATAAAAGTGATATAACTTTTGTTCTGTTTGAAATATTTTGATGAAATCTGGCCATGATGTGTAAATATAAATTGTCTATAAGTCTGTAGAATTTCATTTCAATATTCCTACATTTGATCAAGATATTGGCAAAGAACCGTAGGGGTCTTTTTGGCATCCCCTGTATAATAAGGGCCCTCTTTTGATTACTCTGGCAGTGGTCGAGACTTTGGTATCTCCCTTGACTGATCACTATTAGCCCAACGAATTTGACACGTTCTTGCTCTTTCAACCGAAGCAGCCGATAGCAACTATTTTATTACGATTACAATTATAGGATCTCCGTGGACTTTTACATAATAATAATTTATTTATTATTATTGTGCAATGTGCACGCATTCACTTGATCTCGCTTAGACTACTATAAAATGCTCGTCAATAGTCTTCCCAAGTTGCGCCCCTCCCTCCCCCACTCTAACCAGTTTTAAAAGCTACTGCGAGGTTCACAGCACGCCCACCTCCGTCTATTTGTAACCGAGTCCGAAAGTATATTCTTATTGTCCATCGTGCTAGATTGACCTTGACTCGATTCCGGGCATTTACTTGGAATAGCCTTTCGCTTTTGTATACATAAGCATACAATGATGAGCATGCATACATGAATGCATGCATGCACATACATTCATGCACGCATACATTCATATATGCATATCTACATGCACACATGCATACATACATGCATGCATACATACATACATACATACATACATACATACATACATACATACATACATACATACATACATACATACATACATACATACATACATACATACATACATACATACATACATACAATGTCATACATACATACAATGTCATACATACATACATATGTACATACATAGGCTGCCAGAAATGTTGAACTGCTCAAAACATACGTCAGAATAAAACAGAATTTTTCCAGGAGCCATCAGTAACTTTTGCTACATGGAAAACATTTTTGTTCATTGCATGTCACTTTTTTCCAATAAATAAAGCAGACCAATATTATTTTTAGCTCAGGATACGCTTCGTTGGGAAGTTGTTTTGCATCAGCCTTCAATCCGGTCGTATAGTTCGCATTCAACTGTTCTGGGAGATGAAGTATTTGGCCTCTTCATATGGCCTGGTAGACCTTGTGCGCTTAATGTGTACGACCGCAACAATATGGCACAGCCAAAAGATGTCATCCCTATTCTGGAATTTGAAATTCAAGATATGGCAGCTTGCGGCGTTTCAAACTGTGTGTATCTACTCAATGAAGACAGCATTGGCCTTTCAGTTATACGAATTTCGAAAGATGAACATCAGTTTAAAGTATCTACATGGATTAAAGAGCTGATGCTGCCAAAGCCAAAGTCTGGCTATTGTTCTTCAGGTCTGTCTGTATCTGCCCAGGGTAACCTAATAATCACATCAAAGCAGAAAAGACCGACACCTTCTGTGGTAGGCATATATGATGCGAAAGGTCTCGTGCAGCATAAGATAATTTTGTCCCCTGATACTTATGGGACCATGTTCATCAGCAATGTAATCCAGAAAGCAGATGGAAACCTTGTGTTGGCTTTTTGCGACAGTTGCATAGCTCAGGCAAAGTTGTTGGAGATCGATACGAGCGGGAGAATTATACACAAACATGAGGCAAAACATGGCGGGGCTTGTGTTGAGTGTTTTGAAGATATTTACGGCAGAATTTTGGTGAATTACTCGAATTTCAGAATCGAGCTTTTAGATTCTGAGTTTCATCTCTTGGATGCTGCAGTTCCGTTTCTGGAAGACGGACACCAGTTGCATCTCTTTCATCTGACCTACAACAGCGACAGGCATGAGATGTCGGGTTTTCGCAATTACTATACTAGAAGCGATAGATGTGTCTTGGTTACCCTTCATCTCACAGAAGGGTGAATCATTGCTTGAATAGGATGTTAATTATAATTATGAACAAAATAAATCGGACATCTGGTATAACATGACCGTATCCTAGTCAGTCTATCTATTGCCTGCAACAACTATTTTGAATATTCCGCTGAGATATAAGCTCGTAATTCTTTTGCTAAATTTTCCAAATTACCAAAACCCTGTTGTTCGTCTTCGTGTGTAACTAACTTCCTGTGTATAATTTTGTGAAATTTTGTACCTGCTTCTTGTGACGTTTGTGAAACAAAGATTGACCGCACTAATCTTTAACTCTGGTGTTTCAGTAAATCAAATCATGCGAAGCTTTTATTTAAGCGTATCAGTTATTTGCAAATAATTTATTCATTTAGAGCAGTGCTATAATTATGTTGGCTAGTCCTAAACATTTTCAGGCAGTCTAGAGGATTAGCAGAATATGGTGCTACAGAAATTTCCTAATCTGGGGTCACATAAGTGCACAGCAAACTACAGTAGCTGAATTTTGTATGTCTTTAGTTTTACGCAGTAGCGAAGACCATAGATTTCGCTTTTCTTCATTTCATAAACCGCCGAACTAGGTCTAATTGCTGTCTATGACTTAACTAGACAAGTGCTTTTAAAGACCGGTGTGAAAAAGTTTTCTCTACTAAACTGAAAAAGCGAATAAAGAGGTTAAAGAAATTAAATTATAGACCTCTCCATATTTTCCCGATTTCTAAGACTGGTAACCCATGGGCCTTCTTATCAGATAGTCTAATAGCCCAAAATGCTTCGTAAATGAGCACAGCCTATTCTTCGTGAAGAACCTAGTCCTGGAACTCAGTCATAGTTCACTTTACGCTCTTCTGCAGTGGATAGTCGACTGAAGTTTATCCAGGTCTCCAGGACCCTAGTCAGCTTGACCCTAATTCAACGTGAATACACATCGAAATAAAAATGGAGTGGTCCCAACGGATCCATAGAAATCAAGCTACTGTAGGTATTAGGCTATAGCAATTTGATTAAATCGCTGAATGAAACTCTGCCACTGCTCGTACGTTGGCAGTGCCAGTCCCAATTAAGCTTGGAAAAGAAGGAGGGCGACACTAATCATCCTTGATGTGAAACAGTCAGGGATGGGCAAATTACGGTTTACTGTCAATACCGCGCACACAATACCGCGCACACAATACCGCGATTTTCAATACCGCGCACCTTCAATACCGCGCACGATCGTTACCGCGAACGATCGTTACCGTGTTTGTTTGCGAATTTGTTCAATACAGCTTCTATTTCATACCTATAACTAACTTCATCCAGCTTCTATTTCTCGCTCGTTATTTTCTTCAATCCAGCTTCTACATGTATTTCTGACACAGAAATACCTTCATCCAGCTCTTATTTCTTATGCTTTATTTTCGTCATTCGAACTTCTATTTGACCTGTAAAAATATCATCCAGATTCCATTTCTCAATGCGTCACAATCGGATTGAGAAAATAACGCATGAGAAATAAAAGCTGGCCGAAAGTATTTTTATACATGAAATAGAAGCTGGATTGACGAAAATAAAGCATGAGAAATGGAAGCTGGATGAGTTTTTTTATAGATGAAATAGAAGCTGGATGAGGGTATTTTTATATATAAAATAGAAGTTGGATTGACGAGAATAACGAGCGAGAAATAGAAGCTTGATGAACCGAACACCCTCGTACAATAAAATACGGAAATTGAACAAATTCGCAAACAAACGCGGTAACGATCGTGCGCGGTAACGATCGTACGCGGTATTGAAGGTGCGCGGTATTGAAAATCGCGGTATTGTGTGCGCGGTATTGTGTGCGCGGTATTGTGTGCGCGGTATTGACCGGATACCCAAATTACAGGGCAGCATGTAATTCAGTTGCAAATTACCAATTACTGGAGCAATGTAATTGAATTACAAATTGCATATTACTTTGATGCAGAGCATCAAATTTCAAATTACCAATTACAATTGTAATTTAAATTACTTGATTTCAATTACTCAACTAAATTACTGCCCATCCCTGGAAACAGTGTCGTATAGCAACACGTCATTGAATGAATTAAATAACTCACTGTCGTCACTATGCCATTATTGTAGTGCTCATCAGGAGCATTTTAGTAGGCTATTAGAAAGAGTTACCATATATAGTAGAATACTCATTGAGTTTATAAACGTACTTAATACCAATCTTTTGACAAATAACTGAAATGTCTAATTATATGTGGAATATATATGAAATTGTACTATAAAACACGTGAGATAGGGCTTACAGCATCAACTTTTTTAAACAAAGTAGTAGATTTAAAAATAGAATTTCATAAAAAAATTAATTGGACACACCGAGCATAAGGAGGACATGCTTTTGTTAGTTCACTTTGCGCTATTCTGCCGTGGACCATTAATAGGATTGATGTAAAAACATATTCTGCTAATCCTGTTAATCAGTGGATTATTGAATAGGCCTAGTAACCGGATACTCTCAACACAGGTCTCATTTTAGCCATTCACCCTATTATATGTGACAGCAGGCTTTATGATTATTGTAAAATAATATATTTCGCACACTGCTGCAACTAAGTTTGCATGTGCACTTGTTATAGCGCCCCTTCATGCTCCCTAATCAGAGGCGCTCCCGACTACAGAGCGGACACTGCATCGGAGTTTCACGCCGAAGCGCTGAGCAATTGCGAGTGAAGGACTTGTCCAAGGTCCCTACGCGACGACTTGAGGTGGATTCGAACCTGCAACCCTTCGGCTTCAAAGCGACGAACATACCCACTACACCACCGCGTCCCACGAGTAGGCTATCACGGTTAATAAAGTAGGCTGTCACAGTACCCTTTTATTAACTTGCTTAAACGTCCGTCTGGCTACATCGTAGCCTAACAAGGATCAATAACATACGTTGGACAAACTCTATGACCGAATAACGAATAACTCAACGTCGGAATTAACGATCAGCGAAGAAAGATGCCACCAAGGCTTTTTTAACGTGCAGTTGTACACAACATGTGCAGTTCTAAATGGATTTGTGCAGCTGTGGATGCACTTCTGTCACAAGTTTTGTGTAGTTAAAACTAGCAAAAAAGGCCATTGTCCTCCGATTGGAAGTTGTTTACCATGGAAGATGGGAAGAGAAAGAAGAGGTTTGCAGTTCTAAGAATTACTAAAAACAGCCCTGGATGCCACAATTATATGCTAGAATCGTAGAATCGCATGATGGCGACAACGATTATGATAAAGACTATGACGAATATGATGCTGATCGTGATTATGATGATCATACTGTTGATCGTGATGATTATGATTATGATGATCATAATCATCATCATATTGATGATCATGATGATAATGATGATGACGATGATTTTGATGACGATGTCGATGATGACGATGATGATTTTGATGATGATGTCGATGATTTTGATGATGATGATGATGATGATGAGGATGATGATGATGATGACGACGACGACGATGATGATGATGATGATGATGACGACGACGACGACAATGATGATGATGATGATGATGATGATGATTATGATGATGATGATGGTGATGATGATATAAATAATAATAACAATATTAATAACAATATCAATATTAGTAATAATATCTTTGTTAAACAATCTGGTTTAAAGTACGTATAATATATAGTTCCTTGTACAACCGCACACGTCTTGTCTTTGACCGGCGTTCTTTCACATTGCTTTTCATCTAGAACTCTTTACCTCATCATGTTCGTAACTCTCTGATCGAGACCGTCTTTCACTCTAAACTGAAAACTTACAATTTCCAATTTACCTATTTTAACCTATTTTACCTATTGGTAGTTTTTACTGATTGCCGAACTTCAATGTGCACTTCTGAGCTTTGTGAGAAGGGCGTTATTAAATTTTAGTTGTATTGTATTGTATAGTAAACGGCCCTAATCTATAACAGCCTACAGAGCAAGTCCTATCTACACATTATTGGTCCGCTGCTAGTTTGTTATCGAGTTTGCTTCCGGACCCCACTATGATGATGAACGGAGGAAGAACGGAGACGGAAAAGAGAAGGAGGAGAAGGAGGCGGAATAAGAACAGGAGGAGATGAAAAATGAGAAGGTCTAAGAGGAGGTAAAGGAGAACGAAAAAGAGAAAGAAGAGGACGCTGATGAAACTGATCTGTCAATCATCGCTCCATCGTCAAACTCGGACATAATATGTTGCCATCTCCGCAGCCACAGTCTCTGCCGAACAGAGCGACCTCTGACAAAGCCGTCTCTTTCCTCCACAACACAACTCCCTCCACGCCCCACATCCCATCCGAATAAATATATTGTGTTCCCTTCGTAATTAGAATGAGTTTTACAACTAAATGGCAAACGAAGGATTGTTTAACAAAGATTATTATTATTTTATTTTTTGCCCCGTGGTGCATGTGATCCCTCAGGGACTTATACTCTAATTACTAAAATAAAAACATATGGAACGGCACCTAGTCGTCGTTGAAGTCCAGTGCAGGAAAAGAGCCGCGGAATGCCACCGCATTAAAACGCTGGATTATTATTATTATTATTATTATTATTATTATTATTATTATTATTATTATTATTATTATTATACCATATTGTTATTATTATTTATAGGCTATCACCATCATCACAAACATAATCATCATCATCATCAAAATCATCATCGACATCATCATCAAAATCATCATCATACACGATCACTATTTTAAGACCGCCGAACTAAAGCAAACTCAGAAATTAAATCGATGATAACTATAATTCAGGACATTTTAGCGTGCAGTTCCTCACAAATTAATGCTCTATGTGGATTTTGGCAGTTAAAGAAGCACTTTTGGGCAGTTGAAAATAGTCAAAAAGATCATTGTCATCCGATTGAGAATAATTTGTCACGGATGATCGATAGGAAAGGAGAGAAGGGTTCTGCTGTTCTAAAAATCCATTAAAAGAAGCCTTGCTATTATAATAGGCCTAATTTATCTGAGCTCTTTGGACATGCAACTTGTGCAATCCTGAAACAGATATATACATGTAAGTGGCTTTCTAAACATTTGTAGCCTACTAGTCAAAATGCAGCTTGCTATTGTTCCGGAAATGACGAATATTTTGTTCTGTGTAACTTTAAATGCGAAGTGTAGGTCTAACATACGGTATCGAATTTTTTGTATTACGTCACAATGACAATAATTGAAGACGTCATTGTAAATTACCTTTTTGTACATCGACCGATTTGCGTTTCCTGCAATATATCAAGACTAAAGTTGATAAGTCCATGAGTTTGTGGCCTTAGGCGACGTTTCTCCATCTGCAGATCCTAGTGAGCTGCCCCCTTACGAAGACGACGACGACGACGACGACATGTCGAAGAAACGAACATCAACTGAATCCAGTGATGACGAGCAGACGACTAAAGACTCAGACGGAGAACTAATACAAGGTATGTTTTACAATACAATACAATTAGTCATTTATACCGCGCTTTAACAAAACAAGTCTTGCACAAGAACGCGCTTCACTACAAATCTAGTTATAATGCAATGAAAATAAATGAGTTTTTAACTTTGATTTAAACTCTACAACAGATGAGCACTGGCGAATGAAGGTTGGAAGACTGTTCCATTCTTTGGGTCCTGATACAGCAAAAGCGCGACTTCCAAACTTCCGGTTTGTGCGAAGTGTAGCAAAGTCACTTCGCGACGATGATCGAAGTCCTCTGGACTTGGAGGCGGAACATGGCGTGACCATGGATGTCATGTAGGATGGAGAAGTTCCGTAGTGGATATGAAACATCAGGAGGGAAATTTTGAAAGCAATGCGAGCACGGATGGGAAGCCAGTGTAGTTGTTTCAGAGCTGAAGTGATGTGGTCTCTGGGACCAAGACCTTTTATCAGGCGCGCGGCCGTATGTAGAACTGAAGATAGGGGTTGAAGTGTTGATGATGGAAGACCAGATAGAACAGAGTTGCAGTAATCGAGACGAGAGATGACGAGAGCCTGAGTGAGAATACGAAGGCAGGTTTCATTCAGACAACGTTTCACTTGTCGGATTCGGCGAAGGTGAAAGAAGCATGCTCTGGCTACAGAAGATAATTATATGTTGGTTCATCTGTAAACTGCTGTCAAGTAGCACACCGAGGTCACGAATCACGTCAGATGGTGGAATAGAGCAGTTGGAGTCGAGGTCAAGAGTTTTCATTAATTGGTTGTTGTTTCGTCCACTTTGTAGGTCAAACCAAATGAGTTCTGTCTTGGTGGCATTTAGCTTCAAGCGCATAGATGCACACCAAGACTGAATATCCTGAAAACAGGCTGCAATCTTGACTTTGATGCTACCAATGTTCTGTCCGGATAGCTTTATGTAGAGTTGGGTGTCATCAGCATACAAGTGAATCATGAGACCATGCTGCAAGGCAATGTTAACAATGTTGGAGGTGTATAGAATAAAGAGGAGTGGGCCAAGAATGGAGCCCTGGGGCACACCGAAAAGGACAAAAAACATTTTAGAAGAGGACCCGCCAAGTTTAATACTGTAAGATCTTGAGGAAAGGAAAGAGGCAATCCACTGAATAGCTGAAGCAGTCACGCCAAATTGAGTTTGTAGGAGTTTAAGGAGAATGGTGTGATCCACACAATCGAAGGCCGCAGAGAAATCCAGAAGTAGCAGGGCTGCAATGAGTCCCGAGTCAAGGGCCAGAACAATGTCGTTGTAGACTTTGATGACTGCAGTTTTGGTGGAGTGATGGCGACGAAATCCAGATTGCGTTGGTGGAAGCAGATGATTTGATTCAACGTAAAAAGATAGTTGTTTATGAACAACACGTTCGACGAGTTTCGAGATGAAGGACAAATTCGAAATGGGCCGGTAACTTGCCGGATCTGTCGGGTCTAATCCTGACTTCTTTACACGAGGTCGAATGATGGCGCGTTTGTGTTTAGGTAGTAGACAGGCTTGGGTTATGGAAACATTGATGAGGAGTGCAAGGATCGGAGCGAAAATGACGTATAGAGATTTGAGGAGCCAAATAGGTGCAGAATCCAATTCGCACTGCTTTGATGACGAATCATTTATAAGTTTTTCAACTTCACCAACTGTGACTTCGTCAAACTTGCATAGCGAATGTGAAATCGGAGGTAGATTTGAAAAATCCGGAGTCGGTGCATCTTTAGTCGAATCACGGATCATGTCTATTTTATTTTCAAAATAATCAAGGAGTGTATCTGGAGAAATGCGTGAAGATGTGTCTTGAGGTGGTGTAAGTAGCGTGTTCAAAGATTTCCAGAGTGTTAATACAACGGACTTTTACTTCTTTAACTTTTTAATGAATTGGTTTTTGCGGGTATCATCAATTATTGTGACCGCTTGTAAGAACTATGCATCATACACTGATAAGACTTTCTCATAAGCAAGCGTAGTCTAAATGTCCACATTTTTATACAGGGACCGTGTGACTTCGACCCTACCAATTTTTCGATGAATTGACCGATCTAGCCTACGCTGCTCGTTTGAACATGCGCTTCGCCATGGTCCGTGTATAGCCTATGTGCACAGCGTGTAGCAGGGCTTTTTTAAGAGAAACTTTTAGAACTGCAAACCAGCAATTTTAATCTTGTGTGGTTTGCAAGTCGCTGCGTATAAAATCTGATGACCTTCTTTTTCAGTCATACACTTGAAATTTGTCCTTTCTGCATAGTTTTCACTGCACAAGTCCTTCGTTCCATTTCGCTCTTCCGTAATAAACCGGCTACAGTTACCTTTTTCTTATGATTATCACTGCACATTGCACAAGATTGCTTTTACAACTGCACAAAATCATTTACAAATGCACATTTTGTGTAGAACTGCACGTTAAAAAGCCCAGGCTTTCAATACAGACCGTGATAGGCCGCAGTGCCTTGCCTTCCAGTGCCACCAAACAGCCAGATTAAATCCATCTCCTTCCTGGCTCCTAGTCCGGGCCTTCCTTCTCTCTGTCTCTCTGTCTCTCTCTCTCTCTCTGTCTCTCTCTCTCTGCCCCCTAAAACCCAGATTACTGCAAGTTTTGCGCATTTCTGAGTCCCTCTTTTCTTCGCAGGCCTCAAGTTGCGTCCGCCTAGAATATTTAATAAACATTTGTTTAGTCTCTAAAATAATTCACCTTTGAGAAATAAATCGCAACCTGCACAGATTAGTATGGGGCACAGTCTAGCCTACGCTCTAACCAATTCAGCATCCACGAGACAACTGGCGATTATAGCGTCACAATACTAGCATAATATAATACAATAAATTTAGGCTCATTACGTGTTCAGTTGGTTGAATATTTTAATTGTTGCAGTATTACAGAATGAAGAAGACAACTCCAAACGTGCAAAACTCACCTCCATGAGTGACACAACGGTTAGCTACACAGCGTTTAATAAAATGCAATTGCAACACCTCGTAGGATCGAAACTTTGTTGGTTGCTTGAATGGTACGGTTTATGTACCAACGTTTCCATGCCATTTATAATTATATCGAAATCCTTACCCAACTGAACAGCTAATAGGCCTAGGTCTTCTATATAATAATTGAGGAGCACAATTCCAAAACTCACTCAGTCCGATGCTTATCAATTGGATTTAGTGAGTTTTGGAATTGTGCTCCTCAATTTGCGTGGACGAGAGAGGAAAGGAGGGAAAAGATCGGAGACAGATAGACAGGCAGACAGACATTGAGACATTGCAGCAAAGGGCATTGAGGCTGCTCAACTAATTTTAAACTCGACAAATTAGTTTGATTATTTTAACGTTACAAAAAAGTTACGTGAGCAGTGAGCATGCTTATATGTTTCTGTGCTACAGAACAGAAGCTTGTATGATTATCGGCACCTTTGATGCCACAGTGGTCAATACTGAATAATTACAGCCATGTTGTCGCATGCTTTAAATTTCTGTTGTTTCTCTCGACACCTGGATCAGTGGAGTATGCGTAGAAAAATCTCCATACACCAACTTTATTACTAATTTTTCCAATCTCAAATCAGCATAAGGATGGATCCCACGCGGGTGTAGCTAGATAAATATTTCGGATGGGGTTTTCACTGGGGGTATAGTGTGCATGTTCTCAAAGTACTCCGATTGGATTTTATATTGGACTCTGTAATAAAATTATTCATTATTTTAAATTATTTTTATGGATGAGTTTGAAGTTGTAGACCCATCCAAATACGACCATGTCGCTGAGGAATCTGCTCAAATATTATTGCTAGAGAAATAAGTAGCCTAATTGCAAAAATTTGATGACGCGTAGAAAAAGACCAAAGGAAAGCGTGTAAAATAAATAAAACCAAAAACAAGTTCTATCGCGCTAAAAATTGAAGTTAGCTTTCTAAAATAAGTTGACACTTATCCTTACAAGCTACAACTGCGCTGAGTTTCATAACTTCGTCTAGCAAGGCTTTGCTTGTTTTATCATATAAACTTGTGCGAGGTGCTCAAACAGATGCCATATCTTTTAGACGTTTAACTTGTAGATGGAAGATCTACCGATGGAGCTAATTGAGTGCATCCTCGTTAAAGCCGTTGCTATGGAAGTGAAGGGTATGAGGCTGGCCAAAAGTTTATGGAAAGAAAGAGCCGAACTGGTTATAAGCAGACTTAGAACCGTCTCCTTGCAATGGAGCAGCATTCTTTCCACCAACTTCTTTCGGAATGAACTTCACAGAACTCTGGACGGTTTTGGTTAGTTCATGAATAAACTGTTTAGGTCCATATCGTGCATTCGATTAATGGAGCCTAAAATTGGATTCACGATCCTTGCCATAATTATTTATAGCACAAGCCAATGGGTTTGAAGTGTGGGTGACGTCATTTTCCTTGTGTCTGTAACGTAAGAACTGGTGATCAATCGGCATCTCTCCATCATTTGCCAAACTAATTGCCATTGGTCACCTCCGTACGGACGATGGTCACATGCATGGTTCACTATCTGATCAACAACCCTCGTTGGTGTGCCCTGTTTCTTGCTCTTTTCAACAACTCTGTTTCTTGCTCTTTTCAACAACTCTGTTTCTTGCTCTTTTCCGTTATGATTAATATTGAGGATGTCGTATCACTCACTTGATTGACCTCAATTTGGTTGAGAACCTAAACTTAAGACTTGATTTGTGACAAAGGAACAAGCTATAACTTCCACTGCAGACTGATATATTGTGTGTCCCTCTTTTACTTACTCTTGCAGTGGTCGACTCTTGGGTGATCTTGCCTGATCTGTATGTATAACCACCTCCACCGAAAACATCTCGAATTTGACTTGTTCTTGCGTTTTCATCTGAAGCGACCGAAAGACATCATACCATCCCACCGGACTTTCCCATAATTGTGCATGCATTCATAAATAAATATCTTACTTGGAAATGCTTCACCTTTTCTTTATGATAAGAGCTTGGATGTGATATCACACCGCGGCTCTTGCTTACCAATGAGTTTCCTTTTGCTTGTGACATCCACGATGAAAGCGATTCCGCTGTGAGAGGCGCTTTATAAATGTTTGGATACAATGTCATACATACATACATACATACATACATACATACATACATACATACATACACACATACATACATACATACATACATACATACATACATAAATACATACATACATACATACATACATACATACATACATACATACATACATACATACATACATACATACATACATACATACATACACACATACATACACACATGCATACATACATACATACATACATACATACATACATACATACATACATACATACATACATACATACATACATACATACATACATACATACATACATACATTCATACATACATACATACATAGATGCATGCATGCATGCATTCATACATACTTACATTCATAAACACATGCGCACATACATACATACATACATACATACATACATACATACATACATACATACATACATACATCATACATACATACATCATACATACATACATCATACATACATACATACATACATACATACATACATACATACATACATACATACATACATACATACATACATACACACATACATACACACATGCATACATACATACATACATACATACATACATACATACATACATACATACATACATACATACACACATACATACACACATGCATACATACATACATACATACATACATACATACATACATACTTACATACATACATACATACATACATACATACATACATAGATGCATGCATGCATGCATTCATACATACTTACATTCATAAACACATGCGCACATACATACATACATACATACATACATACATACATACATACTTGCATACAAACATACATACATACATACATGCATACATACATACATACATACATACATACATACATACATACATACATACATACATACATACATACATACATACATACATACATACATCATACATACATACATACATCATACATACATACATACATCATACATACATACATACATACATACATACATACATACATACATAAATACATACATACATACATACATACATACATACATACATACATACATACATACATACATACATACATACATAAATACATACATACATACATACATACATGCATACATACATACATACATACATACATACATACATACATACATACATACATACATACATACATACATACATAAATACATACGTACATACATACATACATACATACATGCATACATGCATACATACATACATACATACATACATACATACATACATACATACATACATACATACATACATACATACATACATACATACATACATACATACATACATACATACATTCAAACATACAAGATATGGTGAACTGTTCAAAAACACGTCAGAATAAAACAGACTTTTTCTGCAGACATCAACCACTTTTGTCACCTAGAAAAAGTTTGGTTGATCATATGCCACGTTTTGTCCAATAAATAAAGCAGAGCAGTATTATTTTTAGCTCAGGAGACGCTTCGTTGGGAAGTTGTTTTGCATCAGCCTTCGATCCCGTCTTACATTATGCGTCTGGCTACAATGAGAGATGAAGTATTTGTCCTCTTCATACAGAATGATGGACGTTTTGCGCTTAATGTGTACGACCGCAACAATGTGGCCCATCCAAAGGATGTCATCCCTCTTCCAGAATTTGAAATGGGAGACATGGCAGCTTGCAGCGTGTCGAACTGCGTATATCTACTCAATGAAGACAGCCTTGGGCTTTCAGTTATACGCGTTTGGAAGGATGAACATCAGTTTAAAGTATCTACATGGATTAAAGAGCTGATGCTGCCAATGCCAATGTCTGATTGGTGTTCTTCAGGCCTATCTGTATCTGCCCAAGGTAACCTAATAATTATCTCACTGCAGGAAAGTCCGACACCTACTGTAGTAGGCATATTAGATGCGAATGGTGTCATGCAGCATAAGATGAGTTTGTACCCGGATAAATATGGGTTCGGATATGTTAGCAGCGCAATTCAGAAAGCAGATGGAAACCTTGTGGTAACTTTTAGTGACAACATATCTCAGGCAAAGTTGTTGGAGATCGATACAAGTGGGAGAATTATACGCAAATATCAATCATCACATGTTGGAGCTGGTGTTGAGTGTTTTGAAGATATTTACGGCAGAATTTTGGTTGATTATTCGGGTCACAGAATCGAACTTTTAGACTCTGAATTTAATCTGATGGATACTACAGTTCCACAGCCGGATGCTGGACAGCAATTACACCTCTTTTACCAGATATACAATGGCGACCGGCATGAAATGTTGGGTTTTCGTGATGATATGGATAGGTCTACCTTTGCTGATAGCTGTGTTTTAGCTACCCTTCGTTTCATAGACGAATGAGCAACTGTTTGAACAGGATGTTAATTATGTTAACAAAAACATTCAACATCTGGTATTACATGGCCGTATTCTAGATACTGTCAGTCTATCTATAGCCTAAGCTTGAAAATCTTCATACGACTTCTTGACAATTCCGTTGAGATAATACGTTCACAATTCGTTTGCTAACTTCAAGTTCCTAAGTGTCAAGAAACTGTCCTCTTTCGTGTGCAACTGTCCTCCTGTGTATAATTTTGTGAAATTCTATTCTTGCAAGTCTGAAGTTTTGACGCTCTTATTGCTAACTCGAAGTGTTTAATTGCAACACCATATCATTCAATTCACGTTTCGCTTTAATTGCAGAACGCAGCCTGTTAATATAACTACTTTTACAAAGATTTTATGTGCAAAATAAATAAATATTGGGTTTGAATTTGTATGGTACTATAGTTGGATTTTGATGTGTGTTTTTGTAGGATTTGCAGGACAACAAAAGTTTAGAGGCTAAAAATCATGCGTAGCATTTAGTTAAGCATTTCAGTTATTTGTAAAATGCAGGCATTTAAATCCGTTTACAAACTGCATGTGCAGCTTGCCAGAGCGGACTGGTCCTTTGGGAGATTTCCCGATGGGCCCAGCTCAATCAATTAAGGTCGGCCGATCATGTTCAAGGTCGGCATGCTGAATTGTGTTTACTTGCATGTCGTTTGCCGGTGTAGTGCGATATGCAGTCCGGCAACAAAAACGGTCCGGCCACGCCCACTTCGTTGCCAAGACTCAATTTCGCACGACTTACGTGCGAAATCTATTCCATTGACAGATACGATCCGATCGAACGGCTTGGCGAAGTTCATAAGCATTAATTCGTTTTGTGAAGCATATAATTAGGTACCGGTATGCAAGGAGATAGGCCTATTGTAACGTATGTTTGTAAGTGACATTGTGGGCTAATGACATTGCAAAAGTGCACGTAAATGTTGACCAAAACGTCATTCTTATTAGCGAAGCGGTGTTAAGTCAGTAGCGAATTGTATTCTATTTTTAGAATATCGGGAAATCCGTGCTGGAAATGTGATCCGATTGATGTAGCCCATTTATTTTTAATAAAGAAATTGCAACGGGCATTTTACAAGACAGCGTCCTATTTATTTTTGTCTGTAGCCTATGTGCACTTGTTATAGCGCCCCTTGGCGCTCTCTACCCAGAGGCGCTCCCGACCACAGAGCGACCACTGCATCGGAGTTTCACGACGAAGCGCATGAGCAATTGCAAGTAAACGACTTGCCCAATGTCCCTACGCGGCTGCTTGGGGTGTATTCGAACCTGCAACCCTTCGGCTGCAAGGCGACGAACATACCACTACACCACCGCGCCCCACTTGCAGAACGTACGTGTATCAATGACACCCAACTCCGCTGTTACCTGTTCATACGTTAAGCGCGTCCTACATTATATTCGCCCGACGTCGATCTGGTGGTTTTTGATCACAATTAGGCCTACCGTATCTCCTGAACTACTAGTCTATAGGCGGCTAGGCCTATCTGCCTCTATCCTTCACCCCTCTTCTACCGGTATAGCCGCTTTATTAGGTAGGCCAAGTTTCTATTAGAAAGGCTTTTAACTTTTTTTATTCAAATGCTGTGGTAACCTTTTTTTGGCTAAAAATTTCCCAGATGACGACTCCAATTGATTTGATAGTAAACGGTCGTGTGTTTGTACGTGCATAAGCATGGCGATACGAGAATTCCAAGAAAACATACGAGCAAAATGGGCGGTATGCACACAGATTGGCATGAATCGGAGTCACATACAACTACAGTGGACTACCCTCGGACTAGATCGGGACGAATAAGAAAACCTAACTATAATATACTCTCCATTTGGCACTCTGTTTGTTCGACTACCCTGTTAGACTATAAACTTAAGACTATAAACATTAGATAAACAGTAGATGATAGATTGGTCTTTTTAAAATTTAACAACAAACTATAAACTTAAGACTATATAAACAGCAGGCAGTGGTTAAATTGGTTTGGGTGAGCAGTGGGAACGCTGACGAAGAATTGCATTGAAATGCATGTGTTTTGGAGTTCCATCATGATGAGCAGTGGGAACGCAAGCCAATAATTTCAAGAGTAGTGGGAACGCGGTTCCCACCCACTTTAAACCCAGACAGTAGGAGTAAGATTGGACTTCTCAAACTCAAAAACAAATGTGAAGATGTTACCTGATAGGTTAGTGTATCCTCTATGTGATTCAAATCAAATCAAATTCAAATCAAATTTATTGAATCGATTCAGTGTATACATACTACTGATCACAGTGCACTTTTAAATTAGCGAATGCAGCGAAATGAAAAACGTAATATGGTTACATTAAAAAAGTGCAATAGATAGTAGAGCAGTACAGAGTTAAGTGAATCGACTTGTGAGGAGAAGAAGCTAACGCTTATCTAGTCATCCCCAACATTTTTAGGCTAGGTAGAGAGGAGCAAGGTAAAAAAAAAATAGGAATTGACACCGTGGCTAGGGTTTAATTATTAAGTTAATTAAAGGTTACATAGAATCAGCTGTTTTAAGCAAATGTTTTTTAATGTTTTTTTTTATGTTCTCTCTGCCTAGCTCTGGACTGGAAGCTCGTATCACATGAACCGTATGCACTAGTAGTCTTGTTTTATAATAAACCTCGATTAGTGTTAAACATTAACACGCAACAATCGTCGAAGATACATAAACTCTGCTATTTGGCACTCCGGCCAATTTTTAATATCAAGTAATGAAGATGTGGGCAGTGTGAGAGCTACATAAAACTCCAATAACCAGACAAACAGCTCTCTTTTGCAAAACATTTAACCTATGTAATCTAGTACCACAAAATAAAAGTCTAATGATAAGACATACATGTCACCCTATTAATAACTCTGCATTATCATATAGCCGTCAGACGTCGATCCCGTGGCTTTTTTTAATCACAATTACAATTAAATGCTGTTCGGATCTAATCAGTAAACCATAACATTTAAAATTGTTTAGCTAAAATTCAGTATAAAATCCTGTTCTGATCTAAACATTAAACCATAACATTTCAAATATTAAAAGTTCAGAATAAAAATTAATACATGAAATGAATTATGCTTGACAAGAGAAGGAATTCTAATTGATAATCATGAAATATTCTACTGCGAAATTGTAGCAGCGCAGTGAGATGAAACATGTTCAATCTTGCAAGCGTGGAACATAATTTCTGTACAGTTCTTCGGCCTCCTCACGCGTCACACCACCGAGTTCCTGAATCGCAAAGATGACCGCCTACAAAGAAATCACTGGAACTGTTCTTAAATCACTGAAACTGTTCTATGTAACTGAAAAAATACATTTTATATGAAGTGGAACAATTTACATGATTCACACATTTCTCAATGCTATCACAGTGTGATCAGGACACAATTCAGTGGCCACTCACAGAACACCGATACTATAAGGATTATTGAAAACTACTTAGTTGTATAATAACATAACTTTATGCACACGGGTACCGTTACATTTTTAGCATGCGGAAGAAAAATGCAAAGCAGAAAATAATAAATTTGTTTAAACCGATGCAACAGCGTTTAAAATATGTATCAGTTTCCAGTGTGACAAGTGCCCCATCTTGCCCCTAAGTGCAGGTGCCTAAACTTCTGCATTATCATTCTTCTTAAATTCAGAGTAACACAGTCATCAGTAATATGTTACAAGTTCAATGTCAGTTGTCACTGTGTATACGTGATACGGTATGTCCACTACTGTCCTGGTCTCAACAATGGCCACATGGTCCGCACAAATGTAAGGATCAAATACCTCGGGATACAAGACATCAGTTATGTAGTATATGTCTCTGTCTGACTTTGGTCGATGCATAGCTTCACACAGATATTTCTGTAGCATCCCGGTAACAGCAAACACCTGCAATGAACAACACCAGCTAATGGACCTCATCTTAATGTACTGCCGAATGCTACCTAAGCTGGCTTCCACAGTTCCAAGATGTAATGACAATTTTACATAATATAATTTTATATAATTTTACTGCATCTTCTGCACTTCCTTATTCGGCTACTGTTGCTCTTTTTCAGATAGCCAATTCATTAGAATTAGTAACAGCTGTGTGTTTAATCAATTATCTAATTGATTACAATCTTATCCATTAGTTTACCCAAATATGATGGTAGCAAATGGAGCAACATCGGTCGATTTGATAGAGCTTGTAGATGACATGGTCATGCCTAGAAGTGCAGGACTATTAAGTAAAAATGAAAGTGTAACTAACATTGTCGTCATTTTCAATAGGTCCAAATCCCTGAAGAATGATGGCACTTCGCTCACTCCATGTCTTCCTTGCCTTTTTGAACATGGTTTGGAATGGTGAGAGTTTCTTTTCCTGGATCACTGATGTCACATGTTCCTGAAAAACATCACGTTCTTTCAGCGAAAACCAATAAGAATGTCTTAAAAAGGAACTACTGAAGTTACTTGGCATAATTATAAGTAAGAAAAGGTTTTCTTGCATGCAATTTTGAAGTCTTGCAACAAGGTAATACAAGTTCAATGTCAGTTGTCCCTGTGTATACGTGATACGGCATGTCCACTACTGTCCTGGTCTCAACAATGGCCACATGGTCCACACAAATGTAAGGATCTGTTAATTTGAAATCTTGTGAATTGAACCCTCTACCTTCTTTTATTATTAGTGACTTCTTGATGGCATTGCTGCTTTCTTTGTGTATATTTTTAACAGGCTACCTCACTGCGTCGTCTTAGGTCCTCTGATCACCTTGACCTCTTTGTCCCTCGAGTCACAACCGCCATGACTCAATCCAAATCATTTGCCTGCATTGGTCCCTCCCTATGGAATCGGCTTCCTCCATCAGTTCGCTCTGCCATCCTTTCTGGTAGTGCATCCTCGTCTTTCTCTCGTCTAAAGACTTGCCTTTTCTTGGGGTTGAACGCACTTGGAGCGCTTGTGAAAGGCTCTTGCTGTGAGAAGCGCTTTATAAATGGTCAGATAAGATAAGATAATACAGCAACAAGTTAATGCAATATGAAGTCAACTATGACACAGAAACTACAATTTCCTGCAGCACATGCCAATATTTGTGCAAAGCATTGAAATAATTTTTTATCAGCTACATTTTTTCTGCTCACTTGTACAGTAGATGATGTCAGAATGAAGTCCATGAGCTCTCTTTCATACGAACCACTCTGCTCAGAACTACATACACAAAAACACTAAGTAAGTAAGCAAGTAAGTAAGTAAGCAAGCAAGTAATTAAGTAAGTAAACAAGCAAGCAAGTAAGTAAGTAAATAAGTATATTCTTCAATATAACCAGAGCTCTGCAATGGAGCACATTGGTGAACAAATCATAACATTCACCTAAGACATCAAACACTATCCAGACTAAACAAAGTAATTAGTATGTGTACACTGTACAGCTTTCCAGTTACAAATGTCTTACAAATGGCATCGATGGTCAGTTGAGCAACAGCATACCAGTACATGACTGTGCATAACACAGTGACAACATTCCATTATAAACAGAAGCACTTGAAATATGGAAATTGGCCTTCACAACAAGAGATCAAAGGTGTCATAGTGTCAATTGGTATATTTATAGAAGACTGAGCTGGAAAAACTCAATGGATGGTACACAATGTTAGATGCAACTTACTTCAAGCAATCGTTTGGTTCTTGATTCATAGGAGCCTCTTGTTCTTCCACCGGACCAGCAAAGGTGCTGCCTTCATTCGGTGACAACGGCGGAGTACTGTTTGTAGACGACAGATGTTCGAGAGTTTGTGAAAGATGTGGCTTTAACAGAGAAACGTTGCAGCGGGTTGCCAATTGCAGACCAGCACTGTTCTGAAGAGTACACTGTCCACTGGTAGAGATGGCCTTTAAAGTGTAAGGACCAGTAAAAGAGGGTTGAAGCCGACCACCCTGGCGTGTGTCTTTTCTCGCATTTTTCTTCATCACCTGATCTCCAGGTTGAACAGTGATAAGACGCTTGCCCTTCCTCTTACGCGCATTATAATGAGTGGCCTGCTTATCCTGGGCAGACTTAACCTTGGCTTTGACAATTACCTCAGTAGATTGGCATTGCTGGAGAGTGTCAGCAATTGGTGTGAGAGAAACAGCAGTCTGTGGCTGAGTGATAGTCAAAACAAGCCCGTCAACTGCAGAGGGTTCCTCATTCATGGTATCGATGCTCTTTGGTTGTCTCATGAACATGAGGTAAAATGGAGTGAAGCTCGTGGAACGTTGAGATGATGTGTTTATTCCATATGCTGTCACACCTAGGTGTCTGCAGCATCAAACAAATGTAAAGTGGTATTAGCATAATGTGACAGCCTATGCAATGAAGTTGTTGTCAATACCTGACCCTGAGAGTTGTAGCATTCTAATTGATACTATTAATAACAGCAATGTGTAACATGCGCTTCTTTGCTCCACAGCATGCACTCTGACTTTTCCAGCACCCACTTGATATCTGTGCTTTTCAGCCATGCAGGGGTTGGGGAGCAATGCAGAGTAGTAGCCTCGATGGAGTGGTATATAAATTAATGTAATGAATGAATGAATGCATGAGTAAGTAATGCAACATACATGTAAATAAGAAAATTTCACACAAGCAGGCAGGAGCATCATACAAAGCAAAAAAAACTAATTGAACTTGGAAAGTCCGATGGAACCAGAGAAATAATATAAACAAAACGTGCATACTTCCAGAGAGCTAGTCAAGCATTGTGTAGCACAGTTTTTTTATGAAACTGCCATACACATTCATTGTGGTATGTATGCTATATCTCAAGGCAGTAAGTACTGAATAAACTAATAAAAAATAATACTCACGCATCCCAGTCATTCTGTTGTTCGTTCACGTATTTAGCTAGAGCCTGCTTCACGGTCTGATTAGTTCGCTCTGCTTGGCCGTTACACTGTGGGTGGTATGCAGATGTGACTGAATGTCGAACACCAAAAGAACGAAATAATTCTGCATTCACCTAGAAGGAGAAATCAAAAGATGTAACCTCAGAAATTGAACTTAAGCCACAATGCACATACAAAAAAGCAATATCTTCAATGGCTTTACACAGTGCTAAGAAATAAGCTGGTGCCTGGAGCTCAATTATTAAGTAGCACTTTAAAAGTTTTGAGATGACGGTCACCTGCATGCAAAACACAATGGTTAACTGTAATTTTTTACAAAAACATGAAAAATGCAAAAAAGGAAATTGAGAACATGATGATCAGCGCTTGGCTTTCGAGTGGCGCTTTATAAATCTCGAGTTTACGATTACGATCAGTGAGCAACATTCAAGCCAACATGAGGAACAACAAATTATCATTAGAACGTTTGTGCACTTACTGCATTTACAAATTCTCTTCCTTGGTCAGTGATTATTCGCAGCGGAGGTCCGAATGTGTGAAAGAGTTCCAGAACAGCAACACATACAGATTTCGCAGTTTTGTCTTGCAGTGCCCGGAGAAAAATGTATTTGGTAAAAAGATCAGTCACTGTCAGTAAATAACGATTTCCAGCTTGTGTTTCCGGTAGGGCGACCAGATCCATGCCAAGGACTTCCCATCTGCCATCAGTTTTAATGGACTGCAGAGGTGGTGGCATCGCTGTGATGTTATTGCTCCTCTGACATTCTGGACACTTTCTCACCTGCAACACAGTTTTGTAACAAAGAACTCTTCAGTGTATTTAAAAAGAAGTGCTTTGCTCTTTACATCATTGTATTACATGAACTGTTGTAATATTCTGTGATATTATATGCTATTGTGTGATTACAGTGTCATTATTTTTCTGTTCAATAGTAGCAGCAAAACTGAGTTGCTGAACTTGGTACAGCAATTATTTCTGTGATTCATTCGTTCATTCATTAAGTGCACTTGCATAGTGCCTCTTCAAGGGGCTACTCAGGGGCACTAATCATAATTCTATTTATTTAAATGTTAATAAACCAAAGTTACAGCAAAATGATGCGACATGGTGGCCTATCGGTAATGCGTTTGCTCACGGAGCATGTGGTTGCAGGTTCGACTCCGGGTAACGACCTTAGGCAAGTTGTTTGCGCACATGTGCCTCTGTCACCAAGCAGTATAATTTGGTACCAGCGTAAGCTGGAAAGTAAACGGCAAGTCCTGTGACAACACTGGCTCCGTGTCTAGGACCTTGGGATTTGTCTAGTGCTGGCTCAAGGCCTTTGAAAAGGAGATGCACATGGAATTGAATGGACTTCACTCACTCACACAGCAAAATGCCTTAAAACATACTACTCACTTCCCTAAAACAACAGTTACTGTAGGTCTACACTCTACAGACTCTGATAAGCACTCACCCATTCGTTCACATCATCGGTCATAGTCGGCCAGTAATAGTGCAGTGAAGCCTTGTCCTGTGTTCGCCTTGTGCCCTGATGTGCAGAGTTGTTGTGGCACTCCATAAGGACTCGTTCCACATCGGACCTAGCACGAAGTAGGCGTCTTCGGCATCCATTGGCAGTGTAAAATAAATGACCACCTGAAAAAATGTGGAAAGCACAGAAATTATAAATTTGAAAAATCCAGTCCTTAGAAATACTGTGTATCAGCTTACATGCAGTGTGATGAGGCATTTTACTGTACGTTAAAAACTCAGGTTTGGTTTGCACTTCTGGTCTAAAATAAAAATGGATAATTTTAGGGATCAATAATTATTGGTTCTCGTCCGAAATTCAAATCCACATTTTGGGAAATGCAGCGTAGGTTTAACCTATGCGGCTATGCCATAAACTGACAACGCAGGCTACCGGTAATAGGATTATAAAGCATGTGCTTACCTTCCATTGAAAACTTCTTCGCCAATTTCCGTATGCATCTTTTCTCATTCTCGCATTTCTGGCCATTATATTTTCCTGTCTTTAGATAAATTTCAACATCTTGAAAGCGCTCGCTTTTAAATTTTTCTGTCATGTTTCCTTTTTAAAAACTGAAAAATCTCTAGGAATCTAGGTCAATGCTATAAGGAAACGGTCACTCACTAAAATATTATTCCGTTACTCCTCTACCCACAGGTGGCGTTCCTATATAACTTTTGCAACAAATAGGCTGTTTATTGTAAATAGACAATTTAACGTTTGTCAAGCATATAATCACTGGTCGTTATTTCGTTGCTAATAAGGCATGAAATTATTTTCCTGCCGTTTTTAGTGGGGGTCGCATTGGAAAACACAGTGGCATGCAGATCAGCGGACTCCGTTCGAATCCCCGAAGCCTCCGTAGGATAGACTACGTGCTTTGTAGACTGCTGATATAGCGCCGTTAAAAGGTTTGTTCTGTTTATTAGTTAATATTGGACGTTAATCATGTTAGGCTAAATGCATAGCCTAAAACTCTACACTGTAGTTAGCTGTGGTCTGTCAATCGGATTTTTCAATAAAATAACTTTCATCTTTAGGTTATTTATTAGGGTCCGCGTTAAGAGTTCAAAGGTGCGGTAAAGCAGGTCAGCAGCGGAAAGCTAATTTTAATAAATAGCCCGGACCACATTTGTCAATGAACACGAGGCTCCTAGCGTCTATGTTGCCATATGACGTCATATGTCACGTGGACCAATGACAGAAGGTTTCGGACCGTTTTTGTTGCCGGACTGCATATCGCACTACACCGGAAGTCGGACAGAGACGTCATTTGGGAAGGAACCGGTAGCAAATGAGTTTGGTGGAAACTGGAAACTCAGCTCTTTTTCCTGTCCATGACTGCCGGAGAAGATCAAGGCTGTCGGTGTCTATCATCAGGGATCAGGATCAACACAAGACGCCATCTTGCTACAGTGATCTTGGCGTTCAAGTGAATAATAAGAGGCGCCCTCGGATTGAAAGATTAATGAAGCTCTGCTGCTAGCAATGCATGGCTATCCTTCCTTACACAATGAATCGCTGAATGACTGCCTACCAACTGATGTTGCATGTAGAATTGTAGATTCTCTCTCAGTTCCTTCCGTTCTTTCCAGAACATTGGGCGGCAAGATTTCTCCATTCCGTGCGGTTGCTTGCGGTCATCTCCTCTGCTTCTTTCCAATCGATTCCCATTGCTGTCAGGTCCTCCTTAAATGTGTTCCTCCAGGTCTTCTTTGGGTGTCCTCTGCTTCTCCTTCCTCCATCAGGTATCCACGTTAGCGCCCTCTTTGCCGGTCTTTCCGCTGTTATGCGGAGTGCATGACCAGCCATTTTCCTTCTCCTTGTCTCGACTGTTATCTCCAGATCCTCTGACCCCGCCATCTTTAGGACCTCCTCGTTGCTGATGTGGTCCTTCCATGATATACCCAAGATGGTTTGAACTTTGAAGACATCTTCTATGGGAGACATTCAGACTCTGAGAAATCTTCTTGGTGCGTTTCCATGTTCCACATGCGTAGATTGCAGTTGGAATCACAATTGAGCTGTACAAGCGTAACTTTATGTCTCTGCCAATCGTGTCTGACTTTCATACTGGATTCATTTTCTGGAAAACCGACGCAGCCTTTCCAATTCTGGTTCTTGTCTCCATCTCTACGTAGATTGGATACAGCAAAATGGAAGAGACCTTCCTGCTCCTTTTTTGATGTGATCTAGAACTGCTGCAACATCACGAGTTCATCTAACTAGCCTACAGTTATTGTTTCCCTTCGCTGCGTTGGGGGTCAACCAGACGTCAAAGGCTCTGACTCTATTTCTAACATAACACAACATAATATTTTTATACGGTAAACCACCATGATACAGGTCGTAATTACGTCGTGATTTACAATTGAGCTGTATCAGTTTACGCAGAAGACCAAAGGGGGGACGAAGGTCCCGCTAGCCAGGACCACCAGAGAGCATTAGGCCTAGGTTGAAAGATGTGTCACGGTCAACTGTAAGAAAGCAAATTAACAGTAAAATTCTCAACTATTATTATTATATTCGTTTAATGGTGACAAAAACTGATAGACACACTGCTATCAAGTACAAAAAGCTATATAGTTGATCAAATACAATATAATAACCACAGAATGTCTTTAGCCTTGTCTGTTGGATTAGTCTTAGAGTCTGAGAGCACAAAATGACAGAAATTACAAAAAGAACATTTCTATGTTTATATAGGCTACTAGAATGAGATTAGACAATTTATCATAATTAATTAACATAGGGTTCTTTTCTATACAAAACCCGAGTCTGTCATCTTTGGTTGGCAATAACTATCACGATTTTTTTAGATATTAGACACTGCCGGATTTCCGAGCTATCTAATGACGTCTCTTCCTCGTATGACTTTTCCAACATAGAAACCTGTGCTGTGCCTGCATGATGACGTTCATGATGACGTTCCTCACCCATCGTGTAGGCAGCTTCCAATAACCGAAATGATTTTCAGTATTTCTTATCAACTAAATAAATTTAAATCTGTTATCTAGTCAATTTTGTCATCTACCTGCGATATAATGCATTAATTAATTAAGTACTCGCCGTAAAATTATACAGCATCAGGCCATGCAGTGACAAAACAACACCAGATCTGGCTCAATATCATCGTAAATGAGAGCATCGTAAATGAGAACATCGTAAATGAGAACATCGTAAATGAGAACAACCTAAATGAGAACACGTCTAAAAGCGGCAAAATATTGATGTGATGGAAAGAATGCTTGACTATGCGACACCTCCCAAACTGTTCTCAATTTCACAAACTGTTGAAGACTGGGTTTTTCGCTTTTTATCTTGAAGGGGCGCTATATGAATTCTGATTTATAGATTGAATGCAACCGGGCTCCTGAATTCAGTCTGTTTGAGCAAGTCCTAAATGTTCAGCCATCGAGATATAATTTCGGATATGAAGTCTGGACATATAATTGCAATGATAACTTGACCTGGCCTATTTGAATTGCAAATTTCACTTGTTCCTCAAAACAGCCTGATATATAGTATGTAGGCTTGCACACGCGCGCGCACATACTCACACACATGTGGGATTGTGGGTGCAGTGGTGGGTTCGGTGCCTTGAGCCGGAAGGTTGCGGATTCGAATTCACCAAGTTGCCGCGAAGAGACCTTGAGCAAGTCCTTCACTTGCAATTGCTCGTGCATTCCGATGCAGCGTCCGCGCTGTAGTCGGAAGCGCCTCTGAGTAGTGATTTTGAACGGGCGCTATAAGAAAATGCCAGAAATAAACTTAATTAATAAACATATACAGGGTGGGCCATAAAAAGTAATCCTCTAAAGTTTTTTGCCAATATCTTGGCCAAATATACGAATTTTCAAATCAAGTTCTACGTGCTTCATATCTACGTACAATAGCCAAATTGTACCCCAAAAAATTCAAAACAGAACAAAAGTTATGTCACTTTTAGTGAACCCACCCACTGTTTTTAAATGCACTGGACGCTGAGATATTGAAACATTCGTATTTTTGGTCGGCCATTTTGGAAAATGGCCGCAATTGAAGCCGTGGGGAACATTTACAATGGCTCTGTTGGAATACTCGCCCCCTAACTATGTATGTTTAGACACCAAAGACGATGATTCTAAGTGTACTGGAAGCTGAGATAATTTACAATCTGTAAACCGGTCGGCCATCTTGAAAAATGGCTGCCATTGGGGTCAGAGGTCAAATCTGCGATGGCCCTATAGCCAAATCTTTTTCTTATGACATGTTCGTAGCATGTACCAAATTCATGCTTGTATCACAAAGTGAACAATTCCTCCACATTCTCGTTCCAGGCCGCTCCACTACTATGTATAAACCATAAAGCAAAGTTTGCGCATGGTTTAACCATTGCCTTCTATATATCTATATCTATATCTAGATGGCATATATCTAGACATCAATATCTAGATGGCAATGGTTTAACGCGCACAAAGCAGCGCTGTGGAGCATGAAGAGCATGTTGAACGAAGTGGCTGGATGGTGAACGATTGACATATTTAGACGCGGCGGCGCCACCATAGTTCGCGGATGCCTGTTTTACTCTTCACCTACCTTATGACCAGTGGCGGAGACCTAGGGGGGGCAGGGGGGACGGTCCCCCCAATAAAAGTGTTGGGGGGACGGCCCATGCATCTGTCCCCCCCCAATGTTTGAGCGTCAAGACTTTTTTGGCGGCGAAAATAGAATATTTCGTCGAGATTTGGGACGGATGACTAAAAAAAAGGTCATTAACTTTTTTGCGGCGAAATAAATTTTTTTTTCGAGATTTGGCCGGTCGTCAGAAATTTTCCGGAAAATCTCGCGTCTTTCCGTTTCCCCCAATTCTCGGCCCAGGTCTCCGCCTATGCTTATGACCTGTCGAAATTCTTTGCAATTTATTATATCTTCTATGCACTTAATTTCTTCCACCTACTGAATAACTCACATGACCCAGAAGCGACCTGGCGCTGCGACTGGACATCATTATCATCATCATCATCGTCGTCGTCGTTTTCGTCATAATCATAAGCATCATCACAATCATCACCGCCACCGTCACCACCACCGTCATCATCATCATCATCATCGTCGTCATCATCAACAACATCGTCATCAATATCATCATCATCATCATCATCATCTTCATCATCATCATCAACATCATCGTCCTTATCTGTTTTACATCGACCATGATGAAAACTTAGCACCGGCGCATTAGAGTCTATGGTGAACGGACCAGATGGATGTCTGCCACAATACACTACTACAGCTGCTGGCAGCAGAGTGTGAAAGTGTGCCATCGTTCTGCATAGAGGTTTTGTTTAGTTTAAGAAGTGCTATATAAACTGTCGAATCGAAATGCTAACACAGTAAACAGTTACCTTGCAGTCTCTGTAATGAACTTCTTGATTTTTCTTTGCCCCCACCCTTTTGCTGCAGGCGTTTGAAAGCCATTCTCTTTTATTGTGATTTGATGCTGTCAGGTCGGGAGCGCCTCTGAGGAGTTTCCCGTGATTCGTGAAGTGGCGCTATATAAATTGGCGATTACGATTACGAATGCTGTCATCTTCACTTATAGGCTATTAGCATTTCTCAATTTATCGTCAATAACTGCTTCAGTATAATTGTAAAGTACACGAAATAATTGACTCCTCGTTGGAAGACCTTCAGTAGAGTTCATCTCGCAGCTATTTATCATGTAGATAACGTTGCCCCGTAAAATACAGTGAGTAAACATACTTCAATGTCTTATTGTCTGCAAATCGCTCAGGTGCTTAATTAAATGCTGTGCATGATTCGACGATGTTGTGAAATATTCTTTTTTTACAAAACGTCACAAAATGTAAGAACAGAATTTCACAAAATTATACACCGGAAGTTAGTTACACTCGAAGGAGAAAGACAGGCTTTTGGTAGTCACGTAAATTTAGCAAACGCATTGTCAACGTAGAGCCATCTCAAAGAAATTTTAAGTGTTTAAATATCCAGTTTTTAAGCTATAGGTAGCCTATAGATAGTCTAACAGTAATTATAGGACGATAACGTGTTTTACCAGATGTCAATTCAATTTTGCGCATAATGTTATATATAACATTATATAAAATATTTAGATAACATAATAATTATAAATATGTAATTATGTATATATACTAACATCGTATTCAAGCAGTGTTTCATACCTTTGACAAACTGAGCGTAACAAAAACACGGGTCCTAGTATTATAATCCCAACGAAACCCCACCATCTCATGCCAGTCGCTATTGTACCGGACATTGTAGACACCCAACGCCTCTCCATCATCCAGCTGTGGAACGGCAACATCCAGGAAATTGAAATCAGAATCCAAAAGCTCGATCCTGGATCCCAAGTAATTAACTAAAATTCTGCCATAAATATCTTCAAAACTCCTAACACCAGCGCCAACATGTTCTGACTTATATTCGCGTATAATTCTCCCACTGGTATCGATCTCCAACAACTTTGTTTTGAATCTGCCGTCACTACAAGTCAACAAAAGGTTTCCATCTACTTTCTGAATAACCCTGAGACTGTACCTTAACCCAAAAGTAGCTGAGGACAAGCTTATTTTCTGCTGCACGACACCATTCGCATCATATATGCCTATCACAGAAGGTTCCGGATCTAGCTGCCTTGATAGAACCACTAGGTTGCCATTCGCAGCAACAGATAGGCCTGCATGTTGAACTATATTAGGAATTACACGAATCAACGGTAGCCCCAGATTTTTAATCAATGTAGATACTTTAAACTGATGCACGTCTTTCCAAACGCGTAATACTGAAAGGCAAGGACTATCCTCGTTGAGTAGATACACGCAGTTTGAAACGCTGCAAGCTGCCATATCTCCCATTTCAAATTCTGGAATCGGAAAGACATCTTTTTGCACTGCCACATTGTTGTGGTCGAACACATTGAGCACGGAGACTTCACCATACTGTGCGAAGAGCATAAATACTTCATCTCTCATTGCAGTCAGACGCATATTGTAAGACAGGATCGGAGACTGTTGCAAAACAACTTCCCAGCGAAGCGTCTCCTGAGCTAAAAACAATATATTACTCTGCTTTATTTAGTGGACAAAACGTGACATGTGATAAACAAAATGTTTTCCAGGTGACAGAAGTTGTTGGTGTTTGCTGGAAAATTCTGTTTTATTCTGACGTATGTTTTGAGCAGTTAAACATATTTTAGATAAATGTCTGTATACTTGTGTATGACTGGCGCGGCGACTAGACATAATCATCAGCAGCATCGTCGTCGTCGTCAATGTCATCATCATAAGCATCATCATCGCAATCACCACCACCATCATCACCATCATCGTCATCATCGACAACAACATCATCATCAAAATCATCGTCCTCGTCAGTTTTACACCGACAATGATGATAACTTAGCACCAACGCAATAGAGTTCATGCTAGAGCAGCTAGACGGATCAGATGGAAGCCTGGCTCAATACACAGACGCCGCTGGCCGCAAAGTGCGAAAGTGTGCTATCATTCTGCATACAGGTTTGCTTTTGGGAAGGTTATATAAACTGTCAAAGCGAAATGCTAACATAGAAGGGCCTTTTACCATGAACTGTGTTGCACTGGTGCAAAATCTTCATCACGGCTGGAATAAGTTATCTATCAGTCTCCGAAATGAACTAATTGGCCTTCCCTTGCCCATTTTCAGCAGGCGATTGAAAACCATTCTCGTTGATTGTGGGGTTGGTGCTGTCAGGTCGGGAGCACCTCTGAGGAGTTTCTCGTGGTTAGTGAAGCGGCGCTATATACATTCATGATTGCGATTACGATTACTGTCATGTTCACGTATATTAGCCTAGCATTTCTCAATTCATCTTCAATATCCGTTTCAGGTAATAATTTATAAGTTGACAAACGCTTACGCAGAAATATCGGTTTGCGTTGTGATAAAATATCACCTACTTTCACACATTTTTATTCATTAATAGCACTTCCAGCCATTAAAAGACAAATTAAAAAGCAAGCAAAAATCCCTAAATAGAATGACGTATGCTAATTTATTTATGTCCTCAATAAGGTATGGATAATAATAATTATTATAAATCCACTCCTCTCTGGTGCCTCGGGTATTTCAGTCATAACTTTTGAACGATGTGAGATATCATCACAATTCTAACCTCAAAATGTGTGAATGAACCCTTACAATGAGTAGGCCTAAATAGCAGTGCTGTGAATGTGATGTGTACAAGAAAACTGTTTGTAGGAAGAACGAAAGCAGCCTGCAATTACTCAAGAACCACTGACATAATTAAGTGACTGTCGGGAAGAGTGCCATTATTTCTTTATTACATGTCATCTGTTCAGTTATAGTTATAGGCCTACATATAGATGCTTTTCAAAACACACGGAATCTTATGTTTGTATTTGCACCAAGTACAGTCAGGGCTGAAAGTGAGCCGGGTCGGTCCGGGTCTGCGACCCGGCATCGATTTTCGAAGACCTGCTGTTGCCGGGTCTCAGCCGGGTCGCTTGTTTACCAAAAATCATTTGCGAATGACTAAAAAAATGTCGTCATTCGCCAAAAACTAGGTTAAAACGGTAGGATTTTTAAAGCATTTTCGGCAAATGACTAGCGTAGGCTTACCCCAAGGAATACACTGCTGATATGTTAAATATGCCGCCGACCCGTGATGAGGTTATGTGCACCATAACCTTACTGGGCGGCCCGCCGGCTTCCTGGAAGGGGCTACGCCGGTAGTCCTATACAACTACATTAGGAAATGGGGTGTTAAATTAGCAGCAGCATTCATAGGCGGAGACCTAATTAGGGGGCCAGAGGACGGATCCCGAAATTTGTGGTTGGGAATGGAGATGCTGATATCCCCAATATTTCTGAAATATTTCAGAAATATCATTAGACTCTATAAATTTCTAGAGTTTTATCCACTGTTTAGCCATAATGAGCAATTTTGTTACGATGACAGCAAAAAATTCTACCTCTGCAGTGTGGAAAAGATCGGAATTCAGGAGACAGATCATTCAAAATACGTGGTGCTGTGTTGGATATGGCTCGGTTGGAGAACTTGGGATGACTTGTGACCGACGGCCGAGAAAGAAAGACAGGCCGATGTTCGGGTAGAGTTGATTGGCTGGATGGTGAACAGTTCGCGAGAGAACTTTGAAATGGATTCCTTCTGGGATTTTCAACCATAGTGAAGTGACTTGAGGCTAGTGCTAGTGGCTCAACACTAAGCAATGGTTGCAAAATACACAAAGTATATAGGCTAAGCCTTCATAGAATTAGCTTTAAAAAAATTGAATTCAAATTACACATTTTGGGTGGGTTGAGCTGGTAAAACCCATAAAGGGCTTTCCCATACGGTACCCATATGACAGTAAACTTATAAACTGGTTAAAGGCCTAAACTTTTAGCTTTTGTGATTATGGTAAAGACAAAACCCATTTCTTTTGCGATAAAGACTTTGACTTTGTTTTCCTGATAATTTTCAATCTGCTACTCTGCAAAAAGACTTCTTCTTGAAGTTTTCATGACTTTATCGTTCATAAAATAGCTGGTAAATAAGAGCCTAAAATGGACTCTATAGTTCAGGTCAACAGAGCAAAAAATGCGTTGGTCGCTGGGGCTCCGCCCCAGACCCCGCTGGGGGAGCGTCGTAAGCTCCCTCAGACCCCCTAGTCAGTATGGGATAAGGTTGCATACAGTCATAACATACAGTGTGCAAACTTACTTCAATGTCTTACTCTGCGCAAATCGCTCAGATGCTTAATTAATTGTTGTGCATGATTTGAAGATGTGAAACATTCAAGATATCGATTAGTGGGGCATTCTTTATTATTTTTACAAAACATCACAAGATGTAAGAACAGCATTTCACAAAATTATACACAAAAAGTTAGTTACACACGAAAAAGAACGGCAGTTGTTTGTAAGTTACATAAATTTAGTTAACGATTTGTCACCGTGTAGTAGCCTATTATATCAAAGGAATTCTAAGATTTTAAATTTCTAAGTTATAAGCTATGGGCCTAGAGCCCTAGATAGACTAACAGTAACTATGATGCCACCGTGTTTTACCGGAATGATGTCGATTCAATTTTGTGCATAATGTTACGAATATATATATATATATATTATATATATATATATACTATCCAAGCAGTGTTTCATTCCTTTGAGAAACGGAGGGTAACAAAAACTCTGGTCCTAGTTTTATAATCCCAACGAAACCCCACCATCTCATGCCTGTCGCGATTGTACCGTACATTATAGACTCGCAACGCCTGTCCATCATCCAGCTGTGGAACTGCAACATCCAGGAAATTGAAGTCAGAATCTAAAAGCTCGATCCTGTGTCTCATGTATTTAACCAAAATTCTGCCGTAAATATCTTCGAAACACATAACACCAGTCCCAACATGTTCTGACTGATATTCGCGTATAATTCTCCCACTGGTATCGATCTCCAACAACTTTGTTTTGTATCTGTCGTCACTACTTGTCAACACAAGGTGTCCATCTGCTTTCTGAATAACCCTGAGACTGTCTCTTAACCCATAAGTAGCTGGGGACAAGCTTATTTTATGCTGCACGACACCATTCGCATCATATATGCCTACTACGGTAGGTTTCGGATCTAGCTGCCTGGACAGAACCACTAGGTTGCCATTCGCAGCAACAGATATGCCTATATTATCAGGAATTGCACGAATCAAAGGTAGCCCCAGATTTTTAATCCATGTAGATACTTTATACTTATGTTCATCTTTCCAAATGCGTATAACTGAAAGCCCAATGCTGACTTCATTGAGCAGATACACGCAGTTTGAAACGCTGCAAGCTGCCATATCTCCACGAATAAATTCTGGAATCGGAATGGCATCTTTTGGCACTGCCACATTGTTGCGGTCGTACACATTAAGCACGTAACCTCCACCATCCTGTATGAAGAGGACAAATACTTCATCTCTCATTGCAGTCACACGTCTAGTGTAAGGCAGGATCGGGGCATGTTGCAAAACAACTTCCCAACGAAGCGTATCTTGAGCTAAAAACAATATTACTCTGCTTTATTTAGTGGACAAAACGTGACATGTGATAAACAAAATGTTTTCAAGGTGACAGAAGTTGTTGGTGTTTGCTGGAAAAGTCTGTTTTATTCTGACTTATGTTTTGAGCAGTTCAACATATTTTAGGCATATGTCTGTACTTGTGTATGACTGGCGCCGCGACTGGACATCATCGTCGTCGTCGTCATCATCATCATCATCATCATCACCGTCGTCGCCATCGCCATCATCATCGTCATCATCATAACCGTCATCATCGCCATCACCACCACCACCATCATCGTCATCATCAACATTATCATCATCAACAACAACATCGTCATCAAAATCATCGTCCTCATCTGTTTTACACCAGCCATGATGATAACTTAGCACCAACGCAATAATCTATGGTGAACGGACCAGATGGAAGTCTGCCTCAATACACTACTACAGCTGCTGGCCGCAAAGTGTGAAAGTGTGCCATCATTCTGCATACAGGTTTGCTTTTGGGAAGGGTGATATAAACTGTCAAATGCTAACTCAGCAGGGTCGTTTACCATGAACTGTGTTGCACTGGTGCAAAATCTTCATCATGGTCTTTCTGGAATAAGTTACCTTAACAGTCTCCGTAATGAACTCATTGGCCTTTCTTTGCCCATTTTCAGCAGGCGATTGAAAACCATTCTCGTTGATTGTGGGGTTGGTGCTGTCAGGTCGGAAGCACCTCTGAGGAGTTTCCCTGGAATTGGCGCTATATGAATTCATGATTACGATTACGATTACTGTCATCTTCACTTATATTAGCATTTCTCAATTCATCTACAATATCTGTTTCAGCTATTATAAGTTCTTTAGCTGCTCTCAAACGTTTTCGTAGAAATATCGGTTTGCGTTGTGATAAAATATCACCTACTTTCACACATTCTTATTTATTAAGAGCACTTCCAGTTATTAAAAGACAATTAAAAAGCATGAAAAATCCCTAAATAGAATGACGTAGGCTGATTTATTTCTGTCCACAATAAATTATGGATATAATAAAGCGATAATCCACCCCTCTGGTGCCTCGGGTATTTTGATCATAACTTCTGAACGACGTGAGCTATCATCACAATTTTCACCTCAAAATGTGTGTAAATGAACCCTTACAATGAGAAGGTCAATATAGTGGTGCTGTGAAGTGTGTAAGAAAACTGTTTGAAGGAAGAACGAAAGCAGCCTGCAATTAATTACTCAAGAACCACTGACATGATTAATAATTATGTGACTGCCGCAAACAATGACATTAGCCTATTTCTTGTTTCATGTTGATCTTTTATTATCTACATGCCTTTCGACTTTGATCATACCTAAAACAGACTTATTGCAAGTTTGTATTGATGCACAATAGGCTTTATTACATGTTATAGTTATATCTAGATAATTTTCAAAATACACTGCATCTTATATTCTATTTGCACCAAGTGCACGCTATGTGGAGTGGACAGGTTCCCACGTCAAAATTGCATAATTTCGAGGTGCATTCATATATTTGGAACCTAAAATAAGCCATTTTGTTCATAAATGAATGCTGAATTTATTGCTATATTAAGCTTACGAGAAATTCAATATTTAACCAACCGCAAAAAATCCAGGGTGTGGTAGCCACCCATTGGTATAGTCTATGTCAAAAAAGCCTGGCATCCTGTGGATTTAGGTAGATAAGCAAGTTAAGGCACCTAACTATTGTAAAGAACACAAAATAAGTGACTTGTCGTTAGAAGACCGTAGTATACATGTAGGCTAGAGTTCAATGGGCAGCTATTTAACATGTAGATAAGGTTGCCATTGGAAACATACATTGTGCAAACTTACTTCAATGTCTTATTTTCTGCAAATCGCTCAGATGCTTAATTAAATGTTGTGCATAATTTGAAGATGTTGTGAAACACTCAAGATAGCGATTAGTGCGCAAGTCTTTTTTTACAAACGTCACAAGATGCAAGAACAGAATTTCACAAAATTATACCCAAGAAGTTAGATACCGTACACACGAAGGAGAACGACAGTTGTGTGGTAGTTACATAAATTTAGAAAACGAATTGTCAAAGTATAGTATATATAAGAGGAATTCTAAGATTTTAAATTTCTAAGTTATAAGCTACGGAATGGGCCAAGATAGATTAACAGAAACTAGGATGCCACCGTGTTTTACCAGATGTCGATTCAATTTTATTCCTGCATAATGTTGTGTATATATGTATATATTTATATATATATATATATATATATATACTATCCAAGCAGTGTTTCATTCCTTTGAGAAACGGAGGGTAACAAAAAGAAAGGCCCCAGTATTCAAATCCCAACGAAACCCCACCATCTCATGCCTGTCGCTATTGTAGCGCACACGATAGAAACCCAACGCCTGTCCATCATCTAGCTGTGGAACTGCAACATCCAGGAAATTGAAGTCAGAATCTAAAAGCTCGATCCTGGATCCCAAGTAATTAACCAAACTTCTACCGTAAATATCTTCAAAACACATAACACCAGCTCCAACATGTTCTGTCTTATATTCGCGTATAATTCTCCCACTCGTATCGATCTCCAACAACTTTGTTGCGCATATGCCATCACAACAAGTCAGCACAAGGTTTCCATCTGCTTTCTGAATAACGCTGCTGCTGTAACTTAACCCAAAAATACCTGGGGACAAGCTTATCTTATGCTGCACAACACCATTCGCATCATATATGCCTACTACGGTAGGTGCCGGACTTTCCTGCGGTGAGATGATTATTAGGTTACCCTGGGCAGATACAGATAGGCCTGAAGAACACCAATCAGGCATTGGCTTTGGCAGTATCAGCTCTTTAATCCATGTAGATACTTTAAACTGATGTTCATTCTTCCAAACGCGTATAACTGAAAGCCCAAGGCTGTCTTCATTGAGTAGATATACACAGTTTGAAACGCTGCAAGCAGACATATCTCCACGATTAAATTCTGGAATTGGAATGACATCTTTTGGCACTGCCACATTGTCGTGGTCGAAAACAAGGAACACGTGCTCTCGACCATACTGTGTGAAGAGCATAAATACTTCATCTCTCAATGTAGTCAGACGCATAAGGTATGTCAGGATCGGAGGCTCTTGCAAAACAACTTCCCAACGAAGAGTCTCCTGAGCTAAAAACAATATTGGTCTACTTTATTTGCTTGACATGTGATAAACAAAATGTCTTAGAGGTGACAGATGTTATTGGTGTCCGCTGGAAAATTCTGCTTTATTCTAACCTATACTTTGAGCAGTTCAGCATATTATCTTAAGAATATGTTGCTACTTGTGTAAGCTTATACATGAATCAGGCATGTATGTATATATGCATGCATGTGTGTATGTGTGCATATATGTATGTATATATATAAGTATATTTATGTAAGTATGTACGTATGTGCGAATGCCTGCATGACGTTGCTAGGAAGACCAATGTGGCTCGCATTGATGCGCGGCCCCGGCATGGTGGGATTTGCGGGGCAGCAGGAACGCGGCAGACTACATGCCATATTGAACCGTTTGATCCGAATGCACTACCTTCCTGAGGACAATCCTTCATTCGAGGAGCTATGTAGAACGGCGGACGGGAGGCTCTTCGCTGCCGTACTGCTTAATCAATGACATATGTTAAACCCACTCCTCCCACCATTGAAGCCCCAGCCTTATTCAATGAAGCCAAGACTACATGACCGAATTATCTCTATGGCAGACAACAGCGCAGACACTGAATTCTAGTTTCAAGAGAAAGAACATGAGCAATTGCAAGTGAAGGACTGGCTTAGGGTCCCTACGCGGCAGCTTGTGGTGGATTCGAACCCGCAGGCCGCAGTCTTCCGGCTTTATGGCACCGAGCGTACCCCTGCCCCACCCCATTTAACTAAGTATGGGTAAAACGAGGAACGCCTCCAATGTAAACCTAGCAGCAGCTTTTTAGACTGACTGGAGAGGAGGCGCAGCTTGAGAAGACTCTTGACGAGCGAGTCACAGTAGTGTATTCGAGAGCAGGTAATAGCATGGAAACTCAGACCAACCAAGTGGGTGTGAAGACATCTCAATGTTAACCATAACGGACAAGAGCGACAAAAAGAAGAGACCAATGATAATAATTATTATTATTGTTGATCAGATGGTTAAACGTGCATGTGACCATCGTCTGAACAGAGATGACACGCTGCGATTGGTCATTGGCCAATCACAGCGTGTTTAGCAAGGTTGATAATAGATAGCCTAGATGTCGAATGGCTATGATTGATTGATTGATTGATCGATTTATCGAATAATAAAGGCAAATAGATGGTTTACGTCAAAAGAAAAGTTGGAAAAACCACGCTTAGTTCTTTGAGCGAGTATCGAGTCAAGGAAAATAAAGTTACGAACGCTTCAAACCAATTGGCTTGTGCTAGAAGCCTATGAATATTAATGAGGATCGGCGTGGCTTGTGCTAGAACTGCTACTCTCACTACTACTCATATGGCTGCCTCACTGTTAATCAGATAGTCAAGTCGCAAGGATCAATCCAATTTTAGGTTTTCATTAGGCGAATGCATTATATAACACGACGATAGCCTATTTCATTAACTAACCGTTCAAAGTTCTGTGAAGTTCATTCCGAAAGAAGTCGGTCGAAAGAATGCTGCTCCATTGCAATGAGACGGTTCTAAGTCTGCTTATAACCAAGTCAGCTTTCTCTTTCCGCTCTCTTTTGTCCAGCTTCATAGCCTTCACCTCCATAGCAATGGCTTTAATGAGGATGCACTCGATTAGCTCCATCGGTAGATCTTCCAGCTACAAAAATTCAACGACTAAAAGATAATTACGACATCTATACCAGAGCATTTGCGTAAACTTATCGCCATTAATTTTGATCAAACATGGAGACCGGTTTACAAGATACGCAGACTAAACTTTGCACAGCAATGAAATAATGAAACACAGCGCAATTGTGGGCATACGTGCCAACTTATTTTAGAAAGTTAAATTCAAATTTAAGCATGGGAAAACTGAATGTGTCTTCCAATCAAGGCTGATGCTGGTCAAGGGACCCTAGCAAGGCTTTAGTTATGGCCTATAATTATGTACAAATTATAAGCCGATTTGGCACTGCTATAGGTCTTGAGTCATCTCCCATGCAGGATGAAACATTTCGGATCTCTGTCACGGGTCTTCGACCAAGAAATGTTAATCTTTCACCATCAACATATTAACTCACATCAATGCTTCGGCACTAAATTATTTAATATTAACGCAAGGCATAGGCGTAGGAGGCGGGGGTCCAGGGGGGCAAATGCCCTCCAAATTTCGGGCAAATTTATGTGTTTTTCGGGCAAAAGAGGCATGGACGGGAGAAAATTGGAAATTTTTTTCGGGCAAAACAGGTACGGGAAGATTTTTTCGGGCACACAGGGGTAAAAAGCTATATTTCTGAAGATTTACGTGAAATGACAAAAAAGTCATCAGATTTTTCGAACGGGAAAATCCTAAGATTTTGGGCGGATGACTAAAAAAAGGTCACAAGATTTCTCGGTCAAAAGTCAAATTTTTGCCCCCGCTCCACTGCCGAGATGTCCCCTACGCCTATGACGCTAGGCCTACAATTATGCGCCACGAGCGCTAAGAGTACGTGCGCCAAGTTTACTTTATACATAATTATAGGCCTACTGCAGATGAGCAATGGTGTTACAACTTAGCCGCTGTCGGATGAGGCATAATTATGCGGAATGGAAGACGAAAAATCCACGCCTATGAACTGTAAGCGACCTTATTCTCTTAGCTCGGCATGCTATGACGGGTGGCCAGGCCTTTCCCTTGCCGTCTAATCTTCACACTGGCAGTATAATTATACAATATATGTATTGTCAATGTGTGGGTTACGACAATTCGGCGCCAGGCAATGCGACTCCAAGTTATCCACCGTACATTTATTATAGGCATACTTGACTGAGGTTGGGTCACACAATTTTCAAACAATTTCTGGGCCACCGTACGATGTTCAGGATACGTGGACCTTTTGGATAGTTCAGTGGGCTAATAAAGCCATTTCGATAGTGTTGGTCCATAAGCCGCCGTGTAGGCCTAGGGTCTAGGCTACGCGTACCAATCAAGCCAACACACAAAGTTTAGAACGTGCATAGGCTACGAAGTATAGCGAATAGAATTTAAAAGCTGTGTAGCTGTATAGCCTACCGTTGTGTCACTCAAGGAGATGAGTTTTGCACGTTTAGTGTTGTCTTCTTCATTCTGGAATACTCCTAAAATATATATGTCATGTCATGTCAATCACTATAGATATATAATATAATATAATATAATATAACATAATATAATATAATATAATATGATATAATATAATATAATATAATATAATATAATATAATATAATATAATATAATATAATATAATATAATATAATATAATATAATAAATATAATATAATATAATATAATATATATATATTCAACGAACTGAAGGTGCAATAATTAGGCTAATAAGACTAAATTATTCCATAATTTGGAAGTGTTGTGAAGCTAAAATACGGTCACGCTGACTACAGTCGCCCTTAAGTGTTTTGAGACTGTGACCCATATTCCTTTTGTAGGCCTATAGGAGAGCGTGCGATTCGAAATTTGCTTCCAGAGCGTCCTATTTTAGACAGGTCTAGGCCTATTCAATTCACGCGCAAGCACGGTCCGTATAATTATAGTAAAGCCTGCACAGTGCACAGGGACCTTAAATTGCGTGGAACCCATTGAAACGGGCAGCGGTAGGCTAACCGTATCAATTCATTGAAAACCGGGTAGAGATCGTTAGGGTAGGCTAGGGTTGAAAACTTGTAATAATAATAAAAGTCGATTAGGACCTAGGCCTACACACATTTGTTGTTGACAAACAGAACTGTCTCTAGAGGTCTATAGGCTACTTAGGTCTATTCTAAAAGATTGAGTGATTAAAAAAACAAGACAGACAAAAAAGTAGTATTAAAACCTGCCTTGCATTAATAATTCTCCGTCTGAGTCTTTAGTCGTCTGCTCGTCATGACTGGATTCAGTTGATGTTCGTTTCTTCGACATTTCGTCGTCGTCGTCGTCGTCGTCGTCGTAAGGGGGCAGCTCACTAGGATCTGTAGATGGAGAAATGTCGCCTAACGCTTGGAAGAAACGCAAATCGGCCGATAAAAAGCCCGTGTACGCCTTATTCACAATGACGTCTTGAAATGTTGTCATTGTGACGTTACAAAAAGGACGCGTAGACCTATACACTATATACTAGACAGAAATAAAATATAATAGACCTGGACCAACGTATAAATTATAAAGTAAGTAAGTAAGAATATTCTTTATTACACCACCAGCAAACGCACAGTAGTTTACAGAGGAAATAAATAATAGAAAACATTTATGCAAAGTTATATAACATTCGCATAATAAAACTGTTTCTGGCAAAAGAATCAACTCTAGGAAGGGTTAGATTATGTGACCTTGGTCGAGTATTGTATGGAGTGACCTTGATGGGAGGGAGGAGGTCGTGAAGAATGTGACAAGGATTTAAGAGGATAGAGCGGAAAAGAGCAGAGTCAGCCCTAGAACAGAGAGTGTCAAAACTAGGAAAATCGGTTGGAAGAAAGCTTGAACGGGTCAATTTTCTTAAAAGACCGTTGAGACGTTTACGCTCCATTGCGTTGGCAAAACCCCACCAAACAGGGGAGGCATAAAGTAATCTAGCAATGGTAGTAGCTCTAACAACGTCAAACAGACGTTGACCATGAAGGCCGTGGGCGACTAAAACACGCAGAGCAAACATGGATTGCCGGGCTTTACAGCATATTTTGCTAATGTGAGCCTCAAAGCCAATCCGATCAGAGATGGTGACACCCAAAATAACCATCTGCTGGACCCTTTGGATGCCCGAGATGGCGGGAGGGAGAGCAATAGCTTTAGACCGAGGTCGCCTAATGATCATTTCACTGGTCTTAGCTTGATTTAGTTTTAGATTGCTAATGGATGCCCACTGAGATATATGGTCAAGTTCAGAAAGAGTGGTGTCAATGCAAGAAGCTGGGATCAGTAAGTAGCTATCATCAGCATATTTAGGGAGACGGTTTCCACTGAATTTAGGTTTGAGACTGGAAATGGCTATAACAAAATCAGTAGGTCCAAGACCAGAGCCTTGCACAATACTAGCATTGATGGTACAGTGCGGAGAGATTTCACCACCAAATTTGGTACAGTGCTGACGTTCGTGCAAGAGAGCAAGCACCCAATTGTATAAAAAATCCGGGATGGGCTGTGATGCTAATTGATCGGCAAGGTGCTTGTGTCTAATAGTGTCGAAAGCCTTGCTAAAATCAAGGGACAGGAGTCTTACATAGGGCTCAGATACGAGCATGGTTTGGAGTTCATGAGTAATGGATATCAACGCGGCAGATGTGGATCCTGAAGGGTGGAAAGCAAATTGGTCTGCAAAGATCCGGTTGGTGCAGGGTTCTGCGATAAAGGGATAAAAGTACTTACGTACGACAATTTTTTCCAAGATGCGAGAGAGGATGGAAGTGATAGAAATGGGTCTAAAGTCAGCTTCTTTGACAGGGCGCGAAACCTTGGGTATGGGGGTGATCATGCTGAGGCGCCACTGTAAAGGGACATAAGAGTTAGTAAGAGAGCAGGTGAACAGATCCGCAACAGGCAGAGCTAAGAGGTGAGCCATGGTTGACATCAACCATGATGGTATGCCATCAGGACCGGTGGAGTTGCCTTTCACAGAAGCAAGTGCTTTATAAATGTCACATAGATTAAAATTGACAGCATGGTCTTGAACAACAGTTTGTTTGAGAGGAGGCGGCACATAATGGGGATCAGTGGAAATGTTCATGTAGTGAAGGTTGAGCGATGAAGCCGTGATGGACTCAACGTTGGCGCCGACCATGCCTGGCTGTTGGTCTCCATCCCTCAGGCGGCGGACCTCCGTCCATAAGCGGCGAGATCCACGTTCCAAACCCACAAAAGATTCCGAATTTTTGCGTGAGATGGCTTTGCTAATTCTGTCTGCGATGACTGTTGCTTGCTCATAACGGTGAGCTCGGAGGAGTTTGGATCTCTTTCTGAGTAGGTATTTGATATGAGGAGTCATGTATGGCGGGTCTTTGTCACGTATAGTCACCTGACTGATGGGGAAAAAACGGTCTAATGCTGTTTCGATGGTCGAGTAGAAATCGGCAAAAATGGCGGTTGGAGTGCGATCCGTATCAGAAGTAGTCCAAGGGTAGTTCTCGAGGTAAGCATGCATTGCAGCCATGCGACCTGGGGTGCGTAGCCGAAAACTTCTCACAGATCTGTCAGTTCGATCCGATGAACCGTAAACAGATCCGACCGGATGCGTGGCGGAAACTGCAACAGAATGGCCCAATACAGCGGCGTGTTTAGTGCTGACCGAGGAAGTGATGGCAGCGCAGGAGCAAAAAAGTTTCTCAGAAGCGTAGATGCGATCGAGAGAATGTCCTGCATGGGTAGGACCCTCGAACTCAGGAATAAGGCCTAGATTGAGTATGGCTGTTGATGGAATCTGGTTGAAGTCTCCAAGTAGAATAACGATGGGGCCACTGGTACGGTTGTAAACTTCATCAAGAGTAGATTCGATGGTAGAGAGGAGATGGTCAACGTCGTATCTCGGTTTGGGAGGGTGATAAATCCCACCGATAAAGTAGTTAAATTATAATTATAAATTATAGCGGTTCTCAAACTTTATTTTCTATTGTAGGCCTACTACTACCAAGTAAAAAATAGACCAGAAACAAAATGCCATCGCGTATAGTCCCCTTGCAGTGACAACTAAAAATCCTTTTAATGATGGTGTCATCATGCATTAGAATGATTAGATGATTAGAGTCATGGAGAATAAGATTTAAAATATATAGGCCAATAGTTATAGTTTTAATCATATGTAGCCTAATCATATGAAAAATGGAGATATTGGTCTAAAACCACTGTAAGAAAGCTCTAACGTATCGTTAGGCCTATAGGCCAAGTGCCGTGGGCTGGTTTTGACTAGAACATAGTTTAAATGTCTGGTGTAATATTTGTCAATTTCAACGCAAATTTAGGTCATAGCCTATATAGTAATTATTTGTTTTTAATGCCAAGAAAAGATGAAAGACTAGTTTCACACAGATATAACGTACTGCAAGGATCACAAATTTCAAAGCTCGACCAGAAATTATTCCTTAGGCCAAATCAACTCTTCAATGCTTGATCTCAAACCTATTCACAAAGGAACCAAAACAATAAGAATAAGACGCGTCTAATGCTCGTGAGTTAACTGCAGAAAATTACTTTTATCGACCTGTGGTCTACTTTCTAGTTTTTCAATTTTCGTTTGTTAAAAGAAATCAATTGGCTTAATTAAATCGTTGAGCAGAAGTTGTTTTGTATTTAAATGGTGCTGTCACGGCTGAGTTAAACCGTAAACAAGGTTTCACTGGATGATTTGAGAGTTGTTCACTGCACTGGATGATTTGAGAGTTGTTCACTACTCAGATGACCTGCACATAGGCCTAGCACATGAGAGGCTCAGATGCGGTTGGAAGAGAGAAGCGAAAATTGCCGAACGTATGCATGGCTGCTTTGTTGTCATCATTGTTGTCGCTGCTTGTCGACAATGACCCCCCCCCATATAGTAGCCTATGTAGGTTGCTATGGGCTGCCCATTTGGGGCGGACATGGTGCTCGTGGCCAAATTGGTATCGAGCCCATCTCCCATGTATGCTGCTACATGTGCTGCCAATTTGGGGCGGACATGGTGCCCGTGGCCAAATTGGTATCGGGCCCATCTGGGCGGCCCAAGTGGGACCAGTATAGGCAGCCCATATAGGCTGCCCAAATGGGGCCAACTTTGAGCCCATGTATGCTGCTACATGGGCTGCCCATTTGGGGCGGACATTGTGCCCGTGGCCAAATTGGTATTGAGCCCATCTGGGCGGCCCAAGTGGGGCCAATATAGGCAGCCCTGTAGGCCGCCCAAATGGGGCGCACTTTGAGCCCATGTATGCTGCTACATGGGCTGCCAATTTGGGGCGGACATGGTGCCCGTGGCCAAATTGGTATCGAGCCCATCTGGGTCCCACAAAGATGCCCATATGGGGCCCAATTGGGACCCATTTTTCGATGTTGGCTGGGTACCTACCATCCATCGACCAGCACCCATTGCTCCGTCCTATTCATGGGCGGAGACCTAGGGGGGGACAGGGGGACGGTCCCCCCCAATAAAAGTGTTGGGGGACGGCCCATGTATTTGTCCCCCCCAATGTTTGAGCGTCAAGACTTTTTTTGGCGGCGAAAATAAAAATATTTCGTCGAGATTTGGCCCGGATGACTAAAAAAAAAAAAAGGTCATCAACTTTTTTGGCGGCGAAAATAGAATTTTTTTCCGAGATTTCACCGGTCGTCAGAAATTTTTGCCGGTCGTCAGAAATTTTTCGCCAAATCTCGCGTCTTTCCGTCCCCCCCCAATTCTCTGCCCAGGTCTCCGCCTATGGTCCTATTTAATGCCTCCCAACGATACAGATTCGGATTAACTCCACCTTCTTCTCCTCTCCTCCTCCTATTCCTCCTCCTCCTCCTCCTCCTCCTCCTCCTCCTCCTCACCACCACCACCACCACCACACACGGATGCAACATTCCATGCAACCACTCGCAACGTACCGTCAATTTCTGCAAAACACGCCCTCATATAATTACCAGCATATGCAATGCAGATTAAGGATATAAAAGACGTTACGTTTTTGAATCGTCTAAAAACGGTGGGTGGCCTCACTAAAAGTGATGTAGCTTTTGTTGGGTTTGAAATATTTTATGAAATCTGGTCATCATTGTGTAAATATATATGAATTGGCTATAAGACGGTAAGTGACGTAAGTCAGAATATAATAATAATTTCCTATGGCCAAAATATACGAAGTCTTGCTTCTGTCAAAAAGCGTTTAACTACCCACCGCGTAGGTGTCGCCACGGTGCAATTTTCCAATAATTGGCGCGACTCCGTTACAATGATCGGTAGTCGTTGTAACTTGTAGCGGGACGAAGATGGCGCTTCATAATAAAGCAGTAGTTGTCGTTTAATGCCGTTTATTATGTGAGTTGTTTTATAGTATTCAAGTGTGATCTTCGGGGAAAATTATTTATTCTCGAACCACAAAACTTTGCAATCCATTCCGGTTTAAATAGATTAAATCTTAATGCTTTTAAACGTGACAGATTATAAAAATTGGTCCAATACTCCACTCTACCCAAAATGGGAAAATACTCATTTCTTCAAAATATGTATTGATTGAAATGATTGTGATATGGTACAAATTTCATGATTCCGGCTTGGTGTCATATAGCTAGTAGCAAGTATATACCGTGGTAATCTGGTGCAGAGATGGAAAATTGTACTGTGAGTGAATGGGAGCATTGGATAACACTGGCATGGAGATCAGCGAACTCGAGTTCTATTACCGAAGCCCCCATAGGTCTGCGTGCTTTGTAGGCTGCTATTAGAGCCCTTGTATTGCAGGCTGCCTGTTCTGTAGTATTTAGGATTTGTGTTCTTGTGAATTGTTTCAATTGCATGACTGTACACTGCAACTGGTTGCGGTCTGTCAACCTGATTGTTCAATAAAGAAAATTATTATTATCATTACTATTGACAAAAAGTAAATAGGTATTTGTTGGGTAAATATGCTATAAATAACGAAAACGGGCTTCAGACAGATGCAATTGATGTAATTGGCCTGTATGCAAATAGGCAGTAATATCACCTGGAAACAGGTATTAAAATTACGCGAAATTTTTATGAAATAATCAGTCTGTATTATGTCACAATAGACAGAGTCAACATGGAAGCTTGAGTCTGAAGTACGGTTATTGAGTCAAATGGCTGTGCAATTAGATAGATTTGTTTGCATGCCAGCAAGACTTCAAAAGGTGCTGAAGAGGGATTTGACAATAACTGCTGAGGCTGCAGCATAAAATGAACTGTTTTTCAGTATATTAGTCATTGTTACAGTAGCATACTTTAATGCCAGTTTAGGTTGTTTGTAATGTTTGTTTCTTGAAAATTGTCATGCACCCCAAGTGAAAATTACCAAAAAAATTTATAGCAGTTTTAGTTGTTGATAAAACTATGGTACCAATCAAAATCCACTTTACACAATGAATCTGAGCAACTCAACAAAATATTTAGCATTTAATTTATACTATTTGATTTCTGTTTGTGTTTTGACAGATTCAGAGTCTTTGGTGTGTAACCGGTTTCAATGGCTGAGCTTTCTGAAGTGCCTGTGGTTGAGGTTCACACAGACAACATTCGAGAAATATGGCCGAGCCTTGTATTGGCAATTAAGACATCAACGTTCATTGCACTAGACACGGTATAATCACATATCTTATCCAAATACAACTTAATTTATTCTAATTTGAAAGCTGCTCAGTAATTGCTTGAGGATGTCACTGTGGTAGGTTTACGAAGACATGGAAGGACATACTTATCAGAAACGTTGAAATGAAACCAATAATAATTGTGGGTGTTTTCACAAGTTATGCCACTGTAACAGAAAAATTTAAATTGCATTGTGCAGCAGCAGTAAAACTTAATAAAAACCCTGATGTTTGAGCTCTTGTTGTTGCGGAGTCTGTATATGAAACAGAGGGAGATGTTTTCTCCTTGACATCTGTCTGATTTTATTCCAAAAAGGGACACGAGTTGAATAAAATTAATTATTAAGCCATAGGAACGACAGGGAAAATAGAGACAGCTAAAATCAATCTGTAGTCTATTTGATTTTGTAATATATTGTGATTATAGTTGTGCGTGTGTGTCAGACTGTCTGTTGTGTATTAACCAATACACGTACTTGGCAGTTGACCAGCTAACCAGAGATGGTGGTGACTCCATTTCTTTTAATTAACTTTTTAATCTGTTTGCAGGAGCTGAGTGGTTTGGGTGACAGGAAGCAGCTCTTTGCCAAGTAAGTTGCAATCTGCAGTTTTGATTTCAATTCAATAAGCACATGATGTCTAGTTTGACCTATTTTCTTAACACCAGAATTCCTTGTAGTACAAGAGTTGAGAGTCATATCAAAAACCATTTTACGATTGGTCGTTTTTACGAGGCCCGTTTTATGAGGCCATTTTCTAAAGCTAAGCTAAACAGTAGTCAACTGTTTTGAGCACCTGGCCTATTACGTGAAGGCTAGACTCTGCCTCCACTGATGCGGATACTGTATAGCAGGGTGTCGGAAGCCTGCTTGCAGTCTTTTTCTGGCCCTCTGGCATTTGTCTCCCTCACGTAACCTTGTCTAATGATGATGGTGCTGAGCAATTGTGAGCGACGGATGTGCTCATTAACTATCTCTATAGAGGAGGTCTGAACTGTACTTTGCATGTTGCCAAAGGGAAGTGCTCCAAACAGTTGGATTGGTATCGCGTTTGCAGCTTCCAGCAAAATTCGAAAGGTAATACTTTGCCCTCTTAGCCACACCCTGAACGTAAAATTGCACTCACTAGCTTTAGTTGTTTCTGTCTGAAAATGTCTCTCAATCACTCAGCAAGAGCTGCAAACTATTTGGTATCGTATTTTGTTAAAATTCCAGTTTCAATTTGTATTTATGTATTTTTCTATAAACTTTACTTTTTTATCTGCTTGTAGAAGCATTGATGATCGTTACAAAGGCTTGTCTGACGTTGCAAAGACGCGCTCGGTGATCGCCCTCGGTCTGTCCTGCTTCAAATTACAGCCAACTCTTCCCAATGATGGCACAGATGGCAGCAGTGGCACTGCGAATGGCAAGCCAAGTGGATCCAGAAGGGCACCAGTGAATTTTGTTGTCCAGACATTCAACATCTTTGTATTGTGTGCTGAGAATTATGTCGTCGAACCAGTCTCCTTGCGATTTCTCATGGAGCATGGATTCGATTTCAACCTCCAGTATTCCAAAGGACTTCCATACACAGGTGGAAACGACAAGGTGAATGAATAATTGATTGTATTGTATCAATAAATTTATATAGCACCTCTCGCGCTGCACATTATTAGTCCGAGGCTTGGTCTCTCGTTTTAAGAGAAAAAGAGTGGCCTTGAGACAGCAGAAAGAGGCACTTGGTTTTATTAATTTAATAATGACAAAAGCGTCAAAGGAAGGAGCTTGTTCCATAGTGCTGGGACAGTGAATGCAAAGGCTTGCATGGCCATGGCAGTCTTGTTTTATAAACATTGTGTGTGTGTACATTTACAGGATTACAAAGGATGTTTTTTAGCAATAATTTCCTGATTTTTGTCAATTTATAGATCTTCAAATCTTTACTAGAACTTTAGTTATTATTAACCTGAGTGAAAAACAAAGCCTTGGTGGGAGAAGGTGCGCATTACATTGTCATGTATTTATGAATGTGTTGAATTATTTGTTGTTTAGCCTTCCGAAAAAAAGGCCGCCTACCAGCATTTAAGACAGCTGTTTGTTGAGATTGCCATGAGCAATGCGCCGATCATTCTTCACAATGCGCTTGTCGACCTTGTGTTTCTCTATCAAAGCTTTTACGCCACTCTGCCTTCAACCTTGGCAACTTTTGTAACAGATCTGTCGCAGATATTCAGTAGCGGAATTTACGACACAAAGTACTTGGCAGAGTTCAAAGCTCGAATGCCAGCGTCTTTCCTTGAATACTCCTTCAGGAAAAGGTTAGTTTGCATCTCTCATCTTTAATAGAAATCTTAAGAAAAGAATTGTCAAAACATTGATATGGAGTGTGACGTTATGTGGCGCAGAGACATGGACAATGAGAGAAGAGGACTCCAAGAGGCTGGAAGCTTTTGAGATGTGGGTATGGAGGAAGATGGAGAAAATTAGTTGGACAAGGCACATTGCAAACGAAGAAGTACTATCGATGGTAGAAGAAAAAAGATCTCTGCTGGACACAATAAAGATGAGACAAAAGTATTGGGTGGGACATTTGCTGCGAGGTAACTCACTGCAGAAAGAAATAATTGAAGGAAGATTGGAGGGAAAGAGGTGCAGAGGGAAACCTAGGCAAAAATTGCTGGACGGGATGATGGAGGAGGGATACAGAAAACTTAAGGACCTGGCACAACAGCATGAAAGGTGGAGACATTAGACTTTTGGACAGGTCACTTGGCAAGAAGATCTTTAATAATATTAGTACTTAGATCGATTGAAATTTTTTCCCTGCGAGCACTCTGCTTCCACTTCTTTTGAGTTTGTAGTTTATAGCAGCACAAGTCTGAAATGTGTGATGTTGTTGATTGGCAGTCTACCATGCAGGTTTCAGTTCCTTTATTTTAAGCCTAATTGTGTTTGGTTCGGAGGTACAGGATTATTTCGCGTAAAAACGTAAGCTATGGTTTTTTGATAAACTGCAGAATTTGCTTGCTTATGAAATATGCTTGCATTTGTAAGGTGATTTACTTCTAATACTTCTCCAAGGCTTTGCACTTATTTGAGTCCAGGGCTTGCAAAATAAAAGCCAAATTTGTCTCATATAGAAATTTCAGTCCATTTTCAATTTACAGCAGAGATATTCGGATAACTAATAAAAAATGCAGCAATCGGTTAATGAAATATAACATGGATAATTATTAGACAACCTGACGAGTAAAATATTTTATGTGCTTCTATGTTTTCTTCTGACAGCCAACGTGGCAACTGCTGGCAGGCGTCCAACAACTTGTCCTACCTAGGTGTCTCGTTCCTGCATTATCCCAAGGTCATGCAGACACATGTCGCGTTATTATCGTGTGGTCTAAGGGATCAGCCATGTCATCGTGATGTTGGAAAAGCCACACTTTGCCAGCATTTTGCAGTAAGTATTTTCTCCTAAAATTGTGCATTTGTTCATAAATTATATTGGTTCATGAAATATAACATGGATAATGTTTGTTTGTTTGTATGCACACTTGTTATAGCGCCTCTTCCAGCCCTCAACCACTACTCAGAGGCGCTCCCGACTACAGCGCGGACACTGCATTGGAGTTTCATGCCGAAATGCTGGGCAATTGCAAGTGAAGGACTTGCCCAAGGTCCCTACGCGGCGACTTGAGGTGGATTCAAACCTCGAACCTTTCGGCTTCAAGGCAATGACGCCTGGATTCAAACCTCGAACCTTTCGGCTTCAAGGCAATGACGCCACCACTACACCACCGTGCCCCACGTCATAATGATGTATAATTGTATGCTGCTTATGTGCTTCTATGAGTGAGAAAGGGACGTCACTTAGGAAACTTGTCAGAAGCTATATCTAGGATTTTTCATTTTATTCAATAGGTGCGTTTGATGAATTGTTGTACCCCTTTAGTTCTTGCAGAAGCTGTGAATTAGATTTTGAAGCCTTCTGAATTGCTGACTTCTTGTCTGTTCAAGCAAAATAGCCAGATAGTGTCTCAACCAAATGTTCAAAGTGTCTCCAATTTTCATTTCCAGGGTCACGGATGGTGTAATGGCGGCTACAAATGTCCGAATTCTCATGACGTCGACATGATACTCGATTTCGAGGACTGCACCGTTGCTAAAAAGAGCAAGAAGCGAGCAAGGAAAAAGCGCAACAAGGGAAAAACGGCTGCAGCTGATCCTGTCGACGACACATCATTTTCCGAAGACGGAGAGAATTGCGTCGAGATGCTGGCATCGGACGCCGCAAGCAAAACTGTCGTAAGCGAAGATTCTGATGAATCGATTACGATCGATTCTGTAACGCCTGTACAGCTAAACGAAGACAATAGAATCAGCTGTGACAAAGACAATGAAATCCGCTGTGACAAAGACAATGGAATCGACTCGTCGCTCCGACATGACAGTGCTGCAAGAGCTGCTTCAACTACCTCCGATTCGAAAGCCGTGCCTCCCAATCGCTCGGGTGGCCATCGCGCTGGATTTGATGCATTCATGACTGGCTACATCTTCGCATCGTTAGTCGTAAAACATAGAAGAGCAGCTGAAGGCGCGACGACGGCAAACAATCTTGATGATTTCGGATTAGCTGAGGAATTCGGTAACAAGGTGTACTTGGGAGGAAAAGACTTTCCTCTTCAGATCGCTTCAAGCAACTTTGCGAAGCCGTCAAAGCTGCATGTCGAGAAGTGGGAGCGACTTTTGTCTGCCGCTGCTGAACAGGGATAATATTTGTTGTAGGAGAAAATGTAGATTTTCTTAACTGATCTTTGGAGATTTCTGCTCAAACTGAACATCAGCGATCTGCTACATTACAAGCTGTTTTATTTCTGATGTACATATAGTTAAGAAGAAATTTGAGTTGATTATACTTGCGGAAAGAGATGATCATTGGAAATTGGGTCACAAAAGACTTGTGGACCAACAACAACCCTTCCATTACTAAACTTAAATCTGTTCTTTTTGGGTGCACTGGAACCGGGAGTGCCTCTGAGTAGTTATTTCTGGAAGGGGCGCTATATAAATTTCCAGATGAATGAATAACATAATATAATATAAATGGGAATTTGCAAAGCGCAAATTCAGGGGAAAACTTTGTAGCATTCAAAACATAAACAAGAACCCTCAATCCCTCATTCTATTCTATTTTTGGATTTAGAAAAGAAACATTGTAACAATAGACCTGCGGAACAGGGGAGACACGCTAGCTAGGTGCGCTTTAGTTTTATCAGGTAGGCTGATCCAGGTCATGGGATCAATGAAACAAAGCTTAGTGGGGAATTGTAGAAGAATGAGCTCAGGGCACGAAAACAGCTTGGTCGAATGACGGAACCTGCATGTAGGAACTAGGGAATGTAATCCCGGGATCCCGAATATCGGGATCCCGGGAATCCCGGACATTTTACAATCCCGTAATCCCGGGATTGACAAACATGGAATCCCGTTTTTCGGGATTACCGAAAATTCGGATTTTTTTTATTAAATTACTTGACCAACTTTGCAACAATTCCTTGGTCAATAGACGCCAAAACGACAGATAAGCACACGCCCTAATGAAGGTAAGCTGGCGACCAGCAGAAAACCCAGAGGGGTGACTGGAGGTAGGCGTTTCTCAGTGATCAGGCATGGGATTTAGCTTTCCTGCCTCCCATTCCTTGCTTGGTTCATGTACACAGACTATAGACTCCTCTATAACAATGACTCACACACCATTCAGTTGACTGATAGAACATAAACAGATGTCAGATGCCAGCAATGCTGGCCGACTAGGGACCCAGCGCCCAACTCTGATTCACTCGTGTTGATGACGCCCCCACCCCAAAATTGCGCCTGAACTTGACAGCATGCAAACGGGCTGTTGCTGCCTTAATATCAGATGACTCACTGGTTAATCTTGGCTAGCCTGCTACCTTGTTGTGTTCCTTGCGCTGTGGTCAGTCGGTGCATTGGTCACCTCGTATCGTCTGACCTAATTCCGGGTCGTCGTATGCAGAGGGCAATTACCCTAATCAGAGAGATCGCAACTTAAGCCCAGTTAAAGACCGGGGAATCTGAACTGAGCTAAACTCACGGCAATCTAAGTCAAAGGAGAGACAAGAGAGGGCAGGCTATGGCGGGGAGGAGAGGGGTCTAACTTGTTTGTTTAGTGGGGATCGAAGCAACTGGTTGTAGGCCTATCACTCTCAAGTTTCAAACAAATCCCACTACTGACTAAGGCCCTTGCCGTGAGTCATAATTGATCGCGGTTGAAGTAATTGAAGCAAAGAGAAAGCTTTACTGTATTTGGCCTACTACTATACTACGTCTAGGAATTTTAAAAATTGCCATTATAAGCCAATCCCGGGATCCCGGTATCCCGGGATTTACTTATTTATAATCCCGGAATCCCGGGATTGAGCAAGTGCCACGGGATTACATTCCCTAGTAGGAACAAGCGAGGCTGAGATAGTCAGCCATGATGGGGAAATTACCACCAAGCAGTTCCATCCGAAAGGTAAAATCTTAAAATTGCATTGAGGAATAGGTATTGTGCAAATAGGTAGATGGGGAATTGTAGAGGATTTCAGTATAGGGTGCTATATAAATTTGTGATAGATTGATTGATGCCACCAATCAGATGAGTAGAAGCATCAAGTACAGACTAATTTCAAGGTAAGAGGAGAGCCCTCAGAGCAGGATAGCATTTCCAAAATTTATTCTAGAGCAAATGAAGTGTGAAACAGTAAATTTTTGCAAGCAGCCCATGTAGTAAGTGATTGCCACAAAATGGTTCTAACAGAATGCTGGAGGAGAGTAAAGATTCTATCGCTTGTTAGTATTTTTCTAAATATATTTTTTCATTCAGACAACTTCTCATCAAAACAGAAATATATAAAATTATTGGTGCTAGAATGCAATTGGAAGTGCTCAGCCTTAGAATATAAGTAGATTGATACAAGCTGTTGATTGGAAACAAGGCCCACCATTTTCTTTTGTCCCCGCCATGACTCTATTAAAGTGACAGTTTTTCCATCAAACTCGTAGCAATCCTTTTGTTAAAACAGTTTGGAATTTTGGATGATGTAACTAAATATACATAGCATTGAATGTGTACAACTGTACATCTGTAAATGTAATTGACTCAAAACACAGAACATACTCCTGCTCTGAGCAAGGAAATTCCTCTTTCTAGCAGTCTATACTCTAACACACTAAACAGACAAGTAAAAAACCACCACACAAACATTTTAATTCAGCTGTTATTGAATCGGTCAAAATACAAAATAACCAAAACCATCTAAAAAATACTTAACAAAACCACAGCAAATACTGAGAAGCAAGGGATCAGTGGCGAAAAGGCTGTTAATTAAACGATCAATCTGCTACAGTTATAGTTTTACGAAGGATTTCACACAGCAAACTTTTATCAGTACTTAGTCTTTTTCGGCAGACATACTCCACTGCTAGGTCCATCAACAAGGCATCTCTTTCGGTCATGTCGACAAGAAGTGTTGTCATCGTTATAAGATGGTCACCAATTCCACTTCAAAGGTTAGAGTAGAATTTGGAGGAATTCTGAGAGGTTCATAAGGAGAATCACCATTCACAACAAAACTGAACCAACAAAATAACTTAACAAATCACCAACTATATTAGACAACAAATCGGATTTTCTTAACTCGTAGCATTGAAATGCAAATTCACAGGTAACATCACTGGAATAATTTGACTTCACAATGGTTCGTGCAGCTGTTCTATCTCATTCGAAATTGTGAAGTTTTAAGAAGTTCATGTTTCTGCCCATGATGCCATGCCAAGTCAGCACTTTCGATTGTTTTATTCTGCCTTTGGTCGCATTAAAATTAACTATTCTGCGTTGGATTTTGTATGATGCTCAACCTTCCGCCATTATATTTCAATTGCAATGCTTTCTGACCCACTAAACATCGGAAAAGTTTACCCGAACTACTTAACCTAATTAATCCCTTTATCCATAGCTTTCTAGCAATTTACTGCATCATCCACAATAGCTGACATTCAAGTGTTTCTTCATCCCTCTTCCCATCTCAGTAAAACTATTTTCCTGCTCTATGATGTGAACTAACATTCCTGCTGAAAGTGCTGCAAGATGTACATACAAAGTGAACATCATTAGTGCAAAAAGGATACTTTCCTTCCAGTCCTTTCTTGCCGTAAGCCCATTCGGGCTGGATGACAATCTCGGCTTTCTCTCCGAGAGTCATCGTTTGCAGAGCTTCGTCCCACTAAAGAGAGAAAAATACAAGTAGCAGAAGAAACAATTTTAAAGTGTACACCAGCTTCATTCTCATCATCAACAACAACTTCAATCATAATCAACAGACAAATCATTCATATATTTATGTTTAGAATCTGGCCTTACCAGTATCTAGGCCTGTTCGAACTGTCATTCAAATCTTCCAAGCTTCAAACATTTCAACACGCTTATAAATATCAGTGTAAGGCACCCATAATTACCTACGTAAGAGGGTCATTCCGTGCCAAATCAACCAAATTTCCAACTTTTCCCCACTCTCCGATCCAGATTTTCTTGATATTTTCACCAAAAATCAATTATCATCTGGTATGAAGAACTGGAAAGTTTCAGGTGTCCTGAGTGAAAACTGACCGAGTTATGGGGTACTCAAGTTGGTGGGGGTAGGCCGAAAATTGAACGCGAATTTGCGTTTGCGAATTTCATCCATTTTCAGACGTCTATAACTTTTGATGTAGAGCAGCTAAAAACATCTGGTTTTCAGTTTTCAGATCTGTGCATAGCATGGATTGGCAAGGTCAAGTAATATTTGCTGTCTTTGATATGAGGAATTAATAATAATTTTTGAAAAGTGTTGAAATATTTCTTGCCGAGCCCATTTTTGTCATGTTTGCAGACACACTACACTGGCAGCATATGCAAGAAAGGAATAATTTTTGTGTGGTTTTATTCAGCTATTAGTGGAGTCTTAATTGTGTAATTTATTTGTGTCTTGGTTGAAAGGATATGCTGTAGCACTTTGCCAAAAACCCCTCATCTCCGTGACAGTGGTCACTTTCAACTGACCAAATGGGCGTGTGGATCACCTCCAAAACAAGTCAAACGCATATCATTGGAAAGCTTGAAGAAAAACCTTTTTACTGATACCAATCTCTTTTTGGTGCTCCTAAGAATAAGCTATTAAACTATTTTTTCAAAAGTCGTGATTTTTCATGCGAATTTGCGTTTTCAAAATTTTCCCCCATTTTCAGACGTCAATAACTTTTAATGTAGAGGAGCTAAAGACATCTGGTTTTCAGTTTTCAGATCTGTGCATAGCATGGATTGGCAAGGTCAAGTAATATTTGCTGTCTTTGATATGAGGAATTAATAATAATTTTTGAAAAGTGTCGAAATATTTCTTGCCGAACCCATTTTTGTCATGTTTGCAGACTCACTACACAGGCAGCATATGCAAGAAAGGAATAATTTTTGTGTGGTTTTATTCATTTGCAAGAAAGGAATAATTTTTGTGTGGTTTTATTCAGCTATTAGTGGAGTCTTAATTGTGCAATTTATTTGTGTCTGGGTTGCAAGGAAATGCTGTAGCACTTTGCCAAAAACCTTTCATCTCCGCGACAGTGGTCACTTTCAACTGACCAAATGGGCGTGTGGACCACCTGAAAAGTCAAATGCACATCATTGGAAAGCTTGAAGAAAAACCTTTTTACTGATACCAATCTCTTGTTGGTGCTCCTAAGAATAAGTTGTTAAACTATTTTTTCAAAATCCGTGATTTTTAATGCGAATTTGCGCATTCAAATTTTCCCCCCATTTTCAGACGTCAATAACTTTTGATGTAGAGCAGCTAAAGACATTTGGTTTTCAGTTTACAGTTCTGTGCATAGCATGGATTGGCAAGGTCAAGTAATATTTGCTGTCTTTGGTATGAGAAATTAATAAAAAAATTGAAAAGTGTCGAAATATTTCTTGCCGAGCCCATTTTTGTCATGTTTGCAGACTCACTACACAGGCAGCATATGCAAGAAAGGAATAATTTTTTGTGTAGTTTTATTCAGCTATTAGTGGAGTCTTAATTGTGCAATTTATTTGTGTTTGGGTTGCAAGGAAATGCTGTAGCACTTTGCCAAAAACCTTTAATCTCCGTGACAGTGGTCACATTCAACTGACCAAATGGGCGTGTGGACCACCTGCTAAACAAGTCAAATGCACATAATATGAAAGCTAGAAGATTGACCTTTCTTATGATACCAATCTCTTGCAGGTGTCCCAAATGCCATTTGGTCAGTTCAATCTGACCCCTGTCGCGGAGATGAAGAGTTTTTGGCAAAGTGCTACAGCATTTCATTTCAACCAAGACACAAATAAATTACACAATTAAGACTCCACTAATAGCTGAATAAAACCACACAAAAATTATTCCTTTCTTGCTTATGCTGCCAGTGTAGTGTGTCTGCAAACATGACAAAAATGGGCTTGGCAAGAAATATTTCGACACTTTTCAAAAATTATTATTAATTCCTCATATCAAAGACAGCAAATATTACTTGACCTTGCCAATCCATGCTATGCACAGATCTGAAAACTGAAAACCAGATGTCTTTAGCTCCTCTACATCAAAAGTTATTGACGTCTGAAAATGGGGGAAAATTTTGAAAACGCAAATTCGCATGAAAAATCACGACTTTTGAAAAAATAGTTTAATAGCTTATTCTTAGGAGCACCAACAAGAGATTGGTATCAGTAAAAAGGTTTTTCTTCAAGCTTTCCAATGATATGCGTTTGACTTGTTTTGGAGGTGATCCACACGCCCATTTGGTCAGTTGAAAGTGACCACTGTCACGGAGATGAAGGCTTTTTGGCAAAGTGCTACAGCATATCCTTTCAACCAAGACACAAATAAATTACACAATTAAGACTCCACTAATAGCTGAATAAAACCACACAAAAATTATTCCTTTCTTGCATATGCTGCCAGTGTAGTGTGTCTGCAAACATGACAAAAATGGGCTCGGCAAGAAATATTTCGACACTTTTCAAAAATTATTATTAATTCCTCATATCAAAGACAGCAAATATTACTTGACCTTGCCAATCCATGCTATGCACAGATCTGAAAACTGAAAACCAGATGTTTTTAGCTGCTCTACATCAAAAGTTATTGACGTCTGAAAATGGAAGAAATTCGCAAACGCAAATTCGCGTTCAATTTTCGGCCTACCCCCACCAACTTGAGTACCCCATAACTCGGTCAGTTTTCACTCAGGACACCTGAAACTTTCCAGTTCTTCATACCAGATGATAATTGATTTTTGGTGAAAATATCAAGAAAATCTGGATCGGAGAGTGGGAGGCATCGGTTGATCTGGCACGGAATGACCCAAGAGGATTAAAGAACTAAAATTTTGAAGTAGTGCTGAGACAACCTTTGTTAACTTAGTTCACTACCAAACTGTACGAAAGCCTGAATGTGTACATTATGCAAATGTGCATGTATTTAGACAATACACACCTTTTGAAATACATCCCAAAAGTGCTAGAGCAAAAAACTCCAAATTTTATCATCCTAGCGAATCAACACGTGTGCTGCAATGAACTTTTAACCAAGTCCGTCATATGACTGCACCTCAGCCGTGAACATAAACAAATAAAAATCCATTACATTTCCTTATTGTCGCAGAGATAAGAATTTGCTTTGAGTGCCACGAAAGTCACCTACCCCTCTGATCACCTTTCCAGCTCCAAGTTTAAACCTGAGCGGATTATTCTTCTTTCCTTTCTTTGCTGGTATTATTTTACAAACAACGAAAACAAAAGAGTCAGAAATAATAATACTTGACGACTACAGGAAATATAGATAGTCTTGTTGTTGAGTTATTTCTGAAGAGTATCGCTGAAATTATGTGAAAAAATTGTGCAGTGTTGCCTTACATGTCGTTTGAAGCTCAAGAGTCTCCTTCAACAAAATAAACAAATGTTGGCTACAAAAGTTAAGTGCACACAGGTAAAGACGAGTTTCGAATTTGTCGTTGAATGAAAACAGAGAAGTCAGTGAGCAGATCCATGGGAGAGTAAATTCTAAATCTAGGACCAGCAGCCAATAAATATAACGGAGGTGAGCTCAATACTGCTCCAATTTCATTCATAACAAGAGCAAAACTATCCTTCTAATTGTGCAAAATATTTTAAAATCTGACAGCTTAAGTTTGTATATGTACTTGTTATGACGCACCTTCAAGTTATGTACTCAGAGGCACTCCCGAATGCAGAGCGGACACTGCATCGGAGTTTCACGCCGAAGCGCTGAGCAACTGCGAGTGAAGGACTAGACCAAGGTTATTATGCGGCGACTTGAGTTGGATTCGAACCTTCCGACTTCAAGGTAACGATGCCACCACACTTATATATCTAACTGTAAACTTATGACAGAACAATTTATTTTAAATTAACATAGAACTGGTTGAGAGAAGTAGCTTAACTTACGATCCTCCACATTTGTGTCAAACACTTTTCCATCGGCCAGCTTTCCAGTGTAGTAGCATTCCACGTCTTCGCCCTTCTGTGGATACGTCGTTTTGTCACCAGTCTTAATGATCTTCTTTGTGAACTTTACTGGTTCCTACATGTATGTAGAGTATACATATTTAACTACAATTCTATTCAGGTTCTTGGTCAGTCCTAATTTCGTAACATCACATACTGTGATTCCCTCTTTTTCAGCAGTAGTGAGTGTGGTTTCACTTTCATGCAACCTAAATGGTTCCCTACATAATAAAGATTTTGGTCTTCGCATCATCTTCACCCCACAAGCAAGTTACGTGAAAAACGAATTAAATGTAATCATACATTTTTTGGAATAGGAAATTGCACATAAATGATTCACCATATAGAATCATTAAGTCTTGTTTGTGCCAAGTTACTTACATTTTGATACAAAACCTGCTACCACAATTGTAATTAAACAAATTAGGTTTTTATTAAAACACTTCATTTTTCAGAAATCTGCGTCACACACGGAGACAAATTCCCTATAAAATCATCTATCTCACAAATACATATTGTTTTATAAGTATTTAGGAATATCCTGGAGAAAGAATTAGGGCAAAAGTGGTTAGTATTAAGTACAAGTTTACCTGTTTTGGCATAATGTCCTTGTACTGAGAGGATTCTGGGACAAAAAGGTCTGAACACTGAATAGGTATTGGAAATCTTGCCAAATTTTCACTCAAAATAAAGGTACTTAACTGATTTATACGCATCTCTCTTGTAGATGAGCAATGAAATATGTAGAAATTGTCCACAATAAACTCACTTTTTAAAAACCTTCTACTAAGCTGGTTTTGGGACACAACTCTTCATTTGTTTAATTAAAACCAAATCATTGGAGAACTAAATAGACTTTAAAGAGCACTAGTTTTCTTCTAAAATACATGCATTGCCATTCACTCACCACAAATGCTTGTGAAATAGTTTAAAATATAAATACCAGAGCTTTTTCTACTTACTGCTGCTTTTGCTTCCAGCTTTTTCATCTTTTCAGTGACCTTTGCAACATCTTTTGCTGCTCCGGTGGCTGAACCTTTTGCATGATCCTTGGCCACAGTTTGTGTTGGACTCACAGGAGGTTCCTCGTCACCTGTCTTAAAACTCTGTCATCATACAAAAACAGAAATTCAAAACTATATGATCTGAAACTCAATTGCACAAGACAACAAAATCAATTAATCCTTTACGCATTTGCCCTGAGAATATCCGCTGAAATCGGGCTTAAAATTTAAAAGTGTAAAGGGTAAAAACAGAAAAGCATTATGTTACAGGACAAATTCTGACATGCCACTGTAAGGAAAGTATCACAAGAGAACTTCAGCAGTTCTAAACCTTTTAACAACAAGCGTGTACTAAAAGTGATTAGGAAGCCAATGCAGGCCGTCCTTGAAGGATAACTATTGCTCTAGAAGACAGTGTTACAATAAGTCACTGGTGTATCGTGGATAATTATATTTTTAACAATTTGTGATTCTCACAATAAAGCACATATGTAAACTGTACTTAATGGTTGATTAAATCTGAAAGATTACCATAAATCTATTGTAGGTTCAGAATTTAACAGTTCCAAATTCTAAGGTATTATTTAGGTAAATCATCTAACTGTAAAATTCACAACTTACTTTCCTACATAGTTAGGTGCAGATTTAAATGAATTTGGTAGTTCAAAAAGCTTGCAACAATGGCTGCCTAACTGGTCTAAAAGTGCATTTTCGCATCAACCAGTGTTGCTTCGGTTTTTTACTTAACAGTCAAGTAGCAAACACATATGTGACATGGACATTGATTTTTAAAACTTGCACAATCAAGATTGCATGTCAAAAGCAGGTTTCACAGGGAGAGAATAATTCAAAGAGTTTTCTTGCCTTTGAAGTAAAGAGCTGCTTGTAGTCATCAACCAATTGCTCCTTGGTTTTTGTCTTAACAACATTCTTGATGGCTCCTTTGAGTTTATGATTCAACAAGAACTGAAACAAAAATGCCCAACGTTGAATAACAATAATATTAAATATCTACAATTTGATGCTCAAGTAAGTCAACTGTAAACTTTTGCTGGTAGGATTGGGTGGTGAGGGTGTGGACTGGCCACCTACCCTCATATACATGTCCCCTTCCTGCGCTTCCCACTGAAAGTGTATGGTCATCCTAGTTAAGTTGGCTGGGGTGCAAGTGGAACTCAAACAGATTTCTGCCCTGGTTGAGATTTGACCAACCAACCTCTCAGTTCATGTTCAGCGTGATGACCACTAGATTATCGTCCATTCACACAATTCACAGACAACCAGTGCATAAAGTGTAAAAAAAAGAAGTGCCTGGACACCCCTCAGCTTTCCATACTGTGCTGAAAACTATTCTGTTCAATCATAGTTTATGCTGTCAGGTCAGCAGTGCCTCTGAGGAACTAAAAGGCCAGGGCTTACAGTGTGACAGCACGGTCACGGACGGCATCCACACGCTTATTTTCAAATCTGAATGCCAACCTGTCACTTATTAGTCCAGTACAGCCAGGAAAGGTAACGAGCGTCCAGAGACTTCTGCTGTTTTACACTTTAAAAACTGGAAAATAGCCTATATAAATTTTTTATTACAAATACAATTATGTCCAGATATTCACACCTGCTCTGATGCATTGGCTTGAATGAAAGTTGCAATGTCCTTCTTGCTGACTGTTTCGCCATGGAGCTGTTCATCTGTGAACGGAGCAGCAACTTCTGCTGCCATTTGATTCCGATATTTCACAACAACTAAAAAAATCAGCTTAATTTGTCATGTACAAAATCAGATTAAAGGAATGTTGTGGTTATTTTCAGGCATATATAAAGACCCGGACAACATAATCACAGTCTGAAAGAGTAAGGCAGAGACATTGCCCAAACCTTGTTGGCACTGAATGATCTTATTCCAAAGCCTCACTTGAGTTCTTTTGAAAGTGCAACAGCTCACTTTTGGTTTCAGAAGGCAATGTGAAGCAACAGACTCTTAGCAACGAACGCTTAAGCAGAAGATGCCACCCGTAATTTTGTTAACCATTGGATTCCCCACTATCAACTTATAAAAAGTCGTTAGACAAGACCAATGAATATTGAATAGCAACCGAATTTCGCGATTTTTCGGTATTGGCAAGCTGTCCAGGGTAGCTTCACAGAATTTCAACACGTGGTTTCCTATTCTGTTTTGCCACATAAAGCAACATAAAATTAAACGTCTCCAATTTTTACTGAAATATAAATGCAAGTGAATTCGTATTCGACAGTAATTACCCTCGACTTATAAAAACAAATAACTTGTAGCGAATGGCTGCAACGTTGGGGCTTCGATAAAGTTTTCGCCGGAAGTAACCCTGCACAAAGTCAGCGTTGCCACTCTAAAAAATGAAAAACCCAAGTTGAAAGGGTAAAAAACCCAAGTTCAGCAAATCTTTTGACAATGTCCAGAATTTCAGAATTTTCGGCCTAAAAATCCAGAATTATTTAAGAATTTTCGGCCGAAAAATCTGATGACCTTTTTCTTTTCTAGTTATCCGCCTCAAATCTTCCTTAAAAATGTCCAAAATGTCCCGAAAATGACAAAAAATTACCCTTTTTTGGGTGGAGAAAACCCAAGAAAAAAACCCGTTCGTCCCCAAAAAACCCATTTCCCAAGTTCGGATCGAAAAACCCAAGATTCTGTGAAAAAACCCAAGGAGTGGCAACGCTGCACAAAAGTTAGCAAAAATATTATCGCAATAAAACTTACAGCGCCACCCAATCCAAGCGCAGAGCACCCGCTTATTCACTAGCGCTGCTTCAGGTCAGAGGATAAAAATGGTATTATGTCATTTTTTAAAGATTCAAAGCACACTGTTACAATAATCGAGCTATGGCGTATTGTTTGCATTAAGACGCAAGCAACGTGGTAGCCTACTGATTCAGTGGAAAGTCTGAAAAATTCTTTACGACGCTAAGCTACCCGTGGTGCAGTGCTGGATATGAATCAGTTCGATAGGCTACATCTAGACCTAGACAGATGAAATTTGTCGTTGGGCTGCATGGGTGTTTAACCTCCTAGTCTTTCTTATAAGGATCGAGTCATAGCGCGTATACAATATTCTTCATTAAGCCTAATTGCACATCCCAATTCCACCTAAAAAAACGTCAGACCCCCACATGCAGGTTATTTTTCTACAATTCTCATAGTGGCTGGAAAACGTGAGATATGAGTGTTGTAGGCTAATGGTTTATATCCCGTTTACTAAGTGTAGGCCAGGCCTATTATAGAGAAAGACCGCGATAGTGCTACTTAGACAGAAAGATGATCAGGTGAGGGGAGTAATGGCCGGAGAGTTCGCGAGGATATAGGCTACGGGCTGGAAATATTGTAGGCCTAGCGGCCTACGGTTGTAATCGCTCTGGGTTTTTTTAATAAATGGGAACACAAAAGAAATTAATTATTAGTTAAGAGTTGTTTTTCTCGTTATATACAGAAATGTCGATTGCTTAATTTGTTTATCTCTCTTCCTCATCATTTTTTTTATTCCTGCAATTGAATGTTCTGTCATGTTTTTTCTTTTATATTTTACATGAATTATGGGTGGCCCTATTAGCGGGATTTTACATCCCTTCTGGGTCTCCCCCTCTTCACCAAATTCATGTTAATGTATTATTCACTGCCATAATTGTATCATGTTTGTGTGTTGTTTTGGTTGAGGAAAAAAAATAAAATAAAAAAAATAAATAAATAAGCTGCCATTTTTAAACTGCGTCACGGCGCATCCGCACCACAACTTGCCATTGTCAGGCAGTTCCAAGTCTGGATGAAAAATAACATCGAGGATGAAGCTTGTTATTTGTTATGACACAGTCACACACGGTCGTTAGACAGGAGGAACAACAGTAACTGTACGTTACTGTAGGGTTGACTCTGATGATGACCTTGACGTGACCTAGTTACATATGTCGGTCTCTTTTGCGCGTGACGACGTTGTTGTCGGCCATCTTAATCGAACTAAGGGGCAAAATAATCGACAGAGGAGTCTCGATAAATACGAAATAAATTGAATTCTGCAGGGAGCTAAGACCGCCAGGATGTGCGATCGACGAAGGAAGACGACCGCCGAACCGAAAAAGGCAAGTTACGAATGGCGTTGATTTCTTGTTAATAAATGAAGCGGAGTTTTTCTAGGTCCTGCTGCTGTTTCTGGACAGCGTTTGCGTTACTGCTTTTGCATCATGTCGTTGCGATTTGTCATTCATCGCAGCTGATGTTATTTACTGGTTCAACGTTGGTTTGACACGTTTATTAATTTTAAGATTGCATACGTGTGAGTGAAATGTTATTTTTTGGGTAAATTTTCCGTTTGCGGTTAATGTCAAGCAGCATAGATGTTGTCGATTGATGGATGCTAGATGGGACATGCCATTGATGATTGATCCTTCAGCATCTCGAACGGGAGATGGCAACGGTTTCCGGGTTTCGTCGACGGAAGTACATGCTCAAGAAATGCTTGCGCTGCATAAGTTTGGATTACCATGCCAGGATGGGGGTGGAAATGTAGTGTAATATTCGCTGTTATGTGATGATCGATAAAGTAGAGCCAAGTGAAGGTAACTTTGAGTGCAATGTACCTGTATTAGTTTTGACTCATTGCTGCCATCTGTGTTATAGTTGAAAATGAAGTCCAACTTTTCACTGCTGATAAAAGCTAATAAATTTTGTCGATCAGTTGAAAACTAGACAGTGAGTTGAAGATTTATGTGAAATTTTGGTATGCTGTGCAGATTTAGAAATACTTGGTTGTCTTCGATTGTGAAAAATATTTTTATGAACATTGAGGTTACTCATCATTGTGTCGTTGCATGTATATTCCACAACTTGCCTAGCATATATAAATTATCTGTTTGGTGGTTTTATTGTGTGGCAAATAGAAAGTGGTTCGTGTGATGCCCATCTGTAGTTTTTGCTTGGGTGACGAGAAATGCAACCGAAATCGTCAGCCGGAAGATTTCATCTCCTGCGTGGATTGCGGAAACAGCGGTGCGTTTTTGAAATTGTTTTCATGTTTTACTGCTGTCGTTTAGCTTATATTGCTTTTAAGTAATTGGTGTGAGAACAAGTTTAATGCTCATATCTGTCAGCCTTGGACAGTGTCATCGCCACCTGTACAATTTCTCCAGGTGTCAATCTCATCCATTATGAGTTATTTAGCAGGCTGAAGAAATTAAATGTAAAGTGGATATTGCAAATCCCAAATAATTTTATGCAGGTCATAAGGTACATCATAGGTAATAAATGCAGCTACCTGTCACAACCTACAGTGGTGATGCCACTGGCTGTGCAGTTCTATGCATAATAATGTGGTAATTATAAATTCCAATAAATATCACTTAGCACTCTTATTTGTTACTTTGCATCCTTAGTTACGAGTGAGGGTGTTAGGTAATGGATAAAAGTGGCATATAAAAAACTTATTTACAATGACAAATGCATATGTAGCAAGAACTGATATACAGATATGTCATAAATGCTTATATAGATATTTGATTGCAAGTAATACGATATTTATTTTCATCGTGAGATTTCTTCTGGCTGCGCTCCATTCTTTCCACTAGGACCTAAATGTTCTATTTAGCATCCCAGTGATTTAATCGCTGAAACATAAACAAATCATGATCAATCTTTGAGAGTTTTCAGATGATATTATGCTCACTTGTCCAGCTCAAGCCAATTCTGAGCTGTTGTTTTTTCTTTTCTTCTTAGGTCACCCTTCTTGTTTGAAGTTTTCAGCTGCCTTGACGAAACGAGTCAAACAGACAAGATGGCAATGTATCGACTGCAAGAGATGCGCAAACTGCGGCGGAATCGGCCGAGATGTACGTTCTCTGCACTCTGTGCTGTTTTGCCGTGCTACAGTTGGGAGCTCTTCTGAGTAACCGCCTTGAAGAAGTGTTATTTAAATTTTGGAATGAATGATTGCATAAGTAATACTCCGGCCTTGCCGGAGTATATGATGAAGAATACACTAAACTGAATCATTTTTGATAACACTAAAACATTATTCATGGTAATATACATAATATACCGGTCCTTACCTCAATTGGTCCCTCTCTTCGGAATACACTGTCTCCATCTACTCAATCTCAAATTCTAGCTGGTAATCCATCCTCCTTGTTTTCTTTTCTGAAAACCTGATTCTTATCTCATGACCTTGCGTGCTGGGAGCGCATCTGAACGGTTCACCCTATTAGAGGTGCTTTACAAATGTTTTGTTACAATAATATACAATACTCTGCTTGCTGGTAAACAGATTATTATGGATCTGTCAGCTCTGCATCCACTGTCTTATTTTTCTCTAAATTTTTCATTTGAAGTAGTCTCATATTGGAGGAGTATTCAATGTTATTACTTTTAAAAATGTTATGCAGTTAGCTTAGTGCCATCAGTCAATGGTGCTGGGCAGTTGCGAGTGAAGGACTGGCTCGCGGTTCCTACTCAGTAACTGTCTTTGGGAGGCTTTAAAGCAATCTGCCCATATTGCAAGGTGAAAGCTCTCGAACTAGCCGGATGCATGAAGCTGACAATGTGCTGTTTAGAGCTGTTCAAGGAAACCAACTTCATGTCTTCCCTAACCTATAACCACCTCAGCGAGATCCATTGTATAACTTCCGGCAAAAAGCTTACAATTTCACACTCCTCAATAAAGACTCGACGAACTTTATCCCAAGAATGTTCTTTCAAAACATAATAAGCTTAACTATAAAAATTATGTACTGAAGACTATAAATAATAAGTACTCATATGTACAGCGTTTGCCTGTTGGTTTTTGGAAATAAACAAATACATGTGCCTGCATACATGTCATAAAACTTGAATGAATAGGATACTGTGCGGATTTTGTTTTCACTCACCTCATGAAACGTATGTTGTTTGCTGAACACTGTCAATTGTTTAGAATGTGGATTTGGCCAACTGCCTTTCTATTCCTACAGTATGTTGTGTTGTTGTCTTTAGGAGAATATGTTATTTTGTGACTCATGTGATCGGGGTGTACACATGAAATGCTGTACTCCTCCTCTTCAAGAGCTTCCGACTGGTTTGTGTTTCGCTAACGAATTTCAGTGTTATAAAATTGTTCATTGGTATTTAGGCTGTTTAATTTGGCTTGATAGAAACTTATTCTTTATTCATGAATTCTGTAAAATTGATCATTTCTATATAAAAAATTAGTTCTTGGTAAAATGACAGTATCTTGCACAACATTGGCATTCTTCATCAAAGAAGGTTTTGAGATCTCAGATTGACTTAGAACTGCAACAGTTGTGTTCCTGACATCAGTCTTTTGGTGTTATCAAAAATGATTCAGTTTAGTGTATAATCATCATGAACGTATACCAGTATTAAAGCAGTTCTAATATATGCAAGACGACCACCTAGGATATGTGTCAAAGACCAGGGTTTTTTCATAATGAAAACTAAAATGAAAGAGGAAATAATTAGATCTATATTAGTTCACACACGCAAACAGTAGCCTACACACTATTCTGTGGGGAAAATACCTAAGTTGAGAATATTAATTGATCTGTTTAATATTAAACATGTTAATAGAATGTGACCACTGGACTCTAAGTCCTGCTCATTTTTAGGTGATGGTATTACAGGTATGTGATGGAGTTAGAGATGATTGAGTTGCAGATTAGTGACGGTGTGAAAGGGATGTGATGGCGTTACAAGCCTGTAACACCATCACGTACCTGTAACGCCATCACGTACAAAAATTTAACATATGTAATAGCGTTACAGGTATGTGATAGAGTTGCAGATATGTGACAGTGTTACAGATATGTGCTGGTGATCAGGTATGTGATGGCGTTACAGGTTATGTGATGGCATTACAGGTTATGTGATGGCATTACAGGTTATGTGATGGCATTACAGGCAATACATGTGATGACATTGCGAGTATATGATGGTGACGTTACAGGTATGTGATGACGTTTTTTGTTTTGCAGGTGAATGGTTTTGTTTCCTGTGCAAATCAAATGCCATTGACATTCTGCCAACTGACGTTGGTTCTATTTCAAATGGACGACGTCGTATAGTAGTGGTCCCAACCGCTGCAGCGAAGCAAATCAAGCCCGAAGGAAGATGCCTATCCAGGTACTTCTTCAATGCTTTCAATTTGTATGTATGTATGTATGGTAATTGTATGTATGCATGTTTCATTCATTCATTCATTCTATGGACTTGTATAGCACACCTTCAGGAAATTTACTCAGGCCAAGCCCAGCCATGACAAAATAAAAATACTTGAGCGACTTATGAAACAATGTATGTGTATATGTATGTATGTAAATATGAGGAGACCTAATATATTACTGCTGGCACCCTCACTCGTGCCTTCATATTGATGCATGTATGTATGTATGTATGAAATTATGTAGCTAGGTGCTGAGTATGATGCCTGTTAAGTGCAATACAGAAACACTGTTATGCAAATACTAATAACGTTGTGTATGTCCTTCAAATAAAAATTGACAGGCAGTCATTAAAATTGATCATAATTTATTAGAATTGACAAGCAGTACTTAGTTAACTAATGATCGCTTGCATTGTGAACAGAGGCGAAGCAACGCACTCCAGTCCATAATTAACAGTTTTTGATGACCTTGATAACCGAAATTGAATCGTAGCAGACCCGGCCAGAGTTTGATTGCTTCAGATACTTGTTTTAACTGAGTTGTAGTCAAAATGTCTAAATTCGAGCATGATTCAGAAAAAGAAGAGCTGCTTTGTACTGGGTTCTAGTCACTATTTTGTATTGAGATGCGCTGAGAGCTTTATGCTTTAGTCTGTTGTGGTCAGTTTGACCTTGAGGTAGGTTGCTTCCAGGATATGTAGGCCATGTTTTCTGATAAGATGGTCTGGGACAAGCTTGGTATTCGAACAGTGAAATTGTCTAAACGGTCGTGCGATCATGTCATTCTATCTGAACACTTTGAATTGTAAACTGCTGCTTATACTGATTAGAAAACAAAACTGTGCAGTGTACAATGAATCTTTTCAGCACACAGAAGCCTAAAGACGTGAAATTCAAGACACGAAGCTGTGCTGCAGCGTTGAAAGATAAGCAATCTGAACGGAGTTGTTCCCGAAAATCATTAAAGCTAAAGAAAACGTTGTCACAGGGCAAGACCGACCCCCCGCCGTCTGGTACCCTGCTCAATCTAAACGACGGTCTTACACAGTTCTTTACTCCGTCGAACAAACGAACGACTAGGGTTTCGTCCGTATCTCTCGAGGGTATCGCGGCGACACAGAAGGACACGCCTCGTGTCAGACAGTACAGGAAAAAAAATCCGGCAGCTGGAGTCACGCTGAAGCTGAGTCATCATCGAGCAGCGAAGCAGCTGATAAAAAAGTCGCAGTGCATTCAGAGGAAGCAGATTCAGAAGGAGAGTGATGAGCAGAAGATGAACTATCAGCTGAGAGCGCTCGCGGTGCTACATGACGGACTCACGCAGTACTTTACGGCGCGCGGGCAACGCAAGTCGCTGTTCAGACGGGCAGATGTCGCAAGCAGCGTAGATCGTGCGAGCCGAGTCGAAGGTTCGTCGCCGGCGACTGTGAAGAGACGGAGGCGATCGCAGCGTGGCGATAATACCGAGTCTCTGTTTGACGGTCTGACGCATTTCTTCACCGCCCACGGCAAGCGGTTGTCTGCTTTTCGAAGGCCGGATGAGGAATCGAGGGAACCGACCCCCATGAAGAAGGAATCGCTTCTCGAACGCCGGCAAAGGCAGCATAAGCATCGGACGCAGGTTCAGTTGCTTTTCGACGGGTTGTCCACGTTCTTCACCGCTAGAAATGCGAGGAGGTCTGAGGAGGGCAGCGTGCACTCTCCAAGACTGTCTCCAACCCGAAAGACGTTACCAAGCGAGTCGAAGGATGACGTGAAGAGCAATTCTGAGCAAAGCAAATGTAAGAAACGGAAACTTGAAGACGTCGATGACGACCTTCCGCAGTCGTCCTTAAAGTCGAGTCCTAAGCGAGCACGGTTGTCGGCGCCTGCCATGAGCAGCTCGCAACGTGTTGCGAGTCGGATTGTCGAGAAGTCTCGGCAGTTCAAAGCAAAGAAGGAGAAGAAGAAAGTCGTAAGTCGGAAGCGTGGCGAAAGCTTGCAGCTGAAGTCGCTATTCGACGGACTGTCTCATCTGTACACAGCGCAAGGCGAGCGCCAACGAAAGAGCTTCAATTTCTATTGTCTGTCGGTTCGACATCACATGCACGCGGGAGGAGGTGGTGGGTCATCAATTGGAACAGAAAAATCAGAAACTGTCAAAGAAGTGGCAAAGAGGCAGAAGCCGTCGTCAAGTCAGGAGGCATCAGTCAAGTCGTCATCATCATCTTCACAGAAGTCAATGGTTAAAACACCGCTGGTCAAAGACAGAGTAAAAGAGGAAGATGATGATAAGGATGATGTGAAGCCTAGCAAAGTAGTTGTTGCGAAAAGCAGAACGTTGAAGAAGCAATTGATTAACGCTACAGCGGAATGTCTTGCAGCATCTGGCAAGAAAATGAGAAAGCGGAGTCTGTCGAGAAGTGGTGAGTTTTTCTGAGTTTTATTCACGGTATTTTGTTTGTGCGATGTACAATTGTACGTATATGCCGAATGCCGTTTTTAGTTTTTGATGCTATCCTGGGTTTGCAGGACCTGTGCCACTTTAATTCTGTCATTCATAAAATGTTTAGGTCTGTTTATACGATTTATTCTTGTTAAGTTTTTCCGTAATGATACAGAGAAATTGATTTGAGTTGTTATACAACATGGTGCATTATTCATTACCGGTAATTCATTCTGAGAATCTATATAGCACCTCTTCAAGAGAACTGCTCAGAGGCGCTTTGAGCTCAGCCACAGCTAAAAACAAGTAAGATTTGAGGGACTTAAAATATGTAGAACGTGATCAGATGTGTTTCTGAACTGAGTAGTTGATTATTTAATTAAGTCCTCTGCATTAATTTAACGAAATAATTATAATAAATAATATAGACCAATCATCACTGATGATGGTGAATGTCTGTCAAAGGCATGCTAGGGTATTTAGACTCAAAATGCTAAAGCTTATCACAAGTTGAATCCCATTTATGGGATACAGATAATGGCTAGATAGGTAGTTTATTGGTTAGGCTGCTTGTCTTGTAAGGAGGAGAGTTAGAGTTCGAGTCTTCTCGTCTGTGATGGTTCCGATATAGGGACCTAGTTCTTAGGGAGCTATTGATTGATTGATTGATTGATTGATTGATTGATTGATTGATCATTACGTTGTGGCACTTAACAAACTTGCGTGATAATGATTATAATGAATCAGTGTATTAAGCATTACTTTGAGTTAAAGGGTTTTATGCACTGTTAATTTCTTACTGTGGCACCAAGTTGCAGGGTCCAGCTACTTAATTAATTGAATAGTTCGATGAGCAGTTATTTTGTGCTTGATTGAATGCGTTTTCGCATGGGGGGTTCATGGTAGTCTGATTCCAGTTTGTTGTTTGGTCACAAAAGAGAGACTGAAAGTTGTGATTTGCAATTGGATGTGAAAATGTCAAGATTCGACGCAATCAAGCAGGATGAATTTTGGATGATTTTAATTAGTCTACCACCCTTCCAACCTTTATAAATTCCAAATGGTCTTATCAGGGCTGCAGCTTCTTTCCAATTTATTTCAGTTCCATTGCTTTTAATTGAAAGCATTTGGTTTAAATTGGAAATGTTCTGTCATGTTGGGTTTGCAATATTATTGTAGATGTAAAATGTTTGTCTGATGGGATTACAAAGGAAGATGTTGAATTGTTTCGTAAAGCAAAAGCCAATTCAAGCAAGGTAACCAGCTTCGGTGTTCCTTTTCCAAGCGAATTCAATGCAGCATCACTGACTATAACCAAACTGTTACGTTTTTTACAGAGCTGTGAGGCCGCAGTTTCTCCAAAGTTATTTAAGCGTGTTTATATTGCTTGCTTTAGGAAGCACTTAGACTGTTGAACATTTTTAGCTGTGTGATCAGTTGATCTAGAATGTTCTCATAAACGATTGCAATAGTATGCTTGTGTCTAGGCATTTTGCCTTTTAACACACTCATACTCTCTGAAGCGCGGTTATCACCGGAAGTGTATTTAGGATAAGCTTTATATGTTTTTTGAGCTGTTGGAAATGTAGGTGAAAGATTATTGAAGTAAAAACTGACCAATTGTCAAAACTTATCCAATTCCTATGCCTATGTTCGTGTGGTAAAGTCATGTTGGTGTCATCATTGAGCACATCTTCTTAGATACTGCTTGGGTTTGACCTCTTTGTTCCCTGTGTCAGGACAACCATGGCTCAATCCAGATCATTTGCCTGCATAGGTCCTTCCCTATGGAATGGACTTCCCCGATTAGTTCACTCGGTCATCCTCTCTGGCAGTCTTTCCTCATCTTTCTCTTGTCTCAAAACAACTGCCTTTTCTCTCGGGTAGTATGCTATGGAAACACTTCTGAAAGGCTCTTGCTGCAGGAGCGCTTTATAAATGGTCAGATACAATAAAAAAATTATTTAGAATTGAATCAAGTCTCTGGCCATGTGCTTGAAAAAGCTTCATTGGCTGCCCCTACAACAGTCCAGGTTTAAGATTTTGGCACAGGTCTGTCAGCTGGGTTATGCATTATTGCACATGTATACAGTGTCTTTGTTCCTATCTCAGTTTCTTTCACAGGCCTCTGGTCTTTACGCTTCAGAACTGATGGGAAACTGGCAAACGCTTTGACAGTGCGATGTTTTGCTACTGCATTGTAACTGTTGTTTTTTTTTTTATCTGCCTGAAATTGTTTTGCTCTATGATTTTTTTGGCTTGAAAGCGATACATGCCTTCTGAGAAAGTTCTATTCTTCTCCTCTTTGTACTGAGTGTATTTCTGATTGGATTAGCTGCTATATAAATTTACCAATGAATGCATGAAAGAAATTAACTGCAGGTTCTGTGACTTGGTGTTGATTTTATTTTTTTTGCCTTCCAGAGATTCATAAGCCAGGAGGGCTCTTCAGCTTTGGAACTTGGTCCCGCTCAGATTGGTCCTGGCAGCATTGAGATTGGGAAGTACGAAGTCACTGCTTGGCATTCTTCACCATACCCTCTAGAGTATGCCAGGTATGATAATTGTGTCATTCAGTGTAGTCTTTTTGTAAGTTAATTCCAACTTTGTAGTGCAGCTTGGATGAATAGGTGATTATCAGAATAAGTGAACATTTGACGGGTTGACTTGGCGGTCATCTTTCTAAATGAATCTTCCTCTTGAGTTGGAAGACTGGTTGGTTAGGACTGGACTTAAGTTGACTTCAAGCACGGCACATGCTGACCACTGATAGGTGGATATATGCATAGAAGATGATCCAATCATCTTATCAAAGTCTTCATGCTCCTTTAATGTAGTAGGTAAGTAGGTGACTTCACTTTGGGTGATACCTCAGGGAGCAATGAACTTGACAAAATTAAAGACCAAGTGAAATGAAGACCATTATTTGTATACAATACACATTGTCACCAAAGTTTTCGTGGCATCGCAGGCACTGATATTGATATAGATTATAGAATGTCTTAAGCTCTAGGCAAATTTATGAGTTCAAAATCGACGACACGGAGTTCATTGCTCTAACGATTCTGAACATTTTGTTTCTAGAACTCATCAATTGTAGAGCATCTGGTTTCTCTAGTGGTTAAGCAATTTATGGATTTGCATGACGTTAAAATTTTCGAATCGTATAACCATTGCGTACCGCTGAAGATCAGTGCATGAGTTTGTGTTTGGTTTGTGTGTAGGTGCATGCACGTGTATACCTTGTACTTTTCGTACCTATACATACCACATTTGCATTAGGTATTTTTATTTGCCGTTTGCATGCACTTGTCTGTATGTTTGTTTATGTGTATTTATTTGCAGTTTGTCTAAGCTCTACATATGTGAGTTTTGCCTGAAATGCTTCAAAAGTCGAGTGGTTGTAAAGGGTCATATGGTACGCAGTTGTATTATTCTCCTTTGAATTCTATAATGTTTAATTTTTTCGTGTCGATTTTAGTCTGTGTTTAATCATTTAATGTGGTAGGTAATGATTTCTGCATTTTTTGCTTTAATTATGATCGTTTTGATGGTTTTAGTGATAGTTAAAAGGTCATTTCGTTGATGTGGTGTGCTGACATGCAGGTGTGACTTCAGACATTGATAAAATCTCTTCTGAATTAAGGACGACGATGGGAAAGTCTTCTAATACTAAGAATTTTCTACATTTTATTTGATTTAATTTTTATTTTTGAGTTGAGCAAAAGTCAATAGGTAAAATCTCCAATGAATTAAGAGTATGTCTGAGGTCCATGTGCACCAAGTAGTTGATCATTTTTGTGTTCAACTAATCTACGTAAGGGACTAAACCAACCTCATAGGTTGTAAAGAGTTGTGAACATACATGTACAGTACAAGCTATGGCAGCAACAATTTATTTGACTGAGTTACGAAGTTGCAAACTGAGCATGGAATCTTTTTGTCAGGTTTTAATTATTACAGGGATGATGAACCTTAAAATTAATTTTTTTTTATTTTCCATCAGTTCGAAATCTTGCCAGTATCTTCGATATCTTTCTCATGTTGTGTGCCTGAATGCGATATATATATATATATATATATATATATATATATATATATTACCTGGTGAAGAAGGCATCGGACACCTACGGGCGCTGAGCCCACGGTTGCTGATGATGATGATGATGATATATATATTCATTTTAGACGAAGTGCGTTCTGTTTCATCCGCCGGGTGATGAAATCTATCGCAGTGGTTCCCTGTCTGTGTACGAAGTTGATGGTAAAGTCAACAAGCAGTACTGTCAGAATCTCTGTCTCTTGGCCAAGTTGTTTCTTGATCATAAGACGCTGTACTACGACGTTGAGCCATTCTTGTTCTACGTCTTAACTCACACTGACGATGGTGGATCGCATTTGATTGGATATTTTTCAAAGGTGAGACTTTGTCTGTTTGTCTGTCTGTCTGTCTGTCTGTCTGTCTGTATCTGGGAATTGGAATGATGGTATGACGACATGCGTTGTTGTTGAAGAGTGATAAGGTTGTATCTAAGTGGGAAATGAGTACCTCAGAGTAGCAGTATTTTTTGTTTAGAATTTCTGTTCTCAGGTTTGCCATCAAATTTTGCACACAGTTCACGGCCAGAGACCAAGAAGAGGGCCTGAACAAGAGCAGACATATATATTTTATGATCTCTGAGACTTAAAGACTTTAACAATAAATTGTGAATATTAGTATTGCATACAACATAATATAATACAACTGTGATTGATATGGCCCTACTTTCAAAGTTCCTTAGTTAACTGTAGACATCTATTATACAACAGAATATCAACAATAGCCTTGATCAGCATTTGTTACATCTTTTAGGAGAAGTATTGCCAGCAAAAGTACAATTTATCGTGCATCATGACTCTGCCGCCGTACCAGCGTCAAGGATACGGACGATTCCTAATAGAATTCAGTAAGCGTTGAACTCGTTTAGAACTGTCATCTTATTATTGATCTTATTTTCGTCCCAATTTACCTCCAAGAGCTAAGCAGCTTTACATTGGGTATCCAAGGTTGTTGTCAGCTACGCTGATAAGGGAGTCCTATTAGTTCCTTTTGCTCGTGCTACTACCATGAACAATCGAGCCTTCTCTGTGTGGTTGGCCCAGTGGTCTGGAATGGCCTTCCTTTTGTGCTACACCTACACCCTGGGACTCTACCAGGATCCTTCCTTACTAAACTTAAAACTGTTCTTTTTGGGCGGTCGGGAGCGCCTCTGAGTTGTTTTTTTTCTTGAATTAGCGCTATATATAAATGTCCGAATGAATGAATGAATTGTAGAGCATGTTCTGCTGTCTCTGTCTACCTATTTGTTTTTTCTATGCAGGTTACCTGTTGTCACGCCTTGAAGGTCAGCCGGGGTCACCCGAAAAACCTCTGTCCGATCTGGGTCGTGTCAGCTACTGTGCCTTCTGGAAGAGCGTCGTCATCGAATATTTACGTAAACAGACGGATCTTAGCAACATCTCCGTACAGTGTGAGCGTCATGTCTTCACTGTTATTGATGATCTAGATATTGCTGCTGAGCTTGTTAGAGTAGATTTTTAGATGTGAACAATGAATCCTGATTGGATGTGTGAGACTTTGTGAGACTTAAAAATCAATGACTGTTTGTACACAGGATTGCATTGTATTTTATTATAAAATAATTGGGGGTTCTGGAAAATTTCACATCTTGTTTAAATAGAAAGGCATTCAATTAATTAAAGGTGGCAGACGCTGCTATTATGCATGAACTGTTGACAGCAATCCGCAGTCAGTGAACAAGGAATTGTTTGTGATCTGTTGAGATTTGCTTCGTGAAATCCGCTTGCTCCATTCATCTATTGTTTAGCAGATAATATTTCGCTTAGATGTGTTTATCCTTAGCTCGAACGATGGTGCTGGGAGGGGGGAAGGAAGACGAAATGGGAGGGAGGGGTAGGCAGAAATGTAGAGCAAATGGGATTTTTTGACTGCTGCGTCAGTGCACGGATGTTCGGTGTGTGGTAGGCTATATGATGAGTGAATATATAATTAGCGACTGCTTTTGAAGTGAGCTCTTTGTGTTTGCAGCGATCAGCGAAGCCACGGGTTTGCTGCCTGGCGACATAGTGACGACTCTTCAATCGCTTGATATGATGCAGGTTAAAGATTCAAAGTAAGAACATTTGAATCTTTAAGTGGTGACTATGTGTGACACTGGGGCTCGACACCCGTCGCTTGTCGCTAAATAGATACAGCGCTAAATGCCAAAATAGGCGAGAGGAGTCAGAAATATGAAATATCGTTTTATGGTGTATTTGTTTGGTAAAGCTTGAGTTCATTTGAGTTCTTTTATTTTTATTGCTGTTTGCCTATCAGTGTGACTGTCATCCCACATGAGATAAAGGCATAGCTCTTGTGTGCGGCAAATTTCATTGTAAAATATGTCAAGAACCTATGGACTGAAGTATGTAAATCTTCTTGAAAAGTTTTTCCAGCTTAGCAATATGTCATGCTAACAATGTTGCTAACATTAGCAATGTGTCTTGCTAACATTGTTGTGTTCATGGCTCTTTATCACTTTTTTCAGCTCGTATTGCCTTTGGCTTACTAGCACTTGTTGTTGTATTCGACAGATGTGATATCGTTGTACGACGAAACGCTCTCGATGAGCTAGCGGCGAAAGCAAGATCTCGACGTGACGTCTGCATTCCACTGAAAGAGGATGCCCTCCACTGGTCACCGTTTGTCGTCACCATTCTGGGCATCGAAAGAGAAGACAAGGCTCTTCTGGAGGTGCGTAAGTCATTACTCTGATAATAGAGATGCTTCAGTCATTATTCTATTAATAGAGGTGTGTAAGTCATTACTCTAATAATAGAGATGTTTAAGTCATTATTTCATTACTCTAATAATAGAGATGCTAAAGTAATTATTTCATTACTCTAATAATAGAGATGTTTAAGTCATTATTTCATTACTCTAATAATAGAGATGCTTAAGTCATTATTCTAATAATAGAGATGCTTAAGTCATTACTCTAATGATAGGGATGCTTAAGTCATTATTATATTAGACCTTGTAAATTCTTGTTGCCTGTATTGGCATTGCATGGTTTAGAGAGCCGTGGCAATTGTGTGACCGAATATGGTGGTAAAAGTGTATTGAATGAGATCTTTTGTGTAAATGCTGTGAGTTATAGATGCTGTAGTTGTTTTTATTGTAATTGTTAAATTTGACAAAATTTTCTATTGCATCGTCAGTAGCAAGCTACATCTAGTATGCTTACACACACTGTCAACTCTCAGTTATAAGTGCTCACAGCTACTTAAGCAAATACATTTTTAAAGTGAGTAGGTGCAGCAAAACTTGTCCAGGCACATGTACCAACATCACTATGTAATGATAAACATGAGTTGAGGACTTGCTCATGGTCCTTGCCTAGTTGCTTACTGTCTCAGGGAGCCTTGAACCCATGCTCTGCGTGTTACATGGAAAGCTCTAACTTATCAGTTGCTGTAGTGTTGACGTAATGAATTGTGTCATTCCGTGCCAAATCAGCCAAGACACTTGAAACTTTCCAGTTTTTCATACCAGCTGACAAGGAGTTTTAGGGGGAAATCAAGAAAATCTGGATCAGGGAGTGGAGAAAGTGCGGATTTTGGCTGATTTGGCATGGAAATAGTAACATTGACAATTTAAAATTTGCAGCGCTCTCCTTTATTCAACTCTTCATTTTCTCGTAATTCAGCCGTTAAATATGTTTGTAGATTGTTATCACTGTTTAGGTAACGTTGTATATTTTACTGAACATTAGCTTAAAATGTCATCGATGTGAAATCATGTGGGGGTGTGGACTTTTTGCTTGATAGCGACATGTAGTAGATGTTCAATTACCTTACTTTACTGTTACTTGACTTCTAATTTTATACAGAAGGCTGGAAAGAAACGCCTTAGAGGTCGTGGATTGGATGGCCGAGATGATGGCAACTTCATCGCAAAAAAGAAATGTCCGTTGAAATCAGTTGGACCAGAAAGACGAATGGACGCTGGTAAACTGATGACGTCAATTGCTTCTCGTCCTTGTTTTGGTGAAATTTTAGCAATGTTAGATAATTTCGAAATGCAGGTTTGCTTAGGATTCAACAGTTATCTTGTGTTGGAGTTTGGAAAAGCAAGCAATGGTTTTATCTGCTAACTCTGCTGTGTAGAGACAAAAATTGTAGTGTAAATCCACTGAGTTTGTTTTAGCCCTCTCGGTGCCACATAGGTTTACTCTGAATGTAGATATGTAGGGTTAGTTAAACTCTATCTATGGAAATTATATAGCAACCCTTCAAGGTAAATATTTGGAGGTGCTCCCGATCCAGGCATCACCAAAGAGGAAAGTCTTGGGTGGTTTATGAAGGAGTTAGACAAGTCCCATGGAAGGGAACGCCGGCCAAAGGGGGGCTATTCCAAACAGACACAATTGAGAAAGACATACATGTGGAACCACAAAGTCACGTCTAGAAGCTGAGTGCTGAGAACAATGACCAGGGCAAGCCATAGTTAAAGTAAAGAGCTCCCAAAGATAGTCAGGTGCGCTGCTCAGGACATAACGCCATACGTTGGAGGATACCCCATAATGAAAATGCTGTTGGACTGGGAACCAGCAGAGGACATCCCATGGAGATTTGACCAAATTTAGATACACTGCAAGTTAACCGAGCAGCCGCCAGGTTAATCTTTTACCCGTTTGCCCCGAGAATATCCACTGAGAACGGGCTTAAAATTTAAAAATGAACGGGTAAAGGGTTAATACACGTTGTTACATTACACAATTTGTCAATGCGTAATAATAAAAATAATAAGAGTCGTCGTTTCAAATTTAGTGATTTTGCATTCTGCAGAATGTCTTGAGAGACGTCGCTGTGGCCGAAGATTCGAACACAAAGCGTTAAAGGAAGAAGAGTCGTGCGACTGCAACGACGTATCATCCTTGCGTGAGAAGACGCAGCCGGAGAAGTTCACGCGCAGGATGGAAGAGCAGCAGTTTGCCGACGTTATTCCACAGGAAAATGGAAAAACGTTGGAGAAGCACGGTCGTCAGAGATTGGGAAAGACATTCCAAGGTGGAAAGAAGACGGACAGAAGCCGTGTCTCCTGTAACAACCGCTCTCCGCAGATCGACAAGGATTATCCGAATAAGCCGAGAAAGAGGACGAAGTCGAGTTACTCCGCCGTCTGCAGTCTCGCTACGAAGGAGAGGCAGGGAGGCAGTGTTGAATGTCAGTCCGAGGTTTGTCTGTAGAGAATTCATAAGTTTTTCAAAGTTTATCGGTTTGCTGTTTATTTTTTATTGCCCGAGGTAAGAATAATCCCTCCGGATTCTAAACCCATTCCGAAGAATAAAATTATCACTGCTATTATTTTGCCAAAGTACGTGCGATCCATCGAAATTGCAAAAATTAGGGGGCCATGTTCTAGAACGACTAGTCTTTGCAGATGATTTTATTGTTATTGTTTTGTTTATCCTTTTTAAATTTTTTATTCTGCCTGAGGTAAGAAATCTCTCAAGCTCTAAGCCGCTAAAAATAGATGTGTGGTCAGGCTTGTAGTGCATGGTCCTCATTCCCAGGGTGAGGTGTAAAGGTGCCCGTAAAATAGCAAAGACGTTAAAACGCTTGAAGAGGTCATTTTTGTTTCACAAGATATGTAAGAAGAGAAGTTCCCTTCAGCATACTTCCCATTTCTGTTTTTGTGTGCTGCTCATTTCATTTATTGCCCTTGTTGGACACGGTCTTATCTTTGCTCACCCGTGCAATATTGTGGCAAATTAATCATGGAACGGATGTTTAATTAGTTAAATTATTAAAATCCAGTTTGAAAGGTTGTACTCTTATAGATACGGAATCCGGTTAAACTAATCGCTGTGCTTCTTTGGCTGAGATTCAGGTTTTGGATCGGGTGCCAACCTTCCGCCTTGTAATTGATTCTCCGGATGTTTACTATATGTCTGGTCTAGCTAGAAACTCTTGTTGTGATATTAAGTTTTACCTCTCAATACAACAAAAGTGAAACCGTAAAGACGCACGTACTAAACAAGTTATGCATACCATTATTTTCCCCCCTGCAACAGAGACATCTCTTGACGAATTAAATTAACTTTACTGAATCACCAGTGTAGGATGGTAGACATGTAAGAAGAAGAACTAGCCTGAATGACAACCATGGGTATGGGATGGCCCTTCTTCTCCCTCATGCAATCTTTTGACCAACAGTGTGCTCAGTATAGCAGAGTTGGGTAGGGCGCTGGCGGTACAGAAATTCCGAATCATCATTCGACCATGGCAAGAATTTAAACCCCAACCTCTGGATTGACAGTCCAAGTCCAGCATGCTGACCACTACACTATTGAGCATCCTATAAACCAGTGGTTCCCAACCCGTGGCCTGCGGGCCTAAAGTGGCCCGCCAGACCTGAGAAAATGGCCCTCATCTCAAATAGTTAACAAAAATATATGAAAAAAATGACAATTTGGACAGGATAGAACACATATTTATTTTCTATTGCAAATTATTTTATTTTTACGTATATAAATTACATCAAACATTCTATTTTGATTCAATTATAACAATTTTATATGCTTTTAGTTAATTAAATTTTAGCCTTGTGACCCCCTAACGTCCTTCGACTAAGAAAAAATGGCCCTTGTGTCCTCCAACTTAGAAAATGTGGCCCTAAAGTCATAGAAGGTTGGGAACCACTGCTGTAAACCATTGCTATAATCAGATGATCTAGTTTTGTTAAAAAAATGTTTGTTATTGGTATTTTTGTAATTTAAGAAGTCGATGCAATGTTTCCATGTGCATGTCATTGGAATGTGCTGAGGTGATGTCATGGCATCTTGACTAAAAAAGGAGTTTATAAAGATGTTGTTTTTTATTTGTTATGTAGAGTCGGGACTCGTCGGAAAAGTCGTCTGAAGTATCCGATGGAACATGCACAGTCACATCTGCGTGCAGTCTGTCTCGCTTGTTGAGCAGGCAGTTTGGAAGTGAAAGAGTTCTACAACAGCAACAGCATCCTAATGTGGCCAACGTGAGTGATGGCAAACGGCGGACACCGTCTGTTGAACTCTTACCGGGCAGCGGTACGCTGTCTGAGGGTGATCAAGACGCTGAAGAAGCAGATGAAGATTGCGTAGCGAAGGTTAAAAACTTACGAAGCATTATGGACGTTGAACGTGGCGATGAAGTTTTGCCCGATGCCTTAAATGCCTCTCGAAAGGCGTTGCGTCACCATGGCAACGACAGCCGGTCACCCCTGACTGGTGAGGGTTACCCGAGAAACCAGGACGAAGGTTTCTCAAGCAGCACCGAAGACGGATCGGAGTCTTTAGCAAACGATGGTGAGGACGTAGAAACTCGGGAGGGCAGAATCTCTCGTCGTAAAAGGAAACGCGCAATATTGCCTGTTGGTAGTCGTGATATAATCGGTGAAAATAAACTGCCGGGAATGAATTCGTCGAGAGACGTGGTCGTTCCTGTGGCTGGATTTGATGCGACCAGCGGTGTAGTAGGCAGCCAATCAGCATCCGGTATTCGAGTTGGAAAAGATGTGATGGAAAGTGTGTCCGCATCCATTCCTCAGCAAGCCACCGGTGCCTCCGAGAAACTTAAATCACCCGTGGATGCAGATCCGTTGCAGGATTTGGATTCAAATGTGCTTCCAGTCGAGAACAACAAGAGACCTACTCCGATGAGAGACTTGCTGTTTGTCTCGGTGTCCGACAGTTCAGGAACCGGAAAAGGTCGTCGTTGTTTGCCAGAATCCTCCGAAGAAAACAATGCCAACGATCTAAAGATAGGGGAAGACGAAGGCGTTCTGTCGATGTCGGCTCGTGATGGATTACTCAGTTGCGTGGAAGTTACGAAAGACGAAGAAGACGATAATACGAAGACAAAGTCGAGTACTAAGTCACTTAAAGACCCAGGGATGAAAGCAGTTCCTGCTGTTAAAGAAAGCATTGGTGATAAAGAAGCGCCATGCTTGAGTGAGCCAACTGTGTCAAGGACCGGTCTTGGTGAGGACCGGACAGAAGTCGGCAGCACGCCGAGCGTCTCGGACTCTGATTGCGCCGAGTCGGAAGAAGACGAGAAGAAGATGGACAGAAGCTTCGACAGCGCGACCGACTTTAAGGACTCGTCCGAGTACAAGGCGGAAAGATGCGAGGCGCCGGACTACGCGGAGTTGTTCGGCTTTCAGATGGGCGACTTGCAGGACCGAATGGACAGACAGACGTTCGGTCACGCAACGAATCGCTCGGCCAGCGATTCGCCGGCCGGTGAATCCGTCGATGGCAGAATCTCTTCCGGTGACGATCTGACGTCTGGAAAAAATGCTCTTCCCGCTGCGAACGCTTCTTTTCCACCTTCCACCGACGCAGATATCGCTCCACAGCAGCTTTCATGTGACAATCGAACAGGAAATGGTTTAGTCTGTTGTCCTGCTGTGAATGTCGTGCCTTTGACTTGTACAGCAGGTGAACAGACCAGCTGTCCTCCCAGCGCAGTTATTTCTTCGCCCCTAAGCGATTCTTACATCCTTACGCCATCTCCAACGAACAATTTGCCGTCGAGTGTCGGTCTGGGGTCTCCGACTTCACCAGCGGGTTGTGCGGTAGGTAGCACAGGCCGGGCAGCACACGTAGCTTCAGCAACGCAGGTGTTAAGTCATGTTCCGGATAAAAGTAACTCTTGGTCAGACATATATGGAAGATCAAGTAGCCACTCCAGGCCACTCCCTTTTCCAGACACCGGCTCTATCTGCAGGCTCCAGCAGCTCGCCGGTCGCATGGATGAACCGTTGGATAGCGCTGATGATGGGACAATGATTGGGATGCGGCCTGTGCAGCAGCTGCAGCATCAGCAGCAGGCGGCATTCCAGCAGCCGTCATCTCCCATGGCATGCACGATTCTACCTTCTCTCCTGTCTCCCGTCATGAGGAAAAATCCTCTACCATCATCTCTGGACCCGTGTTCGATGAACCGGATGATGATGATGTCGGAACCAGTTGTTCACCCAGACTCTGCATTTATTCCCTTGCAGTGTGCTTCACCTTTCCAGCCTCCGAATCTGCAGTCTCGCTTCGCAGACAGTCATCCATCTCTTCTGCTGCAGGATCCCGCTCAGGTGCGACGTTTCCAGGCCGACGACAACAGGTATTCTCGTAACGAGGACGTCGCTGGCGCCGCGAATCTAACGCCTCCCGGGTTTCACCCTCGAAGTTACCACCACTCCGCTTTTCACTCGCACATTCCGAATTTAAATTTCGTGCAGCCGCCTCCGTTTGCGTCTGCGTCGAATTCGAGGTACGTGGCAAACCCAGCTCCCCGAAGGCACTGTCAATCAAGTATCCTGACTCCGCCTCCTTCTGTCGAGCGGAATCGTACGCAATCTCGCAGCGGACAGTCACTGGCTTACCCCTTGTCGTACTGGGTTGGTCCCCACGATCAGAACCATATCGGGATAAAGAACGAGGAATTTGGATATCATCGTAGTTCAAGGCGATCCTTGTCTAGCGAACATTCGCCGGTTAGTGGTTTAGATACGAGTGTTAGTGGCTCGGAGGACGGCTTTTACAATATTCCTTATCTAAACAGTGTTGGTGCTCATTCGCTGTCGTCTGCCCATTGATACTGTGTACGTTGCAGTGCGAAAAGAAAAATTTTCAAACAATTTTGAGTGCAGAAGCGAAGTACAACAGTTGATACAAGCGAAATATGCACGCAGTTTGCGATCTCTCGCTTCTTGAGGCTCCAGGTTTCACGGGCGATTTCTGCGAGGTATAACGGAAAACTTGGAGCAGTTCGCACTGACTTACATGAATGCAGGATAAACAGAACTGAACCATAGATTATGAATCCCGATTGCAGTTTGTATTCGCTCTTTTTTTCGACTTGCAAGTGTGAGACACAGAAAAAACTGTTTTGTTATTATAAGCCGCCGTAAATTGCAGTTATTTCGTTTAAATCTTCAATGTCATATATTGAACTTTTTGAGGTATGCAGCACTTCCTCGAGCTGGTTTTTTTCACTGGCAGAACTGATTGTGTGTCTGTTTTTGTTAAGCTAAGATGGAAATTGGTCTAATTGCTTTGATCGTGCAGCAGGTATTGGTTGCCGCACATTGACTGATAGTATAAAGAGTTGAAACAGTAGACATCTATTCTGCAGACCAGAGAAACAGTCAGCGTGAACTGAATTAGAACTGTTCCAGTCATGTACAAGCAGCTTTCGACGAAACAAATTGAGCTGAATCTGGTAACATCTGAGCGAACAACGTAACCAATTACGCCCGGCACAGAGCTCTGCAAAGAGCAGCTTGAGCAATATTGGTTATTGGTAGCCGTTCTAACTGTTGAACATCTGATCATACTGATCTTCTGCAAGGATGATAATTATTTTTCAATCATGCCTGAAATTAGTCAGCTGCTATTTTTAGTCACCATGGAAATCTTTACCGTTGCTACGCAAGCTAAACAATCAGATGTTTAATAACGTACCCGGTAAATGTTGCTTGTGAATATCTATGCATAGTATTTATGCTATATATATATATTATATATATGCATACAGTTTATGTGCATCTATGCATATTTTATATATATATTATATATATAATATATATATATATATATACGTTATGTAAATGCATACGCGTACATTTTATGTACTATTCTGCTTGACGCATAATGGTGTTATTTCCCCCAACGGCATTAACTTAACCCTTTACAGATGAGGTACAGATTAAAAACTGTAAAAGCAATACATCTCCTTATTGAAGGTTAAAGCGCACTGTTTTAGTTAACGTGTACAGAAGAACTGCAACGTAATACTAAATATCTGAGATTATCCATTCTTATTTGCGGTCAGGTTTACATGTTATATCATAAGGTTTGTCCCATAATCTGATTAACCACACAGTACCATTGTATATACAGGGTGGCCCATAAAAAGTGGGACCGCCTCGTTAAATCTTCTGTATTATATATTAAATTTATGTTTTTTTGGTGATTTTTAAAATGTGAAATTATCCTTACTCACTAACTCAACGTGTGACGTCACCATTTCGTGAATTTCCGGTCGCCATATTTATAGTTTATGTCATTTTGTGCGCGCAGTGTTTATAAAATGACAAAAATAACAGCAGAAGATCGAATTCTCATTAAAAATTTGAGAATCGAAAAACAATGGGGAGCCAGACGTATGATAACTGAGTTTCCAAATAAATTCTAGAGTAAAGCAAGTCTTAAGACAAGGATTACTTCCGGATATTCGAGCGAGATGTAATCGTCAAAGCTGGACGCTGCAACAAGACGGAGCGCCGTCGCACACAGCAAAAACACGATCAACTTTCTTCTTTGGGAGAATGTCACATTTATGTAACCAGACTTGTGGCCCCCAAATAGTCCGGACCTAAACCTGGTAGATAATGCTATTTGGGGTGCCCTCCAACAAAAAGTCTACCTTCGTCGTAAATTTGCAACAATGGATCAACTGAAACAGGCCATTGTTGAAGAGTGGCAAAAACTCTCTCAGGGGTTTATAAACAGAAGCATTGACCAGTGGCGCAGACGTTTAGAGAAAATTGTTGAGAACCGAGGAGGACACATTGCATTTGATTTCTGATTGTGTATGAATTAACATCTGGCAACAATTTACTTGTTTTTTATGGAAGAAAAAGTTTGAACACTATGTATTATTTGGATTTATACTAGGCGGTCCCACTTTTTATGGGCCACCCTGTATATATATATAATTATTATTATTATAAAGGAGTTTTTACGTAGTGCACTTTCAAAGGTAAACTACTCAGAAGCACTCCCAGTCCAACCATGGCTAAATAAGGCAGTTTTTTATAATATCTGTTATATGCATGCATTTGTATAATGTATATACACACTCGTGCACGTGCTTATGTACTGGAAATTGTGATGGGCATTGCTAATACTGTTATTCTCGCATTATATGTTGAGCCTACATCACTGCATACTGTTGGATATGAATGCCATATTTAGCTGTACTTTAGAAAGTGACCTACTTTGCAACATTGCTATACACTTGTTCTTGAGTGGTAGTTTAACAGGCAGGTTCCAGTCTACATATATTTGTTTGTATGTGCACTTGTTATAGCGCCCCTTAAAGATGCTACTCAGAAGCACTCCCGACTACAGCACGGACACTGAATCAGAGTTTCACGCCGAAGCGCCCGAGCAATTGCGAGTAAAGGTCCAAGGTCCCTACACGGAGGCTTGAAGTGGATTCGAACCTGCAACCCTCCGGCTGCAAGGCAACGAACATACCCACTACACCACAGCGCCCCACAAATACATACTGTACATATATCTATGTACAGTGGAGACTTTATGAACCCTGGCAGGAACAGCGACATAGCGGTGTCTTATAATGAGGGCGTTTTATACAGCTGAAGTAAATTAGTGATCCATGTCTCTGGCAATGATGTGAAAGAATTTTTTTAACGATTCACATTATGGCTAGGCACCAGTGGTTGTGTATGTATGTATGTGCATGTGTCATCACATGCATCCACACACATATATATATTTGTGTGTGTCAATATATACATATGTTATTGCCCCAATTTACCTCTGAGAGCTGTGTTGAACTGTCATACGTCTGGTATCCAAGGATGTCGTGCCCTACAATCTGTGGAAAAGTTTTGGTTCCTCTTGCTCGTACTGCACTATGAAAAATCGAGCCTTCCCTGTGGTGGGCCGAGTGATTTGGGTCGGCCTTCTCTTAGAGTCACGCTTGCACATCTACCGGTATCCCTCCTCACCAAACTTTAAAAAGTTCTTTTTTGGCGTGATAAGTCGGGAGCGCCTCTGAGTAGTTTTCTGTATTTAGTGCTATATGAATTCCAGAATAATACAACATATATTTATATATATATATATGCACGTGTGTATATGGTAAGATACGTGCTTTATGTTGCTTATATTGACCGTGTTTCTTTTCAAAGGTGGTATTATTTTCTGTATCTGGCTACAGGAAATTAAATGGTTTTTTATTGATCAGCTGGATTGGCTTTAATATATTTCGGTGCTTCCAAACCCTGTTGCAGTCTGTTACGTAAGTTATTGAAATCAAGGCCTGAGCTTGTGAACGGTTTTTATAATATTGCCTGAAATCTTGTGATATTCATGCGTTGGGAAGTACGTAAATTTATTTCATCGTCGTTGGGAATTTATAATTTAATGTAACCCCGTTGTTGGAATTTTATATTCTTAAAGCTTCCTGTTATTGTGGATGAAATTGTTTTGTGTCTGATGAGCTGGTTTGTTGTATAATTATTCCTTACTTCGAATAAGTCTGATGCAATTCTTGTCGAATATTCTAATTTTTTTCTCTGGTGAACGATGTTTTGCGTTGCGGTGTCCTTCTGTTTTAAATTAACTGCGTTTCTATTTCACGTGTTAATGTAAGGCTGTCTGTCAAGAAAATTTGTTTCTGATGAATAACTTTGTTTGTGTATTGGTGATGCAGAATACTTTAGATTGAGTTGTTGGGTTCAGTTTGTCACCCAGAGTGTGCAACATATGGGCTTAAATTTAACCTTCCGTAGGAGTGAATGTGAAGGGACTTTGATTGAGTTAGTCCTTCATTCACAGTTATTATTATTATCATTATTTTTATTATATAAATTTCTAACGAGCGCAGGGCCATACCGAAATGTGAATCTGAGGCAGAGATAGTCAGCCGCCAGAGGAAGATGCATTTAGAAATCCATGTGCATGAAAGTTAAGGAGAAATAGTGAATTTTGAGCCGCGTTTTGAAGGACGGAAGGGAGTTTGAGCTACGAAGAGAGAACGAATGTCGATTCCATTCTCTGGGTGCAGAGGCATGGAATGCACGCGAGCCCATAACTCTTGCATTGGGGTTCAGCTAAAAGACTTGGACCCGATGAATGTAAGCAACGAAGAGGAATGTAAGGAGTTAGTAGTGACTGAAGGTGTGTTGGTGCTGAAGGATTTGTAGGTCAAACATGCCAATTTGAATTTTTAGCATGTTACAAAATTTCTGAGCTCCATTTTACATTACATGAACGGTTGCTTCACATTCAGATATGCTTTCCTTATGTGCATAATAAATGTAATGTAAGAATAAATTAAAATTAAATATAATAAGAAAGTTTCGGTGTTGAGTGACTACGTCTTTACAATTTGCACAAAAGTGTCGAAGGCAGAACAAAAAAAGTCATGTTTTAGCACCAAATTTGATAACAATCACTTCCAAGTTGTTCCAACCTATTGTCTTTTCTCCCGGTTAAGACTTGCATTGTTTAGGCATAAGCAGAGACTTGGTCTCAGCTTGGGGGAATGAACGAGCGGCCGAAGGACAATCGCCAAGGCTTGAAGCTCCGAGTAGGGGTTTGAGGTTTGGGGAGGGAATGCCAAACCCCAAAAGTATGGACAGTGAAAACACTAGAATTCTATAATGATATTTCTGAAAGATTGGAGGGGATCTAATTGACTCTGTCCCCTCCACCTCAGAGTTTGTGGGCCGTCCTCCCCACCCAGAAGTCTCCACCCTTGTACTTGGCAGAGGGTGTGTTAGCATGCGGGTCATTATTCTGCTATCAGTATTAGTACCCAGTGTGATGCATCGACTGGAAATATTTGCGGTGATGGGTGTAGCAAATCAGAAAATATGCTCAATGGATTATCGACGAAGAATGTCTAAGAAAAATGTGAACCTTGGATCCCTTTTATCTACGTATGCAAAACTATGCATCCAGCATTTCCATGGGCATTTGAAAGGACCTATATGCAGTCTCTATACAAATCAATCAGAATTAATATGGTGCCCTTCAAAATACCTAGGCCTACTCAGAGTTGCTCCCTGCCGAAATCAAGCGAAAAGTCTTCAACAGTTTGTGAAACTGAGAATAGTTTGGGAGGTGTCACATATTCACGGGTAGCCCGTTCCAGGTTGTTGGACCAAACAGAGATGGAACAGCTGTGCATTGTCACCATGGACAGGTATAGGCTACGGGTTCTGTATGGACTCTATCTGGGCACTGGGTATGCTGGCATACCATCCAACCCATTTATGCATACGGTCGTCCACGCGGCTGCAGACTGTAGAGCGCATGTAGCCTACTATAATAACCCAATAATTATAATTATCGATTAGACTGTCCTAGTTGATCTTGCAGTGCTATTGCTCCTAGAAGGGCTTCCTAAAACAAAACGGCCGCGTCCAGCTAACTTAGCTAAGGGACTTGACCCAACTCTAACTATTTGACTGCAGTGGGCCTAATTTAGGATTCCTGCAGTTCTAAACGAATTGTACCATTGTACCAAATATAGGGACGGGCGTTCGTTTTGAGCCTAAACTCGACTTGCCATATTAAATTTGCGAATGACGTTTAGGCCTAGGCTAGGTTTGACTTGTTGACATCTGCAGATATAATTATCTCAAACTTTCTGGGTTTTTTCATATCTAAATTTACCTGAGATTTATGTTGTTGTTATGTCAATAAACGGATCGATTTGACTGAAAGTGACAGTTTCTCAATGTGCCAGCACGTTGAAACGCTGGAAGACTGTCGAGCAATTTTGTTCTGAATGCTTTATACTCGGAATGAAATCTTGTCATGCTCGGAGTATTTTTACCCGAACGCCCTTGGAGACCATAGATATAATCGATATAATAAAGCCATCCCTGAGATTAGTGTATGCAGTTCTATGGAGGGCGGAAATAAGCATTTCAAAATGAAAAATCGGGTTATTTACAACGAATTTAAAGACGAAGATCACTGCTACAGTTTTGTTTTGTATGATGTATGTTATATTTATTATTTTCACGTATTACTTTTGCGTAAGCGGGTTACATGCTGGGCAAACCCTCCACGGGTCAACGAGACTCGGACAGCTGACTGCAATGCAAGAGTTGTGTACTTATAAGTTTACATGCAGTAGGGACTTATTTTATATATATATATATATATATATATATATATGTATGTATGAACCAATGTGTATATATATTGTTCGAATTGCAAGCACAAATTTATTTGGTGCCTTATTTGTGTTAGCTGGTTCCCGTGACTTTGCTTAAATTTGTGAGTTTTGTGACCTTGTGGGCGCCGTAGAAATCTCGAGATATAATTACGATTTTGATCTACCTACATGAAACGATGGCAGAGATTAGTCGGAGATGCAGACAATTTTTATGACATTACACGATAAAGATCTACAGTTTGTAAACCTTGTTAAATGTGCTTTAAATATTTCACTTCATATTCTAATTGAATATATGACTGAAATGACAGTCGAGGTATATTAATATAAGTTCCAAATTCGCAGTGAACAGATTGCGGTGTTGTAGGATTATGATTTTCAGCCGAGTCTGAGCAGTCACGATGTACGAGTGCAGGTGAAGGCATGCGCTCTGTCCCTCGACAATTATCAGGTGAGTGCTAGCAGAACTCTTTACAAATCAAATATAAAGAAATAGTTTTAAAGTATAACGGTGCCTGCAGCAGATGCCTGGTGTAGCACACCTACAATTAGTTGAGAGGATGGAAGAAATTTTGCGTAGACTACAGCTCCGTATTTTCATAAATGTTCGTGTCTTTAAGAGTTTCTTAAGTGGTGCAATGTATGCATCGCATAGATATATATGTGGCTTTATTGCCGTGCTAGAGTAGGGAGCGCTTCTGAGTAGCTTCCCTTTGAAGAGTCACTGTAGAAATTCTTCAATGAGTGAATATGTACTTGAAGTGGATTCATTGGTTTTTTTTACTCGATTGGCGTATCTTTCACTGTTTTCATTCTCGTATTTCAGATTCTGGCTGAACTATTTGCTAAGAAGCCAAAGGTTCTCTTGGCCGCTTCTACCAGCTTTGCAGGAATTGTCAGTGAAGTCGGTCCGTCAGTTACCACGGTGAAAGCTGGAGACCGAGTGGCTGGTCAGTGAAAATACATCTCTGGAAAATTGCTTTGCTTAATGTCAACTTTGTCTGAATGCTGATAGGTTATGATTTTTCCTTTGGTGATGTTCAGCATGATGTTTTCAGCACAAGTTTATGAGAGCAGCTGCATTGCTGCATAGTGAGACAGTTTGGGGATCGTCCATAATGACGTCATGCACCTGGGGGTGGGGTGGGGTCACACATTTGTGACGATGTGTAATGGTCCGTTAATAAATATCATATGACTTTTGTGGTGATGCGTGACGTGGGTAAAAAATCATCAAAATTGTGTGATGCCATTTATGGATGGCCCCTTTTTCGTATATGCGAAGTTTCCGTAAATCTAGATTAATTTTCCGGTTTGCTGTTGTGTTATGCTTTCAGTAACACTTGCTAATTAACGTAAATGGCCACTCTCAGTATATTAATACACAGCGTAATTTAAAAATTTCGGTATAATTGACCAGTTTAGTTGGCCTTGACTGTGGGGCTAAATATTATAGACGATAAATTGTTTTCAGTAGTAATGGTATTATTAGTGATTTTCCTCTGCATAGTGTAATAACTTCTTTTCCACGAAGTTATTACGCTACGCATGGGAAAATCACAAATAATACCATTACCACCATGCCAAATGTTTCCTAGGAATAGGAATTCCACAAGTTCCACAAGCACTTTCAATTCTGAGAAATTGATTATTTATGTTTCTTTCAATGGCGAATAATATTATTAATGTTAAAATGGATGTTTGTATGACGTGTTCAGGCACGATTCCACTTGACTCCGATTGTTCCGGATGTTCGGATGAATGCATTGTCAACGAATTCAATCTTGGTTAGTCAGTTAGTTACTAACGAGCTCGTTAATTAGTTTGTGAAAAGAAATTATTTAAAATAGTTTTGTACTTGTGTTTCTTAAATTAAGAAATTATGCTACGAGTTTGATAATGATAATTTTGATAATAAGACACACTTACATGCACACCACACATTTGATTATATTGCTAATTTATTTGAGACAATTCTGCTGATGTCACTTGATATGTGTGCTTGTCGTACTCAATTAATGTTCAGTCAAATACTGAAATGTTTGGCTTTATGTACATGCAATGCCATGTAAGAAATGTCCTATTGTATGAAGGCGGTTGCTTTAAACTTGAGAACGCACAAATGAGTTGCTAGAAATTAAATACGATCAGAGAAATTGATCAGCTGTGTTATTGCGTTTTGAAAACATCGATGATTAATTTATATATTATGGTAATTAGTTAATTAATTGATTTCCAGCTGTTCTTCCTGAGGCGGTGACGTTTGATGCCGCAGCTGCGTGCATTGGTGATGGAGTGAAGGCTTACACAGCGCTTCACTACCTCGGTCGACTAGAGGCAGGAGACACGGTGATGATTCTGGATGCTGCAACGGGATTTGGTAGCCTTGCCGTGCAGCTGGCGCATGCATGGGGCGCCAAGGTAATTCTTCATTGCAATTAGAAATTTATATAGTGCTACAATAGAAGAAACTACTTGTTGACGCTTTCTGTGCTAGCCTAAACATTGCTAAATGTTGCTGAGAACGGAATGCTTATCAGGTAACGAACGGTGTTCAAATGAGCAGAGAAGTGACCAGGTGATCTTCCTTATATGACCAGGACCAAACCAAAATAATTCCCAGGTGAAAGCCACACAAACGGTGGCTTCTGTCATTCACTAGCCTATCGGCCACAATATACTCCTTCACCATTTGAAAAACTGAAATTGATTCTCAGCTGATTTGCGTCATAGCTGCAGAAACATAGCGTCTCTACTTGTTAATTTGTTTCGACTCTCTGCTCACCAATTTGTTTCAGTCATTGCCAAAATATGACTAAAAGCAATTTATTTTTGTGTGTGTGTTTTCGTATCAGGTTCTGGCAGTTGTTAGCAATGGCCAAGAGAGATCCTACCTTCAGAAAATGGAGCCTCCTCCAGGTATGTTGAAACTTGAATTGAATTCAATTCAGCCTGAATAGATGAGTGTTAGAAACCGTGCCAGATGCTAGACAATGTGTGGCATGATATAAGGTTCTGGCAGTTGTTAGCAATGGTCAAGAGAGATCCTACCTTCAGAAAATGGAGCCCCCTCCAGGTACGTTGAAACTTGCATCGAAATCGGTTCAGCCTGAATAGATGAGGACTCTGTTAGAAGCCGTGCCACATGCTAGACAATGTGTGTCATGGTAGACGATTGGTTTGAGCGTTTAACCAGTTTCGCGAGAGTACAAGTTCAAGCATCGCCCGAGGCAGTTACTGTGTAGCGACATTGAACGAGTCCTTCACTTACAAAATTTGCTTGCCTGCCACCGTTGATGCTCTGTGTTATTTTTCTGTGTGATGCTGAACCTTTTTGAAGGAGGACTGTACGTACATCAATGCTGTTGTGCTGTACAAGTTACAATCTGCTTTGATCTAGTGGTTTTGTTGGCTTGAGCTTTGTAATGATTTGTAGAGTGCTTTTACGTGCGGCAATTTGACTTTAAATAAACCGTCAAAGTGCATCTGTAGTAATTTTTGTGAAGGTCTGGCATTCAAGGCCGTAGCCAGGATTTGATTTTGGGTGGTGTTTCTTCAGTTTCCTGTCCGAAAAAACTGATGATTTTTTAGTCATCCGGCCGAAATCTTCAAAAAATGTCACCAATTCATTCAATTTTTTACATTTTTCATTTTGGGGGGGGTGTTTCATGGTTTTATTGCATGGTTTTTACATCATGTGCTAATAAATGCATTATTTTATTTTTCACATTTTTCATTTCGGGAGGTGTTCAAACACCCAAAACACCCCCTTAGCTACGGCCTTGCTGGCATTCACCTAATTTCAAGTTGGGTTTCAAACAGTTGCTTGCTCCACGCTTGAGAACTGATTGATTATTATGAATTCAATTGATTGATCGGTTTATTGGTTGATTGGTTGGAGAATTTTTTTTCCTACAGCTGAATTGGTGTTTCTTGTAGGTTACATAATTGAGGTTGACAGCAAGTCTGCCACGTTGGTTGGCAGTGTCATGGAGGAGACGGGAAAACTTGGAGTTGATGTTATAGTCGACAATGGAGGTCTGTCTCGTCTATAGCATGTTTGCAATAAGTTTTATTAGTTTTAAGAGTTTTCGATTTTCAATTTGTTCAGTTACAGACTTTTAAATGAATTGTTCCGCAACAATTCGACGCATTACCAAAATGGCCATCTGATTTTTCTCAACATCATTTTACTGTGAGTTACGGGACAACTGGACTGGCCCACATGTAGCCTATCTAGAAATGTCTCTACCCCCCCCATATTCAGTTCTGTATATGCGTGCAACACCACCATTAACTATCATACTGTGTTGCCAAATGGTTAAGTACCACTTGCAAGCAAGCCTATATAGGCTGATGCCTAATGTATTAGAATAGATGGTTCGTAAGAAGTCGTCATTACTACGCATTTTTTAAGTACTGCTGTGTAAAAGACCGAGTAACAATTGAAGGCGCCGAGCAATTGTTGTGCTGCTTGTGTCATTTAGTAAGGCAGTTTGTTACGGTGGAAGACAAAGGACACTTGGCAGACAAAGACGGTTTGTGCTCGTCACGTGTCATGCCGGCAAAGCACGACGTCATTTCCTGTCTTGCTGTTGGAGGTCGATGGGTGACGTCGCAGCCCGAGTTGCAGGTTAGAAGAGCACTCACGCCAGAAAAGCTCGTTCCATTGTTAGAAGTAGTTATTGTTAATGATTACTTTTTTTAAATGCACACGGCCATATTAAACTCCGCCACTGGTTGCACTCTGCCAGTGCCAGTCCCAAGCCTGGATAAAGGAGGAGGGCGTCGCTAATGGTCTTTGTTACCACACAGTGACATTAAACTGCAAATACAACTACTATTGCCATATTGAAGTGTAAATCAAATAGTTGGTATAATACTGGATTATTATTTTGCCAACTGTGTTGCACGATAAAGCTAAATGCAGTTCATGTGTATGATGTTTAGTTGCATTCATTAAATGAATTTGTATAGTGGCTGTTCATGGGGACTACTCAGAGGCGCTCCCAACCTCGGCACGGCCAGATAAAACTGTCTTAAGATGACAGAAGAATGCCTGAGAAGGAGTTCTATAAAGGGAGTGAAGCGCCAAGGGGAGGTCATTCGAGGTCGAGGGTCCTACCACCGTATGCCATATTGGAACAGGGCTGGTATGTAGCACAGCCTTAGATGTAGTTTTGGCTGTCCTGTTACAACTAGCTAACATTTAGTGGCATCTGGATCTGTTTATTTGTTAGGGCCGTGTTTAACATTGGTCCATTCGGTGCAGTTAATGCCCCTGAGCCGAGAGTTTTGTTGCCATTGGCCAAATGTCTCTTGCGAGTCTCGGTGTTACTTAAACCTTTTGTAAATTCAGTAAGTATAAGAAAACATTAATTTCACTAAGTTCACTGGTGTTGTGTGCTTGCTTACTAACCCGCCACATTGAGCAGTGGATTTTTGTAAATGACTAATCTTGTAAGACTGCCGAACGGCACTTTTCCCCTGCTGTAACACTTTGCACCGACATTCGAAGAACCTTAAACACGGCCCTGTTAATTGTCCTGTGACACTAGGTTAGTATTTAGTATTGACCTAGGGGTGGTGTTAAGGTTAGTCCCATTGTAACACTACTAGTGGTAATTTGTCCCATATGACTCATAGGAATTGTTGTTATCAAGAGAGTTTGCGCTTTACTTTCATTTGCCCTATGACAACAGGGATCAGTGCTCAATTTCTAAGGCAATCCGAATGGTTTTTAGATAACCTATGGGGCTACAGAATTGCATGTAGTTGTTCCATGGCTACATAGTTAATTACATAGTGCTTGGTAGAAAAAGTCTTGTGCGATCTGGATTGTGTTGAGTTGTTCTATGGCAAAAAAGATATTGTTCACATGTGTTGATAACATTATCCATTTTATTTGTGAGGCACGGTGGTGTAGAGGTAGGTTCGGTGCCTTGGAGCTGGAAGGTTGCGGGTTTGAATCCACCTTGATCCACCGCATAGGTACCCTGAGCAAGTCTTTCACTCGCAGTTGCTCATGTGCTTTGGCGGAAACTCCGATTCAGTGTCCGCTCTGTAGTTGGGAGTACCTCAGAGTAGAAAAAACTTGAAGGAGCACTACAAAAGTGCTCATATATACATGAAATATAATTTTTTGTTGGTTTAAATGTTTTGTTCTTTGTCATCTTCTCTTTTCAGCTCGATCCTCCCAATTCGTTGCAGCTGTTCCTACGCTCGGCGTCCATTTCATTTCTATTTGAACAGTCGTGGACAATGTCGGCGTCACGACAAGGCAGATGGCTTCGTATCCTTTGTTCTGCTTCTTCAATTGTCTTCTAAGCTATCGAATAACGATGTTCTGCAGACACACACGCTGCTGATAGAAGCCGCTTCAGTTATTAAGCTCTGTAAATAAGGTTACGCTCCATGCTGTAAGTTCTGTTGATTTTGCCGAGCTAAATGTGCTGTTGGGTAGAAGCGTATGTAGGTACTGCCTTGACCAAAAAAGGAACCCTTACCATATGCAACACAAAGTAGTTCTGCTGTTGTCTGATTGAAGTTCATGTCTGAAGCAGTCTGCTGAAATATTAGGTTCGTGTACAAAATTAAAATCTTTGTGTACACCGGATATAACCCCTTTAGAAGGGTCGAGGCTGTGTACAGTCGCTATAAAGTTTGAGCACGTTTAAATTTTTAGCGGCTTTTGGTTGCAGGGGATCTCGCTTTCTGTTTCTCTTTGATGAGTGACCTTTAAGCAATTCAGACTGTGTTGTTTAAATAATCTAAACAAGTATGATTTATGTCACACTGAAAATGTACATTGAGCAGGGTGAAAGGCAACCAACAGCTGAAAACAGTTACCGTACAAGAAGAAGAAGCAAGACAACTGAAGACTTTACGGCTACAAGTCATCATGGTAAATGAAAATTTATATAGCACCACTCAAAGGAGACTAGTCAGAGGTGCTCCATACCTTACTTACACACACACACTCTGGTTGTTCTGTTTGTTTTTCATTGATCCTTAACGGATGGCATCACGTAGATATTGTTGAAGACATCATGAAACGTCTGGAGTCGGGAACAATCAAGCTGCACATCACTCGCTCGCTTCCGTTTGCCCAGGCCCTCGATTCGCTCCAGAAACTCGATCAGTGGACATTTGGAAAGACGATCATTCAGATGACTTGATCGAAGGAAGAATCGTTCATCAGATCCAGAACGGATCCAGATCGAATCCAGATTGAACCTAGATTAAATCCAGATCGAAACCAGATCGAAACCAGATTGAATCCAGATTAAATCCAGATTGAATCCAGATTAAATCCAGATTTAATCGAAATTAAATCCAGATTGAATCCAGATCGAATCCAGATTGAATCCAGATTGAATCGGGATTAAATCCAGATTGGGGAAAGCAATTTGTTTACTGTGATGCGAGCTTCAGAATAGGAACTCTGTGTGTTTAAGCAAACCTGCCAAACAGTTGTACGAATTTTGGCTTTGGCTTAGGACTTGGGACCGCATGACGTGCATATGTTGAAAGTCTTTTGTTGTAATTTGAGCTCCACGTTTGTTGCACATTTGTAATATATAAAAACAGTCTTGATACGGCAGTCTTGAAAATTTTTCTTATTGATTTACTCTAAATGCCGGTAGGTTACCATGAATGCCGGTTGGTTACCTTTGAGCGCCGATTGGTCACCCTGAGCACCAGTAGGTTACCTCTGAGTGCCGGTGGTTTCCTCCGAATGCCGCTAGGTTACCTCTGAGTACGAGTGGTTTATGCTGAATATGGGCAGGGGAACTGGAATGAGAGTGAGCCAACCAATCTGCTTGCCATTCTTTGTTTACCCATTGTTATTCTACACTCTCGCACAGCGATTGAGCCGTTGCGTTCTCATGCGCTGTACAACAACAGTGTTCATAGATTAATAGACATTATGGTTTCATAATTATCTTACGAGATGTCTTTGATGAATTGGTCTTCTCCAGCAGTTGCCTAGATTAACAAAAGTCTACTCTTGCTGATCATTGATCAAATTCATTTTGAAATGCGATGGACTCACTTCCTAGACAGGAGTCCCGACTGTTCGCCCCTCCTTTCCTCTCCTCCTCTCCAGTATATCCACATGCGATCAACACTTCTGGTCTGATGATTCCAAATACCTGCTTGGTGACAGATCTATGTGACATTTGATCTGCAGAATGTCATCTGCATAATATTGATTCTGAAGTTTCTGGCTGCGGGTCACATCCCACATATTATACAGTCGAAGGTCGCCCTACTATGAGATCATGCTATTGGTCACGGTGGCCATGGACGCCTAGGGAGCGCTCGGCTTGTAAGGCGAAGATTGGGGAGGGGTTCGAGCCCTCTGTCGGGCGATTACTGTAATGACCTTTGAAACATTCTTGACGCATTGCGGCATTTGGCCTAGGACGTCAATGTTCTGTTGTGCCTGTGACCTTCTGAACTTTGAGAGGGTGATGTGCTGGGGCGTAGCTGTGAAACAATGTTGGGGGTTGCCAATGAACTTGATCTCAAAAGTAAACAGATTGGTTAATGAAAAATTAAGAAATTATTTATTTCGGGGAGTTTGGACCCATAAACCAACCTAGATGCTAGATAGCCTACGCCCAAATAGCCTCCATCTATATTCTATGATGTTGCTGTTTAACCACACTGCCATGATGTCAATGATGATTAGCATCTCCCTCCTCCTTTCTCCCGGCTTGTGACTGGCACTGGCAGAGAACAACCAGTGACTGAGTTGCATTGAATGATTTATTTATTGTACCTTGCTTTATGGACCTAGAAGCAGACGGTTGATTGGCATAGCCACAGAGATTTAGACTATAGGCCTATGACCCAGCCCTAAGTTGCCTAAATCCTGTGATTCCTCCCTGCGTAGCCTACGTAGACGGTAGACCTAATGCATAGGCATGTCATGATATCCTGCTTCGTTTAGACTCATTCTGATTAAAATTCTTCTGAGTCGGTCACCGTGCATAAGCGTAAAATCTCCGAAGCGATGAACTACGACGGTTGGATGGATGGACGCGATGTAATGCTCAGTTGCTCACCTGCAGGCGCCAGAGGGAACCACTACAATCGAGTCACAACCAGCTGCGAAGCGAACTCTAGAACAGCAGGCAGTCGGTTGTTACGAGCTGCGCTTCAACATGTATGCTAATCTGTCCACAGATTCCGCTCATAGTGTATGACACAATATTATAGACGACGAGAGACAGACAGACAGACAGACAGACAGACAGACAGAAGCAGACAAAGACAGGCAGAGAGAGACAGAGACGGAGGTTTAATTATTCGTGACCGGATGGCTAAGTCCAACAGATTCAAATTCGACAGAATTCGTTCGAAATTGATTGTTGGCATGTTATAGATGACGAGACACACAGACAGACAGGCAGAAAGACAGACACACAGAGAGACACGTACAAGCAGACAGTGGCTCAGGCAAGGAGGTTTCGGGGTTAAACCCCCATTGACTTAGGAAAAAGTTTTTATAAAGGTTAGGCCTATTTAACCATTTATCCACTTAATTAAGAAAAACAAAGCAATTGTTTGTAGTGACAATAATTTTTTTGTGTTTCTTACTTTAGTCCACTTCAACCACTTGTTACTTTATTCCCATTTTATTTACTGTAATACTGAGGGGTTGGTGTCAGGAAGGGCATCCAGTCAGACCATGAAACCCCAAACCCCTCGTCATAAATTCCTGGCTACGCCACTCCAAACAGATGTAGCCTACCGTGCAGAACTGCGTAATAATCCATCACATTTCAAAATGAATAATTGTGGTCCATTCTAACCTAGACGATCAGACAGACAGAGACACAAACAGACGCACACACACACAAACGTATACACGCACGCACACACACACACACACACACACACACACACACAGGGAGAGAGACCCGATTAATTATATATTCGTCATTCATTGGACTGCGCAAGCCTAATACAAAGGTTTACATTTCAAATTCGAAAAAATTTGTCCAAAATGATTTGTAGGGCCTAGGCCTATCTGTTGGCCTGCTTCCTAGACGACGAGATGAAAATTGAGAGAGATACACAGAGACAGAGGCAGAAAGATTTCGACCGGTCACCGGAGATAGGCTATCTGTTTAACTTTTCGCAACCGTAGGCTAGAAATTGATTGTTGGCTTATTGTTAGCCTATAGTTAGCCTGGAATTCGGGACAAATACGTCACACACGCACACAGGGAGAGAGAAACTAATTAATTATTCATCATTGGACTGCGCAAGTCTAATAGCCTAACCTAGGTCTACATTTAAAATTCTACAAAATTTGTCCAAAATGAATTGCAGACCTACATGTAGGTCTGTCTGTTGGCCTGCTTTAAGCCTATAGAGGGCGAGAGGGAAATTGAAAGAGATAGACAGAGACAGAGAAAGACAGATTTCGACCGGAGATGTCTGTTTAACTTTTCGCATCCGTATAGGCCTACTAGCTAGCCTACTCGGATTCGTAATTAATTAATCGGCCAAAACTGCTTTATATCCAGCGAATCCGCTGACAGCAGCATTCATCTAATCGGATTAGAGTCGTCTGCCAACCGAATGAATTGACGTCATGTAATTTTACACGTTCCAGCTTGAAAGTTCCATTAGCTTGGCGCGACGTCCGCGTAGTAACTGCAAATAAAATAAAAGCGCTACAAAATTTGAATCACGCTTATTATTAGACGTGGTTCGTCGGGTGTTTTGCGTCGTCTGCTATAGCAGGATAATACGTCATCGTGATGGGTTCGTCGTCATCTCTGCCGCTGAATAAACAGGAACTGGCGGATATCCGAAAGGAGACCGGATGTAAGTATCCAAGTATGTAGGCTATAGCACCGACCAGTGCTGTATTATGTCAAAGAAATTTTTTCGAGGGCAACGGCCTCTGTTGTCATATTAAGCCCTCGTCAAATCTGGATCCATCCACCCTGTGTTTTATCTAGCCCTCTGCCTTGGTGGGGGGATTCGGGTTTCTTCTAGGGATCATCGGCAGGGCTGTTTTTAAGGAATTTTTAGAACTGCACAACTCCTTCTTCCCTTTCCCATCCTCCATGGTAAATTACTTCCAATCGGAGGACAATGACCTTTTGGTTACAGTTTTAACTGTACAGAAGTGCTTCTGTAACTGCACATTTTGTGTACAACTGCACGTTAAAAACGCCCTGTTTTAAGGAATTTTTAGAACTTCAAAACTCCTTTCCTTTCCCATCCTCCATGCATGGTAGCCTAAATTACTTCCAATCGGAAGACAATGACCTTTTTTGCTAGTTTTGCCTGTACAGAAGTGCTTCTGCAACTGCACATTTTGCGTAGACCTACAATTGCACGTTAAATAAAGCCCTGGACATCGGTCTCCGGATATCCCTTCTGATACGATGCAGCGCTCTTGATAAGTTGGTGCCCAGCGCATAGCTTCAGAATAGCGCTTTAAAATTGGGCGATTGGGCCTACGGTTCGAGGTAGCCTATAGGCCTGTTGTCGCATAGGCCTAAGTGAAGTTTTTTGCAGTAGTCGATACCAAGCGCTACTTGAATGTTGTGAATGAATGAATGAACGAACGAGAGAATGAATGCCCCAACGTGATGTCTCAGTTTCAATTCGTCTTGTTTCAGTTTCGTCGTCTCTCTTAGTCAGCCTTCATCGCCGTTTCAGTGCCTTGGACCGCCGACATGTTGGGACACTCTGGTAAGTTCATGGCATCTCCATAAATAGACTGCAAGGCTCGATTATAGGCCTGCTATAGACAGAGGCGCTGGGCCAAAAGCTCCCTTTTTTGCACTCTTCTTGACAATGGCTTCTATCCCTATAAGCAGCCGGCTTCAATCGCTATTATTCCTCCCTCCAAGACCGGCCTTCCCCATCGGACCGGCCTTGCCCGAACCAGACGTAAGTTTTGGCTCATTTCTTATTTTCCCCTGTTTTTTCACTGGGCTCAAGTTACGCCCACGATGTTTTTGGATAGAGGCACCTTCTTCTGGCAAACATTGTTACCGCCATACAATAGCCTAACCTACATGTAGCCTACGTGCACTTTTATTTCCTTATTTAACGTTGTCACTCGTTTCATTTCTTCTTCTATCCTTCCGTCTCTGCTTCCTTTCTTTGTGCGTTCCGTCCTTTCTTCTGTTCGTTCTTTCCATCCATCATTCATTTCTTCTTTCGTTTTTTCGTTCTAGGTAAACCTAATGTCAGTGCATAAAGTGTGGAGAAATAAGTGCCTGGACGCCCTTTACCTTTCCAGAAGAAGTGCCTGGACGCCCCTTACCTTTCCAGACTGTGCTGGCCAATAAGTGGCAGGACGGCGTTTAGATTCTAAAATAGGTGCACGAACGCCGTCCATGACCGTCCAGCCACACTTTAAGCCCTGCCTAACGTTCAGCTCGGTTTAGACCAACGCAGACTCGATTCCTGTAGTGTTTTGTTTCTTACCACATTAGACTTTTCTTTTTAACCAAACGACGAACTACTCACGTCGACGATAATAATAATAACAACTGTTTGCTGACATTGAAACAGAGAAGGCTCTGCATTGAAACATATCTAAAATAAATCGAACGTTGAATAAGTTGTCCGAGTGACAGCGTTAAAAAGGTTTCTTAAAAGACGATTGTGAACGAGTAGACGCGTGCGCGCAGAAATGATAATCAACCTATAGGCCTATGATATAATAGTAGGCCTAATAGTGATGAAAGCAATAATAATAATAATAATAATAATAATAATAATAATAATAATAATAGGCCTACTAATAAAAGGCTTAAAATAGGCCTAATAATAGACCTAATAATAAGTTCAATGAAAATAATAATAATGATAATAATAAAATTTATAAGCCGAAGTCTTGCACAAGCTGGAATGCCGAACATCAAGGAACCACCCGGTCTCTCACGCACAGACGGCAAAAGACCCGACGGAATGACTTTGATTCCGTGGCGAGGAGGACGCAGCCTCGTGTGGGATGCCACCATCATAGACACGGTTGCTCCTTCCTACCTACATGCAACGGCTGCAACGGCGGGGGCGGCAGCTGAATTGGCAGACACGAGAAAAACTGCCAAGTACGACCACCTGCTGGCCAACCACCACTTTGTCCCCGTGGCCCTGGAGACCATGGGTCCTATTAACAACAATGGACTTGATTTTATTAAGGACCTGGGAAAACGTTTAACGCTAATCTCTGGAGATACTAGAGAGACATCTTATCTTTTTCAACGTCTTTCTGCCACCATCCAACGCTTTAATGCTATTTCTTTCCGGGGCACTTTTGCCCAACCATGCACTACCGAGTGAGTTGCCGTTCCAGAGCGACATTAGTTATATCTCCGGATATTGTTTGGCACACCTGAGGGATCATAAATACCTCGGGTAAAAAAAAAAAAAAAAATAAAATTTATAATTATAATTGTAATTATAATAATAACAACAGCACAAGCCTATATAGGCTTATATATGCTGACCAAAATGTGCATATCTGCTATATAGGCCTAAATAATTATGTGTGTGCTGGCCAAAATCTGCATATATATATTTATATATATGCCTACATATTATAGGCCTATATAAATGTGCTGACCAAAATGTGTAGGCCTATATACAGGAAGATTTAATGGGCACCTATCTTCTTCAAGATAGCTTTCGAATCAGCATAATCAGTGGCATAGCCAGCCCTTAGAAAGCTGGGTGGTTATAAAAAAAACATTGAGTCTATATCACTATTGCTCGACCCCACTCACCCCACCCCTTATACCTGAATGAAAACTCAACGCATTTGAACAAATTGTATGAGTCTTATTTTTCAGAGTGCCATAAGGGGGGTGGTTCACACCACCCCCAACTACCCCGCGGAGGAACGCTACTGGGCATCATGCCATTCAAAAAGATAAATAATTATTTATTATTAGTATTGACCTTCCGTTAATCTATTAATAATTATTTTCATGTTTTGTTGACAGCCGAGACGACTTCATGAAAATCAAGAAGTTGGCGAATAATCCTCTGAAAGATCGAATCATTCAGTCGTTCTTCACCGATGTGTAAGCGCAACGAAGAAATCACTCGTAGCCTATAGTTAGTCTCAGACAGCGGCGCCCGCAGGATTTTTTTCTTGTACGCACAGAAATTTTATTTTCGTTAGGTCGCCGAAAAAACTGATAACTTTTTTTTAGTCGTCAACCCGAGAATTTCCAAAAAACATACCTTTTCTATCCGCCGAAAAAACTGATAACCTTTTTTTTTTTTTTAGTCGTCAACCTAGAATTTCCCAAAAACATACCTTTTCTGTCCGCCGAAAAAACTGATGACCTTTTTTTTTTTTTTTAGTCATCAACCTAGATTTTCCCAAAAACATACCTTTTCGGTCATCGCGCTGTACGCACTTACCTATGTGCGTACGTCTGCGGGCGCCGCTGCTGTACGCACTTGCGTAAGTGCGTACGCCTGCGGGCGCCGCTGGTCTCAGATATACATGTAGGCCCTAGGCTATATGGGGCCTATTATTTCCACGTATTTGCTTTCAACTTTTCAAGTAGGCCTATAGATTATGAATTATTCACGTGCAGACCTATTTAGATATATTTAGATGCAGAGCTTAAAGTGTGCCTGGACGGTCATGGACGGCGTCCATGCACTTATTTTAAAATCTGAACGCCGTCCTGCCACTTATTGGCCAGCACTGACTGGAAAGGTAAGGGGCGTCTAGGCACTTCTTTTTCCACACTTTAAGCACTGTTTAGATGTATTTTTACTGCAAGTAAATATAGGCCTAGGCCTATGCACAAATAAGTCTCTGACGTTCTTGAATGGTTTGCGGAGAATCATCTACTTTCTGTTATGTCCGCATCCCTCTGTCGTGTGTGTTAGTGTGTGTGCTAGTGTGTGTGTATGTATGTGTGTGCTGGTCGGTGTTTTTTGGGTGTGGGGTGGGGTGCTAGTGTGTGTATGTGCACGTGATGGTGTGTTTCTCACTTATAACTTTGGAAGAATAATGAATGAAAACTATTCAGATAAGTAATAGCCTATATGAAAAACTAAATATGAAAATGATTAGAAATGTAAATTAATATATGATTAGTATATACATCTATAAATAACTTTATATATGCAATTTTATGCATAATTATAAATAGCTTAATAATTCAGTCATTAGAGATGAATTGTTGTATTGACGTTGATTGATTGATTGGTTGATTGATTGATTTATTGATTTATTGATAATTCATTCATTCATTTATCGATTGATTGATTGATTGATTTATTTATTTATTTATTTATTTATTTATTGATTTATTGATTTATTGATTTTTTGGATTTATTGATTGATTGATTTATTGATTGATTGATTTATTTATTGATTGATTGATTGATTGATTGATTGATTGATTGATTTATTTATTTATTTATTTATTTATTTATTTATTTATTTATTAGTAGGTTGATTGATTGATTGATTGATTGATTGATTGATTTGGTTGATTAATTGATTGATTGATTGTAGTGATTCGACGGAGTTGTCTTTCGTTCAGTTCATCCGAGTGATCGCCTGTTACCGTCCAGCGGTAGAGAACGTCACTCCCGATGACGACATCAACGGACGAAACTCCAAAGTTAAAAGTAGCAATGACGTCATTACAGGCAAACACACACACACACACACCCAGACACACCCACACGCATTCACACACACACACACACACACACACACATTCTCACACATTCACACACACATTCTCACACACTCACACTTATACTCACACACGCATGAAACATACATGCACACACATTCACACACACACACGCGCACAGTCACACACACACACACACGCACACGCACACGCAAGCACACACACACACACACACACAGGCAAACCAATGGCACACACGCATGCAGCTGATATTTAAACGATCATCCATCCATCTATACATTAATCCATCCATACATGTATATCCATCCATACATGAAATATCCAATTATCCATCCATTCATCCATCCGTCCGTCCGTTCGTACGTCCCTTCATTCATTCATTCGTCCATTCATTCATTAATTCGCTCACCCATTCATTCATTCATACGTTCATTCATTCATTGATTCATTCGTTCATTCATTCATTCATTCATTCATCCATCCATCTATCCATTCACCCATTTATCCATCCACTCACCTGTATTAAACATTGTATTACCTGTGAAGTGACGTTTCGTCTGCTGGATGCTGATGGCGATGGTCGAATCTCGAAGGTGGAATTGCTGAACGCACTGCGAGCGATGATGCGAATAGACGTCGGTGAGGATGAGGTAAACACGATAGTCGTAATTGCTTTTATATAGCGCCAGTATAACAATGATCTCGACCATAGGCGTAGGGGACATTTCGCCAGTGGGGGGGGCAAAGATTTGACTTTTGCCCGAAAAGTATACTTTACATTTTCATCGACCAAATTTTAAGATGACTTTTTTATAGTCATTTCGATTTCCAAGCCCGAAATAACGATTTCCCAGCTCCAAAAAATTATGACCTTTCCCCCCTTGCCTGTTTTTCCCGAAAAAATCATTTGCCTGAAATTTGGGGGGCGTTTGTTCCTCTGAACCTTCGCCTCCTACGCCTATGATCTCGACCTTGCTGCTTCGAGGTCGATTGGGCTCCGATCGCTCAGACAAAATCACGAATTTTATCGCGGAATGGATGACGTCCTGGATATGGTATAATGGTAGGCGAAGTCGATGACAGACTTTAGACGACTGTCATCAGGAATGCATTTCATTTCCTGTGCAGCTTGTTTCCGCCTATCATCAAGCGTAGCTATTGAGCCATCGCAAAAAATTCGTCATTTTGAATCACCAACAAAAGGACGATAACTTAAGCCTACTCGGGTTCTCTAGCATAATAGGAGCTTGTAAAACAAATTTCTCCCGGAAAAAACCCGCAGAACTTTACTTTACTGATCTTATTTCACTATCGTTTCAATTCAATTCCATTATAACTGATTGCTCCCCCTTGTATTACTCTCATTTTCAGTTTGTTTAATTATTATCGTTTGTCTCTATGTACCAGGTTGCGGTTGGTCAGTCTGTTTGTGCTCATTAAACGAATGTAGGCCTACATCACTTCACTGTACAACCGTGTTTCGAACTTGTTTTTATTTCTTTGATTGATATATTCTACGGTCTGATCCAGGGACCGTATTCATGACGACATCGTATGTCTTAGTCGCCGACTAAATCTGGCACTTGGCAGCTAATGAATAAATCGGTGTGCACGACGAGCCGTCTAATTGATGACCGTCTATTAATATCTCTTGCGCACGCGCGTTTACTATAACCAGTAAACGCGGACCTGATAACGGGTATGATTTTGAAGCGCCATTTGTCGTTGCCTTATTACATTAGTAACATTACTGTCATACCGGTGCTAAAGAAGTCACTAATAACAGTTTTGTCTGATGTAAACCGTCCGTCTGTGTACGTCTGTAAGTCCGTCTTAATCTGCGTCTGTTTAAGTGTTTATGTTATTATGACCTGGCGCAGCACATAAATGCATAACGTAATCACCTGACGGGCGCTATAATAGAATTAATTAATTATCATCTCATGCTGTTTTTTTAGCCTACTGTTCAATTCATGATGTCAACCTGTTAAAATTGCACATGTAAATAGGTGTCCCTGTTAGCGGGATATTCATCCCTTAGGGCCTTCCTTGTTGCCATCCGATTATGTGAAGCATGTTGTACTATGTCTATTGTTTATGGTTGATGGTTGCAATAAATGATTTGAATTGAATAATAACAACCACAGTTTTTGTATGATTTAATCTGTCCGTCTGTGTACGTCTGTAAGTCCGTCTTAGTCACGTCTATCTGTGTTATTATGTCTGCGTTGTTGTGTCTTGTCGTCAGCTGTCGAGCATCGCTGATCAGATGATTCTGGAGGCTGATGAGGATGCGGATGGATGCATCGGATTCGAAGAGTTCGTTAAGATGACGAAGAAGGTGGAATTCGAGGAGAAGCTCAGCCTCCGCTTTCTTGTCGCTTAGCTGACTTGGCGATACATAAATGCATAAACCGCTGCAGAGATGAAACATCGATACATGGATCACCTGCAGGCTATAACTCAGTGGCGGCGCCAGGATTTCCTCTTCTTTTTTGGGGGGGGCTGAATTTGCGGGAGAAAATTTTCCGTTTTTTTAGTCATCGACCAAAATCTCAAGAAAATTTTCCATTTCAGCCGTCAAAATTTCTGACTACCTTTTTAGTCATTTGGTCGAAATATTGGAAAATGGTCCTTTTTTATATCCGCCAAACTGTCTGCCAAACCTCGTGCGTACCTTTACGGTTATTTTTTTTTGGGGGGGGGGGGCGGGCTAAAGGGGGTTACTCGTGCAAATATTTAATTTTTACATGGGAAAAAATGGATCGACTTTTTCAGGGGCTTAGCCCCTTAGCCCCCCCTAGCTCCGCTACTGGCTATACTGATGGAAGTATAAATGTTCTGGCGACATATAAATGCGCCAATAACATGTCGGCACATGACTGCGGAATTAAATAGCGGTAGCCTACATAAAATTAATGCATGAAATGAAGATTGTATCGTTGATATACTAATTAATTATTATTAAGCTTAACATAACATAACTTATGCTTATGCGTTAGAAGCAAAAAATGTCGAAAATTGATCGAACAATCGAAAATTCTTTCTATGGTGCGCCACCGGTCTGTAAAATTAATGTTGATAGCCACGGTAAAGACAGTATTTCTCAGACGGTTGGTATTATAAATTGTACAATGAATGTACATGTACAATAATTGTACATGTGATGAAATCGTTGAGAATTAATTTCCTGCATTAATTGTTATTCTCTATTGTTTTCATTTTGTATTTAATTCTTTCTGAGATTGAGATCCTTTCTTTTCTGCCAGGCACATGCGTATTATCAACAATTAGCGTTGCCCTGTAAATTTAGGATTCGACCCGCTCAGGTCACAACCCACCACACCACACCCACCACACCCCACCACACTCCGACCTCCACCGGTACGCCACGCGAGAAATTTGGGTTTTCGGGAAAATTTCCTCGTCCCAGCCCCCCACTTTCACCCCCACCTCCACCCCCAACCCTCCCACCCCACGCCCCCACCCCATTCCACCGCCCGCCCGCCCGCACCACCACCCCACCCCTCCCCCACCCCACGACCTCCCCCCTAGATAGATGAGTCATTTTTTTCATTCTATCCAAATACGGAGAGCGGTGCTCATTCATCACTTTCTCGGCTTCCGTAAACAATAATGGTGATAGATGGTGGCAAGACCTTTCTCTTTAAGCCGTGGCTGAGCTGGAAATCTGCATGGGAGAGCTACGGAGGACATGAAGGTCGTTTCCCTGAAAGCTCTAAGCATCACAGGTCAACCTCCTTAGAGTCCTATATGCCAATGTTTCAGCCGTAGGAGCATCAGGTTGCAGATCTAAGTAGTAAGTAGCCGGCTCGTAGACCGTCAAAACTTGACTGCATGTCAAAATCATTCTTCAAATTTTCCCCAGTCAGATTTGAAAACAAGTGTATGGACGCCGTCCATGACAGTCCAGGCACACTTTAAGCCCTGGCCAGATCGATGTCTATAGTTCTCTACGATTCACAGAAGTGATTGATTATTTGTTGCAATCATTCATTCAAATTTCGATTCTATGAAGATGATGATTCATTAGTGATAACTCTTAAAACTGTAGATGCCTGCAGCCTGCGCATATTATGGGCCTACAGCTTCACCGTTTCCTTGAAAGATCATCTCCAAGGCGATTGGTTGAGCTGTCTGCCTTGCTCACCCCTCCGCCTACGTATCGACCAACCGACTGCCCTGAAATGGCTGTTCCACCGGACTTCGCCGGATTAGCATCGAAGCTTGGACTCGATGATGATGATGATGATGATGATGCGGTATTAGCAGCAGCAGCAGCAATAGCATCATCAGCCCCATCTAGAGTTCTACAGAGGCTGGACTGAATTATGTCTATCGTCATCACCATCATCATCATCACCATCCGCATTGATATTCCCACGCATAGTCACACGCATGCGCGTCAGTCTATTTGCCGCATACTCTATGCGCGCATGCGCACTCATTGCGGCATACCTGCTATGCAAATATCCATGGAATGCATAGTGCATATTTGTATGTACATGTATTTGTGCCTGTTATATAGTATGTACGCGCGTTTCTAAGAAGGCATGGATATAGGTAGGGTTGTGTGTATAATATGTCAGTATGTATACATGCATGTATGCATGCATTTAAATTTATGTGTATATGTATGTATGTATGCAAGTATGTATGTACGTATGTATATATGTATGTGTTTATTTATTTATGTATGTATATATGTATATATGTATGTATTATGTGAGCATGACATGTTTGCATGTATGTATGTATGTATGTATGTATGTATGTATGTATGTATGTATGTATGTATGTATGTATGTATGTATGCATGTATGTATGTATGTATGTATGTATGTATGTATGTATGTATGTATGTATGTATGTATGTATGTATGTATGTATGTATGTTTGTTTATATGTATGTATGTATGTATGTATATATGTATGTATGTATGTATGTATGTATATATGTATGTATGTTTTTATGTATGCATGTATGTATGTATGTGTGTATGTATGTATGTATGTATGTATGTATGTATATATATATATGTATGTGGATATATGTGCATATATAAACTGCCTGTTTAGTATACAAGTCTGGATTCCACGCGTTCATTGCAATTTGTTTATTAGTGCTGCGCTAGATATCGCGCATGCACGACGTGATTCTTCTGCTTCCTCCTCTTCCTCCTATTTCTCCAGTTTTCATCCTCCTACTCTTCCACTCCCGCCACACACTCCTCCATCTTCCAGCTTTCCAATGCATGAATGCAGGGCGTTCTACGCCCAGATAGTAGATGCATATACACACGGATCATCCTCAGCCTCAGCTTCCGTTCTGGACGCTTCTTAGCTGCAGTAGCATCTTCACCATCATCGT
>OX457053.1:12997756-13022756 GCA_949752735.1 Lumbricus terrestris | reverse complement strand
TGTGCGTGTGTGTGTGTGTGTGTGTGTGTGTGTGTGTGTGTGTGTGTGTCTGTTTATGAGGTTGACGACAGTTTTCCTGTGAAATTCGGTACGATTTTGCCTATTCCTATTCTTTTATTCGCTTTGTTCTTCGTTTTATTTGCTTTCTTATCATATTTTCATTTATTCATTGCTCGAATTCAATTCTCATAGCAAATAATTTTATTTAGATTTTGATACAGTAGCTTTAGAGCTCGCTCTCGCAGCAACATGTACACGATTGGAAAATTATTGATCCTATTTTGTAGCTACTACTTTGTGGTTTTAACTAACTTCTTTGCACTCAAGCGCTAATGGTATCCCACAATCATACCAAATAAATTATCACTGGAAATCTGTCATCAACCGCGTTGCGATTCGACTAGGGCCTCACTAGGTCACGGATCCTATCTGGACTACATAAGCTTTGTTTCCCTGGGCCACATAGATACTAATCCGAGGCATTGGTTGGTCACGTGATTCATCCGGGTCTTCAACAGCGTTGCCACTCCTTGGGTTATTTCACAAGATCTTCGGTTTTTTATCCGAACTTGGGATTTTTTTTTTGATGAACTTGGGTTTTTTCTTGGGTTTTTTTCGACGGAAAAAGGGATTTTTTTTGACATTTTCAGGCATTTTTTGCCATTTTTCGGAAAATTGTGGACATTTTCCTGAGATTTGTGCCAGATGCCTGAAAAAAGGTCATCAGATTTTTTGGACGGGAAATTCGGGAAATTTTCGGAAGATTTTTGGGAAATTCGGGAATTTTTCGGGAAATTCTGGGCATTTTCGGAAGATTTGCTCAACTCGGGTTTTCTTGGGTTTTTTTTACCCTTCAACTTGTTTTTTTATTTTTATTTTAAAGTGGCAACACTGGTCTTCAAAACCTGATTAGACATAATGGACAACCACCGGCAGAATTCGCAGAATTGGCCAATATCCTCGGTCCATGGGCCACAGGAACCGACCGGTCGAGCAGACCGGTGTATTGGCTAGACTGGAATCACTGGATATATTGACATAACTGTCGCTAGTACCAAGGGAATTGCAAACCATACACATCACATGATTGATTTACATGCCAAACTGTGCGTAATGTAGCCATGCATTCAATTGTAATGTAACCATGCATTCAATTGTAATGTAAGCATGCATTCAATTGTAATGTAACCATGCATTCAATTGTAATGCAACCATGCATTCAATTGTAAGGCAACCATACATTCAATTGTAATTTAACCATGCATTCAATTGCCTCTGCTTTTTTATTGTCTTTTCTTATCTGCGATATGTGCTTACTGTAGTATTAGGCCTATGTAGTATGTATGCCTTCATGTATGTGTTTGCATGTTAACGGCACCTTTCGGCTTTCCTGCGTTGACGAACATATTCGACAAATTTGAAGTAGCCTATAATAATAATAATAATAATAATAATAATAATAATAATAATAATAATAATAATAATAATAATAATAATAATAATAATAATAATAATAATAATAATAATAATAATAATAATAATAATAATAATAATAATAATAATAATAATAATAATAATAATAATAATAATAATAATAATAATAATAATAATAATAATAATAATAATAATAATAATAATAATAATAATAATAATAATAATAATAATAATAATAATAATAATAATAATAATAATAATAATAATAATAATAATAATAATAATATGATGTAATCATTGTAATGGGTTTGTCGTTGTATAAATTGTTATGTTATGTTATGCTAATGCGCATTCCAATACTCCCTTCAGCTTTCACTTTCTCACTTCACTTTGTTAATTAGGCCCCTGCTTAGCGGGACTTGTCCCTTTTGGTGTGCCTATTTGCTCCCTCACTCTTATAATACCTATTCACTTCGAGTATTTTCTTATTGCGAATTATGTCTATACTTTGTTAAACATACATGTACAATTGAATTGATGGGATCAATAAAAATATGTCTATGTCTATGTCTAATACATACGTATTATTTGTGTGTACGATAATGAGAAAATGAGGTAACGCATGATCGCTTCCGAAGCGTGTACACTTATCTTTCAGAATGTACACACTTCCTAGTATTTCTATTGCACCATTGCGGTCAGACGTAAGCACGTGACACACGCACCGCACACACGCACGTACGCACACGCACACGCACACACGCGCACACACACACACACACAAGGCCCTGTACATGTGAGATCGTAGGCGTGCTACGGTTGCGTTCCAAACCATGTTTCAGGCAGTGCGCACCATACGAGCAGGCAGCCCAAGACTTCCTCGTGTACGCTGTACAGCGCTGCGTATAGGCCGCACAGCTGAGGCTGTCTTTCCTGTAGATCTATCTCTGCCAGTCGAACTGCCAGACTCTTCTATCTGACTGTCGGAATAACTTGAACCCTCAAGCACCGCCGTCTAGAAATCTGCTTTGCTTGGCTGGAACTTCGTGAAGCAAATGATCGCTTTGTAGCTGTAATCGTTGAACAGTTTGTGTGAGCGTGATTGGCATGATGGGTGTGATGCTCTAGACATGTTTCTGTTGCAGTTGGATGCATGGGTTCCGCTGAGAAAAAAATGCTGCTTATTAATGACAATGTGAGGTTGGGTGGGTGACCCATTGGTTATTGTAATTGTAGTTGTAATTTTTTTAAATTGTAATCGTACATTTATATAGCACCCCTTCAAGAGAACTCCTCAGAGGCGCTGGTTAGAGAACGAGACTTGTAACGCTTCCCATGAGACGGTTACCATGAATGGGAAATTGGGAAGAAGGGCAGGAAAATAAGGAGGAGAGAGAGGAAGAGACAGAAGAAAAAAGAGGTGGAGCAGGAGGAGCAGGAAGAGGCGGAAAAGGGTGGAGAGGAGAAGAGGAAGAGGAAGTGGAAGAGGAAGAGGAGGGAGCGGAAATGGAAATATGAATAATAGTTATTGATAGGTTTATGGTTAAAGACAATGAAAGGTCTACCATAGGCTTCCGCTACGTTTTTAAAAAAAATTTAAACTCTTGCTTTGTAGGGCTCTGTTTATGCTTGTTGATTGCCTGTTTGATATGGAATGTTGCTATGAGTTCAAATTTAATAGACTACAGACGCATAGGCCTACTTCAAAATTTTCAAACTTTGATCTCTTTTTCAGCTGCATCGATAGATGTGGATGAATTCCCAATAAATTGGAAATCTTTACTAATCTATGTAGCTCTAATTGATTTGTTGTCATTCTGTAAATGTCTTTGAGTGACTCAAATAATTTATTGATAGTCTGAAAGACGCGTCATGAAAAATAAATGGTCGTTTTGTTCATAGTTTCATGTCATCTAAACTAAAAATCTGGTTAACTGAACGAGTCGGTGAATGACAGCAGCATTCTCAAAACTCGAATTATTTGTTCTATCTTTTATATATATATATATATATATATATATATATATGTATAATTATATATATATATGTTCATATATAGGCCTATACGCCGCATTACTAGATATGTCTCAGTATCTGCCTATACGAGTGACGTTCTTCACTGGCTTCCTGTTTCTCAGCGACATCTCCTGCCGAGTTGCTGCGCTTGTTTGGCGGTGCCTTCCTGATCACACTCCATCATACTTGTCTGATCTTTGTCGACCTGTTTCCGACCCTGTAGCCCGTCGAGCTCTTCGTTCCTCGGAAAAGGGAGGAGCTGTTGGTTCCCCAAGCTTGCGCTTCTGTCGGACAGCGCTGAACCTTTTCGATTGTGGGTCCCGCTATCTGAAATGGCTTCCCACTAGCCTTGCGACTTATGCCTAGGCTAAATTCTCCTGCTGTTTATAAGTCGCTCGAATCCTTCTTAAAACTGTGGCTGGACTGGCAGTGACTCTGAGTAGGTCTCTAGAAGAGGCGCTATATAAATTCTAGGAATGAATGAATAAATATATATACATATATACATATATATATATAATAGGGGTTAATGTTTTCACACAGACAATTCTCTCGAGACTGTTGAATATGTGATTAGAAGATTAAATGAAAGGATCTCCATGTGAACATGCATGTCCCTCGATCGACATAGATGTACGGATAAGTGGATGGATGGAAAGATGGATATGTCAATGGATGGATGAATTTGTGTATAGATTGGATGGATGGATGGATGAATGAATGGAAGAAAGGAAGGATGGAAGAATGGATGGATGGATGGATGGATGGATGGATGGAAGAAAGGAAGGATGGATGGATGGATGGAAGAAAGGAAGGATGGATGGATGGATGGATAGATGAATAGATGGATGGATGGATGGATGGAAGGATGGATGGATGGATGGAAGAAAGGATGGATGGATGGAACCAGATGAAAGAAAGGAAGGATGGATGGGTGGATGAATGGATGGAAGAAAGGATAGATGGATGGAACCAGATGAAAGAAAGGAAGGATGGGTGGGTGGATGAATGGATGGAAGAAAGGATGGATGGATGGGTGGATGAATGGATGGGAGAATGGATGGATGAATGGATGGATGGATGAATGGATAGATAGATGAATAGGTGGATGGATGATGACTAAATCTGTGGATGATGCGAATAGCATAGATGTGGTCTCGACTTCTAATTGGTTCATCGGTGATTGGCTAAGAAACGATGAGCGAAGATTCTCTCAACAGAGGTCGATACGGTAACTACGGTAACGGATCATACCATCCCCCTCCCTCCGACCGAACGCAGGATATGCCTTGCATGGAATTTATTTTAAGAACATCTTAGGATGGATGGGTGAAGCAGTTGAAGCATGCGGTCGCCATTTGCCACGCACACACGCACGCAGCACGCGCTCACTCACACCTAATACTAACAGTAACACTATAACTAACACTGCCACCAACACTACCAATACCATTAGCACTACCACTAACACATACGCTACCACTAACACTAACACCACCACTAGCACTACCGCCACCATCACCACTGGCAGTATACCACCATAACACCCACTATCACAATCACTGTCCCAACCACTAACACAACCACTAGCACTAACACTACCGCTAACACTAACACTGACACTAGCTGTACCGCTAGCATTAGCACTAAAACTAAAAATTACAATAACACTGTGATATATTGTTCGAGAATGTAGGTATATGTTACTATAACTCTTTAAACTTATTACTCATGCCTGTGATGAATGATGCATGAATATGATACAGTGGCTGTACCGTCTCTGTCTCCGTCTCTGCCTTGGTGTATATTATGCGCATGCTTACCATTATAGAAGGCATCAAAAGATGCATTCGAGTGGGGGGTCCATGGCATTCTTAGTGGTGCAATGATAACAGACGTCTTAAACAGTGTATCATACGTTTGATATCAAGATCTTCTCTCTCATTCATTAAAAGCAATTTCTCCGCAGCCAATTGAGACTTTTTAAAATCACAATTCAGGATTTTCAAGGAAAAGTTTTACAAACAATCCCTGATAGATCATAGATATGAATGTGCTGATTAAATTGATTGAAGGAATGAAGGAATTTTATGCTATTTAGACATTGACTATTCAAATAAAACTGCTCATTAAATCGAGGCCAAAGAGAGTATCGCCACTCAATACACTGGACACCAACGATGCTGGAGAGGAGGATGAAGAGCAGAGGAGATCTACTTGAAGCGATCATCACTGGAAAAAAGCACTACATTGGGATAGGTTCTTTGAACTAGCACCAAACAAAGCTACTCGGGGAAGCAGGTTCAAATTGTTTAAGAAACCGAAAGGAGCACCAGGACAGAAGTTCTTCAGTGCTAGAGTTGTAGACGTGTGGAGCAGTTTGGATGACAGCACTACGGTCTCAGTGGACTCGCTCATGGGCGGAGTTTGGTTTCCGTTCTTGGAGGGGCTAACTTATGAGTCTGCGCCTTCTTAGGGGGGGGAAGATTCCGATTTACACGGTAAAAAACTGAATCTGGGTCTTCTTGGAGGGCTTAGCCCCCCCTGGTCCCTGATAAACTCCGCCCATGGACTCGCTTAAGAAGCAGCTAGGAAAATTGGGCTATAAAGCGTTCCAGGTAAAGTTCCAGTGGTTCTAACACAGACCCATCGCGTCTACTGAACCACTTAAAACTTTGTTATGTGTTTTGCTGCGCATTTTATACACTCCACGCGTCGGTATTACGAAACTCGACTCGCTGCCTCCATTATATATAGTCTGAAACGCCGTTGCTGATAGACCGAAGTAACTGCACACATCAGACAACACACACACACACACACACACACACACACACACACACACACACACACACACACACACACACACACACACACCAGTTGCTTGAAGTGGGAAATTCACGACTCAGCAAAACTGTTTTTCATTTCAGAGCTGAATGGCAAACTACAAAGCAAAGAAAGCCGGGCAGACGTTGGCCGCGATGAAGAAACTGGAGGAGGTGAGTGTACAACAACTAACACATAACATACACACCGGTTAGAACGCTCGTACCATGATCCGCTTTGCACTTCGCATATCGGTTGTGGCTTATTTGAAAAAATAAATCTGGTTGAACATGAACGATTCGTCGACGGATATTTTAAATTACGTGGCACACATTCAAACGGGTATACGCGGCTGGGAAGGACCTCTTCACGTTCTTCACTGGCTTCCTGTTTCTCAACGGATCTCCAACCTAGCTGCTGCGCTTGTTTTGCGGTGCCTGCTTAAGATTGCGCTCCATCATATTTGTCCGATCTTTGTCGACCTATAATTATCTCTGACCTCGCAGCCTGTCGAGTTCTTCGCTCGTCGGCACAGCGGGAGAGCATTTGGTTCTACGAACTCGCACTTCTATCAGACAGCACCTATCATTTTCGATTGTGGGTCGCGCGCCATCTGGAATGCCCCCCCCCATGTCAAGCCTCGCGATTGACGCCTCGGCTTAAGGTTAAACTCGCTTGCTTTTTATAAGTTACTCAATACTACTTTTAGTTGTGACCGGGCTGGGAGCGCCACTGCGCTAAGTCAATTCCACACCGCCACGCATTTGGTTTGAGATATCTGCTCCACTAGCACCCACACTGGTCCCCTACTCTACTATAATGAGTACAGCGACCGTACACTGTTGGTGGGGAGATGAGACGGTGAGGGAGAGGACTGGTCACACGCCGTCGTCATATATACCGAGGCTGGGAAAATGAAGTTGCTAACACTTCATATCCATGGCCGCCTCCCAGTCTAGGAGGCGACGAATCAAGGGACTGCTTGCTCTCTTCTGCTTCGGCTCCAGGCTTTCAATGCACGAGCACTTAAGACTAAGGTTAATCCGGAAGGCCTGGTTTGTCCGAATTGGGAAACTCAACAGCCTACAACTCCCGAAGCTTAAGCCTCCAATCTACCGGAGGCCTAACTGCCAGGCAGCCTACAATGTCTAAATCCTATGCCTATAAGCCTAACCCTAAAAGGGAGGCCTAACTATCAGGACAGCCTACAATGTCTAAATCCTATGCTATAGACCTAACCTAGAAGGGGAGGCCTAGCTGCCAGGCAGCCTACAATGACTAAATCCTATGCCTATAAGCCTAACCCTAGAAGGGAGGCCTAACTACCAGGACAGACTACAATGTCTAAATCCTATGCTATAGACCTAACCCTAGAAGGAGAGGCCTAACTGCCAGGCAGCCTACAATGAATAAATCCTATGCTAGAGGCCTAACCCTATAGAAGGGAGGCCTAACTACCAGGCAGCCTACAATGACTAAAGCCTATGCTAGAGGCCTAACCCTTTAGAAGGGAGGCCTAACTGCCAGGCAGCCTACAATGACCAAATCCTATGCTAGAGGCCTAACCCTATAGAAGGGAAGGCCTAACTACCAGGACAGCCTACAATGTCTAAATCCTATGCTATAGGTCTAACCCTAGAAGGGGAGGCCGAACTGCCAGGCAGCCTACAATGACTAAATCCTATGCTAGAGACCTATAACCCTAGAAGAATAAGACAAGTTATTTCTTTTCAACTTTTATTGAGCGAACATTCATAGACTTCATCGGTCTAGTATTTTTAAATTATTTCGCAGACGACAGTTCATCTATTGCGGTCGCTCGAGTCCTTCCCGTCTTCAGCGTAGAAGGAGGAGGCAGACGCCCTCCCGATCGTAGCAGCCTCGTCGTCTAGTGGCGTCGGCGACGTCGTCGGCGGCGTCCGTGGCTTCGTCGGCGACGGCTCCCTCGTCGGCGACGGCTTCTTCCCCGTCCGCGGCGTCTCCGTCTCCGTCGCGAAGGAGTCGCTCCCTCGTCATCGTCGTCCTTGGCCGCTGCCGACGCTCCCGGCCGAGCGCTGCGAGACCTCGCCCTCCGTCTCGCTTCGACGTCCTCTCCCAGGTCTTCTTCCTGCGCAATCAAGAACAACAACACCCTGCCCTAAGAGAACGCCTTATAGGGCAACAATCGCCTGAATCTAAGCTATATTAAAACAGGCCTGTGTCTAAGCGTGTAAGCTTAACCGCTTAGACATCGGTCCGTACACAAGACTAGTAATAATGAATCTAAATATAGATAAATGTAAATATAGATAAATGTAAATATAGATAAATGTAAATATAGATAAATCTAAATATAGACAAATATATACCACCTATTTCAATATAATTAACCTTACACTTAAAAATCAACTAGGCCTATCATTACTCCTATCTAAGGCCTATACTATGGCCCGGTTCTCTTGTAAGTTTGACTCTTACACTGACCGAAGAGAGGCGGTCCGAGGACCGCTTCCCTTCGACCAGCATAAGACAAATAAGTCAAACTTACCAGTTCGAGATCTTCGTAGTCTTCCATCCTCTTGTTGTTCTTCCGATCTTCTTCCAGCGTACGACGGACTGAGTGCCGTACGGGGACGCTTCTTTTTTATGAATTTCAGGCCAAAAACGAACCGCTAGTAGCCAATCACAGCGCAGCGTTTACCACAATACGCTGCCATGGTAACCGACCTGGAGCCAGTCATAGCACAGCTCCGAACACCACAATACGTTGCCTTGGCAACCAGATCTCAGGATGCGATTTTCACTAGTCTTCTGAATCCAGAAGTTTATGAGCCTACAAAGCACATATATGCGACAGCAGGACCTATGACACTTATGGATTTCAGTTAAAATGCTTCTCTTTTCTAAAATAATAGAAGCAACAGAGATATAATTATTTCTGCGGTCCGGCTTACCTTGTATACGCAGACACGTCCTGCAATGACTTTGTCAGCGATCATGACTTAGTTGGCGTTCTCAGCTTTCCTTTCGAGTAACGCTTACAGAACAGAAGCTATGAGCTTACTATTATGCTAACGATTACGATTGGCCTGCCATAGATACTGAGCATCTAGATAGGTTTTCTAAACTAAAAGACACCTACAGGTATACGGCGTAATCTGCTCTCAAAAATTATCAAAGAGGATTTGATCCAAGTTGTGCAGGCATATATAGGAAGAAAACGCGACCGATATCAGAGCATGAATTGAGGAATTGAATTAGAAATCGCATTGGTATTAATTTTTATTCGAATAGTACCAACGAAGGTCTTATTCTTCATGGGGAATTATTGTGGGGGGAGGGGCGGACCAGTTGGCAAACACTGTCCACTAATAGGTAGCACAGTTTAGAGCAGATATACTGTAGAGAAGATATACTGACATGCTGCAGGGTTTTCAAAGGATTTTGTCTAACAGCACAACCCCGTCTAATCCTTCCTATCATCCACAGTAAATAACTCCCAATCGGAAGACATAGAATATTACCTTTTAAGCAATTTTTTTAAATCTGCTCCGAAGTGCATCTACAACAGTGGCGACGCCAGGATTTCAGTTGGGGGGGGGGGGCTGAAGCCTCGCGGCGAAAATTTCACATTTTCATCCGTCAAAATTTCTGACGACCTTTTTTAGTCATCGACCGAAATCTCATGAAAATTTTCCATTTCCGCCGCCAAAATTTCTGACGACCTTTTTTTCTAGTCGTCAGCCGAAAATCGTGTGGATGTTTCAATGTAAAAAATTCGGATGGCCCATTTTTAGGAAGGAGCTGAGCCTCTTGTAGGGGGGCTTAGCCCCCAGCCCCTCTAGCGCCGCCACTGATCTACAATTGCACAAATCCATTCAGAATTGCACATTTTGTGCAGAACTGCATGCTTAAAAATGTTCTGCTCCGCCTGATCTTCACGAGTTCTATAGACATGAGTTCTAGTCACAATGTCATTCCTTTTTTCCTAGGCCAATGGGGGCTTAACCCCCCGAAGTCCCCTTGTCTGCGCCACTGATGCCATCGCATTCAAAGGTACGTTTCAGGATGGTTGTTAAAATGGGATGATTCCTGATTTCTCGAAGATTTATTTTTACACATAAAGTAATTTTTATAGACCCCGACTGATCATTGGTACCTCGGACAAAAAAGAAGCAATAATAACGAGGATGATACAAATGATAATAATAATAATAATAATAATAATAATAATAATAATAATAATAATAATAATATAATAATAATAATGATAATAATAATAATAATAATAATGATAATAATAATAATAATAATAATAATAATAATAATAATAATAATAATAATAATAATAATAATAATAATAATAATAATAATAATAATAATAATGATTATACTAATGTTTTAATGATGTTTCTTTTCCAGAGATACGACGAATTGGAGCGACTGGGAATTCCGGAGAAGGTCAAGACCTGGATAAGTGCAACAGTTGGATCCGACCATGCTCCTTGCGTTGGTTTGACATTTGCACTTAATATTATTATTACACATAATATTATTACACAATTATTATTAATATTATTAGGCCTACACATAATATTACTACAGGGGTGAATCCAGGGGGCCAATCCGGCCACGGCTCCCATTTAGAAATTTCTTTATTTTTGACCAGCTATTCTGGCTCTGAAAGTTGACATACCCTCCCCATGAGTAGTTACGTAGGCCCCTCCCCACGCCCACGAGGTCCGTATACGAGGTCCGTAAAAAAAATCCTGTCCCAAGACCAAAATTTTGGACCCCTCTTCGAAAATCTCTGTATCCGCCCTTGTATTATTGTACATAATATTATTACACACAATATTATCACACCTAATATTTTTATCATCATCGTCGTAGTCGTTCGTTTTCGTGCGCTGCATCAACTACAAAAAACTCCATTCGTCTGGTCATGATGATGCAAGGGTTTTACGACGTTATATGGCTCGCAGGCCGTCAACGTCTTTTGTCATGTATTTATTTAATTCGACTGGTGGCCTTCTGGCTCTTCTTATTTTTCTGTTGTTATTTTTCCCCTGATCTGTATTGTTTGTTTGTTTGTTTATATGCGTACTTGTTATAGCGCCTCTTCAAGTTCACTACTCAGAGGCGCTCCCGACTACATCGCGGACACTGCATCGGAGTTTCACGCCGAAGCGCTGAGCAATTGCAAATGAAGGACTTGCCCAAGGTCTCTACGGGGCGACTTGAGGTGGATTCGAACCTGCAACCCTCCGGCTGGCCGGCGGCTGCAAGGCAACAAGCATACCCACTAGCAACTATCCGCGCCCCATTGTGATCTGTGTGTTTTGCACTCTGTGTGTAATCTGCGTGTAATCTGCGTGTAATCTGCGTGTGATCTGTGTGTGTGATCATTGTGTGATCTCTGTGTGTGATCTGCTTGTGTGATTTGTTGCAGCCTGATGTGCAATGGCGGAAGTTCCAATTCTGGTTGCGAGATGGCATCGTCTTGTGCAAGTGAGTCTTCTGTTGTTGCCGCACTACCGGTATTTTAGTCGTTCATCGTCAGAAAAATTTATGTATGACCATTTATATAGCGCTTTAACAAGAATCTCACGAAGGCGCTGAGTAGAAGGGTGCTATGTGGCGCCCTTCTACTCAGAGAAGTTCCCAATCCTACCACGGTTAAAACTAGGCTGCTATAGTTAAAACCAGGTAGACTATAATTGTTCATCCGCATGTGTTAGGAGATACGCTGCGAGGCCGCCGCGGCGGGAGGCCAGTGCAGAAACTGGTACATGTAGTTATAGTGTGGGGGTGATATGCTGGCATAAGGGAAATAAACCGGGCAGCCGAGCGAAGGACCCGTCCAGCCTCTCTATGATCCCAGATGGGAGATCCGCGTGAATGTAGCCGTCGTGGTCACTTGATGGACCATACACTATACCGTCTGAGTGGTTCGAGCGCAGGGCGCAGGTTGGCCATTCTTCCCCCATTTATACTGGGCAATTACCCATCAGAAAGTGCACAAACCTCAGTTGATTATTTTATTACTTGTCCGTTGCACTTATTGCTGAAATTGAGGCAAGCAACTCTTGCTGAGATTTTTTTAACATGAGTCTTTTGTCCGCGTTATCAACACGTTCCTTAACATGTAAAAGATATTGATAATTAATCAGATGTACGAACAGTAGACTGCCATAATACATGTAATTATGACGGATCGACAAACTCTCTTATGATGAGCTCGCCATTTCACAAACCGATTCATTAAACTGTAGGCTATGTATGCTTATGCCGACAAGATACAACAACTACAACAACAGCAATATTATTGATTCCGATGCTGCTGCTAATGATGATGATCGCGACGACGAAGACGACGACGACAACGATGCTGCTGCTGCTGATGATGAAAATGGTTGTAATGGGGGTGATGATGGTGATGATGATGATGATGATGATGATGATGATGATGATGATGATGATGATGATGAAGATGATGATGATGATGATGATGATGATGATGATGATGATGATGATGATGATGATGATGATGATGATGATGATGATGATGATGATGATGATGATGATGATGATGGTGATGATGATGACGACAATGACGATGTCTCTGATCTGCAAATGTGTGCTTTTTAAATCAGTAGCATTCCCCCTCCCCCCGGGAGAAAAAAGTGGGGTGGGCACTGGGCAGTAGGAGTGCGAATGGGGTCAAGTGGGAGTAGAGAAGTAGGAAATTGGCCGTGAGCGGGGCGAATCCAAAATTTTCCGGGCACGCCGGGTACCCCAGCCAGTTATCCTATAAAGATGAGTTGTCCTAATAAAATCCATTGTGTTATTAAGACCTATTGTCATTTGATTTAGATTCATTAACAAGCTGCGAGAATCGAGCGGACTTCCCGCCATCAAATACCAAGGCAACTCTCACGTGCCACTCGTTGCCATGGACAACATCGACACGTTCAACAAGGCAGCGGTGGAGTATGGAGTCTCGGAATCTGCCACGTTCCCTAGCAACGACCTCTATGAAGCTCACAAAGCAACATTCGTCAACGTCATTAACTGCATAAACAAGCTTGGTCAAGCGGTAAGATTTATACGTGCTGCATACATACATACATACATACATACATACATACATACATACATACATACGTACGTACGTACGTACGTACGTACATGCATGCATGCATGCATGCATGCATGCATGCATGCATACATACATACATACATACATACATACATACATACATACATACATACATACATACATACATACATACATACGTACCTAAATACATGCATACATACATACATAATTATTCATACAGATGAAATTCATTATAACATTAATGGTTGTTCTATTAATTATACTTGAGAATTAAGCAGGCCTCTGCTTGCACTTGAGGCCAAAGTGCTTGTACTCGTACTTTTGCCTTGGACCTCTGTACTCATACTTTGAATCTAGGTTGGATTCCTCTATTGTCTGGCACTGTGTCCTTGCGGTTCCACAATCCACTGCCAGCACGGTCATCAGCTAGAACAGGGCTCTCTCTCTCTCTCTCTCTCTCTCTCTCTCTCTCTCTCTCTCTCTCTCTCTCTCTCTCTCTCTCGCTCTCTCTCTCTCTCTCTCTCTCTCTCTCTCTCTCTCTCTCTCTCTCTCTCTCTCTCTCTCTCTCTCTCTCTCTCTCTCTCTCTCTCTCTCTCTCTCTCTCTATCTCTATCTCTTTCTCTCTCTGTCTCTCTGTATCTCTTTCTCTGTTTGGAATTACCTCCCTCTAACCTGGGTTCTCCTCCCGGGACCTTTAATAAACTACACAAATTTTCCTCTTCGGCCGTGCTTATGTCAGGAGCGCCTCTGAATGGTTATCTTTTAGAGGGGCTATATAAATTAAATAGATTGATTCACTTTAGATGTATCTAGTTTATTTATCGGAGTTTACTTATAAACCACAATTAGAGTGAGATGTGTCTCCTCCTCAGGGAACACTTTTATCTCTTTTCACCTGAAAAGTACTGCTGTTCCCTCTGCATGATCTGGGTCGGCAGCGCCTATGAACAGTTATTGATTGAATGATTGACTGATGGATCGATTGATTGATTGATCAATCGACCGATTGATTGATTGGCTAATTTATTTATTTGTTTGTTGATGATTGATTGATTCATTGATTGATTGACCGACCGACCGATTGATTGATTGATTCTGTTCCCTCTGTTTCTTTCAGGCGAATAAGAAAGGATTTAGTCCGGCGCACGATTACGTCGAATGGCCGCAGCAAAGCAACGATGTGCACACATAGTATGGAACGCCGTCGCCTTCATAATTGCATCGATTCTAACTATAATCGAAATTACTAAAATCCTCGATGACACTTTTGCGGCCGAATCTGGTCCGAACCCGAGAGAAAATTTGCAGTACTTTCCGTTATCATTATGTATGTCGCGAGAGGTGTATGTAGATTGTCTGCCTTTGCTAAGTACTAGAATTTGCTATTAATAATAATAATTAAAGAAAACAATATTTATCACGACAATAGGACCTGCTTTTCATGAATGAAAAACCTAGACATTGTTGTGATTCAAAGTGATTGGTTCGGCGTACAATCGTCCGACTGAAGAAATCAAGATAGGAAGGAGCTATAATGCATGTGATGCCCGTACAATTCGGAGTAGACAATTCGGAGCGGATAATTCGGAGCGGACAATTTGGAGCGGATGGACGAAATGTGTTGTTTAAATAGAAGTTGGCTTGATGAAAAAAATTGTTGCTTTAATAGAAGTTGGATTGGTGGAAATAAGTCTTGCTTCAATAGAAGTTAGGTTGATAAAAATGTTGTTGCTCAAAATAGAATTTGGATTCATGAAAATATTGTAGCTTGAATAATAGTTAGTTAAATAGAAATTGCATGGTTTTGAGGAAGCAACTGTGGCTCGATTAGAAGTTGTGTTGATGAAAATAAGTTCTGCTTCAATGGAAGTTGGAGTGATGAGAATAATTCTTGGTCGCTCCGAATTGTCGGGCTCCGAAATGTCCAGCTCCGAATTGTCCGGCTCTGAATTGTCCGGCTCCGAATTGTCCGAATACCAAAAAAGTTAGACTCAATGTACGAATGCATCAAGGTATGCAGTGTTCGTATGCACGTGTACATCTATGTATTCTTCACAAAAGGTGAGAAAGTAATATGTATAATGTATGTATGCAAGTATGTATTTCTTTAAGTCTGACCGTAGATCAGGGGTTCTCAAACTTTATTTTTATTGTACCCCCAAGCAAAAATATCGAACGATGGCGTACCCCCAGCAAAGTCAGATCAGAAAAATGCCATTGCGATGTCCTCTGGCAGTGACAACTAAAAGTCCATTTAATCATTGGTGACATCGTTTAGGCCTAACCCCTAAAAAGGGAGCAAAATCTAGTTTTGATTCATTTAATTTTATCAGCAATTTTAAAATGAAAAATTGTTCTATAACCCCTGAAAAAAAGAGGAAAGAGCTGACCTATTATGCTGTGCACAGCCTTGTTCAGATTAGCACAGATTTACAATATCTGGTTTAACATTTGTCAATTTCAAACGCAAATTTACCCCATGTTTGTTTTTGATGGCAAGAATAGTTAACAGTTTCACCCAGATATGACGTGCTGAAAGGAATCACACAATTTAAAGCTCGACCAGAAATTAATAATTTGGCCAATTCAAATCTCTGCTATTTGAGCTCTATAATATATAGTCTGAGATATTCTGACTTTGGTACTTTCAACCATTTATACAAAAGGCCTATTTGTTTCAAAATTATAGTAATAGACCTAAACATAATTATGCTGCATGCACTGCATTGTATGTGAGTCTATTTATATGATGTGAAAGAAAGAAATGACGATGCTGTTATATGTTGCAACGTGAAAAATCACTGCTAGTGAAAGAAAGATGGACAAAGTCCATAAACTCAAAGAAAATTTATATTTCTGGAATTTTTCGCGTACCCCTTACCGGCGCCTGGCGTACCCCTGGGGGTACGCGTACCACAGTTTGAGAACCCCTGCCGTAGATTATATTTATGTATGCTAGTGTTTTTTGTACGTATGGATGTTGTGTTCGTGGCTTATAGAAGACATAAAAAGCTGACTAACCACAGTTTCCAAGGTCAGTCTTGATTCGCCACACTGGGGCCACAACGGGGCCAGCAAATCGTCTTTCTTCGGTCAAAGGCTACATGTGGGGGGACTAGGACTGTTCCTAGTGAAAGAGGATTTTTCTGCTGCTGGTTCCAAATTTTGGAACTTTCTTCCTCGTGTCATTTCGTTTTCTGCTGAAGACTTCCACCTTTCCAGATTGCTTATCGACCAATGGGCGGAGACTTCTGGTGGGGGGGTGGCGGGTCAGGGGGACAGTCCCCCTCAATGTGTGTGGTGGAGGACCGTCCATGCATTTGTCCCACGCCCCACCCCCACCCCCAATGGCGTTAAGTGTTAGGATATGTACACTTTATGAATGAACAAACTTGGTGACGTTATTACGTTAGAATGACTTTAAAAAGGTCATCAACTCTTTGGACGGAAGAAAATGGAGTTTTTTCCTGGAGATATTGGCCAGATGGCTAAAAAAGGAAAAAACTAATGAAAGGTCATCAGATTTTTCGACGAAAAACCAACGAAAATTGCTTTGACCCAAAACCAAAAATATTTACTTCCTTAAAAAATGTCTGTATCCGCCCCTGCCTGTAACTGTATTCTGTATATGTGCTCTGTCTCTTTGTTTGTCTCTCTGTCTGTATGTCTATCCCTTTCTAAATCTCTCAATGACTCACCCACTCACTCTATCTGTCTAGCTCCATATTTCTATTTCTCTATAAGAGTCAGACTCAGATAATTTGTAAGGACCTCGAAACGGATTAAGAGTAAAACCTGATGGCCCCATTTGTTCTGCCCCCGGACCCAGTATAGTAGACTTAGAATGGATTTCAAGGCAAAGATGTACTACTACAGGAACTCGTGAATCTACGAAAAACTAACCAAGGCTCAATGTTCACTGGTTACGAAGAGCCTTGACCTGATCAGCTGTTGCATTACTCATTGAGTACTTGTGAACTTGGTTTGAAAGATGAGGAGATGACATTTTTATTACCCATCAACCTTTCGCAGGCGGCAGAAGGAAGCCATGCAAGAAGAACATCTTAACTTCGCTTTTTTGTCTCTGAGTATATCTATACCTCCCTCTCTCTCTCTCTCTATTTCTCTCTGTCTCTGTCTCTGTCTCTGTCTCTGTCTCTGTCTCTGTCTCTGTCTCTGTCTCTGTCTCTGTCTCTGTCTCTCTCTCTCTCTCTGTCTCTCTCTCTCTCTCTCTCTGTCTCTCTCTCTCTCTCTGTCTCTCTCTCTCTCTCTGTGTTTCTATCGCTCAGTTAATCTTTCTCTGTAGGCCTATCTTTCTCACTCCAGCAACATGACATCTATCGCACTTTACTATTCCCTTTCTTTCTATCTCTATCTGTGTCTTTATCTCTGCCTCTGTCCGTCTGTCTCTTTGTCCGTCTCTCTGTCTCTCTCTATTTATGTAGATATATATCATCTTCTCTTGATACCAAATAATTGAAACACGTGATGTCATAGACATTCTGTTTAATTGGCCTTTAAACTAACAAGGATAAAATACTTCATTAATTCCAACCAACAATGATAGCAACGTTAAGATACGATATCTTTGTGTGATTAGTCTTTCCTGAGATCAATCTGGAAATATAAGTCTTTGCAAGATCAACTTATAGTTTACAACGAAAAATTTGCTAATCGAACTGAACGTTATTTCCGCCTTCGTTTTAAAACCTATAGCGTTAGAACCTCCTCGAATTCCTTTCAACCTGAAGTGGTAAACCCTAAGACGAAGAGAAGGAGGATGCGAAAAGAGGATGGAAAAGTTGTTCACTTGTTCCCGACCACGAGGAAGAGATGCAATCTAGATGACCAACCAGTGGCGTAGCCAGGAATTTATGATGGGGGGATTTGGGGGTTATATGGCCTGGCCGGATGCCCTTTCTGACATCAACCCAGCAGTATTACAGTGAATAAAAAGGGAATAAAGCAACAAAGTGAATAAAGTAAGAAAAACAATTGTTATTACAATCAATTGTTTTGTTTTTTCTTATCTAAGTGTATAAATAACCTTTAAGAAAACTTTTTCCCTAGGTCAATGAGGGGTTTTAAGCCCCCCGAAACCCCCTTGTCTACGCCACTGTGATCAACGTTTAAGAAGCATGAAGATTACGATTACGATCATCAGCGCCCGCAGATATAAAATATTTATGTAATGTAAAAATGTAATCGTGATCGTTGTATTGTATTGTATTGTGTGCAAAGAGATGTGTTTTGCCCCTGCATGAGGGAAAAAATTTGCAGGAGGTCACAGCGCAAAAAATGTAAATAAATGTTAAGCAAGATATTATGAATATGGATATTTTTCAGAGAGGATTCTAAACGTAAATTTCTCTGTCACTCTGCGTGTCATTAATATCGTTAGCGCTTTAATGCGAAGAAATTTGTTAAAAACTCAAAGTAGCCTACTGATAAAAACTATTTGTCGGTTCATCAGTGGGGAGAAGTAACTCCTTCTCTTGCCCCTATGTGCGGGCGCCCATAACTTCATAGTTGCGATTACGAATGGATTAGTCTTCATAAGCGACGACTCTTATATGCATAATTGATCATCATGGATAAAATATGCTCGTGTACATTGGCGAATAATGAAGAACCGTTCAAGGTCGGTTCGTGCATGTTCGTATCTTTGGCATCGTTCTCTTTGGCAACCGCATCTCGGTTGCTGCAGCAGGTAATCGCCATCATCCGTCGCAGATCAGAAGATGTGCATCTCAACGAAGTTGTCTCTGTTCTTGAAGAATTCGCCCCAACCGTCGTCGTTGAATGCCGTGGTCGCCGCTGCCAGCCTCATCTTCTTGCGAGGATGAAACGCCGCATCTTCAGTTGCACCAGCAGCAGGAACAGCAGCAGCAGCAGCAGCCGGGAAGGTGATGGAGGTGATGGAGGTGGTGGTCATGTTGGCATCACCGGTGCCTCCCGCAGCCGAACTTCTCGTCCTCTTTCTGTTCACAGCAGATAAGATGAGATAAGATAGGATAGGATAGGATAGGATAGGGTAGGACAAGGCAAGGCAGGGCATGGCAGGACAGGATAGGATAGGATAAGATAGGATAGGATAGGATAAGATAGGATAGGATAAGATATATGATAGGATAGGATAGGATAAGATAGGATAGGATAGGATAGAATAGGATAAGATAGGATAGGATAGGATAAGATAGGATAGGATAGGATAGAATAGGATAGGACAATGCAGGGCAGGACAGGACATGGCAGGATATGACAGGATAGGACAGTAGGATAGGATAGGATAATGTAAAGTAAGATAAGATAAGATAGGAATATTCTTTATTTGACGATTTGTTCTTACAATGATGATACTGTTACCTTGTATACTTTTGGCTCAATAAATTGATGGTTATCGTCATGGCAATATTACCAAAGCAATTTCCTGAAAAGAAAATTGAACGCAACAGAGATTTGGTGCAAAGACACCGAAACCCTGTCCTAAGTTCTCAAGTGTGACACGTCTAGGCCTACTTGCTGGGGTTAGTCTATTACTGAAACTTTTTTTTATTAAACTCAAAACTGTTCTTTTTGCCGTGCTAGAGTCGGGAGCGCTTCTGAGTAGTCCCCTTGAAGAAGCGCTGTATAAATTCTTGAATGAATGAACAGAGAGACAAAGACTGACCTGGTGTCATACACCTGAATTTTATCGACCCCCGGGCGGGGCTTCATAGTCTGAGTCTCGATCCCCATCAGTCCGCGCAGAAGCGACGACAGAAAAACAGTCTATGGATGACGTCGAAAAGAGTTAATGAGAGAGAGAGTCAGTGATGAGGCGCGTTTCGTCGATTCAAGAACCGCAGTACTTGGCTCTCGAGTTGCGGCGCTTCAGACAGGCACTGTGGTCGTTGAAACCAAGGGTAACGAAGACAACGATGCTACAGTTGATGCTGTTGGTAATGTTGTTTCCGGCGGTACTGGTACTGGTGCTGGTACTGGTGCTGGTGCTGGTGCTGGTGCTGGTACGGCGGCTCCTCGGAGATGTAGTGTCAACCGTTTTCGCGCACGGAGTATGAGAACTACTCATTTAAGACTGACAGATGTGGCGATGCCTGCGCAAATAGATTTTATTTATTTATTTTCAATTTATTTGTTGCGTATTAAATACGTAATAAATAAATTTAAAATAAAAAACAGATAATAAATAAATAAATTGAATAATAAATTTTATTATTGGCAAAGAAGTGGCCTATAAGGAGACAATAGGTGCCCCTGAAGGGAAGACCCCATACGTAAGAGGCCCAGAAGTTCTTAATTATAATTAGAGAATATAGTGTTCACATTGGAAGATTTGAGAACGTCCTTGAACATTCTAGACAGTAGTGGTTTAGGATTAACAGGATCGAGTAAACACCACCCCACGGTCCCACCCCATCTAAATCCTGGCTTCGGCCGTGGATATTGTGATATATATATATATAGCATATAATATATAATATACAGGTGGTAACAAAAACCTTACCAAAACCAGCGCAAGTTATTACATTCTTTATTGTTATACCAAATGCACATCCGCTATTAATTGTAAGAAGAACCTATATGGTATAATTATCTATATACAGATCTTGGTAGACTAATTTTTCAATTTTGAAGATTAGGCCCACAAGTATTAGGCTATAACGCTGTTCTGGAAATGCGTTGAGAACTTCAAATAATAGAGAAAATGACGAATTCAACTCACTTGAAAGATACATGAACGTCGCTGTGAAGAGAACGGCGAGGATCAGAGACAAAAGAGATCTCTTGCAGCAGGATCTTCTCCTTCTTTGTGTAGCAATAATAGACGAACACATCAACACCAACTTACTTCTGAAGTCGAACGAATGCGGAGAGATCGACTTGCTTTTATAGGATGTCTAAGCGACACAGGGAACCCCCTCCCAGACGCCAGAGGGGCACAAGGAAAACACCCACCATTCTCAGCAGAACTTTGATCACGATCAAGCCATTGTTTACACGTTGTATGCAAGCAAAGGTCGAGGAGGCATCATAAAGCAGACCTACTGTAGATTAACCTATATAAATAAGCGATTATATGTGCGCATGTATAGCTACACGTCTGTGGTTCGTGTGACATGCAGTCACGGGTACGAAGGTCCAGGCCCTTTACTGTGAGAAGTAAATCAACCCTGAGCAGAGAGATCCAACGCCCTTCTACGAGGCAGATACAGTGCGTCCAGAGAAGCGACTCTCACGAGGCAAATTAAGGCGGCCAGTGAACGAGAGACCCCATGGTTCAGTAGCAGTTTCCACGGTCATTTAGAACGGGGTTCAAATTCATTCCAGGGTAAAAAATTTAGCCGAGATTTCAGTGGAGCCCTACGCCTCCAAGGACTCTGTACTACAGGACTGGTTACTTGTGAACATTTTGTGGTCATCCATTTCAATCTCAGCCATAGATGTCGTCCCACTTAAAATTCCGTTTCTAATAGGCTACTAAAGATATGTTTTGAATCTCCAGAGGCATTTTTTAATTTTGCAAACATAATTATTCGTCAATCTGCCTTCATAGATGTAACTAATTGAATGCCTTTATTTTGTAAAAAAGTTGTTAAATTTTCCGGAACTCCGTTTATAGCCAAAAAACTTGTACAGGTCGGTTAAAGAAGAAGAAACCAGACCTGTGTATACAGAGTCCTTGCTACGCATCCTAACCAACTCAGCTACGATGCGTATACACTGTCGGTGGAAAGATAAGACGGCAAGGGAGAGTACTGACCAACAGACCCCATAATGCCAAGGCTGAGAAAATGAAGTCGCTAGCACTCCATGCCAGTGCTAATCTATACATCTCCAGGGGGAAGTTTCCATCCCAGAAAGGAAATTTCCTTCCCCAGAAAAATTTGACACAAACAGAAATTTTCCCTCCTTCTCCCATCACAGGAGAGGACAGATTAAGCACTGCCCTATGCCGATGGCTACCTCAAGGCCAGCACTTCCTCCTCGTCTTCCGTCGCAATTTAGCAAGCCAGTTGTGTTACGCGCTTCAAGGGCAGCCATGGAAACTAACTGAGTTCAATTTGATGTAAAATTAGCCGTGAGCTACAGCAATCAAAATGGGTTGGCCGTTGAAATCCTAGGAGGCTGCCTGATTTTACAATAGTTCTTAATAGTATTGGTCGGTGAGAACGAGGACTTTGAGGGGGACCCACACCTCATAGCCGTGAGGGGGGTGTTAACAACTTAGTAAGTGATTGCCTGCAGAGGTTATACCATCACTGGTGAAAGTTATGCTGAAGTACCACCTACGGTGCTGCGCGAGGTGGGAAGGCTCTGCAGGAACCCTGAAAAGCTGGCTAACGTGGGTGGCAAAGACCTGGGCAGCAGCAGGTCTTGTATCATGGTAAGGCGGAAGACGGTCCTTAATAGCCATTAATGGTTTACACATGAAAAGGTTGTTCGAAGTGTATATTATACATAAAGAACAGCCACTGCGAGGTGGAAAGACGAGGGAAGCTACCACCTTATTTTCCCAATCAGCAACATGGACAGTCACAAGGCGTGTCCATGAAGCGACCAACCCTCGAATCGAGGATGGTTAAAGACAAGACAAGACAAGGTGAGGACGAGAAAAACCAGGTCATGACAGTTTCGTTCTAGGTTTTTGCTTGGATGTAAAAAATCGGTATTATTTAATTGCAAGTGAGTACCGGTATAATATATTATACCAAACGCGTTAAGGAAGGCAGCGAATGCTTGCAAGCGTTTCACATCTCCCACAATGTAGCATCTGCCTGAGGCTCCTCAAATCGCTGGACAGCCACTCTGTTTCATAAATCACTCAAGTCAGTTTTGTCTAGCGAAGGTTGGGGCGCCTCTGAGTAGCTTTCTTAAAGTAAAAGTTCATAGAATGAAAGAGTGAATGATTGAATGAATGAATTAGTAATATGTGTCTAGAGTTATACTATGTCTAAGGTTTCCACTACCAACTTAGTCACACATTCATACCACGTGCCACACCCCAGAAAGAGTGTCCTGTCGCCTGTCTCTTGACATCTCCACAGTATTTGACATCATTGATCACAGCCTCCTACTCCTACTCCTCCTCCTACTACTACTCCTACTCCTCCTTGTCCTCCTCATATCTTCTTGGTTTGACTTTTCTGGCACAGCACTGCTTTGGTTTCAGTTCTACTTGTTTTTTCAGATTCTTCCTCCATTTCATGAGAAGATCAACAAGACTGCATGGCGGATTTTTAGATTTTCTACTGGTAGGCTACCGCAACAGTAGAAAGTATATAAATCTAAGGAAACCCGGTAAGCGTTTGCAAACCTCACACCACGTGACACCAGAACATAAATATATATGTGTGTATATATAGGCAAATACCTATACATATACATTGAGAGCTTAGAAGTAGGCCAACTATGTATATCACTTCCACGAAGTCCTCATTTGCACATACCACAACAATCCGGCGAAAAAACAACCTATATCTCTAAAAAGAATGCCCGGCTTCAGCTGTCTATCCCGACCAGAAATCTAGAGTATGACCTGACCCAAAAAGCCTGGGAGCTCATTTGCCATAGCGCCTCTTTATATATACATATATACATATATAATATATATAATATATAATATATATATAGAGAGAGAGAGTAAGCTCGTAACCCAGACTCAGGTTTTAATTAGCTGTTTTTCTCAGCTATATACATGTACAGCAAGAAAACTGGAGCTGATTCTACACGTGCTAGAAATCAGACCACAGTGAGAGGTCGTAGATTTGCGTATATTTACAATGACCTTGCCGTGCTCTGTATATATTTGACCACTTAAGAAGCGTTGTAAAAGTTGGTTTTATGTGTTACACAAGTTCTTAAAACGACCACATGGCTATGTTTAGCGCCTTGTGACTTTATGCATGCAAGGGTATTTTCATAAGTAGGTCGATATAACTATGTATGCATATATGTATCTCGCTTGGTTTTACAGCTTCTCTAGCTTTTACACATCCGCTTGCTTTTGCCTGTCTTCTTGTTTTTGCTTTTCCTGTTGCTTTTGATAACCCTCGTGCTATTGCCTTTTATCCTACTTTTGCCTTCCTCTTGCTTTTGCTTCTCCTCTTGTTTTTACTTCTCCTCTTGCTTTTGCCTTGTTCTTGCTTTTGCTTTCCTCGTGTTTTTAATTTTCTTCTTGTTTTTACTTCTCCTCTTGCTTTTGCCTTCATCCTGCTTTTGCATCTCCTCTTGCTTTTACTTCTCTTATTTTTACTTCTCCTCTTGCTTTTGCCTTCCCCTGCTTTTGCTTCTCCTCTTGTTTCTAATTTTCTTCTTCCTTTGCTTCCTCTCTTACTTTTGCACCTCCTTTTGCTTTTGCATGTCCTCTTGTTTTTGCATCCCCTCTTGCTTTTGCCTTTCTCTTGCTTTTGCCTTCCTCTTGCCTTTGCCTTTCTCCTCTTGTTTTTAATTTTCTTCTTGCTTTGCTTTCCCTTTTACTTTTGCATCTCCTCCTGCTTTTGCTTCTCCCCTTGCTTTTGCATCTCCTCTTGCTTTTGCCTTTCCTCCTGCTTCTGTTGTTGCTTTCCTCTTCTTTTTACTTTGCTATTCTTTGCTGCATGCATCTGCGATTTCGAGCCG
>OX457053.1:12727756-12995256 GCA_949752735.1 Lumbricus terrestris | reverse complement strand
GACAAAGATGTAACAGACCCTTCTTGGTAAAAGCTAAACCTCTCAGTTCAACGGATTTGTCATTTGTCTGATTTGTCTCATCCTAACCTGACGAACTTTAGCGATAGTTGCGGACGTGAGTAGTTTGGTGTTTATCCATCCTACGACAGCTGAACAAAACGACTGGTCTTAAGATTATCCAGTCTCTCTCAGCATTCGCACGTAGGCCCATGTAAGTCTGAACAATTCGCAATTTGTCTCTGTCCTTGCGAGGAAGACAGAAAAACGGACAGAGAGAGAGATAGAGACAGAGAGGGAGACAGAGAGGGAGAAAGTGAGAGACTGAGAAAGACAGAGAGGAAAGCCACGCTGATGATTTTTCATTAGCCTACACTTTGACCATTCAGAGTACTGATTTTTAACGATGCCAACCAGGGGTTGAGATTTCTGTCATTGTCATGTGGGAGAATACTTGCCTTTGAAATCGACCTTCAACTCTTGATTATTTATTCTGGATAATTTAAGACCTAAAGTGTCGACTATCAATCCAGGCTCTCCTCTCTATTCACAGTTTTTTAAAGAAAAAATTCTCTGGCAGATCGGTACTTTTTATACTGTTACCAGTTACCTCCAACTGCCGACTAATTGATCGCTGATCGCCTCTGTTGTTTCTACCTACGTGCTGCCTATTGTCTTGCACTGGCTTCCTATCTCTCAGCGAATCTCTAACTGATGTCGTTATATATGGCTGTCTTCTTGGTTCTGTTCCGTCCCAGCAGTGTATATATAGACTCTGTTGTCCAGTGTTCAAGCCTCTCGTCCGCAGAGTTCTTTCCCCAAGACCTCGACCAGAGCGGAACGTTTGGTATATGCATAGTGTATACAAACATATGTATGCATACAGGTATCTGCACTAACATAAATTATATATATATATATAAATCTCTGTATTTATCTACATATATTTATCTTTATATTTATCTACATAAATTATACTGTGGGGCGCAGTGGTGTAGTGAGTATGTTCGTTGCCCTGCAGCCGGAGAGTTGCATGTTTGAATCCACCCTCAAGCCGACGCGTAGGGACCTTGGGCAAGTCCTTCACTCGCAATTGCTCAGCGCTTCGGCGTGAAACTCCAATTCAGCGTCCGCGCTGTAGTCGGGAGAGCTTCTGAGTAGTAATCTTGACGGAGCGCTATAACAAGTGCACATATACATATACACATATAGTCTAATTATGTACTCTCTTCTTAAGACAGTTTTATTTGGCCGCGCTGGGGTTTGGGAGGCTTTGGAGGGCTTCTGAGTAGTATATGCTACCATTGAAAAGGCTCTATGCTAATCTATATTTAATGAATGGATACACTTGACATACACACATAACATTACTAATCTGATCAAATCCAATCGCATCCTTACAGCCACATAACTTTCTCAGTGTCTAATCTGAAATCAGACATTAAGACATGAATTACGATGTGGCCGGTATTAGACCTGGGAGTCGACCCCAATAAGTCGACCCCAGTCGACTTGGTCATCCCAAGTCGGGTCGGGTCGTTTCTGCTCACCGCAACTGACCCCAAGTCGAATTTTGTAGATAGAAGTCACTTGAAGTTGTTTTTACCTCAAGTCGACTTAAACCGACTTGAGACACAAACACAGTTAAATTTGTCATTTCAAACCAATGATTGTGACAACATTTAAGCAGCTTTTGTCGCCTAGTGTGTTTACATGAATGAATGAGGCCTTTGCTAAACAGAAACTTAGGCTAGGCTACTGACTATTTTGCCGGTAGGCTATCGTGCAGACTGCCGTCTGCCGATCTATTCATATAATTTGCAAATTTATGCTTAAACGTCACGCTTAGGAAATAGGCATGCGCTTAATTAAAATGGTAAACCAAAATGTTACTAAAATATTAGCACGCGTGCTTATCAAGCAATCAGTGAACTTCTGGTGGTCAGTGAATTCGGCGCAAAGAAAGCTGGATCTACAAGGCCTATAATAAATCGATAGTTTGGCGCTACTGTGGAACGCTGCATCTGGAGTTGTCTGCAGACGGAAAAACTATTGTAGGGCCAATTGGACAATGAAAGACTTTACTGTCAGTGAGTAGGCCGAGTAGCTGTAGTAGCCTACTGTAGGATGATGCGCTTGCAATGCTATAGCCTATGCTAAGTTGCGAAATGATGTTAGTGGCCAAATAATTATGAAAACAGAATTACAAATTATAGTCTTATCATAACACGCCATTCAGTGCAACCATGCAGTCCGCAGTCCGCTATTTTATCTCAGACCTTGAGCTTTTTACAAATTTAGTTAATATTAATATTAAAAAAAAATAATAATGAGTGTAATCTGAATAATCACAGACAATGGACAAGTTAAAATTCATAGGCCTAATAATTTGCCGTTGCGTTGTCTAGGTTACTATAGATGGCCCAAAGCATCACAAAACCATTCAAACTGAAACACAAACAGCTTGAAATGGGCTTAATAACACTTTAACAAATTCATGCTTCAATTAAGTGTTGAGGCATCATTACTCATTTGTAGACCTAAATGAAATTGATGCTTGCAGGAAAATTGGCTTGACTTCTTGCATTAGTAGCCGTAGGCTACATAGGCTAGACCTAGGCTAATGGCTATAGTATACCATGTCAGAAGTCGACTTCAAGTCGGAAGTCGGTTGTTTTTCTGCCAAGTCGGGTCAAGTCGTTTTGACGCCGAGAAGTCGACTTCAAGTCGACCTCAAGTCACTTTAGGGTCAAGTGGGGTCAGATTAGCTGACCAAAGTCACTCCCAGGTCTAGCCGGTATGTATTGTATATACCTGTCTGCTGTAAAAAAAGTCAACGCATTAAAACGCAGACGGTATAATTCTTCGAAACTGCATGCGACGCATTACACAAAACACTTGGAGTCGACACAAAATGGCATAAATAACAACAAGTGCATGATGTCTAGTAGTACACACGAGGGTCGTACAGTATACGACCCACGATCAGCTGCCGTAAAATATTCAGAGAAGCATGAAAAACCGTCGACAACGGTCTCAACAAACGAACGAAGAAAACGTTACAAAAGCGTGACATGTATAATAATGATTAATTAATTCATCACCGGATTTCTGCAACGAGTCTAGGACTCGGATGTAGAACTGCGTGGCACACTGTGTCTGTGTCCTTCAGCGACATCTGTATAGGCTATCTGTGAGCTGAATGGGCGTCCAGGCAGTGGCGTAGACAAGGGGGGTTTCGGGGGTTAAACCCCCCCCCCAAATTGGCCAAGGAAAAAGGTTTTTAAAAGGTTATTTATCCACTTAAATTCTTTAAAAAACCAAAACAATAGCTTGCTGTAACAATTGTTTTTCTTACTTTATTCCCTTTGTTACTTTATTCCCTTTTATTTACTGTAATACTGTTGGGCTGGTGTCAGAAGGGGCATCCGGCCAGACCAAAAAAAAAACATGAAAAATTCCTGGCTACGCCACCGTGTCCAGGTCCACAACTGCAGGACTATGGGTTCAAATCTCCAAGTGAGGGAGTGCACTCACAGACCGATTCGAACAGACCGCAAGTTTCAGTCACCATTAGGCGATTATTGTTTTGAGACCTTCACTCACAATAATGCTCACCGGCATCGCTCGATGTGTGGCGCTAGATGAAGTGTGATTATTATAATAGTGAATGGTTCCTAATTGATTGGAATCCATTTCAGGCCCATTTGACCGCGTATACTGTCTGGGGTAAGGAAAGGACTTAACTGCGTGCGCTTAGTTGCCTCGCCGCCGTCCTTTTGTGGATAGGTGTAGATTTAACACAGTTTCGAAACTAAAGAATAATTTTATCTCAAGATGTCATTAACGAAAACGCAATAAATAAATAAATAAAATTAAACGTAAAAGGAATATTCAAAAAGGCAATTTAAATATAGGTAGGCTGAGATGCATATGACAAAACCCAAGGGAAATTCAATTAACGGTCAGGCCCGTTACGAAGTCGGCTTGAAACTACCAGTGCACACAGGAATAAACCTATGCTGATAGGTATAGGACGATTTGTCCATAAAAACCAAGACAACAAATTCTTTACATGATATCTGTCACAGTAGTCTTATGTCTAACTTTACAATTAGACATTTCTTGGTTGTGGGGCACAATGCCCACTCACAGCTCTATCATATACTGTGGCCAGATTGCCACCATGACATCTAGACGCGTCCTCCACATAGGCATAGGAGGATATGAAGTCATTTGACATGAAGGCAATCCAGTGGGCGAAGATGACTTGGTCATCCCTGTTAATGCATAAATTATATATGCGCTACAAAAGCCACGGAGCAGTCGTTGACTGTCCGTCGTTGGAAGGCAAACGTTTGCAAATGTTAGATGAAAAATGTTAAGCTGCCTCTAAAGCATGTAAGGCAAACGCAGTGGATGATGAATCTGGTGACATCTGGTGACATATGGTGACATATGGTGACATCTGGTAACATCTAGTGACATCTGATGACATCTGATGACATCTGGTGGCATCTGGTGACATCTAGAGAGAATCGATGCAAGATAGGATGATATTAAAATTGATAACATTGAAGCGATTGACGTATAAGTCTACCATGCACTAAAATTGAATCGGAGGCACTTTTGCAAGTGCAACGCCTTTGCATGACCATTTTTTAAAGACGCACTAATTTCCATTTTACATTTCCAGACAGAATATTTTGCCAGAGTTTGCTCCATGATCGCATTGTATCTTAATTGAGAATGCATGAAATCAAGATTCCCCACTAGTGGAAGATCTAGGTAGGCTACGAAGCTCCTCTTTCTCAGCGTGACAGCCCCGAGAAAATGTGAGAGAATGTGAAAGCGTTCAACAGCGGAGGGGTGAATGTAGAACAGTAACCGAGATAGGAACTGGCTATTTATAAATGCATGCCGAAAAGAGACGCATAGCATGGTCATTGGTCACTCACAACGCAGGTGCACCGTGCAGTCATATAATGATGTATTCTTTTATATGTAGGTCTAATGATGCAGGAAGCGATACAGTAACAATGTTCTGCTGTATGAAAGTGAAGGGCATGATGGTGTCGCCCTGGGACCACGATTAAAAGAAATAATATCAGCTGATTATCTTGTGTGAGGATTCTGCAGGTCTAATAATTGTATTGTATTGTATTGCCGGTGACGATTTATAAAGCGCTTCTCTCATAAAAAAAACCTTTCAGAAGCGCCCCCAATGAGATCGACTCCGAGAGAAACGGATGGATTATAGACGACAGAAGTATGAGGCTAGGCTACCAGAAAGAATGGCTGAGCAAACTGATGAGGGATATTAGTTGTCCATTTCAAAGCGAAGGGCCTGTGCAGACAAAGGATCTGGATTGAGTCATGGCGGTTGGAAACAAGGAACTAATGCGCCAAGAACGATCGCAGACCCGATGACAACTGATTGCCATGGTATAGTAAACTGAAAGTCATGGAGACAAATTGAACATCGTGTGAATGTGATATGTGTCGTGGTAGCATAATGCACTAGACATTGGTAGTAATAGATATTTATCGTGGTCTCAGCGAGAGTTTGATCGACCTGAGACAATACTACAGCATGCATGCTCGTCACACTGAATTTGGCTACCTGTGTGTGCGTGTGTGCGTGCGTGTGTGCGTGCGTGTGTGCGTGTTTGTGTGCGTGTGTGCGCGCGCGCGTGTGTGTGTTTGTGCTTGCGTGTGTGTGTATGCGTGTGTGTGTGTGTGTGTGCGTGCGCGTGTGTGTGTGCATTTGTGTGTGTATATGTGTGTGTGCGTGTGTGTGTGCGTGTGTGTGCATATATTTGCATGTTGTTTAGAGAAGGCCATTTACACAGATCTGCCTGCTGGTGTAGGCTAACTGGTGCACTAGCAAAGACACAACTTTACGAAAAGACTCCACATAAATAACCATTACATAACATCCTAACGAGTATAGCAGTCTCAATCGTTTGCACAATCGGGATGCCTAGGCTAGGCCTACAACAATTCAAAGTCAGTGTTGGCTGCATGGGCGCCCGCAGAAGTTTCTGTTGGGGGTGGGGGGGGTGGGGTGGGGTGGGGGGGGGGGGCAACACATAACGATCAGGGTCAAATTTTTTGCAAGAGCTTGAAAAAAGAAAACAGGAAAAATTTTAAAAACGTTGGTATCTTTCGCAGAGGTTTTTGAAATGTAAAATTTGAAAAGTTAAAACAATGCTTAAACAAAATCGTAAAAGAGGCAACACCGTGCATGACCTACATGTATATCACAGTAAAATTGTAGAAAATGACGTCGGGTATGCTGTTGGCATTCTTTAAATTCTTATTCAAAGTTAGATTTCTCAGTTTCACCTTTGTATATAATTAATATCGTTAGTGCTATCGCGAAGAAATTTGTTAAAAAGCAAAGAGTAGCAGTTTTAAAAAATGTGTCAATTTTCCATGGTGGGAAAGTGCCCCTCTTGCTCATTTGGTGCGGGTGCCCATGGCTGGCCGCATACAAAAATTATATAATTATTTACAAGCGCCGTGGCATGGTATAAGCAACAATCATAGGCCATCATGGTGTTAATTACACGAAAGGCAATCCACGGAAAGTACACTAGAGAAGGCATATCGGTTAAGATATCCTCTGTTTTAAAAACCTTCCGGTAATACTATGATTGCCACGCAGTCAGTTCGGACTTAAAGTCGACAGGATCTTAACAAAGCGAAGGTACAATCGCAAACGGTACAGAAACTATATACTTCTTCGCAAACGACGTTTTGCTAACAGTCGTATGTACAATGGTTGTATTTTGTAAAGTCTGCTGCAGTTCTTGAAACGGGATTTGCTTTTGATAATAACCATATAAAATAATTGTGTTGATATAAATTTTCAATTGCACATCACGCGAACAAACGTCACATTTACAACATATTAATATTATTATCACACAAGGACGTTTTGAAAAACAATCATAAATAATAAAACTGACAGACAAATAAATAACCTAACTTTAACGGAGAGAGAACACTGAATAACCTGACTTTCAATGCTGGGCCGTTAATTATAAGCTGCCATCTGTTAAGACATAGCTATTGTTAATACTTGTGGCAGACTGTATAGAACGGCAACCAACCACACACTTGTATAAAAAAATTGACTTTTTAAGCCCAACGTTAAGTTATCCTCCACTTCTACAAAAATGGGGCAAAATCCCAAGTTTTTACAATAATACACTGCAATAATTTGAAACTGTCAGTTCATGGGTTCGCCATGGCATGCTATAACGCACGTATTTCAGGCCTACATTTTCCATATAAGCCATACGTAACTATTTATTATATATAAATAATATATATATATACATATTTTATATATAAATTATATATACATATTTTATATATAAATTATATATACATATTTTATATGTTCGACTCCTGAATAGACCAACATGCAAAAGCTAAACATAATAATAATATATATACAGAACGGTGGTTCTCCATAAATTGGAAAGCCAAACAGTCAGAGCCACTGAGTGGCAACGGAGACTTCTCCTCAGTCCGTTTTCCTTCGCTCCGCGATTCGAATTCACGATCGAGAAGGAAAACCTAAGGATTGATCGATCATTGATCGGTGATTGCTCGAATGAGATCGAAGAGATCGAACCATCACCGTGTGTTTCAACTCCTTCCCGAATTCTTCCAGAACCAAGAACCAAGAACGGACGATTAGTTGAGTTTCCGTTCAACCAAACGTATCGCAAGGCCATCCATCGCAACACTGCTTGCAGCAGGTGAACAAAAAAAATCTCCGTCGATTATTATTATCAGTTCGAAAGAGATCGGTCTGTGACTTGGAACAATCCTTCTGGATTGTCGAAAGCTTAGGAGAACGTTCGCGTAAAGACGCAGACGACTGGAGCACTTCCGTTCCGGGGCAAAATACTTCCATTTCCGGTTGTACCAGAATCAAATTTACACAGCGCACTCACAATTCATTCATCCATCGAGACGGTTTAACCATCTCTAGTTCAACCGTCCACGGGTGTTGCTGTTTAAAACCCCGTTGTGCCATAACACAGATGGTTAGTGTCGCCCTCCTCTTCGCTCCAAACTAGGGACTGGCACCTGACCGTCTCTGACATCCAAATTGATCTTTACAACCGACGGCTGTTACAGTAACGGTTACGCCTCCCATGGTCAAAACTTCGAACAACAGTACCATATGGTTTGGGATGACTTTCTCTCTTTAAGGCCCGGCCCTCTGGCGTCTGCTGTGCTGATGGCGCTTCAGGGATTCTTTCTCGGCCGTCGACAGGGGAAGACGGTCGATAAGGTCCGGTCGACGAAGGTGAGACAGCAGCGCCGCCTGGGCGAGAAGCTTCAGGGAGAGGACGGCGAGAAAGCGAGAGACCGGGTAGAGGAGCTGAACGGGGGCGGGGGCGGCCGATGGGGACCTGGGGCGCAGGTAGTAGAGGCAGCGGCCCTCCTGCGAGTGACGCATCGCGTTCTCTATGAATTCGACGATCGTCGACGCTTCGTGGATGTTCTGTTGGGCGTAGAAGCTGAACATCCCTGAATGAAAATAGCAAAGGAAATTAGAAGCTGAACATCCCTGAATGAAAAATAACAGAGGAAATTAGAAGCTGAACATCCCTGAATGAAAAATAACAAATAAAATTAGAAGCTGAACATCCCTGAATGAAAAATAACAGAGGAAATAATCGTCATCGATATTTTCACACGTGATGTTCAAGGGAAGCACAAACGCATGCTAGAAAGTAAGTAAACTTATGTATGTATATCTGTAATGCCTAATAGGTATATTGTACATGTTTGTATGTATTCTATGTCTGTATGTCTGAGAGACACGGGCACCAGCTTAGCCGAAATCGGAGAAACAATCAGGAGCAGAGAAGTTTGGAGGAAATTCATACAGGCCTCATCGTCATATCGATGACGGAAGAGAAGATAGAAGAAGAAGAAGAAGAATGTCTGTATGTGTATGCGTGTGTGTACGTGTGTACGTTCGTGTGTATGTCTGTATGTATGTAAGCATGCATACGTCATGTATGTACGTCTGCATTATGCAAGCATGTATGGATGTAGGTATATTTTTATGTGTATGTATTCATGCATGAGTGAATGTAAGCATTGAGGTATGTATTTGTTTATGCATGTACTATGTATGTGTACATGTATAGTTGTATACGCACAAGTGTATGTAACTATGTATACATGCATGTGAAGTTAAATGCATCAAAAGAAGGGAATTATTCGATTGAAAATGAATGAAAAGTTGTTGACAAATCGAGACAAGCAAGCAGAGAGACAGACAGACAGACAAATATGCAAATATGACAGACAGACATACAGATAGGCAAATATGCAGACAGACAGACAGATAGGCAAATATGCAGACAGACAGACAGACAGTATGACAGACAGATAGTATACCCCGCAGTCGATCGAGTCGTGGGCTACGATCGATTTGGCTCGCGCGACGATCTACTCGATCGACTTTGTCGACTCGCCGACCTCTCGACGACTCGATCGACTTGGCTCGGTCGACGATCGACTCGATCGACTTCATCGACTCGCCGACCTTTCGACGACTCGATCGACTTGGCTCGGCCTACGATCGACTCGATCGACTTCGTCGACTTGACCTAGTTTTGTCTCTTGCTCACCATCTGCAGTTATATGATCTTAAAATGAAATTATACGATAGTAGATCTGTGTCATAAATCTGTGCGTCGTAACAATAAGCCTAATTTCGTATTCTCAGTGAATTTATAGATTTGCACTGTAATCGTAGTGACGTCACAATAGGCCTCGTTTTAGATTATGTAAATGAATCTCAATAATTATTACGGTAGATCTGTGTAATAATCGAAGTTAGTCACAATAGGCATAGTTTATACTCTCAAAATGTACTTCTATAAAAACATATCATTATCCTAATCGAAGTTAGCCACAATAAGCCTATTTCATTCTCAAAATGAACTTCTTTAATAGTAGGTCTGTATCATGAACGAAGTGACGTCATAATAGACCTAATTTCGTTTTCTCAGTGAACTTATTTAATAGTAGAATTGTATTATAATAGAAGTGACGTCATAAAAGGCCCAGTTTTATATTCGCAAAATGAACAGAATAATTATACTGGTAGATCTGTATAATAATCGAAGTGACGTCCCAATAGACCTTGTTTTTATTCTCAATATGCACTTCTATAATAGTACATTTGTCTCATAATCGAAGTGACGTCACAATAGACCTTGTTTATATTCTCAAAATGCACTTCCATAATAGGCCTAGTACATTTGTATCATAATCGATGTGACGTCACAATAAGCGCTTTTTTTAATTCTCGATGTGAACTTATAATATAATAGTAAAATTGCATCATAATCAGAGTGACGTTGCAACATTAATGAAATAATATGACAGCAGATCTGTGTCCTGATCGAAGTGACGTCACAATAACCCTAATTTCGTTTTCTCAGTGAGCTTGTTTAATTGTAGATTGTATCGTAATCGAAGTGACATCATAAAAGGTCCTGTTTTATATTCTCAAAATTAACATCTAGCCTACATGACTTGCATACGGGCATATAATAGTAGATCTGTTTCATGCATAGGCGCAACCACCCTATGGAACCCACGGGACGCGTCCCCCCAACTTTTGAGTGGTCCCCTAGCTTTATTATTATGGTCCCCCCCAACTTTTAGGACGTGATTTATTATGGTCCCCTCCAACTTTTAGGACGTGATTGCGCCTATGGTTTCATGCTCATTTAGAAGCGGATCCAAGGAAGGGGGGCAATCCGGCCATGCCTCACCCCTTTCAGAGATTCGCATATGACGTGGTCCCTCCCTCCATCAGGTTTCAAGAAGCTGTAAATCAACGCAACGGGAACAGGGAGGTGAGAGAGAAAGTATAGACCTAGCACACGACTAAAAAGTCATCAGATTTTAAATAACCGGAGTCGCCACGGGTTTTTAGAAGTTTTTTGGGCGAAAGACTAAAAAAAGATTCTTTCGGCGGAAGACCAACGAAAATTTTGTTCGGTCCAAGACCACAAATTTTGTCCACCCCCTTCCAAAATTTCTGTATCCGCCCCTGTATTGTTCAACTCAAATCGAAAACGTACGTATATATATAGTCAACTTTCACAGTTCCACTAACACGAAATCCCCAGCTGCAAAAAGGATCGTTATCTGAACTTGTGAGCAAAAACTGAATTACGTCATTATATCATGTAGGTCACTTTGAGACTTCAAAAAATACTAGGCCTAAGCAAAATATTTCTAAGTCGAGTGTAATATATTATATGTGGTCGAGTCGAGTAGATGAAACTACGATCGACTCGATTTAGCAAGACTCACGATCGATTCGACTTGCAATAAGTCGACGATTTTTCGATCGACTCGACTTGGCAAGGCTCACGATCGACTCGACTTGCTAGTCGATCAAGTCGACGATTTTTCGATCGACTCGACTTGGCAAGGCTCACGATCGACTCGACTTGCTAGTCGATCGAGTCGACGATTTTTCGATCGACTCGACTTGGCCGAGTTATGATCGACTCGATCGATCGACTCGATCGACTGCGGGGTATAACAGATAGGCAATAAAACAAACAGACAGATAGTCAAGCAGACAGGCAGACAGACATACATCCAATACATCCAAGTAGACAGACAGACAAACAGACAGACAAATAGGCAGACCGACAAGCAGGCAGACAGGCAAGCAGACAGACAGATGTGAGCGTGTACCTCTGAAGTGTTCGATTCTCGTGTGGTGAGTGTTTCCCTGTGACCGGAAGCTGAGACTGAGGATGTAGCGGTCATCGGAGCTGTCCCTCACAAGGAAGGCTCCGTCTGGTCTGCCTGACAGACGCACCTCGGCCTCTTCGAAGCCAAGTGGACCCCAGTACCATCCACACTGCACCGCAAACATCAACACACAACCAGATGAGTAATAATAATTGTGAGCATGTTCTAGGCCTGCAGCAGTTGCACAACATATCAATCAATCAATCAATCAATAAAATAATCAATCAATCAGTCAATCAATCAATCTATCGGTCGATCGATCAATCAATCTATCGGTCAATCGATCAACCAATCAATCAATCAATTAATCAAGCAATCAATCAATCGTTCGATCGATCGATCAATCAATCAATCAATTGTTTATTAGAAATTATCTTAATATAACATTTTGTAGCAGTGGTGTTGCACAAGAAGATGTTTTCCTAGATTCATTCGTTCATTCATTAGATGCATTTATATAGCGCCTCTTCAAGGGGGCTGCTCAGAGGCGCTCCCAACCTCAGCGCGGCCAAATAAAACTGTCTTAAGACGAGAGAGGAAAGTCTGAGAAGGATTTTTACAAAGAGAGCGGAGGGTCAGAGGAAGACCATTCCAGCTAGAGGGTCCTATACCACACGACTCTGCGCTTCGCCACATTCAGGAAACATGCACGGAAGGACTCGTAGGCTATACGCTGAACAGTCAGAAGGAAGCTTACAAGAAGGAACTGACTGTAGAGAGGAAGTCGAAAATGGAATGGAAATGAGGAAATTATTGAGCATAGAGGAATGTCAGGAATCGTAGTCTACGATAGAACTACAGTGGAATGCGCGAAAAATTTGTTCCATGTTGACTCTAAGGGAATTCTTTCAAACGGTTAGAAGCTCTTCCATATAGGCCTACCCATCGGGCTATGTCTAAGAATAGACAGTCTGCAGGCCTCCATTGTTGTTTGAGTGGCACTTAAGAAGCACGTATACTAGGGCCCGCAGCTATTCATTGTATACCGTAGGTATAGGGGTCTATTGCCTAATAGCCCATTATAGTCGCATACTTGTTCGCCTACGTTTTCATTCCCATTAAGCGAACACGTTTGTTTTCTCATTAAGCGACCCTGGACACAATAACAGTGATTACTGCATACCTTTCTACACTAAGCAGGCATGCCAAAATACAACACGTGCACCAGTAACAGCAATTTTAGCCACAACCTAGTCACGTTGCCAATAAAGCGCTACATAAAATGTTCTACGTTTAGATGTCATTGGACGCGCCGAAGCAGCATGGCTGCATGGTCGTCTGCTCGAGCAATGGCGGCCGCCGCCGCTTAGGCTAACTGTGGCGATTATCGACGCCTGACAAGTCTAATCGCAATGACGCGTTGACGATAATTATCGATCGAATTAGTCGACAATGACGAGGCTTGTCCTAAATGGAAAATATTTCGGTTTTTATTCTTCCCGAAGATCGATGCATCCAGGCGCCGAAGGCACGCGAAGATGTTTCACCTTGACGAGTTTCTATTGCCAGTCGTGTTCGGCGGCCATAATGCGCATGTCTGCGCGTGCAGTCGGGCAGATCCGAATCTTGAATGCGAAATGTCAGGGTTTTTGTATTTTATAGAAAATCAACAAGAACTCTGACTCACGTGAGACCACACGCGGACAGATTTTCAACACAGAATTAGCTCTGTTAGCCTACATATAATTATGCCAATGTTCGGTTTCTTGAGGGCGCTGCAAAAACCTACGATGTAGACTTTAGGGTAGGACCTATAAGGCTGGATTTCAGAGTACTCCCCCATTAGTCTTCGAAAGGTTGGGTTAGAATAGCAGAAAGAGTGGACGGATTTTTTTTAGCTGTGGCTGGGCTGGGAGCGCCTTTCAGTAGGTTTCTTGAAGAGGCGCTATATAAATTCTCGGAATGAAATGAATGAATGAAAGAAATCCATGGTTTGGACCTAATATACAATAGCTGGACTTCCTGTAAACATGCTGAGACAAAGATCAAGGCTTTTGAAACAGATCGGTCGGTGAAACAACAAACTTCAAGCACTCACATTTTTCAGTTGTTCTAAACTCTTCAGGAAATCCTGGTTGTTTCCTGGTTTCTGTCTCGGCGACAATGTTGATGAATCTGTTCCAAAGCAAATAAAAAAACTAAATTGAAATATTCATTATAGTCCATACTGATGTTGATGACGATGATGATAATAATGCTACTACTACTACTAGCCTACTTACTACTACTGCTGCTGCTACTGCTGCTGCTACTGATGATAGTAGTAGTAGTAGTAGTAGTAGTAGTAGTAGTAGTAGTAGTAGTAGTAGTAGTAGTAGTAGTAGTAGTAGTAGTAGTAGTAGTAGTAGTAGTAGTAGTAGTAGTAGTAGTAGTAGTAGTAGTAGTAGCAGCAGTAGCAGCAGTAGCAGCAGCAGCAGCAGCAGTAGTAGCAGTATTAGTAATTATAGTAATAATATTAAGAAGAAGAATAACGATGATGATAATAATAAATATTAAAAATAATAATAGGCCTAATGATAATAGTAGGCCAATAAAAAATAATATAAATCGCCTTTAAAGTTACGTGCTCTTTAAGCCCTGAAGACGAGGCCTGACACTACAGTAGCCATTCATCCTAATTAATAATGATCTCTATGTCCCTGGGGGAATTAAGTGATATCAGGACAAAAAATAGTTGTATTGTATCTGACCATTTATAAAGCAATAATAATGATAATAAACAATACTAAGGTAACAAAGAAAGTGAAGTAGACAGGTATAATAGTAGAAGGAATTAAACTTATCACCGCAGACGTCTTAACTGCAGCAGTTAAGTTGTGTCTGGCGTCTTTTTGTTTTTCTTTATGACACAACAGCGCTATAAAAGTACCAGCGCTATAATAGAAGCGCTTCTTCTGTCAGCGTGTCGCCACCAGAGGGCCAATGTATAATTATCAAAGATGTCTTGTGAGACTCGCTTCTCAGTGATGCCATTGCCATCCATTAAAGGCATCCAGTGATGATGACTTTATCTGCCGCAGCATCTGTTGCTGCGGCTGCTCATGGGGAGAAGAGGAGTAGGAGGAGGAGGAGGAGTAGGAGGAGAAGGAGGAGGAGCAGGAGGAGAAGGAGCAGGAGAAGGAGGAAAAGGGAGGATGAGGAGGAGAAGGAGCAGGAGTTGGAGGAGAAGGAGGAGCAAAAGTAGGAGGAGAAGAAGGAGCAGGAGAAGGAGGAAGAGCAGGAGCAGGAGCAGGAGCAGGAGCAGGAGAAAAAGGGAGGATCTGCATGAGGAGCAGGAGGTTGAAAAGGAAGGAGCAGGAGGATGAGTAAGAGGAGTAGCAGCAGAAGCAGGAGCAGGGAAAAAGGCAAAGAATGAGTAGCAAGGGAGACGGAACAAGAGAATGAGCTGGGACATTGGAATTAGAATTAAGTAGAAGGAGCAGGATGTGGAGAAGGAAAAGGAGCAGGATGAGGAGAAGGGGAAGGAGTAGAGGTAGGACGAGGAACAGATCACTTAGCAACAGAAATAGCAGGATGAGGAACAGCAGGACTTGAAGAGGGAACGGGAGAATTAGCAGAAGTAACAGAAGGATGAGTAGATTCTAAGTATAGGAGGAAGAAAGAGGAAGAAAGAGGAATAGATGAATAAGCAAGAGGAGCAGAAATAGGAAGAGGATGAAGATGGGGAGGACAAGAAGAAAGAAGAAGCGAAAGGAGAGGAAAATGAAGAAGAGGATACTATAAACTGGATTAAATCCGCTCTTGCAGCAGCGCGCATGTCTTTCCTCACGTCCGTTTTTTGTACACATAGCGGGTGACGTAGCCACACGGTTCGCTCCACTGTGATCGGCGTTCCATAAAACAACATGAAACGCCAATCTAGGCATAGTTTACTTTACCTCGTCCTCGTCCTCTCCTCCACCTCATTCTTCTCCATCAGCTTGCCCTCTTTATATACATACTCCACCCAATCCTCCCGCGTCATCTCCCTCCTGTCCCTCCTCCCCTTCTCCCTCCTCCTCCACTCTCAGTTAATAATATCCCTCTCTCGTTTCTTCCATTTCTTTGTTTAAACATGCTCTTCTTCCCTTACTTCTGTCCTGCACCATCATTCTTTCCTTCCTTCCTTTTATCCATGCATTCTTCCTTCCATTCCTCTTCCATCCATCCATCCATCCATCCATCCATCCATCCATCCATCCAAAGCCCATCTATCCATCTTCTCTTTCTCACTTTCTCAAAGGCGTCCTCTTCTTCTTCTCCTCCTCTTATTCTTCCTCCTCTTCCTTCTCCTCCTCCTTATCTTCCTCTTCCTCCTCCTCTTCCTCCTCTTCATTCTCCTCCTGTTCCTCTTCCTCCTTCTCCTCTTCCTTCTCCCCTCTTCTTCCTCCTCTTCCTCCTCTTCCTTCTCCTTCTCCTCTTCCTCTTCCTCCTCTTTCTTCTCCTCCACCTCTTTCTCCTCTTCTTCCTCTTCCTCTTCCTTCTCCCCCTCCTCTTCCTCCTCTTTCTTCTCCTCCTCCTCCTCCTCTTCCTCCTCTTTCTTCTCCTCCACCTCTTTCTCCTCTTCTTCCTCTTCCTCTTCCTTCTCCCCCTCCTCTTCCTCCTCTTTCTTCTTCTCCTCCTCCTCCTCCTCCTCCTCCTCCTCCTCCTCCTCCTATTCCACTAAGAAATTGGAGCAAAAATGGGACAGAGCATACAAACTTTGACATGTCTCCACGACCTAAATCATGAGGGCCAAAAACGCTTAGATGTTATAATCCCAGGAGGGAAATCAGAACCATCTTTTATGTGAAAGGGGAGAGTGGTCCATCGTAGGCTATCAGTGAAAGGGGAGAGTGGTCCATTGTGCCCCGCACGAGGAGAAAGTGCTCCCTCGTGACCCGTATACGTGGGGAACTGCTCCACTCTAACCCAGGGTGCAGGCGCCTGTCTACTCTGCTATGTTTGTAAGAGTTTGTTTAAACAGCTTTCCTAGATTAATAGGATCGCGCAGTTGTTTTACTAACAATGGTATACGCTGGACTCAAACAAACTCGTATCTGGTCTCCAGCGTTTTATTATAGACTGATTCCAGTCCCCACTCTATACACCCCTCTTCGCTGGATTTCAAACATTGAGATATAGTAAAAACGCCGGGTATTTCAGCTAGTATATCCTACTATGAACGCGATTACACACACACACACACACACACACACACACACACACACACACACACACACACACACACACATACCCGCATACACTACCTTAAGCGGACATTCCATGTGGGTACAAGTCATGAGTTCAAAACATGCCTTAAAGTACACGTAACTCTCTGGGGTCAAGGAACTACTTATATTATATATGCACACATCTAATTAATATTCATTACAGTGTCGAACACACACACATGTCTCCATATGGATGTCTTATGGAGTCAGGAGTGTGTGCTGTGTGTGTGTGTGCATGAATAGTGCCAAAACATACCTTACCGAAAGCAGTGCATGTGGGTACAAGGATCTATGCTTTCTACACACTACGATGTTATACCTGAGCTCCCTATTACTATTAGCCTGTTTAGATACAATAACACGATTTCAGAAAATTATTGTGGCTCAGAAACGGCGTTCTAAGTGTGAGCTTAAATATTTTTCGTCCACTCTCGTGATCTTCAAACAAGAATAATTTTACTCTCAAAATACCGATGATGTTTCAGTTTAAGATGAGTTTGATTGACATATAAATCTTGCACACCAAATTCAAAAGCTTGAGTAAACCTACTGAGAAGAAAACCCTTTTCAAGTTTAAATAACCGTACCCAGTCTAAAACCAGGATATAAATTAAAAAAATTCTTTGTAATACTTGGTATAGGCTTAAGGTTCTTTTTCACTTATTTAGTAGACCCGGCTATCCTGATTAACATGAATCTGTTCTAAATAGGAATCACTGTGTGAGGAGGGACAGTGTGTGAGTGTATGAATATGCAGACCGCATTAAATAGATAAAATGATTGTCTCCACAAGAATTCAATAACGTGACCAATGTACGTGTGAGACTATGCTTACTGAACTCAGATAATGAAACTTTTGTCTCCACAAAGATTCAATATGGGTACTCACACACGTGTGTCTGTGTGAGTGTGTGTGGGTGTGTGAGAGAGATACCGACAGACAGACATACAGACCGACAGACAGAGACAGAGACGGACAGCAAGAGACAGAGAGAGACAGACAGAGAGACAGACAGAGACAGAGAGATGGATGCAGAGTGAGAGATAGAAAGACAAGACACAGGGAGGCTGCTTGTCTCCACAAGGATTCTTTGTGAAGACACACGTTTGTGTGTGTGTGAGACCATGCTTTGGCTGCATTCGAATGATGAAACGTTTGTCTCCACAAGGATTCTTTGTGAAGACACACGTTTGTGTGTGTGTGAGACCATGCTTTGGCTGCATTCGAATGATGAAACGTTTGTCTCCACAAGGATTCTTTGTGAAGACACACGTTTGTGTGTGTGTGAGACCATGCTTTGGCTGCATTCGAATGATAAAACGTTTGTCTCCACAAGGATTCTTTGTGAAGACACACGTTTGTGTGTGTGTCGGACCATGCTTTGGCTGCATTCGAATGATGAAACGTTTGTCTCCACAAGGATTCTTTGTGAAGACACACGTTTGTGTGTGTGTGAGACCATGCTTTGGCCTACTGTATTCGAATGATAAAACGTTTGTCTCCACAAGGATTCTTTGTGAAGACACACGTTTGTGTGTGTGTGAGACCATGCTTTGGCTGCATTCGAATGATGAAACGTTTGTCTCCACAAGGATTCTTTGTGAAGACACACGTATGTGTGTGTGAGACCATGCTTTGGCTGCATTCGAATGATGAAACGTTTGTCTCCACGAGGATTCTTTGTGAAGACACACGTTTGTGTGTGTGTGTGAGACCATGCTTTGGCTGCATTCGAATGATGAAACGTTTGTCTCCACAAGGATTCTTTGTGAAGACACACGTTTGTGTGTGTGTCGGACCATGCTTTGGCTGCATTCGAATGATGAAACGTTTGTCTCCACAAGGATTCTTTGTGAAGACACACGTTTGTGTGTGAGACCATGCTTTTGGTATTCGAATGATGAAACGTTTGTCTCCACAAGGATTCTTTGTGAAGACACGCGTTTGTGTGTGTGTGAGACCATGCTTTGGCTGCATTCGAATGATGAAACGTTTGTCTCCACAAGGATTCTTTGTGAAGACACACGTTTGTGTGTGTGTCGGACCATGCTTTGGCTGCATTCGAATGATGAAACGTTTGTCTCCACAAGGATTCTTTGTGAAGACACACGTTTGTGTGTGTGAGACCATGCTTTTGGTATTCGAATGATGAAACGTTTGTCTCCACAAGGATTCTTTGTGAAGACACGCGTTTGTGTGTGTGTGAGACCATGCTTTGGCTGCATTCGAATGATGAAACGTTTGTCTCCACAAGGATTCTTTGTGAAGACACACGTATGTGTGTGTATGTGTGTGTGTGTGTGTGTGTGAGAGACCATAGCCTACTGTGTTCGGACGACAGAATGTTTGACTCAAGAAGGATTCTTTGTGAAGACACACGTATGTGTATGTGTGTGTGTGACTATGCTTTAGCCTACTGTTACAACAGAATGTTTGTCTCCACAAGGATTCTTTGTGACATCATTTTACTTATCCATGCACTTGTCAGTTTTTCTCGCTTTTGCAATTTGCCAATTTAGCCTATTTATATTCACGATGATAGACCTATAGACAACAGAAACAGCCGGACACCAAAACGGAGCGTTGCCAAGAAAAAACCATGGATCACGGAAGAAATGCTACAGGGAATGGAGGAAAGACGACAGTGGAAACATCAGAGTACAGAAAAGGCAAGGCAGGAATACAAAAGATTAAACAATAAACTGAGAAGAACAACCGAAAAAGCGAGAGAGCAATGGTGGGAAGATCAGTGCAGAAACTTAGAGGAACTACAGAAAGAGGGGAGATATGACAACGTGTACGAAACAGTGAAGAGGATCACTAAAAAGAAGACAACAGGAGGAGGAATCGCAGTGCAAGATAAGAATGGAGTGATGCCGCAAGATCCTAAAGAGGTAAGAGAAAGATGGAAAGAATATGTGGAAGATCTATATCAGAGCAAAACTAGACCCACAGAGATTATGGAAGAAACGATAGCAGAAGATAAGGAGAACACAGGACCGGATATACTGAGGGAGGAAGTGCTAGCAGCCATCAAGGAAATGAAAGATAGTAAAACAGAAGAAAGCGATAACATACCGGCTGAAATACTCAAATCTCTGGGAGAAAAGGCAATGAAGGAACTGGTCACACTATGCCAAGACATATACACAACAGGAATTTGGCCAGAGGATTTTCTAGAAATCATCATGATCCCAATAAAGAAAAAACCAAATGCAACTAGTTGTGAGGAGCATCGTACCATCAGCTTGCTAACACATGCTTCAAAGGTGATGATGAAGGTGATCACAAAAAGATTACAAGCTAAAGCAGAAGCAGATGGATGCCTTGGAGAAGACCAGTTTGGGTTCAGAAAAGGCACAGGCACCAGGGATGCTATTTGTGCCCTAAGAATGCTAACAGAAAGAAGTCTCGAACATGGAATGGAAGTATGCATATGTTTCGTAGACTACGAGAAGGCATTTGACAGAGTAGATTGGAGGAAGCTGATGGGTGCATTGAGATGGATGGGGGTCGACTGGAGAGACAGAAGACTCATTGGAAATCTGTATATGGGGCAAAAGGTCAGAGTCAGAATAGAAGGAGAATATTCTGAACCGGGACAAATTGGTAGAGGAGTGCGGCAGGGGTGTCCGTTGTCACCATTACTGTTTAATATATACATAGAAGAGTTAATAAGAGAGGCAATTGATGGTACAGAAGAAGGAATAAAAGTAGGAGGAAAACTGATAAAAGCTTTAAGGTTTGCGGACGATCAAGCGATGCTGGCAGGAAACGAAAAGGATCTACAACGAATGATAGATCGGCTAAATGCGACCTCAGAAGAATACAACATGAAAATAAACATCAAAAAGACAAAAGTTATGAGGATCAGTAAGGACAAGGAAACAACTATATGTATCAAAATAGATGGAGAAGAAATAGAGCAGGTGAAGGAATTCTGCTACTTGGGAAGCTTAATATCAAGCGACGCCAAGTGTCATCAAGAAATAAAGAGTAGAATAGCAATGGGTAAAGAGGCATTCTTAAAATGGAAAGAATTGCTAAGAGGAGGGCTAAATAGGAATCTGAAGAAAAGAATGGTCAAAACATTGATTATGGAGTGTGACGTCATATGGCGCAGAGACATGGACAATGAGAAAAGAAGACACCAAGCGGTTGGAAGCTTTTGAAATGTGGGTATGGAGAAAGATGGAGAAAATTAGCTGGACAAAGCATGTTACGAACGAGGAAGTGCTGACGATGGTAGAAGAGAAAAGATCTCTGCTACATGTAGATGCAACAAAGACAAGACAAAAGAATTGGATAGGACATTTGCTGCGAGGAAACTCACTGCAGAAAGAAATAATTGAAGGAAGATTGGAGGGGAAAAGGTGCAGAGGAAGACCTAGACAAAAACTGCTGGATGGGATGATGGAGAAGGGTTACAGAGAACTAAAGGACATGGCACAACAGCGTGAAAGATGGAGACATTGGACGTTTGGACCTGCCACTTGGCAGAGAACCTAAAGAAGAAGACCTATAGTTTTCTGAGTTATAACACTTTCGGGTGGTGCTTTTTTAGAACCCTGGAATTTAAGGCTATGATATAAAGCTTCAAATTTGCTGGTTTTTCTTTGGGGAATAAACTCCATGCTTGGGACCAGTTTTGTCGAATACATGGTTTTCATTGCCAAGAGGCTGATGGCATCCGTGACTCATGATGAAGAATGGAGCTATGGCTTGTGAGCTCATATTACCGGCCGAGGGAAATGTTCCTGCTATGCTTTGGGGATCCATAGCATCATGGTAGCATAGCTGGCGTGAAGAGCAGAACATCAGGTAGGATGCGGCATAGATTCCCGTTATCATACCAAAGGTCCACTCAGTCGATCATTTTCTAAATCGTTTCATGACACTAGTCTGGATATGAATACAAAGAACTAAACATCCCAAAATGCGATATTGTAATGTGATGTGAATGAATCAGAATAAGATGTTGCACGGCTATTCACACAGTGCTAACAGGAATGTACAGAACTAAATAAAGATGACAAAGCATAATCAAAGAGAATATATTGTAGGCTAACTGTAAGCCCTAAGGCTTTTTTTTTACCTCAGATTAAGCAAAGTGGTCCGTTTCCTTCTTTGCCCTCAAAAAATGTTGCGACAGAAATTGTTTAAGGCTAATTATTATTTCACCTTGGATATTAAATCAGGACCTGGCCATGGAGTTCTGTTGGTTTCTTTCTCCAAGGCAATCCTACGCTCTTCTCTACACCAGGTGGTGGTATTTGCAGTTTAACGTCACTGTGTGGTAACACAAACCATTAACGACGTCCTCCTCCTTTATCCAGGCTTGGGGCTGTCACTGGCAGAGTGCAACCAGTGGCGGAGTTCTCTACACCAGATGAAAAATGAAATGTTGGGGTTTAACGACTCTTTTTCATTTCAAAGATGATCAGCGTCGACTCCACGTTTATATTGCGACCGAGCCACCCGCAGTATGTAAAGATCCGACCGGGGAATCGAACCCGCTCCGCCGGCGCGGCGAGCGGGCTACAACCCACTCGGCCACACAGGATCCTCGCAGATAGGACCATTCTCCTTTTCATAGCCAGCCTCACCAAGACAGTGTCCCTTGCCAGCATACTGCCTCTGTTCAGTCTCAGGTGCCTGACCGTTGTCTCTCTCTATTCACTGGCCAATCGTATACCTCACTCCTTTCGTCACCCTGCCGGTCGGCATCTGGCTTCCTCTGTCATCACCTCAGCCCCAAGATCAATCCACACAAACCGTAGTTTGACACTAAACAAATAGACTGTATAGGCCCTATACGATTCCCATTGGTTCATTTCAAATCTAAGTCTATAGGCCTACTAACACAATTAGGACCTAAATGACACTAAGAACTTTCGTTTGCATGTGAATGCCAGTGACAAGTCGGTTGTAGGACATTAGCCCCCCTGGACATTATCCACCCCGGACATGATCCCCCCGGACATTAGCCCCCCCAGACATATTCCCCCCCGATTTTGCGTAGGACATTAGCCCCCCCGGACAAATACCCCCCCTATGTGTAAATCGGCATTTACATGCAAACGAAAGTACTTAGTGTCATTTAGGTCCTAATTTATTGTATCAATATAGGCCTAGACTTAGATTTGAAATGAACCAATGGGAATTATATGTAGGGCATATACAGTCTATTTGTTTAGTGTCTTGCAGCAAAGGTTTGTTAACGTCAGTTAGGCTTATGCCTGTGCTTCGTAGACTTAGACTATTAGAGTTGTTTCCATTCAAAATTAGATTCAATACATTAGAGAATTGAACGAATGGGAATCGTATACAGTAGCCTAAGTAGGCCTACTTGTTAGTGTCAGTTATGGCTACAACGAAGGTTTGTTAACGACATTTACGTATGAGCTTCATAGACTTCTTAGCGTCGTTTCAGACCTTTAAACTGTCTTATAATATACGTATTAAACCTTCAATTAACTTAACATATTCCTACAGGATGTTAAACTAATGTGTAATGTATAGATATTCATATAACATAGGCCCATTAATTGCATTTTGTGCATCACTTTTAGGTAATGATATCATATACTGGGGGGATAATGTCCTACCCCGGGGGGCTAATGTCCGGGGGGGCTAATGTCCGGGGGGCTAATGTCCGGGAGGGATAATGTCCAGGGGGCTAATGTCCGTTTACCGACAAGTCACCAGTTACGGCACTACCGGTACTCTACGATTTGCACATAGGAAGGGGTTTTTTGTCCGGGGGGCTAATGTCCTACCCAAAATCGGGGGGCTTTTGTCCGGGGGGCTAATGTCCGGGGGGACTTTTGTCCGGGGGGCTAATGTCCTACACCCATGTACATAGTACATATGTATTTATAGATACATATTTACATGCATACATATATCCGTATATATACATACATAAACATAATATACATATGCTATCTTGCATACATACATACATACATACATACATACATACATACATACATGCATACATACATACATACATACATACATACATACATACATACATACATACATTGTGGGACGCGGTGGTGTAGTGGTGGCGTCGTTGCCTTGAAGCCGGAAGGTCCGAGGTTCGATTCCAACTCAAGTCGCCGTGCAGGGACCTTGGGCAAGTCCTTCACTCGCAATTGTTCAGCGCTTCGGCGTGAAACTCCGATGCAGTGTCCGCTCTGCAGTCGGGAGCGCCTCTGTATGTATGTATGTATGTATGCATGCATGTATGTGCATGTAAGTGTATACAACTATACATCTGTATATATGTATTTGTGAATGTATGTATGTATGTGTGCGTGTATGCATGTATGTATGCATGTATTTATGCATTCATGTATGTATGAATGCAGTATGTATGCATGTATGTATGTGTGCATGTAAGTAAGTATGTGAATATACATGCATGCGTATACGCACGTATACGTACGTGACCATGTATATATATATATTCATGCATGAATTTTTGTACATATTATGCAGAAGTATGTTAGCGAAAAGGTTCATAATATGTAAACTTTTTTACGTGGGGTCCGTTTAGACACCAACAGAAATGTTTTTATTAAAAATTCAAAATAAATGTCCAGGGCCCAAGTCAGTATTCGCCTATAGCAGAGGTCTCACACTGTGCAGAGACAGAATGTCTATACACTACATTATGTCTGTCTGTGGGTCTACCTACCCGTCTGTCTGATTCACTGACTGAGAGACAGACAGACAGTCAGACAGGCAGGCATAATGTACTGTTAGACAGACAGACCTAATCTGGACAGACAGATACAGACATACAGACAGAGAAAAGGAAATAGATATGCAGGCAGGGCTATGAATCAGGGGGAACGGACATTAGCCCCCCTGGACATTATCCCCCCCCGGACATTATCCCCCCGGACATTAGCCCCCCGGACATTATCCCTCCCGGGGTAGGACATTATCCCCCCCGGTATATGATAGCATTACCTAAAAGTGAGGCACAAAATGTAATTAAAGGGCCCATGTTATATGAATATCTATACATTACACATTAGTTTAACATCCTGTAGGAATATGTTAAGTTAATTGAAGGTTTAATATGTATAATTATTATAAGACTTTTTAAAGGTCTCAAACGACGTTAAGAAGTCTACAAAGCTCATACGTAAATGTCGTTAATAAGTCTTCCTTGTAGCCATAACTGACACTATCAAGTATATACATGTAGGCCTACTTAGTCTAGGAAGCTGAGACATAGCCTAACTGACGTTAACAAATCTTTGTTGTGAGACACTAAACAATTAGACTGTATAGACCCTAGGCCCTACATACGATTCCCATTCGTTCATTTCAAATCTAAGTCTAGGCCTAGGCCTATTGATACAATAAGACCTAAATGACACTAAAGTACTTTCGTTTGTATGTGAATGCCAGTGACAAGTCTTATCGGTTACACCGTTACGGCATTATTCTATGATTTGCACATAGGGGGGACTTTGTCCGGGGGGGCTAATGTCCTACGCAAAATCGGGGGAGAATATGTCCGGGGGCTAATGTCCGGGGGACAATGTCCGGGGTGGGATAATGTCCAGGGGAGCTAATGTCCTACAACCATGAATCAGACATGCGAAACGTTTTATAGGCCTAATTGCTGTTCTTTCCCCTTCTTTAGAGTGCTGCACTGGGGGAACGGACATTAGCCCCTCCGGACAAAAGCCCCCCCGGACAAAAGCCCCCCCGGACAAAAGCCCCCCCCGGACATTAGCCCCCGGACAAAAGCCCCCCCAGGTAGGACATTAGCCCCCCAGTCTATGATATCATTACCTAAAAATGATGCACAAAATGTAGCAATGGACCTATAAGTTAAGTTAGTCCTAAATCGCACATTAGTTTAACACTGTAAGAATAAGTATGCTAAGTTAATTGAAGGTTTATTATGCACATTATAAAACATTTAAAGGCATTAATTGTAGAACAACATAAATGTAAGAAATTCTAAGTCCAAAGTTTGTGAAATATAGATAAAAGTGTAATGCCTAACTGACTTTAACAAACCTTCGTTGTAGCCAAACTGACACTAACAAGTAGGCCTACTTACTGTATAGGATTCCCATTCGTTTATTTCTCTAATGTATTGAATCTAATTTTGAATTGGAACGACACTAGTAAGCCTACGAAGCCTAACTGATGTTAACAGGCCTTTATTGTAGCACACTAAACAAATAGAATGCATAGGCCCTATCATTTCGAAGCTAAGTCTATAAATTTAGACCTATGGAATTTATAACCTAAATGACTCTAGGAACTTTCGTTTGCATGTGAATGCCAGTGACAAGTACGGCACTATTCCATGACTTGCACAAAGGGGGGGCTTTTGTCCGGGGGGCTAATGTCCTAGGTGAAATCGGGGGGCTTTTGTCCGGGGGGGGCTAATGTCCGGGGGGCTAATGTCCGGGGCTTTTGTCCGGGGGGCTAATGTCCTACACCCGCTGCTCTGAGAGCATGGAAGAAAATGACAAAATCGTTAGGCCTAGATAATGAAAATCCAGAACATATTCGGTAAGCCGATTTGGAAGCTATAGTGAGACAGACAGAAAAAGGCCACTCCATGTCTGTCTTTGTCATGGGCGCCTGCACACATGGGGCTAGATGGAGCACTTGCCTTTCCTGGAAATTTTCACTTTTCACATGATTACCTTTTGATTTCTAACAAATTTCTTCTTGATAAAGCATTAGTGATGCTTGATACACGTTCATGTGGTAAGCTTATCTCATTTTTTGAGAAAGTAGGTATAGGCCTGTTTCGAAAACGATGGCCCGGGTCACAGAAAGCAAAGTTTAAAAAGTTTAACAAACATTAACTATATACTTTATAGGCATTGGTAAACAGGAAACAATACTCATTGCCCAGGAGCAGAAATCATGCTAAATAGTGCTATTTAAGAAGCCGAGGGAGTATTACGATGCCCGGTTTAGTAGATCTGTGGATCTATCTAGCCTACCTGTTTGTCTGAGTCACTGGTTGAGAGACAGACAGATGGACAGACAGACAGACAGACAGACAGACAGGCATGCAGACACTGAGGGGCAACGGACATTATCCCACTGAACATTATTTCCCACGAACATAATCCCCCCGGACAAAATCCCCCTACACATTACCCCCCAGGGTAGGATATTATCTCCCGGTCTATGATACCATCGCCTAAAAATGATGCAAAACAATATAAGAATAGGCCTATGTTAAGGCGAATATCCATACATTTAGACATCACAGTTGAAAATTGTTAGAATAGTTAAGGCCTATATCTGTATGTTATACATGAAAATTATCCATAAAAATCCACAAGAATATGATAGGGTGTATAGTCGTAGGCCTATATAGGCATTAAGACTATAGGTCGAAATACACTCTTAAGAATATATCATTAATTTATTACACTAGTCGTCAAATGTTCCCGACATGTAGTTCATGGAAACGGTCACTGGATGTTAAGAACTTAAGTCGCAAGCAGCAGTAAAAGGTCGTAATTGCGGGGAACGGACAGTAGCCCCTGAACATTATCTCCCGGACATTTTCCTCCCCCCTCCCGACAAAAGCTGCCACGGGCATACCCTTCCCCCCGATTTTGCGTAGGACATTATCCCCCGAGAAAATCTCCCTATGTGACATATATAGCTCTGTTGTTATATTTTGTGCATCATTTTAGGTAATGATATTATAAATGGAGTGGGGGATAATGTTGTACCCGGGGGGAGGTAATGTCCGGGGGGACAATGTCCAGGAGCTCATGTCCTACACCCCGTAATTGTGTACCTAACTCACAATAACAACTCCTTGCGTGAGAAATGAATAACTAAATGACCCTAGCAAGCCTTTAGTTTGCATCTGAATGGCAGTACTATTAGCCTAAGTCTTATCGGTGATGGCATTAATAAGTTGACACAGCGATCAAAATCAGGGAATTAGCTTTATAAACTACACGAAGAAGCAGACTAATTGCACATAGGGGAATTTTGTCCGGGGTATAATGTCCTACGCAAAATCGTGGGCTTTTGCCCGAGGGAGCTAATGTCCGGCGGGGCTTTTGTCCAGGAGCCTTTGTCCGTTGAGACTGATAGACAGACATAATCTTCTCTTTATTTATATACAGGGTGCGGCAAAATAAAGTAATCCCCTACGGTTTTCAGCCCATATCTTGGCCAAACATACGAATTTTTAAATGAAACTTTATAGTCTTAAAGGCAATTCATATTTACGCACAATGGTCAAATTTTAAAAGAATATTTCAGACAGAGCAAAAGTTATGTCACTTTTAGTGAGGCTACCCACCATTTTTTGACGATTCAAAAACGCGACGCAACAAAAAGTAGCAAAAAATCAATCTAATTATTCTGGCCAATATCTTGGCTGGAAGTAAGAATTTCGAATTGAAATTTTACAGACTTAAAGACAATTCATTTCTGCACATGACGGCCGGATTTCAGCAAAATATTTCAAACAGAATAAAAGTTATGGCACTTTTAAGGAGGCCATTCACCTTTTTTGACGATTCAAAGACGTAACGCAGCAAAAACACGATTTTATTATGTCTCATCTCAAATAATTGTTATCAAATAGGCTTTGATAATGCCAGATGATTGTAGATTGGCGTCTCTTGACCGAGGAACGTACGAAGGCCCAACGAGTCAAGTAATTTTAATAAAAAATCCGAATTACTTAATTAAAAGAATTTTTGCCTAATTGGAAGCTCGACTGATGTTGCTCGTACACAAGTTAATTAGTTGACACCGCGCGGAAAACTGGACAATTACTTTTTATTATTATTAATTAACTACAGAAAAAGGCTATTTGCACAGTGGATGTTTTAATGTCCGGGGGGGGTCAAATTCCTATCTAAATGGGGTGGGGGTTGTCCAGGGTGGTTTTTGTCCGAGTGTTTGTCCGGGTCTACACTCAGAACGGCAGGTATAGGTACATGTAGGAAGGTATGTAGGTAGTTAGGCAATAGGCAGGTGGGTAGGTATAGACAGGCGGGGAACGGACATTAGCTCCCCGGACAAAATCCCCCGGACATTAGCCCCCCGGACATTAGCCCCCCGGACATTAGCCCTCCCGATTTATAACATTAGCCCCCAGTCTATGATATCATTACCTAAAAATGATGCACAAACTGTATCAATAGGCCTAAGTTAAGCGAATATCTATTCATAGCACATTAGTTTAACATTGTAAGAATATGCTAAGTTAATTGAAGGTTTATTATGCATATTATAAAACATTTAAAGGCACTAATTGTAGAATGACGGGAACAACTCATTGTGTAAAGTCTCTCATAAATGTAAAAAATTTAAGTCCAAAGTTTTTGAAATCTAGATAAAAGTGTAATGCCTAGTGTTAGCAACCCTTGGTAGCAGCCAAAACTGACACTAACAAGTAGGCCTACTTACTGTATAGAATTCCCATTCGTTTATTTCTCTATTGTCTTGAATCTAATTTTGAATTAAAATGACGCTAATAAGTCTACAAAGTTGAGACGTAGTCTAACTGACGTTAACAAACCTTTGTTTGACACTAAACAAATAGAATGTATAGGCCCTATACGATTCCCATTCGTTTATTTCAAATCTAAGTCTATAAGCCTACTGACACAATTAGGAATTAAATGACACCAAGAACTTTCGTTTGCATGTGAATGCCAGTGACAAGTCATCAGTTACGGCACTATTTTACGATTTGCACATAGGTGGGGGGTTTGTCCGAGGGGCTAATGTCCTACCCGAAATGGGGAGGGGGCTTTTGACCGGGGAGCTAATGTCTGGGGGGCTTATGTCCGGGGGGGTGCTAATGTTCTACACCCAGACAGGCAGGCATTAATAGGTAGGTAGGTAGGTATGTATGTAGGTGGGTAGTTAGGTAGGTAGGTAGATAGGCAGGCAGGCAGGCATGCAGACAGACAGACAGGCAGGCAGGCAGGCAGACAGACGGACAGACAGATGGATGGATGGATGTATGGATGGACGGACGGACAGACAGACAGACAGACAGACAGCCAGGTAGGTAGGTAGGTAGATAGATAGATAGATAGACAGACAGACAGACAGACAGACAGACAGACTGTCTATGATATATGCTAAGACCTAAAATGATGTGGGAAAACACAAGAATATACATGTCTGTCCGTCGTCTGCCTCTCTGCCTGCCTGCCTGTCTGTCTATCTGTATGTCTGTCCGTCTATCTGACTGTCTGTCTGTCTGTTTGCTTGCTTGTCCGTCCGTCCGACTGACAGTCTTCTTTCCCCCGCCTGTCTGGCTTTGTTTGTCTGTATGTCTCTCTCTTTCATTCTCTCCCCTCTCTCTGCCTCCATAATTGGTCAGGCAACGGAATTTGGGTTTGTTTATCTCCCCGCCTTGAATCATACAGACTACAGACGGACTGCATGCGGCGGCTGGGCTGGTCTGCTACTGCTTGGGCTCGCAGCGATGTAACGGTCAGTCGCTGTGGTCACCACCTGTTCTCGGATCCGATTACAAAGATTCAATATGGGTACTCACACCCGTGTGTCTGTATGTGTGTGTGTGGGTGTGTGTGATAGAGATACCGACATACAGACATACAGACAGACAGACAGACACAGAGACAGAGACGGACAGCAAGAGACAGAGAGAGACAGAGACAGAGAGAGAGACAGACGAAGACAGAGAGATGGATGCAGAGAGAGAGATAGAAAGACAGACACAGGGAGGCTGCTTGTCTCCACAAGGATTCTTTGTGAAGACACACGTGTGTGAGACCATGCTTTGGCCTACTGTATTCGAATAATGAAACGTTTGTCTCCACAAGGATTCTCTGTGAAGACACACGTGTGTGAGACCATGCTTTGGCCTACTGTATTCGAATAATGAAACGTTTGTCTCCACAAGGATTCTCTGTGAAGACACACGTGTGTGAGACCATGCTTTGGCCTACTGTATTCGAATAATGAAACGTTTGTCTCCACAAGGATTCTCTGTGAAGACACACGTGTGTGAGACCATGCTTTGGCCTACTGTATTCGAATAATGAAACGTTTGTCTCCACAAGGATTCTCTGTGAAGACACACGTGTGTGAGACCATGCTTTGGCCTACTGTATTCGAATAATGAAACGTTTGTCTCCACAAGGATTCTCTGTGAAGACACACGTGTGTGAGACCATGCTTTGGCCTACTGTATTCGAATAATGAAACGTTTGTCTCCACAAGGATTCTTTGTGAAGACACACGTGTGTGAGACCATGCTTTGGCCTACTGTATTCGAATGATGAAACGTTTGTCTCCACAAGGATTCTGTGTGAAACTGATGGCTCTCTGTCTAGGCATATAGTTTCAGATCAATAGTTGCGTTTTACTGGAAATGTTTTGGGGTTTTGCCCCGCCCCCACCCTGGCCCCATGGTGGTAGAGATTCGCCAACCTCTCCATGGGGTTGTCTCATGCCGAGTCCGACACAGTATTGAAGGTTTGGAGTGAAAAGCTCAAAATCTGTTTAAATGCATCCCGGGCAAACAGATAGACACACAGCCAGAAAGACAGGCAGACAGACAGACAGACAGGTAGGCAGAATCTTCTCCTGGTTTTTATATAAATTGGCGTCTATTGATCGAAGAACGAACGACGGCCCAACGAGTCAAGTAATTTTAATCAAAAATCCGAATTATTTTATCCGAAAAACGGGATTCCATGTTTGTCAATCGCAGAATTTTAAAAGTCCTAGAATATGATATCCTGGGATAACATTCTTAATATATAGATAAATAAATATACATATATATATATATATATACAAAGAGAAGATTCTGTGTGTCTGTCTGTCTGTTTGTTCGGAATGCATTTCCACAGTTTCTGAGCTTTTCACTCCAAACGTTCACACTGTTTTAGAGGTGTTTAAGGCCAGCGCTTTTGCCAGTCCGGATTTCACGGGTTGCGAACCGGTGGCGGTCGGGATGGGGAGGGAGGTGGAGTGGGATGGAGGGGTTGGGGGTGGGGTGAAGGTGGGGTGGAGGGGTCGTGGGTTGGAGGGGTGGAGGGTGGGCGGTTGGACAGAAGTGGGGGTGGAGAGAGTTGGGGTGGAGTGGAGGAGGGGGTTGGGTGGGGTGGGGCGGAAAGGGGTGGGGGCGGGGTGGAGTGGAGTGGGGTGGGGTGGAGGGCTCGTGGGGTGAGAGTGGAGGGGTGGGGTGGAAGGGGTGGAGGAGTGGGGTGGAGGGGTGGAGGCGGTGGATGGGGTGGGGTGGAGTGTGGGTGGAGGAGGGGCGTAAAAAATTAGAAGTTCAAAGTTTGTGAAATCGTTGTAGCCAAAACTGACACTAACAAGTAGGTCGACCTACAGTACACGATACCCATTCGTTCATTTCTCTAATCTATTGAATCTAATTTTGAATTGAAACGACGCTAATAAGTCTACGAAGCTGAGACGTAGACTAACTGACGTTAACAAAACCTTTATGGTAGGACACTAAACAAATAGACTGTAGGCCTATTATAGGCTCTATACGATTCCCATTCGTTTAACCACGGCCACTGTCACCGGGGAACGGACATTAGCTCCCGGACATTAGCCCCTTCGGACAAAAGCCCCCGAAGTAGGACATTAGACCCCCAGTCCATTACATCATTACCTAAAAATTATGCATAAAATATAACAATAGGCATAAGTTAAGCGAATATACCGTATAATATATATATAAGTCTACATTGGACATTAGTGCAACATTGTATCAATATGCAAAGTTAATAGAAGTTTTATTACGCATATTATAAAACATTTAAAGATATTAGGCTAATCGTAGAACGATGCGAACAACTCAATTTGTAAAGTCTCTCATAAATGTAAAAAATTATAAGTCCAAAGTTTGTGTAATCTAGATAAAAGTTTAATTCCTAACTGAAATTGGTTAAATATGTCCCAATTAGACGTGTTGGTCTATACAATTCTTAGTTTCTATTGTGGAGTTTGCATTTCGAGTCTTTATTCTTGGACATTTTGCTTTGATTTCCAAATACATAGGCCTAAGTGTATAGTTATGGTTTTGCTATGACTAAATGTAGCATGCCGAGCCAGAAAGTATTTTCTGCCCACCAAGTGCTAGCAATGCTAGAAGATGACGAGTTCACACGTACAGTGATATTCATCTTGTCACGGTGTGATTCAAACTGTATCGGTGAGGATAGCAGCAGCAAGGCTGAATATACATGTCATACTCATCGACAACTGGGAGTTGAGGTAGTGGTACACTGTGACAAGGGGATAAGAACACATCTTCAGGATTGATCGATGTGATGAGTGACACACTGCAACAGGGTTTTCAGGGATTGTCACTATTTGACTGCAGCTGGTTGGTTCTGAAGCAGAGACATTGACTTGCTTTGGTGCTAAGGAGTCAGATTCAGACAAAGTTTTCAACCTCATACGACTCCAGGTGAAGAATGTCCAAATTATATACTGTGGCAAAGACATCACCGTTCAGCTGCTGAACCACAGATGGTAGGCCTACTGTAACACTAGTGTAACAGTCGGAATTTCATCAGCGGGTACTGTGACAGACTTCACGGAATATACTTTTCAATCCATCAGTGTGTCTTTATGAAATCCCTCCTATCACATGTATTATTTCTCCTTGACAAATACTGCAGCGTTGATTTTATTGGACAACAACTCAACTAAGCCTACCATTGCGACTAAATGACCAATTGATCATGAACGTCGCATCCATATATAACAAAGGCGTCAATTATAACGGAAATGTGTTCACATGCCAAAAAGCTGTATGTCAGCTGGTGACATCCATGTGGACCAGTATGCTAATACCGAATACAAGCCAACAACTTTCTTGATGATGCAGTACTCTTACCGTATCTCAATCCAATAACAGAACTGGTGTTGATCTCTCTTAGCCCACCAAATGAATGTCGCCATGCAGAAACGGCAAGCATTACATGGGAAAAAATTGAAATGCAAATAATTATGTGACTCAGTTTGTAGTTTCAAGTTCATGATCATTGCAATAAGTTCAACATTGGTCTGCACATTTTATTGTTTGACCAATTTCATGAAATCCAACAGAAACCAAAGAACGTTGAGTGTTGTAATGAGACACTCGATAACTATGCTCAGTAATATTAGGCAATGCCATGGCAGGTTTTATTATTACTCCTATTATCAATACTAATAGAATAGACCCATTGGCTAGTCAAACACATGTTTTTAAGTCTGTTTTGCTGTCTAAATAGTTTGAAGACTGTAGGCGCCATACACTACCAAACTATGATCGGCATATTTTGGCATTTTGTAGTAATTTATACATTTTTCCTTTATTTTTCTTATTATTCCTAATTAATATTGACTGTTTGGAGTAGACATTTGTAGACAATGACCATCTTGTCAGATACAAACTGATTTTAGTTTCATTTGAATTTTTTTTTACGAGTTGTGTCAGTGACAACATGCTTATTAGTTCAGGCACCCTCTAGTGCCTAGCGTCCCATAAATGGGACGCTTACAAAAACAGCTCAAAATCACATATTATGCTAGCAATAATAAAATTAATATTTTTCCCTATGCTTATTCTGCATATGCAACAAATAAAAAGTAAATAAATATGATTTTGAAAAATCAGGCAGTAATGGGTTAACAAACCTTCGTTGTAGCCCAAACTGACACTAACAAGTAGGCCGCCCTACTGTATATGCTTACGATTCCCATTCGTTCATTTCAAATCTAAGTCTATATATAAGCTTAGGCCTACTGACACAATTAGTACCTAAACAAAATGGGGGGGGGTTCCAGGGGCTAATTCCGGGAGGCTTTTGTCCAGGAGGCTAATGTCCTACACCCCTGTCACCAAACAAACGACCACCAGCAACACAACTCAACCAACGGCCACTGTCACCAATCGAACGACAACCAGCAACACCACTAAGCCAACTACCCATAACACCACTCAACCAGCTACCACTGCAAAAACTCAGCAAACTACCCCTAACACTGCTCAACCAACTATCCCTAACATCACTCAACCAACTACCACTGCAACCACTCAACCAACTACACCTAATATCAGTCAACCAACTACCACCGCAACCACTCAATCAACTACCCATAACACCACTCAACCAGCTACCACTGCAACAACTCAGCAAACTACCTCTAACACTGCTCAACCAACTACCACTGCAACCACTCAATCAACTACCCCTAAGATCACTCAACCAACTACCACTACAACCACTTAATCAACTATCCCTAACATCAGTCAACCAACTACCACTGCAACCACTCAACCAACTATCCCTAACATTAGTAACATCACTCAACCAACTACCACCGCAACCACTCAATCAACTACCCCTAACATCACTCAACCAACTACCACTGCAACCACTTAATCAACTATCCCTAACATCACTCAACCAACTACCACTGCAACCACTCAACCAACTATCCCTAACATCAGTCAACCAACTACCACTACAACCACTAAATCAACTATCCCTAACATCACTCAACCAACTACCACTACAACCACTAAATCAACTATCCCTAGCATCACTCAACCAACTACCACTGCAACCACTCAACCAACTATCCCTAACATCACTCAACCAACTACCACTGCAACCACACAATCAACTATCCCTAACATCACTCAACCAACTACCACTGCAACCACGTAATCAACTATCCCTAACATCACTCAACCAACTACCACTACAACCACTAAATCAACTATCCCTAACATCACCCAACCAACTACCACTGCAACCACTAAATCAACTATCCCTAACATCACTCAACCAACTACCACTACAACCACTAAATCAACTATCCCTAACATCACTCAACCAACTACCACTGCAACCACTCAACCAACTATCCCTAACATCACTCAACCAACTACCACTGCAACCACACAATCAACTATCCCTAACATCGCTCAACCAACTACCACTGCAACCACTCAATCAACTACCACTAACATCACTCAACCAACTACCACTGCAACTACACAATCAACTATCCTTAACATCACTCAACCAACTACCACTGCAACCACACAATCAACTACCCCTAACACTGCTCTCAACTACCACTACCAAGAACCACTACAACCACTTAATCAACTACCCCGAACACTGCTACCAACTACCACTGCAACCACTTAATCAACTACCCCTAACACTGCTCTCAAATACCACTACCAGCTACCACTGCAACCACTTAATCAACTACCCCTAACACTGCTCAACCAACTACCACTGCAACCACTTAATCAACTACCCCTAACACTGCTCAACCAACTACCACTGCAACCACTCAATCAACTACCCCTAACATCACTCAACCAACTACTACTGCAACCACTTAACCAACTACCCCTAACACTTCTCAACCAACTACCACTGCAACCACTCAACCAACTATTCCTAACATCAGTCAACCAACTACCACTACAACCACTAAATCAACTATCCCTAACATCGCTCAACCAACTACCACTGCAACCACTCAATCAACTACCACTAACATCACTCAACCAACTACCGCTGCAACCACTCAATCAACTATCCCTAACATCACTCAACCAATTACCACTGCAACCATTTAATCAACTACTCCTAACACTGCTCTCAAATACCACTACCAACTACCACTACCAACTACCACTACAACCAATTAATCAACTATCCCTAACATCACTCAACTAACTACCACCGCAACCACTCAATCAACTACCCCTAACATCACTCAACCAACTACTACTGCAACCACTTAACCAACTACCCCTAACACTGCTCAAACAACTACCACTGCAACCACTCAGCCAACTATCCTTAACATCACTCAACCAACTACCACTGCAACCACTCAACCAACTACCCCTGCAACCACTTAATCAACTACCCCTAACACTGCTCAACCAACTACCAGTGCAACCACTCAATCAACTACCCCTAACATCACTCAACCAACTACCACTGCAACCACTAAATCAACTATCCCTAACATCACTCAACCAACTACCAGTGCAACCACTTAATCAACTACCCCTAACACTGCTCTCAACTACCACTACCAACTACCACTACAACCACTTAATCAACTATCCCTAACGGTCTTCCACGGTGTCGATAACCCTCGACGTTACCCAGCATGATGGCATTTTCCAAGGAATCCTGAGGGAGCCTAATGATATGTCCGAAATAAGAGAGTTTGCGAGCCTTGATGGAACCCAAGAGTACGGGGGAAGTTCTAGCAAGCCGATAAACTTCCTCTGTGTATATCCATGCATGCATATACGCACGTATACGTACGTGACCATGTATATATATATATATATATATCCATGCATAAATTTTTGTACATATTATGCAGAAGTATGTTAGCTAAAAGGTTCATAATATGTAAACTTTTTACGTGGGGTCCGTTTAGACAAAAACAGAAATGTTTTTATTAAAAATTCAAAATAAGTGTCCAGGGCCCAAGTCAGTATTCGCCCGCAGCAGAGGTCTCACACTGAAATCCAATACACAGAGAGACGGGCACTGTGCAGAGACGTGTCTATACACTACATTATGTCTGTCTGTGGGTCTACCTACCCGTCTGTCTGATTCACTGACTGAGAGTCAGACAGACAGGCATAATGTACTGTTAGAGTCAGTTAGACAGACAGACCTAATCTGGACAGACAGAGACAGACTTACAGACAGAGAAAAGGAAATAGATATGCAGGCAGGGCTATGAATCAGACATGCGAAACGTTTTATAGGCCTAATTGCTGTTCTTTTCCCTTCTTTAGAGTGCTGCACTGAGAGCATGGAAGAAAATGACAAAATTGATAGGCCTAGATAATGGAAATCCAGAACATATTCGGTAAGCCGATTTGGAAGCTATAGTGAGACAGACAGAAAAAGGCCACTCTATGTCTGTCTTTGTCATGGGCGCCTGCACACATGGGGCTAGAGAGAGCACTTGCCTTTCCTGGAAATTTTCACTTTTCACATGATTACCTTTTGATTTCTAACAAATTTCTTCTTGATAAAGCATTAGTGATGCTTGATACACGTTCATGTGGTAAGCTTATCTCATTTTTTGAGAAAGTAGGTATAGGCCTGTTTCGAAAACGATGGCCCGGGTCAGAAAGCAAAGTTTAAAAAGTTTAACAAACATTAACTATACTTTATAGGCATTGGTAAACAGGAAACAATACTCATTGCCCATGAGCAGAAATCATGCGAAATAGTGTTATTTAAGAAGCCGAGGGAGTATTACGATGCCCGGTTTAGTAGATCTGTGGATCTATCTAGCCTACCTGTTTGTCTGAGTCACTGGTTGAGAGACAGACAGATAGACAGACAGACAGACATACAGACAGGCAGGCAGAGACTGAGGGGCAACGGACATTATCCCACTGAACATTATTTCCCACGGACATAATCCCTCCGGACAAAATCCCCCTACACATTACCCCCCAGTAGGGTGATTCACATTACAATGGAGAAAAAATATGATACCATCGCCTAAAAATGATGCAAAACAATATAAGATTAGGCCTATGTGGCGAATATCCATACATTTAGACATCACAGTTGAAATTGTAAGATTATAGTTAAGGCCTATATTTGTATGTTATACATGAAAATCGGGGAACGGACATTTCCCCCTGGACATTTCCCCCCGGACATTTCCCCCCGGACATTTCCCCCCCTGGACCTTTCCCCCCTACCCTAGGACATTTCCCTCCTGTATGCGGAAACCATTGCTTTTATTGTCTTCAACAATTTAAACCAGAATATTTTCATCAATCCAGCTCCAATTTAAGCAAGAATATTTTCATCAATCCAGCTCCAATTTAAGCAAGAATATTTTCATCAATCCAGCTCCAATTTAAGCAAGAATAATTTCATCAATCCAGCTTCCATTTAAGCAAGAATATTTTCATCAATCCAGCTTCCATTTAAGCAAGAATATTTTCATCAATCCAGCTCCAATTTAAGCAAGAATATTTTCATCAATCCAGCTTCCATTTAAGCAAGAATATTTTCATCAATCCAGCTTCCATTTAAGCAAGAATATTTTCATCAATCCAGCTTCCATTTAAGCAAGAATATTTTCATCAATCCAGCTTCCATTTAAACCAGAATATTTTCATCAATCCAGCTCCAATTTAAGCAAGAATATTTTCATCAATCCAGCTCCAATTTAAGCAAGAATATTTTCATCAATCCAGCTTCCATTTAAGCAAAGTGGATTCCTTAGCATTTACTTCAAAGGAATCGTTGTAAAAGTTTCAGATTTAATTATACAGGCCTAGGCGTAGGTCTAGAATTCAGGGTAGGACTTGTATGGTCATTTGAGGTGGTATGCACAGAAGGGGGGAAATGTCCGGGGGGGAAATGTCCTAGTCGAAATCAGGGGGAAACGTCCAGGGGGAAATGTCCGGGGGGAAATGTCCGGGGGGAAAATGTCCAGGGGGGAAATGTCCGGGAAGAAAATGTCCAGGGGGGGAAATGTCCTACACCCATGAAAATCATCCATAAAAATCCACAAGAATATGATAGGGTGTATAGTCGTAGGCCTATATAGGCATTAAGACTATAGGTCGAAATACACTCTTAAGAGTATATTATTAATTTATTACACTAGTCGTCAAATGTTCCTGACATGTTGTACATGGAAACGTTCACTGGATGTTAAGAACTTAAGTCGCAAGCAGCAGTAAAGGTCGTAATTGCGGGGAACGGACATTAGCCCCTGAACATTATCTCCCGGACATTTTCCTCCCCCCCCCCGACAAAAGCTGCCACGGGCATACCCCTCCCCCGATTTTGCGTAGGACATTATCCCCCCGAGAAAATCTCCCTATGTAACATATATAGCTCTGTTGTTATATTTTGTGCATCATTTTAGGTAATGATATTATAGATGGAGTGGGGGATAATGTTCTACCGGGGGAGGTAATGTCCGGGGGGACAATGTCCAGGGGCTCATGTCCTACACCCCGTATTTGTGTACCTAACTGACAATAACAACTCCTTGCGTTAGAAATGAATAACTAAATGACCCTAACAAGCCTTTAGTTTGCATCTGAATGGCAGTACTATAGTAGCCTAAGTCTTATCGGTGACGGCATTGATAAGTTGACACAGCGATCAAAATCAGAGCAATTAGCTTTATAAACTACATGAAGAAGCAGACTAATTGCACAGAGGGGAATTTTGTCCGGGGTATAATGTCCTACGCAAAATCGGGGAGATTATGTCCGGGGGGTGGATGGATGGAGTACGGATGGGGAACGGACATTAGCCCCCCCGGACAAAAGCCCCCGGACATTAGCCCCCTCGGACAAAAGCCCCCCACCCCCCCAAGGTAGGACATTAGCCCCCCGGTCTATTATGCCATTACCTAAAAATGATGCACAAAATGTAACAATAGGCCTAAGTTAAGCGAATAAGCCTACATTGCACATTAGTTCGACATTGTAAGAATATGCAAAGTTAATTGAAGGTTTATTATGCATATTATAAAACATTTAAAGGCATTGATTTTAGAACGATGCGAACAACTCATTGTGTAAAGTCTCTCATAAATGTAAAAAAATTATGTCCAAAGTTTGTAAAATCTAGATAAAAGTTTAATGCCTAACTGACTCCAAACCTTCGTTGTAGCCAAAACTGACACTAACAAGTAGTAGGCTGACCTACTGCATACGATTCCCATTCGCTCATTTCTCTAATCTATTGAATCTAATTTTGAATTGAAACGACGCTAATAAGTCTACGAAGCTGAGACGTAGACTAACTGACGTTAACAAAACCTTTATGGTAGGACACTAAACAAATAGACTGTAGGCCTATTATAGGCTCTATACGATTCCCATTCGTTTAACCACGGCCACTGTCACCGGGGAACGGACATTAGCTCCCGGACATTAGCCCCTTCGGACAAAAGCCCCCGAAGTAGGACATTAGACCCCCAGTCCATTACATCATTACCTAAAAATTATGCATAAAATATAACAATAGGCATAAGTTAAGCGAATATACCGTATAATATACACTGTGAGCCATAAAAAACCGTGCCACTTTATGTTTAGCTATATCTCTGTCATTTCTTTATCGATTTTTACACTTTTTGCATTATTTTAAACAGGAATCAATACTCTAAAGAGCAGAAATAAACATTATCGATTTCATCCTACATGCATGTTAAACTTGTCTTGCGAAACTGAAGACACTAAAAAAACACGTGAGAATCGATCAATGCTGCATTTTTACTACTTAAATGCAAACAATTTTTCAGTGCCTTTATTTGTTTAAAGTTTGTGTTCAAAAGGACTTCCTTTTTCACGTACACATTTTGCCAAGCGACGTCGCCACTGATCAATTGCAGTGTCAATAAGATGTTGTTCCAGATCGTTCCAGACGGATACGAGACACTGCCGAAGTTCATCAGTGTTCTGAATGCGCTTTTGGTACACGCGCTGTTCCATAAGCATTTCCGTTCCAAATCGTTATGAATAATGCGTTTGACCGTCGTTTGTGTAAGATTCAGCTCTCTCGCGATTTGTCTGGCTGAAAGATGTGTTTTAGGCTTGTCTTCCTGGCTCTGAACCAATTCATTGACAGCGGCGATATTATCTTCAGTTCGCGACGATTTTGGCCGACCACTTCCCGCAGCGCGTTCAACTGAACCGGTAGTTCTCAACTTTCGCAGAAAGTCATCTAATGTTTTTCTTTTCCAATTCTTGTTCGGAAACTCCTTAATTAATCGTCTAGAAGAATAATTTTTGCATTCCCGCAGATTTTTAATTAAAATTTTATCATCAAAGCTCAACATTTTAAAATTTTAACTCAAATTTTCAACCATCAACTTTATTTACATTATGCTGCGAAACGGATATGACGTCATCGCGCAAGTAAATAAGTAAATCGTAGAGATTTAATTTTTCTTTCAAACGACACAAAAAGATATAAAATTGTTAAAATATCGACCGAGATATAGCTAAAAATAAATTGGCACGGTTTTTTATGGCTCACAGTGTATATATAAGTCTACATTGGACATTAGTGCAACATTGTATCAATATGCAAAGTTAATAGAAGTTTTATTACAAACAACAGTGGTCCCAACACTGATCCTTGTGGCACTCCACAAAGCACTGCTGCCCACCTATAGAATGTTTATTGCCTATTCCCACCTTTTGTCTTCTATCTGAAAGCCAGTTTTGAATCCACTTGAGTTCTGTACCTGCCCACTAATCCCACATGCTTGCAACTTTTTAATTAGTCTTTTATGGGGTACTTTATCAAATGCCTGAAAGAATTTTTGCCTAAATGGAAGTTCGACTGATGTTGCCCAGTACACAAGTTAATAAGTTGACACCGCGCGGAAAACTGGACAATCGCTTTTTATTAGGACTAATTAACTACAGAAATAGGCTATTTGCACAGTGGAGGTTTTAATGTCCGGGAATATATTGCCATCTAAATGGGGCGGGGGTTGTCCAGGGGTGGTTTTTGTCAGAGGTTTGTTCGGGTCTACACTCAAAATTGCAGGTATAGGTAGGTAGGTATGTAGATAGGTAGGCAGGTAGGTAGGTAGGTAGGTAGGTAGGTAGGTAGGTAGGTAGGTATTTAGGTAGGTAGGTATAGACAGGCAGACAGGCAGAAAGAAGTAGGTAGGTATGCATGTAAGTGGGTAGTTAGGTAGGCATGTAGTTAGGTAGGATGGTATATAGGAAGGTAGGCAGGCAGGCAGGCAGTCAGACACGCACACAGACATACAGACAGACAGATAGACATACAGACAAATAGACAGATAGACAAGACAGATAGGTAGGAAGATGGATGGATGGATGGATGGATGGATGGATCGATCGATCGATCGATCGATCGATAGATAGATAGATAGATAGATAGATAGATAGATAGATAGATAGATAGATAGATAGATAGATAGATAGATAGATAGATAGATAGATAGATAGATAGAGCTCAATTAAAACTGAAAAAGGAAGAATCTGAATCAATTAGGCGCTGTCAATTAACCCTCAACAGCTAACGTGTAAAAACTTGCGTTACAGCTAACCTGGGGTCCAGCTGGACCCCATTGTATTTTTTTCATATATTTGAATTTGTAAACACGATATCGATGATTAAAATCAATTCCCCACTATTTCTATTGGTAAATTGGTTATGTATGTGCACTTGTTACAGCGTCCCTTCAAGATTCATACTCAGAAGCGCTCCCAACTACAGTGCGGGCACTGAATTGGCGTTTCACGCTGAGACGAGTGAAGGACTTTCCCAAGGTCCATACGAGTCGGCTTGAGGGGGATTTTATGCCCTACTAACAAATATGCAAATGTCTGTGAGCAGTTGGGACGCCAGAGGGGGGGCTAGCGGTCTAAGTCCCCCTAAAATTCCTGTTTTTACATGAAAAAATGAAATATTTACATGTTAAGCCAGTCCTAAAAAATGTGAAATTTCCATGAGATTTCGACCAAATAACTAAAAAAAAAGTCGTCAGAAATTTTGGCGAATGAAAATGAAAAATATCCTCCGCGAGGATTCAGTCCCCCCCCAAAAAACCCCACTTAAATCCTGGCGCCGCCACTGTTTGCAAGTAAGTAACTCCTTGTAAGTCTACATGTATATCCTATTGTCGAAATGAACATTAGGGTAAGGGTCAGAGTAAGGGTTAGGGTCTGTCTATCTGACCCTGTCTGACTGTCCGTCTGTCTGTCTGCTTGTCTGTCTGTCCGTCCATCCATCTGTCTGTCTGCCTGCCTGTCTGTCCATATTCTGTTGGTCTATCTGTCTGTCTGTCTACCCGTCTGTCTGCATCTCTGCCTGCCTGTCTGTCTGCTTGAATGCCTGTCCGTTCGTCCGTCTGTCAGTCTTCTGTCTGTCTATCTGTGTGTCTGTCTGTCTGTCCGTCTGTCTGTCTATCCGTCTGTCTATCCGTGACTGTCTGTCTGTCTGTTTGCTTGCTTGTCCATCCGTCCGTCCGACTGACAGTCTTCTTCCCCTGTCTGTCTGGCTTTGTTTGTCTGTATGTCTCTCTCTTTCATTCTCTCCCCTCTCTCTGCCTCCATAATTGGTCAGGCAACGGAATTTGGGTTTGTTTATCTCCCCGCCTTGAATCATACAGACTACAGACGGACTGCATGCGGCGGCTTGGTGGGCAGTCCTGCTACTGCTTGGGCTCGCAGCGGTGTAACGGTCAGTCGCTGTGGTCACCACCTGTTCTCGGATCCGATTACAGGTCGTAGCAACTAAGCAACTACCTCTGTCTTAATGCTATGCTGTCTGTCTGTGTGTCTGTGTGTCTGTCTGTCTCTATCTTCATTCTCATCCTTTCTGTCTTACCATGGTTTCAGCAAAGCGCTAATCTGCCTGGCTGGTTAACACGGCGTCTTCGGCATAGTTCACTGACCTCAGATAACAGAGCTGCCCAGTTCGGTATTCGTCCTTTGCCGTTGGGAGGAAATTGTGGCGGGCCACATGCACATTGCACACGGAGTGGGGTAGTTGACATGGTTTGCAGACACATGATTTGTATGGGGTTAACAGAAGTATGAGAGGCAAAGCAGTCCTAAGTTAAAACTTTTACGTGACTGAAATTCCCTTCATCCTGTTAATGAATAATCTGGTAGCTACAAATAGCCTGGCCGCTGTTTGATTGAGATAAAATTATGGCAAACAACCTCTTGCTGCCCTGTAAATATCCCAACGTTTCTAATGAAGAAATTGAAATTCACGTTAAGAAGACATTGGGAAAGACAATAGGCCCTATACAGTATACATGTAATGCAAATCTTCGAGAATTTCTCAGCACCCACGAAAGCCACGTCAGGGAGACCAGCTTAATCACCGGCGCTATATCAAATCAAGTCCGCAATAGCCAGAGCTGCCGTTTTCGTTCCGGTGCCAGGTCAAAATCCGGGGAGAACATGCCGAGGAGACAGCGTGGTGCTACGGCTGTTGTCGGTGATGGTGGTAGTTGGGTGATGGAACCTGATTGGAATCTAGATAGGATAGCTTGAAGAGTTCAGTTTTCAGTCGTGAATGGAAAGCAGCAGAGGAGAGTGCAGGCGGAGGAGAGGTTCATGTCATTGACATCTACCACTACACCACTAAACTAACACCCAATGTCACCACCACCACCACCACCCCCACCACCACCATCATCATCATCACTATCATCATCATCATCATCACCACCATCATCTGACACCTCCTCCTCCCTCATTATCACCATTTTCTGCCTCATTTTTGCCTTATCCTCCTACTCTCATCCTCTCCTCCATCTCCTCCTCCTCCTTCTTTTCTCCTCCTTCTCTTAATCCCCTTCGCCGTCGTCCTCCTCATCGTCATCAGCATCATCGTCATAATCATAAATCATGATCATAATCATAATCATCATCATCATCATTATCATCATCATCATCATCTGACACCTCCTCCTCTTCCCTCCTCATAATTTTCTGCCTCTTTATCTTCCTCTCATTCCTCCTCCTCCTCCTCTTCCTCCTCCTCCTACTCATCATCATCATCTTTCGCCTCATTTTTGCCTTCTCCTCCTTCTCCTACTCTCATCTTCCCCTCCATGTCCTCCTCCTCCTCTTGCTCCTCTTCGCCCTCCTCCTTCTCATCATCATCATCATCATCATCAGTATCAGCACCTTGTCATAATCATGATCATCATCATCATGTCCAGAGGAAATGTCCGTACCCCAAGTTGTCCGGGGGGTTAATGTCCTCGGCTAAATCAGGGGGGAATTGTCCGTTTTTTGTCCGATTTCTGATTTTATCCACCGCATCTCTCACGTCCATGTTCTGTGCTGCTAGATCTTCTTTTGCCAAGAACCGCTAACACCATTGAAACAACCACTAACACCATTCAAACAACTACCACTGATACTACTCAACCATCTACCACTAACACCATTCTACTAATACCATCAATACTACTCAACCAGCAACCACAGCAATCATTCAACCAACTAACACCACTAAATCAACAACCATTAACTACACTCAGCCAACAAACACTGGCACAACTTAACCAACAACCACCAACACCATTCTACCAACTACTACTAACACAACTAAAACAACTAAAACCGCCGCAACTCAACCAACTATATCATCATTTAAGCAATCATCGTCGTCGTCGTCATTATCGTATTCATCAATATCTTCATCACAATTGTTGTCATTATAATCATTGTCGTTAAAATCATCATCATTTGACACCTTCTTTCCCTCCTACTCCTCCTCCCCTCCTCCACCTACCAATGGCGAGTTTTAAAAATGACTGGGGTAATGAAGTTTGCAGACACATGACTTGTATGGGTGTTAACAGAAGTAGGCTGTGATGGGCAACGGAGTCCTAAATTAAAGCTTTTATATGACTGAAATTATCCTCCTCCTCATCATTATTATCATCATCGTTGTCATATTCTCACCCATGACCTTCATCGTTATCGTCGTCATCATCATATTGATCATCCTCATCCTCATCATTTCTCACCTCCTCCACCTCCTCCTCCTCCTCCTTCTCATCCTCATAATAATCATGCTAATCGTCGTTATTATCATCATCATAATTATAATCATTCATTACCGTCATCATAATCATCATCATCATCATCATCATCGCTATCATTGTCATCGTCATCATCATCATCGTCTTAGTCACACTCATCATCTATATCATCATTGTCGTCGTCGAAGTCGTCATCACCATCATCATCGGCTCCATCTTCATCTTCATTTATGTCATTGTCATCATCATTACCATCATCAACGTCATCATCATGGAGTTGGGTGGGGGGGGCGCTGGCGCTTTTGATAACACACTGGCATGGAGATCAGCGGAGGTATATTCGATTCCAGAAGCTCCGTTTCATGGACGTGCTTTGCAGGCTGCTATTAGGGGTGTAGGACATTAGCCCCCTGGACAAAAGCCACCGGACAAAAGCCCAGGGGCTTCTATCCCTATACATGGCGGGCACAGCTTGTGCCCAGTGAAAAATAGGGGATCAGAAGACAGCCAAAATTCACGTCAGTTTGGGGGGAAGGTCGGACATGGAGTGCAGCGTTCAATCTAGGCATCACTAGGAGGAAGATCCCCCCCAGAAAATGCTTCCCCTTCATATAAATTTGGACAAAATGGTATATATATATGCCTAATAGTTTTTAGGAAAATGTATACACTTTATACACTTTGAGTTTTTAGTTAGGCTTCTATCTGCATTTTTGAATTAGGCCTACATGAACTGCTATAATCGTAATCGTAATCTCGAAACTTCTACAGCGCCCACAAAAGCCAAGTCGCGGGAACCAGCTTATTCACAGGCGCTCAATCAAAACAAAATCGATAGGCAGCAGGTCAAGTCCGGAGAGTCAGGCAGGCAGATAGATGGACGGCTAAGGTGGGTGATGTTTAGAGTTGAAGTGGCGGGGGATGTCAGGAGAAGAGGAAGAATCAGGATAGGATTTTTGAAAGAGCAATGTTTTCAGTTTTGAGTGAAAGACCTGTGGGGAGATAGCGAGAGGTGGAGTTTTGGTGAGTTCGTATGATGGGTCGGAAGTTTGCCGAAGTGCTGGCGGAAGTTTGTTCCAGAGAGGTGGAACGGCAATGGCTATGGAGCGGTTTGCGAATTTCAGTGATGAAGTGATGGGAGGGCGAAGCAGTGTAATGGAGGACGAGGAGCGTGTTGAACGAGGTGGCTGGATGGTGAACAACTGACGAAGGTAGAACGGCTGGGATGATTGAAGTGTATTGTATTGTAAGTGAGTGAGAGGACTTTGTATTCGATGCGTTCAGGTATTTTGAGCCAGTGAAGTGATTTCAGGACAGGAGTGATGTGGTGACGTTTGGGGGTTTTCCATAATCATCATATTCTGAATTTCACCATCATTACATATATCGTCATAATCATCATTATTATCATTTCCTACCTCCTTCCCTCCGCCTCATTCTCCTCCTCCAACTCCTCCTCATAATCATCGTCACTATCAACATCGTCATCATCATAATTAGCATCGTCACTCATCGTCTTCATCACGATCGCCATGACCATCATCATCGCTCGCAGTAGGTTTCTATTAGCGCCAAGTATTGCAGGCGGTCCGTTCTGTAAGTAGTTAATTGTTATGGTCATCATCATTATTTTCATATTCACACTCATCATCTTTATCATCATCATCATCATCGTTGTTGTCGTCGTCGTAGTCTCCATGGTCATCATTGTCAGCATCATCACTATCATCATTGTCGTCATTCTCATCTTCATTGATGTCATTGTCATCATCATTACCATCATCAATGTCATCATCATGGAGGGGCGGTGGCGCATTGGATAACACACTGGCATGGAGATCAGCGGAGCTATGTTCAATTACCGATCCTCCCGTGTAGGATAGACTGCTATTAGCGGTCTTTTGCATTGCAGGCCGTCAGTATAGTTAATTGAGATTGTTTCATAACCTGTACAATGGGTGTAGGATATTAGCCTTCCCGGACAAAAGCCCCCCGAACATTAGCCCGCCCGGACAAAAGCCCTCCCCACTTTGCGTACGACATTAGCCCCCTGGACAGAAGCACCCCCCCATGTGCAAATCATAGAATAGTGCCGTAACTGATGACTTGTCATTGGCATTCACATGCAAACCAAAGTTCTTAGTGTCATTTAGGTTCTAATTGTGTCAGTAGGATAATTAATAGACTTAGATTTTAATAATGAACGAATGGGAATCGTATATGGCATATGCAGTATATTTGTTTAGTGTCCTACGATAAAGGTTTGTTAGCGTCAGTTAGGCTACCGGTAGTTTCATGCAGCTTCGTAGACTTATCAGCGTCGTTTCAATACAAAATTAGATTCAATACATTAGAGAAATGAACGAATGGGAATCGTATACAGTAGGTCGGCCTACTTGTTAGTGTCAGTTTTGGCTACAACGATTTCACAAACTTTAGACTTCTAATTTTGTACATAAAACATAAAGGCAGAGAGTAATTGGGAATTAAGGCGGGCAATCAGTCTAGCAGCTGAGTTGAGAACAGGGTCTGATTAAGGCATGTTCAAGATATTCTTCGGCCGAACAGGGGCCCTCACACTTCATAGGGGCCCACACAATCACACATGCGAAAAAATTTCTGTCAGGCAAAATTTGTATATAATGCATATTTGTGAGCGAATTTCGACCAAACGCTTAAAGAAAGGTCGTCAGCTATTTTTGGCAGAAATAAATCGGTATAGGCCTATTTTACGGATGACCAAACGACTTAAAAAACCACTAAACGCCTAAAAAAGTCATCAGAATTTTCGGCAGAGGATTCGCAAAAATTTCTTGAACAGGACCCCCGCATTTCTTAATCCGGCCCTGGTTGAGAACCGACTGAATCGGCGAAAGACGTACTTTAGGAAGTACAATGAGGAGAGCATTGCTGTAGTCAATTCTAGGACATATGAATAGGTCTAATCAAGGTAGTGAAGAGGAGGAGGAGGCAGAGCGACGATTGACTCTGATACGTCTTAAATGAAAATATGACAGGCAGCTAAATATGCAGATGGTAGCGGAACGGGCATTAACCCCCGGACAACCACCCCGGACAAAGACTCCGTACAAAGGCCTCCCCTTAGAGAGGATATACCCAGGTGTAGAACATATTGCGTATAAGTTGTAATCCTCCGAACGTCGGTTCTAAATTCAAAATAATCTGTTGGTCGTACGCAAGTTGGATTCTTGAAATTAACTTTCGCTCAATACAGGGTGGTCCAGCATAAATGAACCAACTTTGAATGCATATAACTCCGCCAATTTTTGGAATTTATTTATACTTTATGCGTCAAATTAAAGATATTTCACTCAAGTATATGTACTGATAAAATGAAACTAGTACAGGTTTCGATTTTAATTATATGCTCGGAACAGCGCGAGCTACCATATTTTGTTGTCATTTGTGACGCAATAAGGCGCCGTTTCGCCGGGATATTCACAAATCGTTTTTCGCTAATACGTGCATAGACACGATCATTTTGGGTGTTTTTAGAAGTATCTACCATGAATATCTTCTCGTCGCAAAACCATGTTCTTTCAATTTTATCAACAGCCGTGCGCGCTGCCACGCGCTGTTTTAGACGCAAAGAAACGGCTGGCTGCACGACAGCTGTTTCGCTAGTCGTTTCTTTGCGTCAGTGTTGGAGTGCTGCTGGACATCACGATCATCTTTTAGAATAATTATGTTGTACGGTGTTTCTAGGACTACCTGTTTCGCGCTGAATGACCTAGGGAGATTTGCCTATAGACTGAAGAGCCTATCAGGGTCGTTGTCTTTGGCGGCCAATTTACCTGGACACAAGAGCAATGTTAGCGGATATGCGCGCCGTAATTCCCATGGTTTACGATTAGAAAGTCCTGCTTTTATCAATTTTCAGTAGCAGGTTATTCAAGGTATTGTTTATTCCATCCACTGTTAGAAAATTTGTAAATCATTTCAACCGAATTTTATCCCTTATCAGTTCGGAAAATCAAGATCAAAACGCGATCATCGTTTGTCAACGGCACCCGATTTCGTCACAAATGATAGCAAAATATGGTAGCTAGCGCTGTTCCGAGCATATAATTAAAACCTAAACTTGTACCAGTTCCATTTTTGCAGCGCATATACTTGAGTGAAATGTCTTTAATTTGACGTTTAAACTATAAATAAATTCAAAAAATTGGCGGAGTTATATGCATTCAAAGTTGGTTCATTTATGCTGGACCACCCTGTATATGTGAGTTTGATGCAAAAATTAATAGTTTTTGCACAAATGGAAGCTGGATCGACGAACATGATCTTCCTAAAAGTGGATTTGGATTGATGAATCATAATTTTCATTTAAATAGAGGTTGGATTGATTAAAACAATTGTTTGAATTTAAATATTAAGCTGGACTGAGGAAACGAATTTTACCTAAATGGAAGCTGGATTGGTTAAGCATAGCTGGTATTTATTCAGAAGTTGGATTCATAAAAATAATTGTTGCCATATAAACAGAAGCTGGATTAATTAAAAGGATTTTTGCCTAAATGGAAGCTCGACTGATGTTGCTCAGTACACAAGTTAATTGGTTGACACCGCGCGGAAAACTGGACAATAGCTTTTTATTAGGACAAATTAACTACAGAAATAGGCTATTTGCACACTGGAGGTTTTAATGTCCGGGGGTTAGATTCCTATCTAAATGGGGCGGGGTTGTCCATTGTGGTTTTTGTCGGGGAACGGACATTTCCCCCCTGGACATTTCCCCCCCGGACATTCCCCCCCGGACATTTCCCCCCGGACATTTCCCCCCTGGACGTTTCCCCCCTACCCTAGGACACCCCCCCCGCGGAGACCATTGCTTTTATCGTCTTCAAAACATTTTTTAAACCAGAATATTTTCACCAATCCAGCTCCAATTTAAGCAAGAATATCTTCATCAATCCAGCTCCAATTTAAACAAGACTATTTTCATTAATCCAGCTTCCATTTAAACCAGAATATTTTCATCAATCCAGCTCCAATTAAAGCAGAATATTTTCATCAATCCAGCTCCAATTTAAGCAAGAACATTTACATCAATCCAGCTCCAATTTATACCAGAATATTTTCATCAATCCAGCTCCAATTTAAACCAGAATATTTTCATCAATCCAGCTCCAATTTAAGCAAGAATATTTTCATCAATCCAGCTCCAATTTAAGCAAGAACATTTTCATCAATCCAGCTCCAATTTAAGCAAAACTATTTTCATCAATCCAGCTCCAATTTAAGCAAGAATATTTTCATCAACCCAGCTCCAATTTAAACATGAATATTTCATCAATCCAGCTTCCATTTAAGCAAGAACATTTTCATCAATCCAGCTCCAATTTAAGCAAGAATATTTTCATCAATCCAGCTCCAATTTAAACAAGACTATTTTCATCAATCCAGCTTCCATTTAAGTAAAATTTATTGTGTATCAATCCGGCTTCTATTTAGCGAGAATTCTTTTAATCAATAATTTAACTTGTGTACTTAGCAACATTCAGCGGTCCGATGTTTTGATCTAAAGGGGGGGAAATGTCCGGGGGGGGAAATGTCCTAGTCGAAATCAGGGGGGAAACGTCCAGGGGGAAAATGTCCAGGGGGGAAATGTCCGGGGGGGAAAATGTCCAGGGGGAAATGTCCTACATCCGTTTTTGTCAGAGGTTTGTCCGGGTCTACACTCAAAAGGGCAGGTATAGGTAGGTAGGTACGTATAGGTAGGTAAGTAGGTAGGTAGGTAGGAGGCAGATAGATAGATAGATAGATAGATAGATAGATAGATAGATAGATAGATAGATAGATAGATAGATAGATAGATAGATAGATAGATAGATCAGATCAGATCAGATCAGATCAGATCAGACAGACAGACAGACAGACAGACAGACAGACAGACAGATAGACAAGTCTTAACTGTAGACCAAAATGAAACTAGTTAGCAAGTCCTAGCATTGGAAATGAATGACTGCATGACACTTGTAAGTTTTGCTTCTGAATGGTAGTAGCAAGTCTTGTCATTAACAAGTTGACAATACCTGTGCAATTAGGCTCTGTCAATTAAATAAAAAAGCAGACTAATTGCACAAAGGGGTGTGTCCGGGGAGTGTAGGACATTTCTCCCTGGACAATAAACCCCCGGACAACAACCCCGGACAATAACCCCTCCTTCTCATCATCATCATCATCATCATATTCTTCTTCTTCTTCATTTGACGCATCCTTTCCCTCCTCCTTCTCCTCCTCCTCCTCTTTTCCTCCTCCTCCTCCTCCTCCTCCTCCTCCTCCTCCTCCTCCTCCTCCTCCTCCACCACATAATCATCATCATCATCATCGTCTCTCCGCCTTGAATCATACAGACTACAGACGGACTGCAAACGGCTGCTTAGTGGGCTAGCGGCTAGCCTGCTACTGCTTGGGCTCGCAGCGGTGTAACGGTCAGTCGCTGTGGCCCCCATCTCTTCTGGCATCCGATTACAGTACAAGTACCTCTGTCTTAATGCTATGCTGTGTATGTGTGTGTCTGTGTGTATGTGTGTCTGTCTGTCTATCTCCCTCTAGCTTCATTCACATCCTTTCTGCCTGACCATGGACACCGGTATAAGCGCTTATACCGGTGTCCATGGCCTGACCATGGATACACCAAGGCTCCTGTTGGTTTACTCGGCGTCTTCGGCTTAGGTCATTGACCCTCAGATAACAGAGCTGCCCAGGTCGGCATTCGTCCTTTGACGTTGGGAGGAAGGGTGGCGGGATACAATGGTCCCGTTGTCTGACTTGCACATTGCATACGGGGTGGGCTAGTTCACATAGTTTCCAGACAAATTAAAACTTTTACGTGACTGAAATTCGCGTCATCCTGTTAATGAATAATCTGGTAACTACAAATAGCCTGACCGCTGTTTGATTGAGATATGGCAAATAACCTCCTGCTGCCCTGTAAATATCCCAAAATTTCTAATGCAGAAATTGAAATTCGACATTGGCCCTATACAGGTAATGTAATGTAAATCTTCGAGAATTTCTCAGCGCCCACAAAAGCCACGTCAGGGAGACCAGCTTATCACCGGCGCTATATCAAATCAAGTCCGCAATAGCCAGAGCTGCCGTTTTCGTTCCGGTGCCAGGTCAAAATCCGGAGAGGAGACAGCGTGGTGCTACGGTGGTTGTCGGTGATGGTGGTAGTTGGGTGATGGAACCTGATTGGAATCTGGGTAGCATGGGTGTAGGACATTAGCCCCCCTGGACATTATCCCCCCGGACATGATCCCCCCGGACATTGGCCCCCGAACATAGTCCCCCCCGGGGTAGGACATTATCCCCCCCAGTCTAAGATATCATTACCTAAAAAATGATGGATCCTCAAAATATAGCAATAGGCCTATGTGAAGTTAATATCTATACATCACACTATAGTTTATCTTTGTAAAAAGGTCAATTAATTGCGGGTTTGATATGTATAATTATGGTAAAACATTTAATGGTCTTAAATGCAGAAAGATGCGAGCAAATCATTGTGACAGGTGTAGGACATTAGGCCCTATGACGTTGACAGACCTTCGTAGGCCTACTGACTACTGTATTGAATCTAATCTTGAATGGAAACGACGCTAATAAGGCTACGTAGCTGAATTGACGCTAAACAAATAGGCCCTGAGTACGATTCCCATTCGTTAATTTCAAATCGAATTCTAGGCCTGCTGACACAGTTGATACGTATACGTAACTGATAGATTATACGAAGGTGAACTGACACTAAATACGATTCCCATTCGTTCATTTCAACTCTACAAATAGACGCTGGATAAGGCTACTAAGCTCAGGTGTAGTTAACTGACTTTAACAACTTTCGAAGTCTTATCGGTGACGGCATTATTCTACGATTTACACACGGGGGGGATCATGTCCGGGGGGGACAATGTCCTACGAAAAATCGGGGGGGGAATATGTCCGGGGGCTAATGTCCGGGGGGATCATGTCCGGGGGGTTAATGTCCAGGGGGGCTAATGTCCGTTCCCCGGGTAGCATAGCTTGAAGAGCTCGCTTTTCAGTCGTGAATGCAAAGCAGCAAAGGAGAATGCAAGCGAAGGAGATGTTGAATTTGTAAGGGAGATTGGAGAGATAGGAGGATGATAATACATGTAGGCCTAAGCCTACATCTTGATGATGCCTTCTATAGCATTGAATAGATTAATTGGATGCATTTGAGTAGCCTTTATGTTATGAAATATAAAACGGCGGGTTAAAGTCCTACCCCGGGAGATAGGTTCCGGGTGGGGGTAATGTCAGTTTACCTGTTATCAAATTGCGGTCCATTTGCCAGAGCGGATTATGTATGTACCTAACAAACAAGGTACCAGAGGGGTGGATACCCCTAGATTATCGACTATATCTTATCTGTCAATTAATATGAAGGGACACAAATTATGCCATTCTATAGAAGGATGTATAGGGCTACATTTCCCTGCTAAACAATTTGTTTTTTGATAACCGGAAGTGGTCAAAATAAATTAAAATATATAAAATAAGGTTTTTTCGTAAAAGTTTCATGTTTTTTCTATTATAACGTATCCATATTTTATTTTTGAAGAGAAATTAATTGTGTCATTCTATAGAGAGCTATTTTCATACCAAATAATTTGACTCTTGATGACCGGAAGTGCTCAAAATAACTAAAAATGTGTGAAAATTTTGGGTTTTTATAATGTCTTACATACATTCATACATACATATATATTTACTAACATACATACATACATACATACATACATACATACATACATACATACATACATAAATACATACATACATACATACATACATACATACATACATACATACAAACATACATACATACTTACATACATGCATAAATACATACATAGCTATAGACACACATGTTCAAAGCACATAGAATCTAATATTTTGCCCATGCATAATTACACGTGTGTGGAATCAAAGGGTCCCGATGTAAAAAATTATATAATTCCGAAGTAGATTCATATTTTAAACCTAAATATAACATTTTGTGCAGAAATGAATGCTCTATCCAATTGTGTATTGCAAGTTATGATATCTCAAACCAAGCCCAAGATCCATGGGGTGGTTACCACCCCGCTCCTTGGTAGTTCATGCCACAAAAAGCTTGGTAGCCTGAGGGTTAAGTCCAAGAACTTTAAAACTATAGGAGGATGTTTATGAACTGTGCAATGGCCAGTTTTAAAAATAACTGGGATAATGAAGTTTGCAGGCACATGACTTGTATGGAATTAACAGAAGTAGGCCGTGAAGGGCAACAGTCTTAAATTAAAGCTTTTATATGACTGAAATTACCCTCGTCATCATCATTATTATCATCATCGTTGTCATATTCTCACTCATGATCTTCATCGTTATCGACGTCATCATCATATTGATCATCCTCATCATTTCCCACCTCCTCCTCCTCTTCCTCCTCCTCTTCCAACTTCTCATCCTCATAATCATCATGCTAATCGTCGTTATTATCATCACCATAATTATCATTCATTATCGTCATCATAATCATCATCATCATCATCATCATCATCATCATCATCATCATCGCCATCATTGGCATCGTCATCATCATTGTCTTAGTCACACTCATCATCTATATCATCATCGTCATTGTCGTCGTCGAAGTCGTCATGATCATCATTGTCATCACCGTCATCATCGGCTCCATCTTCATCTTCATTTATGTCATTGTCATCATCATTACCACCATCAACGTCATCATCATGGAGGTGGGTCGGGGGGGGCGCTGGCGCTTTTGATAACACACTGGCAGGGAGATCAGCGGAGGTATATTCGATTCCCGAAGCTCCGTTTGATAGACGTGCTTTGTAGGCTGCTATTAGGGGTGTAGGACATTAGCCCAGACAAAAGCTCTTCCGGACATTAGCCCCCCGGACAAAACCCCCCTACCCGATTTTGCATAGGGTATTAGCCCCCCCGGACAAAAGCGCCTACTTTATGTGCAGATCAACATAGAATAGTGCCGTAACTGATGACTTATCAGTGGCATTCACATGCAAACGAAAGTTCTTAGTGTCATTTAGAACCTGATTGTGTCATTAGGTCTATAGACTTAGATTTGACATAAACGAATAGGAATCGCATAGGGTCAATAGTTTATTTGCTTAGTGTCCTACAACAAAGGTTTGTTAACGTCAATTAGGCAACGTCTCAGCTTCGTAGACTTATTAGCGTCGCTTCAATTCAAAATTAGATTCAATACATTAGAGAAATGAACGAATGGAAATCGTATACAGTTGGTCGGCCTACTTTTTAGTGTCAGTTTTGGCTACAACGATTTCGCAAACTTTGTTCTTCTAATTTTTAAATGTATCAGAGACTTTACACAATTAACGGACATCAGCCCCCCCGGACAAAAGCCCCCCGGACATTAGCACCCCGGACAGAAGCCCCCCCCCAAGGTAGGACATTAGCCCCCCTGTCTATTATACCATAACCTAAAAATGATGCACAAAATGTAACAATAGGCCTAAGTTAAGCAAATAAGCCTACATTGCACATTAGTTCAACGTTTTCGGAATATGCAAAGTTAATTGAAGGTTTTTTATGCATAGGCCAATTATAAAACATTTAAAGGCATTAATTGTAGAACGATGCGAACAACTCATTGTGTAAAGTTTCTCATAAATGTAAAAAATTATATTATAAGTCCAAAGTTTGTGAAATCTAGATAAAAGTTTCATGCCTAACTGACTTTAACAAACCGTTGTAGCCAAAGCTGACACCAACAAGTAGGCCTACTTACTGTATACGATTCGTTGTTACAGTAGGACACTAAACAAATAGACAGCATGTGCCCATTTCAAATCGAAGTCTATAAGCTTATGCCTACTGACACAATTAGGAACTAAGTGACACTAAGAACTTTCGTTTGCATGTGAATGCCAGTGACAAGTAATCAGCTACTGCAAAATTCTATGATTTGCACAAAGGGGGGCTTTTTGTCCTTTTTTGGCTTTTGTCCGGGGGGCTAATGTCCTAGGTAAAATTGGGGGGGCGGCTTTTGTCCGGGGGGGCTAATGTCCGGGGGGCTTTTGTCCGGGGGGCTTTTGTCCGTGGGGCTAATGTCCTACACCCGTTCGCGTCGCGTTCTACAATTAATGCCTTTAAATGTTTTATAATATGCATAGTAAACCTTCAATTAACTAGGCATATTCTTACAATGTTAGAGTAATGTGCAATGTAGGCCTATAGATTATAAATAATTGATAATAGGCCTATTGTTACATTTTGAGCATCATTTTTAAGTAATGATAATAGACGGAGGGGGCTAATGTCCTAACTAGGGGGGTTTTTGTCCGGGGTGGCTAATGTCCGGGGGAAGCTTTTGCCCGGAAGGCTTTTGTTCGAGGTGGGCCAATGTCCGTTCCCGGGGCAAATACGGGGCGCGGACATTTCCCCCCTGGACAAAACCCCCCCGGACAAAACCCCCCCCGGACAAAACCCCCCCCGGACAATTCCCCCCTGATTTAGCCTAGGACATTAACCCCCCCGGACAATTCCCCCCCTTTGCTTCCATTTAGGCAAAAATGCGTTTAATCCAACTTCTATTTAAATAACAATTATTTTGATCCATCCAGCTCCAATTTAAGCAAGAATATTTTCATCAATCCAGCTTCCATTTAAGGAAGAATAATTTCATCAATCCAGCTTCCTTTTAAGCAAGAATATTTTCATCAATCCAGCTCCAATTTTAGCAAGAATATTTTCATCAATCCAGCTTCCATTTAAGCAAGAATATTTTCATCAATCCAGCTTCCATTTAAGCAAGAAAATTTTCATCGATCCAGCTCCAATTTAAGCAAGAACATTTTCATCAATCCAGCTTCCATTTAAGTAAAAATTATTTTGTATCACTCCGGCTTCTATTTAGCAAGATATCTTTTCATCAATCCAACTTAGGACACTTAGGACCGCCGTTTTATAGTAATACCACTTACACGCAATATGTTCGACAGGGGGGGAATTGTCCTACCCTGGGGGGGGAATTGTCCGGGGGGGGTTTTGTCCGGGGGGGTTTTGTCCGGGGGGGTTTTGTCCAGGGGGGAAATGTCCTACACTCGGGCAAATACTATGAAAATTCTGGGTGAACTCAGTATACCCCGTAGTCATTGGTCAAAATTAGTGTTTTTATCCTTTTGCTATTTCGTTTCTGCTTGTGTTCATCTCATGCATAACAATAGCGGTTACGTCAGATTATTCGTTGACAGGTTCAAGTTAGCAGGTCAAGAGTTTAAAGGAAATTCATTCACATAGAGGTTTTGAGACCTGTTAACCCCATACAAGTCTTGGGTGTGCAAACTATGTCAAATACCCCACCCCACGTGCGTGTCAGACAATCATACCATTGAATTGAGGCACGTCACCCCTCCTCCCAAAGGCACTGATGTCCTCCGTAACAGATGTGCGTCCACTATCGGCTGCCGGGTGGTACACCCCTACCGCTAATATCAAAAGGCCGCCCGCTACCCGGCTTGGGTTCCTCCCCCCAGCGGTGCTGTGGTCAGTCAGTGCAGTGGTCACTCGGTGTAGTGTGACCTGATTCCGGGCCGTCGCATCTCAAGATTCGTATTCAGCGTGCGCAGGCCGTTTGAATAATATTCATGGCTATCTGGAGTGGCTACGGTGTTTGTCTTCTCTCTGTCCCTGTTTGTCTCTCCATGTGCCTCTCTGTGTGCATGTCTGTCTGTCTCTGTTTGTCTCAGTCTGTCTGTCTGTCTTTCTGGCAGTCTCTGTCTGTGTCTCTCTGTTTGTCTCTCATTCTGTCTGACGGTGAACGTTAGCAGTTCATTTAACAAAACCTTATCAATTAGATGCAGAAATAGGCTAATTGCAGTGAGATAGGCTCTGTTCTGGGAAATATTTTATACATAAAATCGGGGGAAAGGATAATGGAATAGGAAAGTTGCTTTTTCTTCTTCTCTTTTGTGCATGTCTTGAGCAGAATGATCTGGTGACTTAAATGGTAGTTGTAGCCGGTTATTGACAAAGCATCAACCAAACACAAAATAGCAGCAATCCGTACAAACTCAATAACTTTCAAGTGATTGGTGAATAAGTCAAAGGATGAATCCAAAAGGGTCGTATGGACCCGCTGAGGCTGGATTGACCCTTCTTTTCTCAATTGACACCTTCTTTCCTCCTCCTCTTCCTAATCGCCACCATTTTCCACCTTCTGATTCTCCTCCCCTCCTACTCCGCCATTGAAGACATGGGGAACAATTTCAATGGCCCTGTTGTAATCCTTGCCCCTAACTATGTATGTCTAGACACCAAGATCACGATTCTAAAGTGTAATGGAAGCTGAGAAATTGAAAAATCCGAATTTTGGTCGCCATTTTGTAAAATGACCGCCATTGAAGCCATGGGGAACATTTTCAACAGTTCTGTTGGAATCCTGTCCCCTAGCTATGTATGATTAGACACCAAGATGACGATTCTAAGTGTACTGGAAGCTGAGAAATTGAAAACTTCGTATTTTGGTCTCCATTTTGGAAACTGGCCGCCATTGAAGCCATGGGGAACATTTTCAACAGTTCTGTTGGAATCCTGTCTCTTAGCTATGTATGATTAGACACCAAGATGACGATTCTAGGTGTACTGGAAACTGAGAAATTGAAAAATCCGTATTCTGGGCGCCATTTTGGAAACTGGCCGCCATTGAAGCCATGGGGAACATTTTCAATAGTACTGTTGGAATCCTCTCCCCTAACTATGTATGTTTAGACACCAAGATGACGATTCTAAGTGTACTGGAAGCTGAGAAATTGAAAATTTCGTATTTTGGTCGCCATTTTGGAAACTGGCCGCCATTGAAGCTATGGAGAACATTTTCAACAGTTCTGTTGGAATCCTCTCCCCTAACTATGTATGTTTAGACACCAAGATGACGAATCTAAGTATACTGGAGGTTGAGAAATTGAAAACTTCGTATTTTGGTCGCCATTTTGGAAACTGGCCGCCATTGAAGCCATGTGGAACATTTTCAATAGTTCTGTTGGAATTCTGTCCCCTAACTATGTATGATTAGACACCAAGATGACGATTCTAAGTGTACTGGAAGCTGAGAAATTGAAAACTTCGTATTTTGGTCGCCATTTTGGAAACTGGCCGCCATTGAAGCCATGGGGAACATTTTCAACAGTTCTGTTGGAATCCTGTCCCCTAGCTATGTATGATTAGACACCAAGATGACGATTCTAGGTGTACTGGAAACTGAGAAATTGAAAAATCCGTATTCTGGGCGCCATTTTGGAAACTGGCCGCCATTGAAGCCATGGGGAACATTTTCAATAGGTCTGTTAGAAACCTCTCTCGTAACTATGTATGTTTAGACACCAAGATGACGATTCTAAGTGTACTGGAAGCTGAGAAATTGAAAAATCCGTATTCTGGGCGCCATTTTGGAAACTGGCCGCCATTGAAGCCATGGGGAACATTTTCAATAGCTCTGTTAGAATCCTCTCCCCTAACTATGTATGATTAGACACCAAGATGACGATTCTAGGTGTACTGGACACTGAGAAATTGAAAAATCCGTATTCTGGGCGCCATTTTGGAAACTGGCCGCCATTGAAGCCATGGGGAACATTTTCAATAGTACTGTTGGAATCCTCTCCCCTAACTATGTATGTTTAGACACCAAGATGACGATTCTAAGTGTACTGGAAGCTGAGAAATTGAAAACTTCGTATTTTGGTCGCCATTTTGGAAACTGGCCGCCATTGAAGCCATGGGGAACATTTTCAACAGTTCTGTTGGAATCCTGTCCCCTAGCTATGTATGATTAGACACCAAGATGACGATTCTAGGTGTACTGGAAACTGAGAAATTGAAAAATCCGTATTCTGGGCGCCATTTTGGAAACTGGCCGCCATTGAAGCCATGGGGAACATTTTCAATAGGTCTGTTAGAAACCTCTCTCGTAACTATGTATGTTTAGACACCAAGATGACGATTCTAAGTGTACTGGAAGCTGAGAAATTGAAAAATCCGTATTCTGGGCGCCATTTTGGAAACTGGCCGCCATTGAAGCCATGGGGAACATTTTCAATAGCTCTGTTAGAATCCTCTCCCCTAACTATGTATGTTTAGACACCAAGATGACGATTCTAAGTGTACTGGAAGCTGAGAAATTGAAAACTTCGTATTTTGGTCGCCATTTTGGAAACTGGCCGCCATTGAAGCCATGGGGAACATTTTCAATAGGTCTGTTAGAAACCTCTCTCTTAACTATGTATGTTTAGACACCAAGATGACGATTCTAAGTGTACTGGAAGCTGAAGAATTGAAAACTTCGTATTTTGGTCGCCATTTTGGAAACTGGCCGCCATTGAAGCCATGGGGAACATTTTCAATAGTACTGTTGGAATCCTCTCCCCTAACTATGTATGTTTAGACCTCAAGATGACGATTCTAAGTGTACTGGAAGCTGAGAAATTGAAAACTTCGTATTTTGGTCGCCATTTTGGAAACTGGCCGCCATTGAAGCCATGGGGAACATTTTCAACAGTTCTGTTGGAATTCTGTCCCCTAGCTATGTATGATTAGACACCAAGATGACGATTCTAAGTGTACTGGAAGCTGAGAAATTGAAAACTTCGTATTTTGGTCGCCATTTTGGAAACTGGCCGCCATTGAAGCCATGGGGAACATTTTCAACAGTTCTGTTGGAATCCTGTCCCCTAGCTATGTATGATTAGACACCAAGATGACGATTCTAGGTGTACTGGAAACTGAGAAATTGAAAAATCCGTATTCTGGGCGCCATTTTGGAAACTGGCCGCCATTGAAGCCATGGGGAACATTTTCAATAGGTCTGTTAGAAACCTCTCTCGTAACTATGTATGTTTAGACACCAAGATGACGATTCTAAGTGTACTGGAAGCTGAGAAATTGAAAAATCCGTATTCTGGGCGCCATTTTGGAAACTGGCCGCCATTGAAGACATGGGGAACATTTTCAATAGCTCTGTTAGAATCCTCTCCCCTAACTATGTATGTTTAGACACCAAGATGACGATTCTAAGTGTACTGGAAGCTGAGAAATTGAAAACTTCGTATTTTGGTCGCCATTTTGGAAACTGGCCGCCATTGAAGCCATGTGGAACATTTTCAATAGTTCTGTTGGAATCCTGTCCCCTAACTATGTATGATTAGACACCAAGATGACGATTCTAAGTGTACTGGAAGCTGAGAAATTGAAAACTTCGTATTTTGGTCGCCATTTTGAAAACTGGCCGCCATTGAAGCCATGGGGAACATTTTCAATAGCTCTGTTAGAATCCTCTCCCCTAACTATGTATGTTTAGACACCAAGATGACGATTCTAAGTGTGCTGGAAGCTGAGATGATTTAAAATATGTAAACTGGTCGGCCATTTTGAAAAATGGCAGCCATTTTGGCCGGGGTCAAATCTGCCATGGCCGTATAGCCAAATCTTTTTCTTATGACATTTTCGTAGTATGTACCAAATTTCATGCTTGTATTACAAAGTGAACAATTTTTCACCAGGCCGCTCTACTAGTTTTTGTTGTCTGATGTTGGCATGTAAGCTAGGTTGGTAAGTTTTTGACAAACGTTTACATGATTGATTCCACAACCATAACACCTAGACTTATACTGGTGTCCCGCTTTGTCCAGTGCACTTTGTGCGCAGACTGGCCGATTTGACCTCTGTTAGGGTCATAGCCAACCCTTTCTGTAATGACTCATTCATCTGGCATCTTCTATGAAAGCGTAAACAGGATAACTGCACACTTAAGCTCCCACAGGCAAGCCCTGTGGGGACAGTGTGTGGCACTTCTTTTTCGGCGTACTTTTACAAAACCCGTAAAATGTCAAATTGTACCCACATGGAATTTGTGTGGGTACAATACACTAACAGATAGCCAACTTACAAGGCATTGATGGAAGGCTACATAATGAATATATTAGTGCATATTTCCCACCAGATGGCCGGATTTCACGAAAATGTTCATCAGGGCAGAGTGTGTGGATTGTGTGTGCACACAGTTCACCCACTATGCACACACCTTATGGGGACATGACCCCAGAAGGAATACTCAATTGGACACTGGATATGCACAAATCAGAGGATTGCTGATGAATTCCATGTGGGGTCTTGAAAAATGTACCCACAAGACATTGCGTACCCAGAAGGTAGGTTTAAAACTCATGAAAGGCAGCGTAAGGTAGTGAATACAAGAGCACACACACACACACACACACACACACACACACACACACACACACACACACACACACACACACACACACACACACACACACACACACACACACACACACACACACACACACACACACACACACATAATTTTATGTGGAAATATATACGCAAACATAATATTATGTTCTTATTCCCTTGCTTCTGCCCTGTCATCATTCTTTCCTTCCTTTCTTCTATCCATGCATTCTTCCTTTCATTCCTCTTCCATCCATCCATCCATATATCTCTCCTTCCTTAGTTTTATCCATGCCTCCTTCCTTCCTTTCTTCTTTTCCATCCATCCATCCATCCATCCCTCCGTCCGTCCATTCACCCGTCCATTCATACATACATCCATCCACCCATCCATCCACACATTAATCCATCCATCCATCAATCCCTCCCTCCATTCACCCTCTTTGATATATATATATATATATATATACATATGCATAATATATATTTTTTGTTTTAGTTGTATGTGCACTTGTTATAGCGCCCCTTTTAGCTCTATACTCAGAGGCGCTCCCGACAACAGCGCGGTCACTGCATCGGAGTGTCACGCCGAAGCGCTGAGCAATTGCGAGTGAAGGACTTCCCCAAGGTCTTTACGCGGCGACTTGAGGTGGATTCGAACCTGCAAAATCCGACTGCAAGGCAAAGAACATACCAACTACACCACCGCGCCCCACAATATATATATATATATTAATTATATATAATACACACATTAGAGTGGTCCAAAAAATGAACATTAAAATATATGAAAGGCATGTTGTTTTTTCTGTACATCTGGTACAGAAAACCCACAGTGCAAAATATTAAAACACTGTGACTCTATCTTCAGGTCACTCACAGCTGTCAATGTTTTAACATACTAACTACATTGTAAACACTGCAATATAACTGGCAGGCCTCCAGTCAACGAGCACTGAACCTTCCATTTTAGCTGTTAGCAATATTTTGGAATTGTCGGCATGAAAAGCAGCTGCAATCAGTGTTTAATTGACTTCCAGTGTCTAATAAAAACTATCTAAGAATGCTGTCAGCATGTCACAGTGTCGGTTCAGAAAGTCGAATTTGACCACGAAGATCACGATGAAGCTTCGCCACCTAGAGTAATGCTTAGTGTCTTCGCTCTTCGTCAGCGAGTCATTGAATGTACTGATTGTTGCAGCTAATCTCAGAAATCTCTCTGCCACATCATTCCCGACTTGGTCTGTAGGCCTACTTAGGAGGAATATCCAACAACGTCTCCTCGATACAAAGAGATTTCATAAACCTCCGGCTCTCTGTTATTTCCTCTCCTTTTCCCCCTTAGGAACCTACCTCTTGAATTCTAGGTTCTTCTTCTTTACTTGTGTCTTGATTATTTCTTTTCTCATTCATTAACTGATTCTTGGAGAAAAATAAGAACCCAGCAAGGTCAATTCCTAAATACCAGAAATGACGAATGAAATTAGTAAATGCCGCCTTAGTGATCTTCTCATTTGCAGCGTTGTATTGGTCATCCAGGAGAGCTGCAGATCCCCTGTTAATAGATATACAGAGGCACGAACTGTGCAAGTCTTCATGACCACGATGGCTGCATCTTGGCACTTTTTGCAGTCAGTTATTTTAGAGCCTGAAATGCATGGACTAGCGGACTGTTATGATGAAAGACCACTGTTGGTGATAAACATTTGAATAGCTGGATATCGGGTTCAGATGATGCAGCCATCACAACTATGAAGACTGTATCCAATATAGACTCTGTTGCGAGATGTCTGCACAAGCTAAATGCGACAGAAGCCAACAAAATACAACACCGAACAGTTAGCAACATCCGTAATGGATCCCATGGCGTGTTGGAAGCAGCAGAGTCAAATAACAGAGCTTCAATAGGTTTTTCCAATGTCCATTCTTCAATGATCTTGAGAGCGACGTTGGTCATGGCAGCTCCAGTACCCAATGGGTCCAAAGCATATTGCATACCCAATACTTCCAAAGGAAGCTTTGGCACAGCAATGAGCTCATCGAATTTGATATTTGGACTGGAAACCAACAATTATTGACAAAAGGTCAACCCAGTGTGAGAATTGTGAAAAAATAACTGGGGGTTGAACCATGATCCACTTTTAATTACGATGTGAAAAACAGACTTTACTATGGGGCTCTAAGTAAGATTGGGGGCTGAAACGCCCAGTAATTCTCACCCTAGGTCAACCTATGCGAACCCTTCTTTCTTCTGTAAGGTCTGCTACAATTACTTTACTATTCCAGAGTGAAACTAAGAGAACATCTTCCTTCTTGACTTCGTGGATGAAGGAATCTCTCAGATTGACGCCATATTGGTTCACCTGTCAACCCTCGCATGCCAAAGTGAGCTTTGAGAAATAGACTTTGGCCATACAGTATTGGACTGCAAATAGGATGTGACTAGAACGCCTGTTAAAACAATGCTATGGGCCAGCGTTGAAACCAGCTCAATTTATAGTACATCATGGGGGCACGTGCCCTTATGCTCCCTTCGAGTCTCCTAAGGGTAGGCCTATTTAAGTGTAGGCCTACTTATCAATGTTCTGAGAGGGACAATCAAGAAATTTATGAAAATTGTTCTTGAAAACTTCACTTTCCAGCCACATTAAGGTTGTCAGCAGCCCGATATTCAATGTACGAAAAATGCACGAATAACCATTATATTTTGAACCCCATTTTGGGGGAGATCCCATGGTCAGATTTTTTTGGATTTTGGATATTTTATTCAGCAGCAAATTCTGAGGAAGAAACCGTTTAGAAAGCTTGTGTTACAATTTTTCCCAAGCCAAACTGCAAATTGCCTGGACTATTAATATATAGCCCCCAAACCCCAACTTTGATGCTCGTGAGTGACCCCTAAATATTACATTTTTGGCATAAAATTTGACACAGGTACTTTTTAGATCAAAATGAACAAATGTATCAACATGCCTCAAAAATCCAAAAGAAAAAAAAATTTACCATGCAATTTTGGACCAGTATGTATGTATATATGTATGTATCATTGATATCAACGACTTGCCAGTCCAATCACTTGCTCTGCTTATAGCAACAACCAATATTAATAATAATAATTCTGTTGAGTAAAAAACGCATCGATTTCGACGCATCTTGATTGCATTTAAGTGCAGAGAACGTATCTAATCGCGCAATGTTAAGTAGGACTAAAACTAGACTATAATATTATGTTGGTCTGTACTGGACTAAGCTGTTCTATACCATAGACTGCGCTAAACAAGACTGCGTTATGTTAAATAAGATTAAAATAGACTATAGACTATAGACTATTGCATTGGCTTTGATTAGATTAGATTAGATTATATAAAGATTGACTTTTCAAGGCGAGAAGATCTGTTGCATAGATGGCAAAGAAGGATGTGTGTGTGTGTGTGTGTGTGTGTGTGTGACTGTGTGTGTGTGTGTGTGTGACTGTGTGTGTGACTGTGTGTGTGACTGTGTGTGCATGTTTGCTTTTGAGCGTGTGTGTGTGTGTGTTTATATGTGAGTGTGTGTGTGCGTTTGTGTGTGTGTGTGTGTGTGTGTGTTCATGTGTTTGAGCGTGTATTTGTATGTATGCGTTTGAGTGTGTGCTTGTGTGTCTCTGAGTGCGTGTGTGTGTGTGTGTGTGTGTGTGTGTGTGTGTGTTTATGTGTTTGCGTTCGCGATGGATTGCATTGTGCAGAAATTGTTCCCTGGGAAGAGGAGAAGGAGAGGGAGAGGGAGAGATACAGATACAGAGACAGAGACAGACAGATAGATCCATCCCGAAGTGTAGTATACACAAACGGCGCAGGCTCTAGGCCGGTCATTAGGGTCTACCCTTGGAGGGGATGGCTGTTGGTTTGGGGGAGGTGGGGACAGTTGGAACCGGTGAGTGGAGGGGGCAGTTGGAGGAGGAGAAGGAGGCACGCGTCTAAGTGTAGGTCGTGCGTGCATATGCTGTGCAATGTTATGCCTCTGTTTATCATCGAAAACGTCTGGAATCGCAGGAGACCACAAACAGACGACGCAAAAACGCACCCGCTGGAAAGCATCATCACGAACGCACCCAAGTCGCCTTTCGCTGGTCATAGATAAACGAACGAAAGACAGAACTTACTTACATATGCACTTACTTACTCTGGGGTCTCTTTTGTAGCCTGCGTTTCAAATTCGTTTTGTAATTATTGTATTTTTCTTTGTCTCTGACGTATGATATTGTCTTACAAAAGTGTCAAAAAATGATTGATTGACATAATAATAATAATGCCTTATTGACATAATAATGCTTTATTGACATAATAATGCCTTATTGATATAATAATGCTTTATTGCCAACTGACTGTGTGTATTTTCGTAATAAAACTACATCACAGAATTGCCATGAGTACTGACTGCAAGCGTACAGAGCCACGACTTTAGAAGAATATCATCAGAAATGGGTGCGGCAACTGATAGTTCAAAACTAATATATAATTATGGCACTTAAGAAACTATCTCTTTTTGCAAGCATACATGGTAAAGTAACACTCCTTTTTGTGTGCAACATAGGGGAGCCGCTCATTTCGCTCACTCGCCGCCCCTTGAAGAACAGACAATGGACGAATCTCAGGTCAAGGTGGTCAAAATGGGGAGGGAGTTGGTGGGGAGGGGTCTTTACTTCTACTTTTCAACTTATGACGGAATCGTAATTCATTAACTTTTGATATTGCTTGGGACAGGTACACGTGTACTCAGAAGACTTGTTCAATGTCGTTTACTTTATAAACCACTTAGTCTTAGACGGTGCATAACAGTAGCACAGACTATATATTTTTATATATACCATATATACATGTTATGTATGTATGTGTGTATATATATATATACCCTCACACATAAATTGACCTTTGCAGCAACTACGTAACTTTAGAGTATTCACATCCATTCGTTCGTCCGTCCATCTATCCATCTATCTATCATCCATCCATCCATCATCCATCCATCCATCCATCCATCAATCCATCCATCCATCTATCTTTATCTTCCTTCATTACTTCCATCCATCCATCTATCTATCATCCATCCATCCATCTATCCATCCATCCATCTATCATCCATCCATCCATCCATCCATCCATCCATCCATCCATCCATCCATCCATACTCATCTTTATTCATTACTTCCATTATTCCATACATCCATCAATCAATCCATCTATCTTTATCTTCCTTCATTACTTCCATCCATCCATCCATCCATCGATCCATCCATCTATCTATCATCCATCCATCCATCCATCGAACCTCATCTTAATTCCTTCATTACTTCCATTATTCCATCCATCCATCATCCAGTCATCCATCAATCGTGACATCCTACCATCTGAAAGAAGCTCTATGTCATCATCATGAACAGTAATCTCCCGTCTGACATCGCCCATCCCCGACTTCTACAGACCTGCAATTATATTTCCCTTCCTCTTCTCTGCTGCTGCAACTCATTGTCTCTCATTGCCGCCATGTGAAACCTCGCCACTCTTCACCTCATCTCTCCTCCTGTTTCCTCTCTTCTATCCAGGCTATCCCTCCCCAAGACTTCTGAATATCGCGATGATTCAACTGCCTGTATCTGTATCTGTGTCTGTATCTGTATCTGTATCTGTAGCTGTATCCGTATCCGTATCTGTCTGTGGTCGGTTAGTCAGTCAGTCAGTCAGTCAGTCAGTCAGTCAGTGAGTCAGTCAGTCAGTCAGTCAGTCAGTCTGTCTGTCTGCCTGCCTGCCTGCCCGTCTATCTGTTTTTCTGTCTGCCTGTCTGGCTGGCTGTCTTTCTGTCTGTTTGTCTGTTTGTCTGCTTGTCTGTCTGCCTGTCTGTTTATTCACCTATCCATCCATCAATCCATCCAACCATCCGTCAACTCAAACATCCATCCAGACTGTCTGATACGGCATGTATGTCTGTCTCTGCATGCCCCTGTCTCTGTATGTGTATGCATATCTGTGCCTCTCTTTGCCTCTGTCTGTCTGCCTTTGTCTGTTTGTCTGGCCATGCACTGAATGCCTTTCTTTCCGTCATCGGACTATAACACTGCAGCCGGAAATTCATTTCACCAATAATCCGCCAAAGCCGCGCATCATTAGAAGCAAATGATGCGGCATTTAGTTTCATCACCTACCGCTCCAGCAGCACCACCACCACCAGCACCACCACCAGCACCACCAGCACCAGCAGCATCAGCAGCCGTCATCCTATATCGTCCCTTCCGTATCGCATATCCGGTCATCGCCATCATTCTCTGCGTCAGCAGCCGCATCACTAGCATCAGCAGCAGCAGCAGCAGCATCCAGCGGGGACCGCTGCCCTGGTTGTCTCATCCTCTGCCCCACTCTCCCCTCCCTCCCTCCATCACCGGTCACCACCAGCTTCATCATCCATGCTAGATTAACACTGGACATCTACACCACTGTCACCGCATAGACATAGAGACGCATAGACCGCCGCATCACTGCATAGACATATAACAGCATAGACGGGTGCGTCCACTGGGGACAGTGGGGAGTCCACATTTGCGTGCCCAGGGTGTGTATTCGGGTGTGTGCGTGTGTCTGAGTTGCATTTAGGTGTGCATGTGTATTTTTGGGTGTGTATGTGTGCATTTGGGTGTGGGTGTGCATTTAGGTGTGCATGTGTGTACTGTAGTTATGTGTGCATGCGTGCATTTAAACATGCATGATGAAGGCCTATTTAGGTTGCACGTGTGTATTTAGGCATGCATGTGTGTGTGTGTGTATGTGTGTGTGATTAGGCGTTCGTGCCTATTTACTTTAGGTTGCATGTGTGTATTTAGGCATGCATGCGTGTGATTAGGCGTGCATTTTTATTTAGGTGTGCACATGTAAAAATATGCGTGTATTTGGGTACGTGTATACAAATTTTTTCGTATAACCGTGTGTGTTTGTATATTTAGGTGTGTATTTGTGTATTTATAATTATATTTTAATAAACGTGTTCGCGCGTGTGCATGGCTGTGTGTGTGCATTTAGGCGTGTGTATTTGTGTGTCCGTCTGCGGCGCCCCCAGGAATTTTTTCTTGTACGCACAGTCAAGTGCGGATACAGAAATTTTCGAGGGGGGGGCCAACAGGGAAAAATTTTCGTCAGGATCACCGAAAAAACTGATGACCTTTTTTTGTCGTCAGCCTCGAATTTCCCAAAAAATACCTCTTCCATCCGCCGAAAAAACTTATGACTTTTTTTAGTCATCAGCCGTTATTTTTTTAGCCTTTCAGCGCTGTACGCACTTGCGTAAGTGCGTACGCCTGCGGGCGCCGCTGGTGCCCGTGTATATCTTTGTATGTATTTGGGCATGTGTATACATATTTTTTCGTATAACCATGTGTGTGTATATTTAGGTGTGTATTTATAATTATATTTTTGTTATAAACGTGTTCGCGTGTGTGTGTGTGTGTGTGTGTGTGTGTGTGTGTGTGTGTGTGTGTGTGTGTGTGTGTGTGTGTGTGTGTGTGTGTGCATTTAGGTGTGTATTTGTGTGCCCGTGTATATCTTTGTATGTATTTGGGCATGTGTATACATATTTTTTCGTATAACCATGTGTGTGTATATTTAGGTGTGTATTTATAATTATATTTTTTATAAACGTGTTCGCGCGCGCGTGTGTGTGTGTGTGTGCATATAGGTGTGCATTTGTGTGCACGTGCATATCTTTGTTTTGTATGCATTAATGTGTTCTGCATGCGGACAATAATTACTGGTCAAGCAATTTGTGTCAAATGAATCTTTTATGGCAGACCTCCTTGGCCCGCGCGCGCGCAATTCTCTCTGCCTGGCGCAATAAAAATCTCCACCACGGCCCAGGGTTATGGAAGGCGGCGGCTCGTATACGTAGGCTGCGGCCTACAGTGCGCGCATGCGCTCATCGAATTTCTCGGAATTGACAATAGGCGTGCATGAAAAGCAGACCTTTGTTCCCCTTTTTGTGTCTTGGCGTATGCGTATAAATCTGGTTTCGGTTTTCCCACTCTTCCTCTATTCCTCTATTTACACAACGATGACGAGGCATGTTGTGAGAGCGTTCTTCCTCCTCTTCTTCCTCCTCCTCATCCTCTGATAAGAGTGTCCTGGTTACCAGCAAATATTTTCCCTGACCTATCGGACTTCCAGCAGAAGAAGAACTCTTATGCAGCCGCTTGTCCTTTTTCTGCCGTTAGCACGATCCAACTATGCGTCCTATGCATTGCAATAATGGCGAGATATAGATTGAAGCTATTGGATTATAGAATTAGGCTGGGTTAAGTTGCATTGGGTTAAATCAGGTTAGGTTATACTATGCTAGCGTGGACTGGAATCACTTACATTGCAAAGAATTAGGTTAGGTCAGTTTAGTCTGGAGTCAAATAAATTATGTAGATTAGGTCAGATCAGCTTGGATTTGAGTCAATTACGTTATATAGAATTGGGCCAGGTCAGATTAGTTTAGAGTCAATTACATTATGCAGAATTAGGTCAGGTTAGTTTGGACTGGAATCACTTACATTACATAGAATTAGGTTATAGGTTAGACTGGTTAGTTTGGATTGGATTGGATTGGAAGAAGAAGAAGAAGAAGAAGAGGAAGAAGAAGAAGAAGATGAAGAATATGTAGAAGAAGAAGAAGAAGATGATGATGATGATGATGATGATGATGAAGAAGAAGAAGAAGAAGAAGAAGAAGAAGAAGAAGAAAAAGAAAAAGAAAGAGAATATGTAGAAGAAGCAGAAGATGATGATGAAGAAGAAGAAAAAGAAGAAGAAGAAGGAGAAGAAGAAGCAGAAGGAGAAGGAAGAGGAGGATAAAAAAGGAGAGGGAGAAGGACAAGGAGGAGAAAAGAGGGACAAGAGGGAGGGGTCCAGACCCTGGCTCTTGCGAATTCAATTTACTTGAGTATGTAGCGGAGATTAAGTCGGTACTCCCAGTCTCGCGGCGGCCCGAGGCATTCCTCAGATTCACATTAAACTCCATTACAGTATATGTATAGACTATAGAGCCTATATACCGCAATTGAAATCTTGAAATAGATTTACCTTTGTGATAGAACGGCACGGTTTATTCGTTACTTTAACAGCTACAACTGCTACATGTCTAGCTGCAGGCCACGCAGACAATGTCCATTTATTCGGTAACAAAGGACGGTCAAAGCGCTCCGTACAACTAAAAGTAACGTGACTTACGTCAAGAATTATCAGACACTTATTCACATCCACCTAGATAAAGGTCAGTGTAGCCTATATCGCCTGTAGACAATGCTATATCTTAAGACAAAACAATGCGATTGCATTTTATAATTCCCTTGTCACAAATCGTTTCGTATCTAGAAATGCATAGAGCAGCTTATATAAAGGGCCCCTCGCAGCATAAGCAAATCAGAGACGCTTTCGGCATAGAAGCCCCTGAAGGGAGAAAGAAACGCTTTGAGAGAGCCAGGGGATATGCGGGAAAAAGCTTAGACATCAGCTTAGCCTTATAGACGAGGGGAAAGGTCAATCCGGATTTTGTCCTTACACCTGAACCGGACAAAACAACTTGGCTTGAATTTATAAAGCGCTTGTGCTAAATCCGACTCTCTGACGTTAGTTACCCTTGCGTTGTAACTTGTACCACGACATGTTTTAACATTTTACTACATTACAGCGACATCGAATAGTGAATAAGCAGAGGAGTGTGATGGTCCATATAGTACGCCAAAACAGCCCAACCGATGCCACAGTAAATTAGGAACAAAAGCAACATCGCTACAAATTATGCATGCAAACAATACTCCTTCCAGTGCATATTATCATGAGCTCATCCGTGTTGATGCTCTGCGAAGCGTGGCCGCCACCAGACCAGAACGGACACTGACTGCAGCCAAAGCGATTGCGTCATACGACCCGGTTCTATTTTTAATCCACGGTGGCAGGTGATTGATTGATTGCTTAACTTATGGATTGGTTGATTGACAGGCCGGGCAATTGGCGTCCGTTTGAAACAGGTCGGGAACGTGTTTTGACAACTCGTCTCCGACTTACATGCATCGAATATATCAGCGGAAGGCGGAAGCAAAGTCCAACCTGGATTTCAGCATTAGACACATCAATACCCACATCCATCCATCATTGAATCATCAAATCATCTGTCAAATCGTCCATCCGCCTGTCCGCCTGTCCGCACGTACGCACGTATACGGACAGGCGGACAGGGCTGTTTTAAAGGAATTTTTAGACTGTACATCCTTTTCTCTCCTTTCTCATCCTCCATGGTAAATTACTCCCCATATGAGGAAAATGACCTATTTTTTAACTAGTTTTAACTGCACGAAACGTGACGGAAGTGCTTCTACAACTGCACGAATCCATTTAGAAGTATACACATTTTGTGTAGAACTGCACGTTAAAAAAGCCCTGCAGGCGGATACATACATACATACATACATACATACATACATACATACATACATACATACATACATACATACATACATGCATGCATGCATGCATGCATGCATGCATGCATACATACATACATACATACATACATACATACATACATACATACATACATACATACATACATACATACATACATACATACATACATACATACATACATACATACATACATACATACATACATACATACATACATACATACATGCATACATACATAGCCTACATACATATATCACTTGGTTCATCCATCTGCTCCTATAGCATCATCGGCACATGCTCAGGTCTAGACGGTCTTAGAAAACAATAGTCTTCACGCACTCGCAGACAAAGCCATTCCAGTAACTTCATCTTAACGTTTAGCTCTCTTGAAGTTCGCCAGAAACGTGGTTGAAAGAAAGTTTGGCTGTCGCACTTGTACGACTACAGCAATCGGAAGACACCATTCTTCACATTCACACCTTGGGGAGTAGACCTATAAAAAAGGCGCTATATTAGCTGCTTGGACGCATAATGGATGCCAGCAAACCTTTTGACTGCACGGCCTGGCTTATACGGCTGAGATATACATGCATAGAGTCGACGACTGCCGCCGTGAGATAATCCTCTGAATTTATAGAAAGGAACTCAATCGCATCGGATGATCCCAAACAACAGACATGGAACACGTACATTTATCTAGCGCTATAAATCTTGATGATCTCATCTCTTATTTAACACGATTATTCGACTCCATCTTCTTCTCTCCGTCCTTCTCTCCTTTCCAATCCTTATCCTAATGCCATTCCTCTTCGCACCATTCCTCCTCCTTCTGTCATTCGTCCCCAAATCTTATTCCTCCTCCCCTTCTCTTACTCCTCCTTCTCTTTCTCCTCCTCCTTTTTATCTTCCTCCTTCTCCTCTTCCTCCTTTTCTTTCTCCTCTTCCTCCTGTTTCTCCTCCTCCTCCATCTCTTCCACTTCTGCCTCCTCCTCCTTGTCCTCGTCTTCCTCCTCTTCCACTTCGTCTTCATCCTCCTCCTCCTTCTTTCTCTCTTCCTCCTCTTCCTCCTCCTTCTTCTCCTCCATCGCCTCCTCCTTCTCCTCCTTCTCCTCGTCTTCCTCCTCCTTCTCCTCGTCTTCCTCCTCATGTTTATCTAATATTTTTCCTTCCCTTCATATACTAATTCTTCTCCCTCTCCTTATCTTATTCCGTATTCCCTTATTCTTTCCGCCTATATATCACCTTCCTATTTCTCCTCCCTCTCCTTATCAGCTTATCCTATTCCTCTTTCAACCATTCTTCTTCAAATTTCTCTCCCTTCTATTCGTCCTCTTCCTCTCGCTGCTCCCCTCTTCCTACAAGTTTACACATTTACCTGCAATCTCTTTCCATAATTCCCAACGGTCCTCTTGCTTTCCACAGCAATTGCAGCAGAATATAGAAGGTATTCTGGCCCCAGTCATTCTCTCGCATCTATGAAACCGCAGTGACTTTGTTACGTACTAATTTCACACGCAACAATGGCGCCCAGTCGTCCCAGAAAATGACCGTGCAGGCGCCATATTTGACGCACAACCTGCTAATGGCTACCATGCACTATACTACATCCAGGGATATAACACGCAGTCTACAAAATCATATATATATATATACACATTACATATATATATATATATACTAAAGACGAACTTGGTGTCATATAATACATATAAATATATTGCACGCTTCTCTATAAAATATACTGAGTGGCATGCTGGCCAATTGGTTGCGTTCAATTTTTGATGACGCGTTGGACTGTGTTCCCTGGTGCGTTGGGACCATTAGACAGGAAACAGGCAACAGATGGGTGGACGGAGGGGAGGGAGGAATGAAGGGGAAGGATAGGGTAGGGGAATATGGGGTGTGACGTTATGTATCATGTAATATCAATCAGTTACCTAATTGAGAATGTAAGTGATTAGAAATAATTATCTATCGAGTGACGAAGTTCACTGGACAACGGCGATATAGAAGTTGTAAATTAATTTAATCAACGAGGTTAATCAGTTTAATTAATGAGAGGTTTAATCAGTTTAATTAATGAGAGGTTAATCAGTTTAATTAATGAGAGGTTAATCAGTTTAATTAATGAGAGGTTAATCAGTTTAATTATGAGAGGTTAATCAGTTTAATTAACGAGAGGTTAATCAGTTTAATTAATAAGAGGTTAATCAGTTTAATTAATGAGAGGTTAATCAGTTTAATTAATGAGAGGTTAATCAGTTTAATTAATGAGAGGTTTAATCAGTTTAATTAATGAGAGGTTAATCAGTTTAATTAATGAGAGGTTAATCAGTTTAATTAACGAGAGGTTAATCAGTTTAATTAATGAGAGGTTAATCAGTTTAATTAATGAGAGGTTAATCAGTTTAATTAATGAGAGGTTAATCAGTTTAATTAATGAAAGGTTAATCAGTTTAATTAATGAGAGGTTAATCAGTTTAATTAATGAGAGGTTAATCAGTTTAATTATGAGAGGTTAATCAGTTTAATTAACGAGAGGTTAATCAGTTTAATTAATGAAAGGTTAATCAGTTTAATTAATGAGAGGTTAATCAGTTTAATTATGAGAGGTTAATCAGTTTAATTAACGAGAGGTTAATCAGTTTAATTAATAAGAGGTTAATCAGTTTAATTAATGAGAGGTTAATCAGTTTAATTAATAAGAGGTTAATCAGTTTAATTAATGAGAGGTTAATCAGTTTAATTAATGAGAGGTTAATCAGTTTAATTAATAAGAGGTTAATCAGTTTAATTATGAGAGGTTAATCAGTTTAATTAATGAGAGGTTAATCAGTTTAATTATGAGAGGTTAATCAGTTTAATTAACGAGAGGTTAATCAGTTTAATTAATGAAAGGTTAATCAGTTTAATTAATGAGAGGTTAATCAGTTTAATTAATGAGAGGTTAATCAGTTTAATTAATGAGAGGTTAATCAGTTTAATTAATGAGAGGTTAATCAGTTTAATTAATGAGAGGTTAATCAGTTTAATTATGAGAGGTTAATCAGCTTAATTAACGAGAGGTTAATCAGTTTAATTAATAAGAGGTTAATCAGTTTAATTAATGAAAGGTTAATCAGTTTAATTAATGAGAGGTTAATCAGTTTAATTAATGAGAGGTTAATCAGTTTAATTAATGAGAGGTTAATCAGTTTAATTAATGAGAGGTTAATCAGTTTAATTATGAGAGGTTAATCAGTTTAATTAATGAGAGGTTTAATCAGTTTAATTAATGAGAGGTTAATCAGTTTAATTAATGAGAGGTTAATCAGTTTAATTAATGAGAGGTTAATCAGTTTAATTAATGAGAGGTTTAATCAGTTTAATTAAAAAGAGGTTAATCAGTTCAATTAATGAGAGGTTAATCAGTTTAATTAATGAGAGGTTTAATCAGTTTAATTAATGAGAGGTTAATCAGTTTAATTAATGAGAGGTTAATCAGTTTAATTAATGAGAGGTTAATCAGTTTAATTATGAGAGGTTAAACACCTTAATTAACGAGAGGTTAATCAGTTTAATTATGAGAGGTTAATCAGCTTAATTAACGAGAGGTTAATCAGTTTAATTAATGAGAGGTTAATCAGTTTAATTAATGAGAGGTTTAATCAGTTTAATTAAAAAGAGGTTAATCAGTTCAATTAATGAGAGGTTAATCAGTTTAATTAATGAGAGGTTAGAGCGAGGGTTGTTCAATGACCTGCGTGAGTTTGGTGGACTGAGAGGTCTCGCGTGATGTAGAGCAATCGAGAAATTATTTTTTGGTTTTTTAAGATCATATATAAATTAATCAGCGACTTGGCGTGCCTCTAACGATTGCGTCTCCGAGCACCGCATCACCTGGACAAAAAGCATCTGATGATTTACCTGCATCATCTGCAGTCACATGATTCACCGGAGGAGAACATTTGATTCGTCTGCAATCACATGATTTACCCGAAAACACAAGCTTAAAAGCCTTAAATCAAATGTTTCATCCGCCATCACATGATTTGCGTAACAACACTATAGATTCACCTATGACCCCTAATCATCTACAGTAACATGATTCATTTTCACCTGCAATCACATGATTCGCCTGCAATCGCATGATTTGCGTAAAAACACTTGATTCACCTACGCCACCTAGTCATCTGAAATCGCATAATTCATTTTCACCTACAATCACGTGATTCACCTGGCATCCCTCTGATCTACATGCGTTTGAAGCCGACTTAGAGTAAAATTCATTAATATATTACACACACTCTCTCTAATACGCACGTACAGTCATTCGTCCATTCCACCTCTGCATACATTGTACTTCCATTCTGTCCATTTCAAACCATCCATTCATCTGTATGATCTGTTCAACCATTCATCCAGTTCGTCTATCCATCTTTCCACGCCTATATACAACAATCCATCCTGCTCTCCATGTATACATCCATCTATCCATCCACGCAACCATTATTTTATCCAGTTATTCGTTCATCCATGTGTTATTTCCATCCTTGAAATCAGTTTGTTCTCTCTGAAACGCTAAGGCTTGAAATGTCGTTCTTTCCTTTCGTAACATTAAACTGTCCCACCCTTCATACCATCCCGTGCCTCACTGCCCACCCCACCCCGTGGCCGACCCTTTCATCAGGGATTGATGATGATGATGATGATGATGATGATGATGATGATGATGATGATGATGATGATGATGATGATGATGATGATGATGATGATGATGATGATGATGATGATGATGATGATGATGATGATGATGATGATGATGATGATTAGGATTGAATTTAATCGTCATCCGGATCGAACTGATGATAGTGATGATCATGATTATGACCATAACGATGATCATTATCATGATCATGATCGTTATCATCATGATGATAAAACTATTATAGAACGCCAGTCTTATTATTATCATATCGTCGTTTACATTACCTTAAATTCCACCTGTGTAGCCCCACCGTTCATTCCCCCTCTGCCTCATTGTTCACCCCCACGGCATATATGTCTCGTCGCCTGTCCCACCCTTTGCCTCACTGTTTATCTTTCCCTGTATGTCCAATCCTTTATCCACCCGACGTTTCGCCGTTAATCCCACCATAATTTCCACTGCTCATTACCCACCCTTTGACGAACCATTTTCCTAAACTGTCCCACCCTTCATACCATCCCGTGCCCCACTGCCCACCCCACCCCGTGGCCGACCCTTTGCCCCACTCACAGCCACTTGATGACGATGACGATGACGCTGCTGTCGGCAGGCGACGACAATATTTGGCGCGCAAATAGAGCAGACGATTGCAGCAGCGAGGCACGGCGAACGACGACTTGGCTATTCCGTCCACAGCATTCCTCCCTCCTCCAATTCCGTCCAATCCTCCGTGTCCCTCCCCCTTCCTCCATCCCTTTAGATCGTCCATTTCTCCTTCGCTTCCTTCTTCCATCTCTTCTTCTTCCTTCCCAATCTTTCCCTTTCTTCTTCTTCTCCCGTTATTATATATACGGTTGCTGCTGCGAGTGGTCAGCAGACGCCATGTTTACTCTGACTTACGCACGTTGGCCATTCCACCCTTTAACCCCGCAGTGTGCGGATGATATTAGGCAATAATAATAGGAGGGAAAATTAAATAGAGGGGAAAAGGAAGAGGAAGGAGAGAAATAGCTATAGAGGAACAATCATAGAAACATATAATGAAAGATATGGAATGAAATTGATTTGAAGATTTTCTTATCCAACTAATAAACTAATCTAAATCCTGACACAGTATTATCATGCCATCTATCATATTCTAACTTAATTCTGTCTAATTTAATCTGATAAGATCCAATCTATTCTGATACGATCATATCCAATTAAATACAATTCGATAGTATTTATTTATTTATTTATTTACATTACAATAATAGGATAAATCAATTCAATACAAAGTAATACAATATATAGATTGCAATACAATACAAGGTAACGTAATTTAAATTTACAATACAATACAATGCAATAAACAACAATACAATGCAAAACAATATAATTTAAGTGTATACAATGCAATACAATACAATTCAATACAAAATAATATAATTTAGGTCTACAATGCAATGCAATGCAATACAGTACAATGCAATGCAATACGACAAAATGATATAATTTATTTATATTTTAAGTCTACAGTGCAATGCAATACAATGGACTACAGTTCAATAAAAAATATATAATTTAGGTATACAATACAATACAATAGATAGAAAACGATTTAAATCAAATCCATTTTAATCTAATCTTAATTTAGTGATATTATGTAGCACCGTTATTAAGCTGCATCCAATCAGTTAAATACCGAATAGAAATGATTCTATGGAGAGTTTTTCAGGAGAATTCAGCCGACATCAATCCTTATATTAAGGTTGGCTGATGAATCGAAGGCGATGGATCTTCATTTAGAATCGCAACACTCGCGAGACCATGCGGAGAATGGTCTCAATCTGTCTATGGCAGCAGAGACTACGCGTGAGTCATCAGGAAGTGAAGAGAACATCAGCTTACACACAGACTGTTGAGAGCATGTCGAGAAGAGCATGCAGGCTGCACATCGGTTGAATAGGGTAGCGGATCGGTTAGAACGGGCTGCACATCGGTTGAATACGGTAGCCGATTGGTTAATTGTAATTGTAATCGTACATTTATATAGCGCCACTTCAAGAGAACTCCTCAGAGGCGCTCCCGACCTGACACCTAACCACAATCAAAGAGAATGGTTTTCAAACGCTTGCGGAAAAGGGGCAAAGAAATACAAAGAAGTTCATTGCGGAGACTAATAGGTAACCTATTCCAGAAAGACGGACCAACCATGGCAAGGCTTCTATGTAGCACTGTGGAAGATCGAGCCCTAGGGACAACCAGGTCACCATGCGTAGCAGAGCGAAGGAATCTACGGCCTGGGATGGACAGCACAGGTACACAGAGTTCCATAAGATAGATCGGAGCTTAGAACGGGCTGCACATCGGTTGAATACGGTAGCAGATTGGTTTGAACGACGGTCGTCTTGCAATGTAGGGAATTCGAGTCTTTTCTTTGTGTCGGGACATTGGACAAGTTCTTCAATCGGTGAAATAGATCGATGTTTGGGCGCGATAATGAAAAGTAAATCAGGGATGCCTCTCTGAATTTTTAGAAAGGTCAGATCGGGCCGAAAAAAGGGTAGAAAAAGCAAGATTGAAAATACATGGAATTTTCGGACTTGAATTTCCTCACGACTTTCTTTAGTCTTTCGTTAACCAAAAATTTCCTTATTTCCTCTCAAAATTTCCTTGTGACCTGTTTTTAGCTTTCACTCGAAAATCTGAAATCTTGCTACTTTTTTTCGTCTGTCCTATACGTTTTTACCTGAAAATGTTCTTTTTTTTACCTTGAAATGTCAGAAAAACCGCCGTGAGAAAAAGGTTAGATCCTGACCCAAAAAACCTAGACAGGACCCAGATCTAGATGGAAAAAGCTATGAGTGGTATCCCTGAAGTAGATGTTTAGGCATGTACGTAAAAAGCAAATAAATATCAAACGCCAGCTACCTTACTATGCAGGTTAGCATGATGTATACGGCTTCAAAAGAAGGCCATTGTTAATGTTTACAATTTGCGGTTCCGTTGTTTTCGATCATTTTCCCGTCAAGCAGAGGGACTAAGGCCTATATTGTAATGTTTTTACTGGTATTTATTGACATTTCTTGTTTTGTAGCATAACAGCTGTAAGAGAATAGCGGCATAGTTGATATTATTCTAGTCTATTATATAGGTCAACGCGTTTGTATGCGTGCATGTGTATCATTGTATGTGTATCATTGTATGTGTGCATGATTTATTGTGTATGTTTGGGTGTGAAATTTGCAAACGCGTGCAACAAAAGCCTAACGCTCGTGAATACGCTGGTGCCCCGCGCATGGCTTTCGAGTAGTGCCTTAGAATTTCGAGTTTACGATTACGATTTGAGCAGACAAGCAGCAGAAATGTAATGAGTGGAAAGTTGAAGGAAAAGAGAAGTTAGGAGGTGTCAGTGTTTTGTCTAGTTCCCTGAATATGCTTCGGTGGGGGGTAAACGACCTTTCGGTGGGCGCGACCCCTGAGGCGCATACCGCTCACAAAGAGGGGGTCAGCTTCGTGGTTCTGTGTCCTATGACCTGTTTGGTATTTGTCCACTAAAATGATATCACGTATCAGGGATTTATAACCAGCATTCATCGAATGCCTATGATCTGATAACCTTTTATACTGCATCATCTATTTAGATTTTATCCTGTTATAGTGATAACACTTTAATCTTGCAATAGCGTATGATATGACGGCTTATTGCAACCGTTCATGTAATGCAATATAGGTGCAAACAGCAAGTGTCATAGTTTCTGCGGAATGTCAGTCCTGAATCTACGGACTTTCCCATTTAGATGTCTAGATTAAAGACTGGGAGAGGGAATAGGAAGAAAGATATAAAAAAATAATGAAATGATGAAAAGATGGAAAAGACGGAGGAAGAAGAGGAAGAGGAGAAAGAGCAAGGCATGATTAGTACGGAGGAGGAGGAGGAGGACGAAGAGGACGAGGAGGACCAGAATGAGAAGAACGAGGCGGAGGACGAGGAGAAGGAAGATGAAGAGGACTAGGAGGATGAAGAGGACGACAAAGAGGACGAGAAGGACGAGTTGGAGTACGAGAAGGACGAGGCGGAGGACTAGGAGGACGAGGAGGAGGACGAAGAGGTCGAGGAGGAGGACGAAGAGGTCGAGAAGGACGACAGGGAGGAGGACGAGGAGGAGGAAATGAGAGGAGGAAAACCGAGGAGGAGCGAGGACAGCCATAAGGAAGATTAATGGAATAGTAAGGAATAAGAAGAGGCTGAAGACGAGTTACAGGAATTTTAAGAGGTGACGAATAGAAACGGTGGTGGAGGAGGAGGGAGGATGAAGAGAAGGAGGAAGAGGAGGAGGAGGGGGATCAGAGCGAGAGAGTGATGCAGAGGAATGGGATGCCTGGATCATGATACTAGTCTGTCCCAATCCCATGATCCCATCGCAAGTCATGGCTCCATAACTCCTGACCGCATTTACGACGCCATGAAGAAGGTCCTTGCTGCATCATCCATCCAGCTCCCCTCCCTCCCTCCATCCCTCCCACCCTTCCCCCTCGGGGTGTCCCTTTGAAGGGAGTCAGTCGGGCGGTCGCGGGAGGAACGAGACCTGGTCGCCCTTGAACTTATTTACACCAGGACTCATCCGAAGGCAAAAGAAGAACAGATGCAACAGCAGCAGCAGCATCATCACCAGCTGCAGCAGCCGCAGACGCCACCATCTGCATCAACTGCGGATATACAATGCGAATGCCTGCCAAGCGCAGACACTTCCGTATAGGTTGGGTAACGCACAAGTTGTCTGGTATCTAGAGATGATTCCAGGGCTTTTTTTTAACGTGCAGTTGTACACAAAATGTGCAGTTCTAAATGGATTTGTGTAGCTGTAGAAGCACTTCTGTCACAAGTTCTGTGCAGTTAAAACTAGTTGAAAAAGGCCATTGTCATCCGATTGGAAGTAATTTATCATGGAGGATGGGAAGGGGAAGAAGGGGTTGTGCAGCTCTAAAAATTCCTTAAAAACAGCCCTGGATGATTCTGCATAGAGTCAACCCAAAGCGTCGAGCGACCACTTCGGCTTGTATAGTCAAAATCAGACACGGTTCATATGATTGCATGTGAACCAGACACGGTAGAAACAGCCGTTGGCCACGCAACGTTTTAGACCTTGCATGAAACAACACTTCTAGAGAGTGGAAGCTTCGGGGCAGGGCGGCTGCAGGGGGCCCTTGACGCGTGGGGTCCCCGCCACATCCCGTAATTGTTTACATGGGGGAGTAGGAGGCTATATGGACCGGCTAATGAGCTGCACTGCGGGGCATCGCTGTGAAAGCAAGGATGGCACTACCAGTAGCTAATTCTTCACCGATGCTAAACAACGTTAAAAAACAGACCAATCTCTGCCAGTCTCAGTGCAGTTGAAAGTAGCGCTTTCATTTGTACCAGCATGAAGTACCTCGACCAGTACCACTTTCACCGTTCCAAGTGCAATTCAAGTACCGCTTTCACTAGCGCCATTCTAAACACTGCTGTAATTTTCACTCATAGTACCATTCTCACGGCCATTTTCAAAACCACTCTTACTATCTTGCTTCGTGCAATTCAAAAGTATCGTTTATATCTGAGTACAATTAAAATAAAAATACCAATGCAATATTCACTCTTAGTACCGCACTCACTAGCATTGGTACTACGTTTCAAAATTACACTTTCATCAGTACCATTCATAATAACGGTCTCAGTACCAATCAGAGTACCATACTGAGTACCAACCAGTACCGCTCTCAAGATCTTTGGCAAACCCTTCTATGCATAACGTAATGTAGACATTCACGCACAATTCAAGATAGTACAAGAAACTATGCTCAGGCGTACTGAGTTCAACTGTGATGTATGAACTTTGGCTAACTTGCGATTTTAAACATGCAGATTAATTAGCTTATATCAGATTTGAATGATTAACAGGAACCATATTTGATTGATTAAAACATTGCAGATTAAATTTAATTAACGCAAGTGAATAATTCACACAGGTAGGTTTAAGTTGATCAACACATTAGATTAGATTAGATTAGATTAGATTAGATTAGCTTGCCTGTATAGCCATATATCTATCGATATACAGGGTGGGCCAAAAGTATTTGTTCAACTTTGAAGGCCTATAACTTAGGCAGTTTAGCAAGTAAGTGTATGCTTATGCATCAAATTAAAGGTATTTCACTCTAGTATTAACTCTAAAAAAGTCGAACTGATACTAGTTTAGGTTTTAATTATATACTAGGAACAGCGCTAGCTACCATTTTTTGTCATTGCTGACGCATTATGACGCCGTTTCCCCGGGAAATTCTATCGTTTTTTGCTAAAACGCGCGTAGACACGATCATTTTGGGTGTTTGTAGGGTCCCTACCATGAATATCTTCTAATCGGAAAACCACGTCCTTTCAATTTTGCTAACAGCCGTGCACTGCCATGCGCTACTTCAGACGCTTGCACGCTCACGCTGCCAGCCGTTCCATTTCGTAAGTGCTGGAGAGTTCGCGGGACTTCTCGTCGACAAATTACTTTAACTTTACGTCTATAATCTTTTCCAATACGCTATTCAGTGCTTCTAAGACTGCCTGTTTTGCGCTGAATTTGCATGCAGGGCCTGCCCTGGTCATTGTCTTGACTGCAAATGTACGCGGACACACGAGCAATGTTAGCGGATGTGAGCGCCGTGCGCTCCGATTCCCATGGTTTGCGATAAAGTCCTGTTTCATCAATTTTCCGTAGCAGATAATTCAAGGTATTGTCTATTCCATCCACTGTTAGAATATTCGTCAATCATTTGAAACGAATTAGATCCCTTATCAGTTCGTAAACTTAAGATCGAAACGCGATCATCGTCTGTCAACGGCGCCAGGTTGCGTCACAAACGACAGCAAAATATAGTAGCTAGCGCTGTTCCGGGCATATAATTAAAACCTATACTAGTATCAGTTCGACTTTTTTAGAGTTAATACTAGAGTGAAATACCTTTAATTTGATGCATTAAGCATACACATACTTGCTAAACTGCCTAAGTTATAGGCCTTCAAAGTTGAACAAATACTTTTGGCCCACCCTGTATTTATCAATTTAAAGTTTTCCCTCGATTTCTCCACTACTTCATAAAGACACTTGACAGCATATTGTTTAGTGTAGTAGAATGCCAAGATAAAAAATCTAGGGCATACGTTAGCCCCACCCACCCAAACCGTTGATTGGATGACACACGTCTCCCCTCTGTCCCATCATGCAAATCGACGTCATCGCGTAGATTCGTGCCTGAGGTGTAAGAGGCAGCATCTACCTTTGCGTAGATCTATGCAATGGGGGACGATTATTATTATTAATACGCAGTGGTGAACGACGGCGTGCCTTGTAATAGACGAACGAGTCTCTTTGTTTCTGCTTCTGTCTCTAGTTCTCTCTGTCTCTGTCTATCCCTTTTTTCTACGTCTCTCTCTGTCTGTGTTTTCCTCTGTTTCGTTCTCTATCCTTCTTTGTGTATGTCTCTCTGTGTGTGTCTGTCTATGTCTTTCTCCGTCTCTAACTCTGTCTTTGTCTCTGCCTCTGTCTCTGCCTCTGTCTCTATCCGTTTCTGTCTCTGTCTCTTTCTCGGTCTCTTTCTCTGTTTCTGTATCTTCTCTGTGTCTGTCTCTCTCTCGCTCGGTCTCTCTGCCTCTGTCTCTGCCTCTGTCTCTGCCTCTGTCTCTGCCTCTGTCTCTGCTTCTGTCTCTGTCTCTGCCTCTGTCTCTGCCTCTGTCTCTCGCTCTCTGTCTCTCGCTCTCTGTCTCTCGCTCTCTGTCTCTCTCTCTCTGTATATGTCTGTCTGCCTGTCTGATTGCCTCTCTTTCTCTCTTTCTCTCTTTCTCCGTCGATATATATATTATCTCTCCCATTCGTTGCCGACGACACGTTCCCATGCACCGAAGGAACGCCATCGAGAGAACGATCGATGAATCACTGGCAACCCCCCCACCCCCACCCCACCCCCACCCACCACCCCACCCTCGCGCCACTCCCATCGATCACATAAACCCCTTCCCACCCAAACCCTCCCCAACAAACGCGCATACGTACGCACTAAAGATCGATTCCCGCGATCGATGACGTGTGTGTGCGTGCGTGCGTGTGTGTGTGCGTGTGTGTGCGTGTGTGTGTGCGTGTGCGTATGTGCGTGTGCGTGCGTGTGTGTGTGCATGTGTGCGTGTGTGCGTGTGTGTGTGCGTGTGTGTGTGTGCGCGTGTGTGTGCGTGTGTGTGTGTGTGTGTGGAGATTTTCAGTCCGATCCTCACGATTGTTCGGAAGCGCAAAGAAGTCTCCTTCCTTCCTCGCTTCCTTCCCACGCTCCCTCCCTCTTCCTTTCCCTCCTATCTCTCCACCTTCAGCGTACCTGGACGACGTCCTTGAAAACGTGGAACGACGCTCATCGTGCGTTTAGCCGTATGTCCTGCCGACTTGGATCTGTTACGCTTTGTCTCTAATACACCCGGTGCCATATAATGGTATCCTATCGAGTCACGCACCATTCCATTCCATCAGGCTACTTATTAGAGAGACGATCATTTCGATGCTTTGGCCGACATCTCCAACATTTGCGCCACCTAATTACGATGTCATTCGTCAGAGCAAGTATAATAACTCAATCGGATATTTAGAGAAGAATGTAAGCAGGACCGATTAAAGATTCGAATCAGAACAGGTCACTAAACTATAATATATATTTTCCATCTCTCATGGAAGACCAGGAAAATCATCATGCGTTGTATAAGCCAATTGCAGACATAATGTGAAGCTATTGGAAGAAATGTCGCTCAAAACGTCATGATTATAGGTAAATAAAGAAAGAGAGCGTCGTAAAGATTTCGGTGGACGGGAATTCCATCCTGTAACCAGCATATCGGGTGGCGTTTTAAGTCTTCTAGAGTTTTTTCCGGTATTAAGAAACGTCGCCTTGAAATGCTGTGCAGGAAAATTTGTACCATATTTGATTTTTGTCTCGTCAATTCCGTTACCACCTAAGTCCACCTTCAACTTGTCAGCTCCGTTACCACCTAAGTCCACCTTCAACTTGTCAACTCCGTTACCTCCTAAGTCCACCTTCAACCTGTCAACTCCGTTATCACCTAAGTCCACCTTCAACTTGTCAACTCCGTTACCACCTAAGTCCACCTTCAACTTGTCAACTCCGTTACCACCTAAGTCCACCTTCAACTTGTCAACTCCGTTACCACCTAAGTCCACCTTCAACTTGTCAACTCCGTTACCACCTAAGTTCACCTTCAACTTGTCAACTCCGTTACCACCTAAGTCCGCCATCAACTTGTCAACTCCGTTACCACCTAAGTCCACCTTCAACTTGTCAACTCCGTTACCACCTAAGTCCACCTTCAACTTGTCAACTCCGTTACCACCTAAGTCCACCTTCAACTTGTCAACTCCGTTACCACCTAAGTCCACCTTCAACTTGTCAACTCCGTTACCACCTAAGTCCGCCATCAACTTGTCAACTCCGTTACCACCTAAGTCCACCTTCAACTTGTCAACTCCGTTACCACCTAAGTCCACCTTCAACTTCTCAACTCCGTTACCACCTTCAACTCCTCAACTCCGTTACCACCATTCACTCAGTCCTATGCAATCACAACGTTGCTTTCGCCACAATGAACCCATCCTTCAACTAAATATATTTGTGCAACATTTTATCTGGCGTCCATTTTAAACGACTGAATTATACTGAATGACTTGTGTCAGATTTATGAGCTAAACGTCCGATCTTGAACCAGAAACAAAAATAGCACCATAGATAAATCAAAGATTTGAATGAAAACAATAAAATGATACAAAAATTAAGATGCAATTGTTTATAGTCAGCAATCAAAAGCAATTCTTAATAATAATGATAATACTAATAAAAAATAATGATGATGATAATGATGACGACGACGACGTCGACGACGACGACGACGACGTCGATGACGACGACGATGACGACGACGACGACGACGACGATGACGATGACGATGACGAAGACGATGACGATGACGATGACGATGATGATGATGATGATGATGATGATGATGATGATGATGATGATGATGATGATGATGATGATGATGATGATGATGATGATGATGATGATGATGATGATGATGATGATGATGATGATGATGATGATGATGATGATGATGATGATGATGATGATGATGATGATGATGATGATGATGATGATGATGATGATGATGATGATGATGATGATGATGATAATTGAGACAATTTATATTGCGCAGTAACACAGTCATATACCGTTACAACGGCGCCGTACTATATATATGATGATGATGATGATGATGATGATGATGGTGCTCTGCCCGAAGGCAGGTTCATTGGCTTTTACGCCCCTGGGGATGAGATGAGTGAGGTGGTTTCCCGTTGCCTTCCTCACAGACAATGATGGGTAAGCAACTTGCCCAAGGTCGCTCCGCAGGAGCTTGCGCCCCTGCGTCCCACACGTGCTAGCCCGAGATATCTAAATCTCTGAATGTCAACTCCCAGCCCGAGGTTTGAACCGCAGTCCGTTGCAACCAACAGACGAATGCAGCTCGCACTTACCGGTGTAGGTAACTAGGCCAGTACTTTATATATATAAGCAGCTAAATAGCTATTTAAAATTTTCTAAATGCGATACTAAAAAGCAATGTGTTCAGGGTTAGAGGGGTCAATTCAGGCACCCATCTTTTCCTGTGGGGGATATCACCCTCAGTCCTCGTGCACGGAATTCCAGTCACTCTCGAGTAAATACTGCATGGTCGAGGCTGACCGCGAGTACGTATTGCATGAGGTGGTAGGTACTTTGTAAGTGGTCCTTGCACGAGGTGCTGGACAAGTGTTGTATGAGGTGCTGGATAAGTGGTATGTGAGTTGCATAGGGTAAGTGACTAAGTGGTGCAGGAGGTGTGGGTAAGTGGTACAGGAGGTGATAGATAGGCAAGTGGTGATTGAGATGGCATTAAGAACCCGGAGAGTCCAACACCTCTGACATTTGCAAACGCAGGTGTGTTGGAGAGGGCAACGTTCAATATACCTGACAAAGCAACAACAGTGAAATATATCTGACAAGGCAACAGTAAAAGCTCGTTGCTCAAGAGGAAGCAACAAGTCTCACTCGACCCCCACCTCTCCCACCTCCACCCCTCCCCACTCTCCCCCATCCCATTCTGTGATACGTTAAGCTGTGGACGGTACTTCGTCAGTTCACAAAAGCGTCAACATCAAATGAAATGTCTAGATAACAGAATATTGACCTTTTGTGCATTTTGTCCCAATGGATTTCCAGCACACGATTAAGTATTGCAAGGGTGGGACAACGAATGGGGCGGCGTTTACATTCAAACAAGTGCTTAAGAAGCAAGAATAGTGGCACTGCTACTGTTGTCGCTGTTCACATTTTTACTATTGTTGTCTATTCATTAATTAATTTATGCATTTATTTAGTTATTCATGTATAATCATTATTTACGTTATAGGCCTAATCTACCATCATCTATTATTGTCCATCATCATCGTCATCGTCATCGTCATCGTCATCGACATCGTCACCATCGCCATCACAACCATAGCCACCACCACCACCACCATAGCCACCACCACCACCACCACCACCACCACCACCATCATCATCATCATCATCATCATCATCATCGTTATAATAATTACCTGAATTTGAGTTGGCATTGTCCCTCTGGCAATCCATTGTTACGGCATTGCCCTTGCTGCAGCTGCTGCTGCTGCTGGTGTTCTTCCCCGCTCCTCCTCCTCCTCCTCCTCCTCCTCCTCCGGGAGGGCTGTGACCGTGGTTCCACTGACATCCCAGGCGATGCACAGTCGCCGCAGCCGTACAGTCCACACCTCCACAGTTCTGGCTTTTCTTGGCGGTCGACGTTCCTGAGAAGAAGGACATCCTGAGGGGCGACTGGAGTCGACTGGGGGACATCATCGGGGTCTTTCCAGAGTGATGACCCCCACCACCACCACCACCACCACCACCACCACCTGCTCCACCTCCCTTTGAGGATGAGACGCACCTCAGACAGCATCCGTCTTCGATGCTGGACGTCATCCTGCCGCCGCAGCCCTGTGGCATCGTATGAAAGAGATTCTGCTGCTGCTGAAGCTGCGGGTGATGATGGTGCTGATGCGGATGGCATTGTTGTTGTTGCGCTTTGTTTCTGCTGCTGGCCATCGTTGTCTTCCCGCCGTCGTCAACCTCCTTCTGCTTCCGGCAGAAGAGATTCTGGAGCTTGAACTTCTCCCTGAACGGACTTCCACCCTTCTTCGTCTTCTCCGCCTCGCGCGCTGCACGCCGGGAAGTCGTCGTCATCGTTGACGTCATCGTCGACGTCATCGCTGCAGCTTCCGGGGGGCAGCTGCACGTGGGACAGACCCACGATGACGTCATCTTCGCGTCGACCACGGGGTTCACCAGGGCGCAGTCCGTGGTCGTTGATGACACCGAGGACCTTCTCTGCTGCTGGGTCTGATGATGATGCTGTAGTTGCTGAGGGTGATGTTGCTGCTGCTGTTGTCTTGTGGCTGAACCAGGGCGCGCCAGTGGAATCCCAAGCGCCTTCGCCTCCTTCATCACTTCCTCCCAACTCATATGCGTCAACTCCGGTTCCTTTACGACCTGCGCAGAACCTCGAGCACCCCCTCCGCCACCACGGTGGAGGCCTAATCCTCCCTCCGCTGTCGGGGTGCTCTTATTGCTATGCGGCGATGACGTGGCAGGCGACGAACCACTTCCGGTCACGTGTTTCCGGTCCGATGACGTGCGACAGATTGCGTCGACGACGTTCTCACCGGATGTTGTCGTTGACTCGTCGAAGTCGGCTGATTTGTGGACGATTGCGACCGTCGTGATCTTCGTCTGATGACTAGAGATGAAGTCGGCCAGGGTCTGCTGAGGCTGCTGGGGATGGGGGTGCTGGGGTTGGGGGTGCTTACGGGCGAATGGACTCCTTCTGTCCGTATCCAGCGATGGACTCGTCTCCCCGATCCAATGAGAGGAACGACCCATCGGTGGCTGGTGCTGGGTGGGTGAAGCGCTCGATCGGTCAAACGCCCAAGTGACTGTCTTAACCCCGTCCGCTAAAGACCCCCTGCTGTCGCTCGTCACCCGTCCAAGAGTCGCCGCCGCCGCGTCGAGTCCACTCCTCGGGGCTCTGCCTCCATCGATCGTCGTTCGCACTGGGGACCTGCTGCTCGTCAACTGGGACAACGACGAACCTTCGCCACTGTCACGTGATGTTTGCTGCTGCTGCTGCTGCTGCTGCTGCTGCTGTAGAAGTGGCAGACGCTCAGCTAGATGTTTCGAAGAGAGAATCATCTCTGACGACTCCGGAAGCTTTCTTCTCGCTCCGTCATGGTCCGTTGATTTCGTCGCGACGCTGTCGACCGTGACGTTGCGCAGTCCGACGGTTATGACGGGCTTCAGGACGCCCTGGTGAGTCGAACTGTCTGCTGTCTTCACGATGTTCACGCTTCCTGAGACGACGGGACTTCCGGTGTTCGAGTCCGGTTTTGTCCGGTCCTCGTTTTCCGGTCGGATGCGCCGGATCACATCGTTCTCGAGGCGAACGGTGAACGTGAATTCCAGGACGGAGCTGTCGCCGTCCTGGAAGAGCGTCACGCTGTCTCCCGCGGCTGGATCGTCGACTAGAGGTCCGACGAGGTCGATCACAGAGGAGGAGTGGTTTGGAAAGGTCTTCGGGGTGGTGTTGTTGGATGATCTGAGATCTTTCGTGGTCGACGGTTCGCCCTTTACTCCGTCGGTTGCTGGCTCTTTGACGTCGCCCGGTGTCCGCATCTGTTGCTGGAGATCCTGGAGTGAGATGTACTCCGTGTTCTTCTCTCGACTGATCCCCACCGCCGATGAACGAGAAACCGTTCCTCCAACTCCTCCAACTGAAACCCGGTTTTCACTGGGACCCACAAGAGTCTCCTTCAAAGTCTGCACCACCGCCTCTCCCTTCTTTCCATCCATCAAAACCAGCGTACCCTCCACGACACCCTCCACTTTGGACCCTGCTGGACCCTTGTCTCTCAGGGTCTGCTGCCCGCCAGGGCGCATCTCCGTTTCCACCCCAGCAGCAGGGGTGGCAGACGGTGGGGCTTCGGTCAACCTCAATCCGGACAGCAGGGACCCACGACTCGGCTTCTTCTTCGTGGTCGACGTCTCCACCGGCTTCTGACGCCGCGTCATCTTCGGAGGTGAGACCCGGACGTAGTTGACGTCGAAAGCCAACGATGTGTAGTCCGACGAACCTCCGGACTCCCTCTGCTTCTGTCTCTGCTGTTGCTGCTGCTGCTTCTGTAGTAGCGCCATCGATCCACTCTCTGACGATGACGACGGGGACTGCGCGTCCTCGTCGTCGGAGTCCTCCTCCGAATCATCGTCAAGTCCAGTCGACGACCTCTGAACCACGATCACCGATCCCGGTTTCCGTGCAGTTGCCACCACTCCTTGTTGTGAGATCCTGGTACCTCTCTCTTCATCGCGAACTGGTCCAGTTGGTGTGGTATACCCCGCACTCGTTGTTGTTGTTGGAACCGTTGCAATCGCTGCCGTCGTCGTCGTCGTCGCTGTCATCATCGCCGTTGTCGTCGTCGTCATCATCGCCGTCATCGTCGTTGCTGACGTCGTCATCACCGGTGTTGACGTCGCGCTTCCCTTGCGTCTCTCCTCGAACAGACTCTCCGGTTTCGTGTACTCGTTCTTCGCAGTCTCGCAGGACTCCTTCCCTCTTCCGCTTCCGTCATTCTTGCGGTTGATCTCCGCTATCGTCAGGTTGCTCTTGCGCCTCAAGGACGCCGTGCGTCGAACGGTGGTCCCACCACCGCCCCCGACGTCCTTGACGCTCAACCCCGGAGATCCGCAGGAGCACTTGTCGAGGTATGGAAAGGACATCTTCCGGCTGTCCCGGATCAGGTCCGGGTCTTCCGGTTGTTCCGACGGATCGTAGTCGTTGAGGGATCGTTCATCGGTTGTGTCGCTGCAAGAGGACAAGTGCTGGAGGAGACTGCCGCTCGTTCTGGTCGCCGACCCAGGCGGCTTCAGCAGAACCTTCGTCTTCAACCGTTTCCACATCTCTGCAGTCGATTGACGATCATCTCTTGCTCGAACTCGGCGGCGATCGGCCTCTTCGAGCGAGAGGCTGGAGCAACTGGTCAGAGGGTGATCTGAGGGCGCCGGCAAACTGAGGGCAAATTGCGGGTAAACGTCGGGTAAATTTGGGTAAACTTATGGCAAATTGGGGTAAATTGATGGCAAATTGGGGTAAACTTAGGGTAAATTTGGGTATTTTATGGCAAATTGGGGTAAACTTAGGGTAAGCTTGGGGTTAACAGAGGGTAAATTTGAGGTTGACTGAAGGCGGCAAGTTGAGGGTAAGTTCAGAGTGCATCTGAGGCTACACGGAGGTTACACGGAGGGCTAACATTGTCAGTTGAGGCAATGGAGTTTGGAAAACCATCGTCGAATCCGCTACAGACAGACAGTGGATCGGTTTGTATTCGTGAACTGTACGAGTCACAATCGAGGTCAAATGGTCAAATGGTCAATCCATCCATAATCACTGACCATAATCACTGACCATAATCGCTGACCATAATCACTGACCATAATCACTGACCATTCAATGGTCGCCAGTAACGAGATGAAGAATTCTGCGTTTCTTCATGAAGATGCAAATCCACTATTCACGTCATCAGACAAAATTCTGGTGCGAGTTTTTTCGTATTTGAATCTCTGTAACAGCAATAATTCAATAAACAATTATGATCGAACGTCAGTGAAAGCTTATAGCAAAAGTAATGCTCACTTAAAAGCTATAGTGGGTTTTTTTCAAGACAACCGTGGGTATGGGGGAATGTTGCGGCTCCATTTTCATAGCCTCGGCGTGTATACCAGGGTTCGTGGCCAGTCCTCACCCTCGTCCTATCATCTTCCCACCGACAAGCGTCACTGCCATATGCATATTATTAGATATGAGCCTATTATAATTATGATTGTATTTAAGGATATGCGTTTTAAGTGGTGCTTTTGATTTAATGTATGCATAATTATGCAAATTAATTTGCGTTTTAATTGGTGCTTTGATTTAATGTATGCATAATTATGCAAATTAATTTGCGTTTTAAATGGTGCTTTGATTTAATGTATGCATAATTATGCAGATTATATTAGAACTGACTGAACCATGATTCGACGTCTTATATGGAACATTGTAGCAGAGTCAATCAGATTCTATAAAATAGTTTGTTTTATGCGCATGTTTGTTCTTTGTGAATGTTAATAAGTGGACAGTTGGAGTCAAGTCTTGGCGGCGAATGCCAACGCAGGTAGTTTGCAACCTGGTATAATACACGACGTGGTGTGGCATTAGTTCACAGTAACCGTCAATTAGCTCAATCAATTAAAATTATTCATAGTTCCAAAAGTAAATATACATACAGTGTTACACAAGTGTTGAATGCATGCTATGTCCATGGGTAATATTGTCCTAGGACTATAATTTTATGCCACCTTATTATGTCTCCTTATTATGTCACCTTATTATGTCACCTTATTATGTCACCTTTTCATGTCACCTTATAATGTCACCTTTTAATGTCACCTTATAATGTCACCTATATTTTGTCACCTATATTTTGTCACCTATATTACGTCACCTTATTATGTCACCTTATGCGGAATTAGCATCGCGGTACAGTTTGAGGAGCAAAAGGCACTCCAACAGAGAAAACCTCCAGCGTAGTAGAGAGCCTATTTACACATTATAATATTATATTAATAGAGTTCATTCATTCCGAGAATTTATATAGCGCCTCTTCAAGAAACCTACTCGGAGGCATAAAAGACGGCGGAAACATATAGCTACAGGAGTTGGATATACATTTATATAGGATCGGAAGTCTTGGAATCAATTCCAAAACCCTGACCTCGTCAGTCCATCAGGTTAACCACTGAGGACTAGACCATCGTTCACCGACCTCATGAGCCTCACATAGTCAAAATAGGTCACTGTATATGATGAACTTCAGTGATAATTATAAAAATATGCCTCCAACGATTACATCGCATCATAGACATAAAAAACGAGTTCTAAATAAATGGTCGTCCCAATTTATAACCTTAACGCATGCGCACACCTCTCATTACGTCGGCGTATTCACCTTTAACATGCGCATGCAATGCAATGGCCGACCACATCACGTACAGATTATAATAGATATTAATGGCTGATAATAATAGGATACAGCAAGAGTCTTCATACAATGGAATGAACCAAAGAACAAATGAACGAAGAAAGTAATGGAGAATGAAAGAAGTAACGAAGAATTGAACGAACGAACGAACGAACGAACGAATGAATAAAAATGAAAGAAAGAAAGAATGAACGAATGAATGGATGAATGAATAAATGAATGAATGAATGAATGGATGGATGAATGAACGAATGAATGAATGAACGAATGAATAAATGAATGAATGAATGAATGAATAAATGAATGAATGAATGAATGAATGAATGAATGGATGGATGAATGAACGAATGAATGAATGAACGAATGAACGAAGAATTGAACGAACGAATGAATGAATGAATGAACGAATTAACGATTGAATTAACGAATGAATAAATGGACAAGTGAACGAATGAATGAAGAAGAAAAATAAATGAACGAACGAACGAATGGACGAACGAACGAACGGACAATTGAACAACAGAACGAATCGGAGAACAAATGAATGAACGAACGAACGAATGAACGCACGAACAATAGGAATATTCCGTGAACGAACAAATGAACGGACAATGCAGCAAAGGTGTGAACGAACGAACGAACGAACGAACGAACGAACGAACGAACGAACGAACGAACGAACGAACGAACGGTTCGTCGTTCAATGCGTCGAACGGTTCCGTTCGGTTGCCATGGCAACGCCCTCTGCCGACGCAAGACGTCGAGCAGACGTCGCGTTAGAATAATTCTTTGATCAGTCGTCCGTCCACAGGTGGTGGCGCTGTTGCTGTTGTGTTTGTACAGGCGCTAAAGAAATGCACCGAAGATGCAGATGGCCGGAGGAGGAAGAGGATGGAAAGGGAAGGAGGGAAGGAGGGAGGGACGGACGGAGGGATGGAGGGAGGAGGAGTAGCCATCCAGGTGACGGATTGGAACGGACAGGTGCTGGTGGAGAGACTTATAGCCATCGCCCTCTCATCACTTGCTTCGTCTGTACCGAAGGCACTTAGGTCTGCTATCAGACTCCAGGATGAAACAATCCGTCTTCCGTCCGTCCGTTCGCCAGTCCCTCCATCCCTTCCATCCCTCCGTGCCTCCATCCATCCATCCTTCCATCTTTGCTGTCTTTTCCGCTCGCTGTGTTACTCACTCCCAAAACCTACACCACATTGCACAATTCATCATTTGTCCTCGGTTATCTGTCTGTCTGTCTGTGTGTCTGTATGAATACGTACACTGTATGTATGTATGTCTGTCTGTCTGTCTGTCTGTCTGTCTGTATGTATGTATGTATGTATGTATGTATGTATGTATGTATGTATGTATGTATGTATGTATTTTGTATATGATGCACGTTTGTATATATGTATATATGTATGCATGCATGCATGCATGCATGTATGGATGTATGTATGTATGTATGTATGTATGTATGTATGTATGTATGTATGTATGTATGTATGTATGTATGTATGTATGTATGTATGTATGTATGTATGTATGTATGTATGTATGTACGTACGTATGTATGTACGTACGTACGTATGTATGTATGTACGTACGTACGTATGTACTTACGTACGTACGGATGTATGTATGTATGTATGTATGTATGTATGTATGTATGTATGTATGTATGTATGTATGTATGTATGTATGTATGTATGTATGTATGTATGTATGTATGTATGTATGTATGTATGTATGTATGTATGTATGTATGTATGCATGGGTGTATGTATGTATGTGTTTGTCTGTTTGTCTGTCTGTCTACCTCTCCGTCTGTCTGTCTGTCTGTCTGTCTCTCTGTCATGTTTTTCTGTTTGTATATCTCGCTGTCTGTCCCTGCTTCTGTCTCTGTGTATGTGTATATGTCTGTCTCTCTGTCTGTCTGTCTGTCTGTGTGTGTGTGTCTGTCTGTCTGTCTGTCTGTCTGTCTGTCTGTCTGTCTGCCTGTCTCCGCTTTGGTATGCTCATTGCCTGAATCCACTCAGCACATCCCCATTATTTCATCCAGATTTATACTTGAAGTTCGTCTCTCTATCTACATAACTATCTGTGGAGTTTCTCTTGCACAAACATCGTCTTACGTAAACTCACTCTCGTCAATTCATCCATTCGCACATTCACTCACTCACTCACTCACTCACTCACTCACTCACTCACATGCAACTCACTCACTCACTCACATGCAACTCACTCACTCACATACTCATTCACTCACTCATGCAACACACTCACTCACACACTCACTCACTCAATCAATCGATCGATCAATCGATCAATCGATCAATCATGAAGACTCTATTGCTCAACTACTCATCAATTACACCGTTTTGCTCTTTTCTCTGCATGTCTGTGTAGCTATATCTCTCTGCCTCTGTCTTTGCCTCTGCCTCTGTCTCCCTGTGTCTCTTTGTGTATCTGTAAGTCTCTCTTTCTGTATGCTTTTTGTCTCTTGTTCTCTCATTTTTCTCTCTATTTATCTCGTGTCTGTCCGTCTGTCACTCTTTATATCTGTTCTCATCTGTCTGCTCTGTGCCACTGTCTGTCTTTGCTTCTGTGTCTGTCTCTATCTGTCTCTGTCTCTGTGTCTGCTCCTGTGTGTGCTTCCATAGATCTCCAACTGCTTTCTGTTATCTCTTTCCACAATTTTTAAGAAATTAAATTCGACTTATTTAATTTAGTTGCACGAAATTCAACTGATTTAATTTAATTTAATTTAGTTGCACGCATTCACATTCAGAAATCAAATTAATAGCCATCCACATCACGCATACGGCTGCTATAAATAATTATTGTCCGTGCTACAGGTGACGTCATTCGTGTTACTATGATTAGGTATAATTGTAAACACCGGCTCTATTAATAACAGTAAGTTGATAGGCATGCACAGAAAATATTCCTATAAATAGCAACTGTTCATTAGAAAAATAACATTAAATTGCAGGAACTAGCTATATCTAAAATTGAACTTGTTTTTCTAATGAGTGAGTGAGTGAGTGAGTGAGTGAGTGAGTGAGTGAGTGAGTGAGTGAGTGAGTGAGTGAGTGAGTGAGTGAGTGAGTGAGTGAGTGAGTGAGTGAGTGAGTGAGTGAGTGAGTGAGTGAGTGAGTGAGTGAGTGAGTGAGTGAGTGAGTGAGTGAGTGAGTGAGTGAGTGAGTGAGTGAGTGAGTGAGTGAGTGAGTGAGTGAGTGAGTGAGTGAGTGAGTGAGTGAGTGAGTGAGTGAGTGAGTGAGTGAGTGAGTGAGTGAGTGAGTGAGTGGGTGAGTGAGTGATCGAGCGAGCGAACGAACGAACGAACGAACGAACGAACGAATGAATGAATGAATGAATGAATTAACGAGTGAATGAATAAATAATAAATAAAAGTATGTATGAATGGATGAATTCATGAGTGAGTGAGTGAGAAGGACAGACTGACAGAGGCAGGCAGAGACAGACAGAGACAGACAGAGACAGACAGAGACAGACAGAGACAGACAGTACACTGTATAGTATAGAGCTTGCGGGTTAGACGCATTGACTTCAAGATGCTTTTGCTGATGCGCACCCGCTGCTTGCTTGATCCGCTGTGATTTATTGAAATCCATTGTCAGCATCATCTGCAACTGAACCCATCCCCCACTCCCCCTCCACAGGGTCATCTGCTTATTCCATCGGAGCATTGCACCTAGGCCCTAGAGGATGCAAACTGATAGCCCTGCAGCGGTCGTCACCCTATTCTACTCCTCCTACCCCCGGTGAATTTTATTATCTTCCATGTCCCGGTCTTTTTTCGAGAGAGTATGAAGACCATTCAATTCTATATATCTTTGTCGGTACGCGAACTGCATCGAAAGATAAATACGATCCACGTGGAGCTAGGGTTTGAATAGAAGACTTCACTATAATTTATAAGGGTATGAGAAATACCAAGGAATTCCAACTCTAACTCTAAGATTCTTAGGTTTACGTAGCCGGGTATACATGCATGTGTTGATTGTTGGGTCGGAGGCATCAAAAAATTACTGCAATGATACATTCCTAGCCTCATAGGTTATGTAACAATACGACCATACTGTATACATGCATCAAAAGAGGAACTGTATACATGCATCAAAAGAGGAGTGTATGGTTAGAATCTGCATGCACGGAGTAAATCCATGCAACAACAACAACAACAAATTGAAAGGAACATGCAGATTTCCGTACTGAGTAACTGCATGTGTAACAGTAACACGACTGGAACAATTTCATAGCGCCTTGTCTGTATAGGTGATAATAGATTTCACAGGCTAAGCTAGAGTGTTAAGTCCAGCTGATTAATTTGCACTATTAATATAGTATGCCTACACCACCGTAATTGATAGGTGTTACAACGGTTTCGAGAGATACCACATCTTAATCAACCTATATGTGTATGTATGTATGTATGTATGTATGTATGTATGTATGTATGTATGTATGTATGTATGTATGTATGTATGTATGTATGTATGTATGTATGTATGAATGTATGCATGTATGCATATATGTATGTATTTATGTACAATTGTACATGTTTGTATGTATGTAGGCTATGCATATGTGATGCCTCTGACTAGGCTACTTGAAGGGGCGCTATATAAATTTAAGAAAAGAATTAATTTGCAGCGATGTATGTAGGCATAGATGTATATAATATGTGCATATATTTCTATATTGTATGCAGATATACATCTCAGATGAGTTGTGTAATTGTGAGCGCATACCTTTTGCTGTAGGGTTAAATCCGTTGCCGTCTTTCGCTCTGCATCGATGCGACGATTGAGCGTTGTACAGATGTCAGCCATTCGCAGGATGAGGCCACTGCTGCTGCTGCTGCTGCTGCTGCTGCTGCCGTTGCATCAGACATGTCGGCATCACAGGCGCTGGTAACCTGGTGGCTCCTGCGGTGGCTGCCGTGCGAGCATGCTATGCACGATGAGGAATCGTAGGCTGGTGCGACCCACCCCACTCTCCCCTACGCGCCGCGCGCCCTCTCTGCCAACGCACGGATTGCCCGCGCAAGCGTTCACGTGTGTACGCGCGTACGTGCGTAGTACTTCATTGATTGATAGGCAAAGGGGAGAGAGGGGCGAGGGAGGGAGAGGTGTGCGGAGAGGGAGAGAGGGAGACCGTCGTTCGGGGAGAGAGGGAGGGAGGGAGTGTGAGAGCGCCTACCCTGGACGCCGTGTTTACTTGGCAACGCCGCTTTCATTATGGATCGACCGGGAACGAGAAAAGGACGGCACCGAGTGGAGTACGGACGAGGTTGACGCTCTGGATGATCAGTTCCACCAATCGGTTTAGTGTGGGGGAATCCAGGACTGGTGTTGGTCCCCGGTTGCAGAATATAGCACTGTGCCTGATGCGATTTTCCCTTCTTAGCGCATGCGCATAAACGCCGGCCTACGCACGTCGTACGGCATACGTTCCGAATACTACGACGACGACGACGACGACGACGACGACGACAATGATGATGGCGGTGATGACAGGCTTCGCACGGAACGATATGAGGGCTTAGAGGAGATGGGGGAAGGAGGGTCAAGACAGGGAAAGGGGAAAGGGGGGAAGATGGTCACCATGCACCACCACCGGGAGAGGGCGCCACGACCGACGACGTCCATCGGCAGATGTCGTGTCGGGTGACAAGAAATAATAGGAGGCAGAGGGCGAGGTGGGCTCAGGAGGAGAAGGAAAAGGAGGAGGAAGAGGTGGAAGAGGAGGAGGAAGAGGCGGAAGAGGAGGAGGAAGAGGAGGAGGAGGAAGAGGTGGAGGAGGAGGAGGAGGAGGAAGAGCAGGAGCAGCAGGAGAAGGAGGACGAGAAGGACGAGGCGGAGAAGGAGGATGAAGAGAAGGAGGAGGAGGAGGAGGATGAAGAGAAGGAGGAGGAGGAGGAGGAGGAGGAGGATGAAGAGAAGGAGGAGGAGGAGGATGAAGAGAAGGAGAAGGAGGAGGAGGAGGAGGAGGACGAGGAGGACGAGGAGGACGAGGAGAAGAAGGAGAAGGCGGTGCCAACCATGGTTATGCTAATACCAAAATGCCGATTCATGGTGACGGCCACTCGGCAATTGTTACATTGTGTAATTATACAATCCATATGGAGTATGCTTAACATATATATATATATATATATGAGTCATATAAAAGATATATGCATCCTACATGTATACCATCAATATAATTATATATATATATAATTATAAAGAGTGACTTGAACTGAGTCTGAACTCCACTGGTCGTGCTTTGCCAGTGCCAGTCTAAACCTAATGCAAATGGGGGGGCGACATTTGATCATCCTTGATATGGCACGGTGTCATTAAGCAGCAGCGCTCGTGAGTAGCCTGGTGCCCTCCTCTTGGCTTTCGAGTATGGCCCCTTACAAATTTGGAGATTATACGTTTAACCAAGTCTGAGTATAGTTTGGACTGGAAGACAGTGCAGCTCATTCATTCATTCATTCACTATCGCTGCGTAGAGTCAGAGGGGTTGTCCAAATGATAGTGCTACTCAGAAGAAGGTGTATCCTTATTCATTTATATGAAGATTTATATAGCGCCCCTACAGGGTTACTACTCACTGTACTCATGCAGGAACACTCCAGTCCAAACGTCGGCTGACGAGGACGGTTCAAAGGTTGCGATAAAGCAAATCCTAAGCAAATCCTAAGCAAATCCTAAGCAAATCCTAAGCAAATCCTAAGCAAATCCTAAGCAAATCCTAAGCAAATGCTAAGCAAATCCTAAGCAAATCTTAAGCAAATCCTAGGCAAATCCTAAGCAAATCCTAAGCAAATCCTAAGCAAATCCTAAGCAAATCCTAAGCAAATCCTAAGCAAATCCTAAGCAAATCTTAAGCAAATCCTAGGCCTCTACAATGGGAGCGCATTCCGAACCACGGGGCCAATAACAGAGAAAGCACTGTGCTCTCTATGGGATTCTTATAGCACCAATGTATACTTATGGCCTATACCATAAAGGCGCATAAGTATATGATAGGGCAGCGAAGGATTAGGGGAAGGCTGCAGGACCTTCAGCTGCACTGGCTCCCATTCATTGATTGTAGGACATTAACCCCTTGGACAATCTCCCCGGGGGGAGTTTGTCCGCGGGAGTTAATGTCCGTGCCCCCCCCATTTATCATTCCCTCCGGCAAACTGAGATCCACCTCCCTTCACCGATCGTCACAAATGATTGACCGTACAGATTGATGTTTCCCCGGGTGCTCCCTTCCAACGGCCAATTGCACCCTGGGGATGAGGTTGAATGGGGGAGGGGGCGGTGGGGGTGGGGGTGGAGGATCAAGTGAGGTCACAGGATAATATGTACACTTGATTAATTATAATGTCGGCTCTAAAACGCAAGTCGCAACATCGCATCCTGTCACACACACACACACACACACACACACACACACACACACACACACACACACACACACACACACACACACACACACACACACACACACACACACACACACACACACACACACACACACACACACACACACACACACACACACACACACACACACACACACACACACACACACACACACACACACACACACACACACACACACACACACACACACACACACACACACACACACACACACACACACACACACACACGCACGCACGCACGCACACACACACACACACACACACTCGACGAGGTATTGATTCTTAGTTTGTTTTGTTTGTTTTGTACGCTCCCTAAAGACAAGTTTTATACATTATCCATATTACATGCATATATAGATGCACATACCATTGCATTATATAATTATATATATATATATGATGCAATTATGCACCTATATATAGACTACACTGAGGTTGAAGTAGGCCATATATATGGCATTGGCTATTCAATCGGGTTCACTAGGTACGTAAGATGCAATAAACTGTTCGTGGATAGATCGCTATTCAAGTGATGTAAATTTGCCTCTCTATAATTATAATTATAATAGCCTGCCTATGCTGCGTAAATGTGTTTGTTTTGTCCTTCGTGACTCTAGTGTCCCCAGCTGTGTCGCGCTGTATCTTTCTGGCTTTGTATGAGCAGGCTATCGACTTCTATCCTCCGTTGTATATCTCTGTGTTTGTGTCTGTCTGTCTGTGTCTGTCTGTCTGTCTCCGTCTCTGTCCTTGCCCTTGTCTCTGTTTCTGGTTATGCCTCTGCGGCTCTGCCTCTGTCTTTATCCCTGTTTCTGTCTATGTATGTCTCTGTTTCTGTCTTTGTTTCTGTCTCTTTCTATATCTTTGTACTGTCTCCGTATCCGTCTCTGTCTCTTTCTCTGTCTCTGTTTCTGTCTCTGTTTCTGTCTCTTTCTCTGTCTTTGTATCTATCTCTGTCTCTGTCTCTTTCCCTGTCTCCCTCTCTGTACTTGTGCATATGCGCCGCACTCTTTTAAGGAAGCACCGCGTCACACCATGGCAAGGTATCATCGATTGATAAGAGGCTGGCAACGACGTGGTTCCGGTACATTTTCTACGTCATTAGACGCCTAGTATCACGTCGATAATAATACTCTCCGCATGCAGCAGCAGCAGCAGCAGCAGCAGCAGCAGCAGCAGCAGGCCGGGGCTGCATGGCGAACATCGATGTCAATACGTTATTGGTCTACATGTAGCCTACACTGGACAACAGTCTCGAAACATGCATGTATAGGCCTATTGCATACACAGCAAACTAATCCAATATATATGTGATTGTGTAGGCCTACACGTGTGTGACTATGTTCAAGTGTGTGTGTATGTATGTATGTATGTATGTATGTATGTATGTATGTATGTATGTATGTATGTATGTATGTATGTATGTATGTATGTATGTATGTATGTATGTATGTATGTATGTATGTATGTATGTATGTATGTATGTATGTATGTATGTATGTATGTATGTATGTATGTATGTATGTATGTATGTATGTATGTATGTATGTATGTATGTATGTATGTATGTATGTATGTATGTATGTATGTATGTATGTATGTATGTATGTATGTATGTATGTATGTATGTATGTATGTATGTATGTATGTATGTATGTATGTATGTATGTATGTATGTATGTATGTATGTATGTATGTATGTATGTATGTATGTATGTATGTATGTATGTATGTATGTATGTATGGACATAACATGCAATATTGCAAGCAATATGTCTATGTAATTAATACAATTAATAGGCCTATATATTTTACCATTAGTAAAATTAACCTTACCGTATGGCATGGGTTTACCGAATGGCGCTACTTCCCACCCCACAAAGTTGTGGTGACCACGAGTCACTCCTCCCTTCACCAACTCCCCCCTCTACTCTTCCTTTCTTTCTTCAACAAGGTGTATGACGTGCTAGACATATTATGCAACACAACAAATGTTGGAACAGGTATTATAGGCCTAAGTCGATCGTCTGATGTGTAGGCGTTATTAGGCCTATTTAATTCGGCCTACATATCGACTTACTACATTAAGGCGAATCCACAATTAGACTAATAATTAATTATAATTATCATTGTCGTTGTAGATAATGAATGGACAACAGTCTCGAAACGTGCATGTATACTTGTATAGGCCTATTGCATAGGCCTATACAACAAACTAATCCAATATGTGATTGTGTAGGCCTACAGGCTTCTTTACCGTGAAAATTACCGATGTGGCTAACTGGAATGATAGAACTATTCATTCATTCATTCACTCATTCGTTCGTTCGTTCGTTCATTCATTCATTCATTCGTTCATTCATTCATTCATTCGTTCATTCGTTCATTCGTTCATTCATTTATTCATTCATTCATTCATTCATTCATTCGTTCATTCGTTCATTCGCTCATTCATTCATTCATTCATTTATTCATTCATTCCGAAACTTATATGATACGTGGAAAAGCAGATGCTAAGGTCTCAACATATTAAAGGCTCGTAGGCCTCTGCTTCTGGACGGATTTGTGTCTTTATTAATTGAATTGTCGACTAGATTTTTTTTGTCTGACGGCTGCTCGAGCGAGTGACGGCGTAATTTAGACTTAAATGACAGCCGACGTTTTATACAGACCATGCGCGAGAATGCGAATGCGGAAACCGGATTTCTGCGTGAATAGAGAATGAAGCGAAATGGTCGACGGTTTGAGGTGATTATAAAGAGAGATTGACGGTGCTCTCATTCGTCATTTCACGTATACACACTCCATAATATAGCGAACTGAATGAGGTGCTTACAGCGCAATACTCAATAGAGATTCGGTCATTATAATGACGGATCGCCTCCAGGCCAGCGGTCTAGGCATCGCGGCTGGAACACCAGTGACTATAGACTTATTATAGGCTTGGTGGGCGGTGTCTACGCTAGCGTCATGGTCGCCATGGAAACGATTGATCTATGACGTATATGGAATGGAAAGGTCGTGGCGGTCATAGTAGAAAGCAGTGTTTAATCTCCAATAATTATAATGACATTCTTTTATCGAAGAATCAGGTTGACAGACCGCAAGCGGTTGCAGTGTAGACCTACATTTAGGCCTATACGAATGAAACAAGCCACAAATCACAGACAACAGAAATCTTGACTATGGCCTACAGTCGCCTACTAACAGAAAAGACAGCCTGCAATGCACTAAATGTAGGGCAACACTGTACGCTTTCACGATATAGACTCACAGTATTAGGACCTTCACAACTAGGCTACTGTGTCTGATGCTCTTTTTGCACCGTTGTAACCAAAAGTGGCACATTTATTCCTACATGGTATTGTGCAAATGCAAATTGTTGGTATTGTTGTAGGCCTGTGCGAGGCCGGTGCAGTCAGTGCTTTGTAAACGTTACAAAGGGTTGCATGCCGACCGAGTCTTCTTTATTCTCAGCGTTCCCACGCTCTCGCTCAACCTTGCTGCACTTAGACATTCGCTTTATTTAGCGCTAGTCAGCTAAATGGACCGACCTAAGCATTGATTCATTGGGTACATTAAAACAGATTTCCGCTCTACATTACATTTTTTCAGGTCAAGTGAAGGTCAAGATAATCCGAATTTCTAATGACTGCAAGTCTTTTCTTCTCCACAACTAGGCTAACGGAGACCGAATAGGATTGCACGATTTTTCCCCACGGACTGACATAGACAAACTGGAGGCGTTTGTGTTTAAGTTCCTTGGCACTTTATAGGCAAGTAGGCCTAGCAACCGTGTAGCCTCGACTGTCCAATAATTACTGATCGAGTAAGATAATTCACCATTGCCTTCCGTTTGAATAGCTGGGAACTAATTAAGTCATTAATTTTTATGATTTAAGGTCCTACCACAGTATAAAATGTGGTCCTACCGTCCTTAATAATAATAATATTCGTTTTATTGAAAAACCAGTCGACATAACGCGACAGTTAACAAGCACAAAGGAGCAGCGAATAAAGCCTAGTAAAAGTTTTTATACAGCATTCGTGTTATGAAGTTTTTATTGTTTGTATTTGTAAGTTCGAATGGATGCGGCCTAGGGCGCAGATTGTATTTGCCAGGACGTCTACAAGAGAAAAATTTACGAAGAACATGATCTTTGTCTTTAACTATAGCTTGGAAAAGGGCAGAATCAGCAGTCTCAGCCATAATGTCTGCTTTGGGGGAGTCTAAGGGGAGGAATCCAGCTCGTCTGACACGTCCCAGGAACCTTTCGATGCGGTCAACCTCTCCCGCGCTCAGCAGTCCCCACCAGGCTGGAGAGGCGTACGGCACGGATTGTACTAGGCTGGCTAAACCGAGATTTACAAAACGCCAACCCTTGACTGGTCGTTGAAACTAAAAGAGAATAAATAGGGCACCCGAAACTCCGAAAGCTTTAGCTACGCAAATAATAACAGAATACGTTTTATTTCACACTTCGTGACCAACTCCGAAAACGCAGAGAAAAAATAGCATCTTATGGCCTGAAAAGCCGCTTTTTTGTTTCCGTTACGTTCTGTTTAGTATTCTCTTTACTATGATCATATACATACTCCTTGTCACGTGACTTGTTCAGTTGAACACTTCCTTTTCCTTTCTTTCAAGCCTCTGGTGTTAATGGTGTGTGGTAGGAAATTGAAGAAATAAATTCCTGATTGAGATAATTATAGGGCATGCTTCATCCTGTGCAATCTTTTGTTTTAATATTTCGTTAAAGAATTAATGGGCGTTACCCTTTTAAATTATAATTTGGTTTGAATAGCTAAACTGAACGCTGTCAAATCTTTAGAACGACGGACGCGTGGTCCGGCGCGTGGTCCCTGAGACTGACGTATTTTTTATTTCTGATTTTGATTTATTTTTTCTGTTGCTTTGTCAATGATGCATGCAATTGATTTTGATTTTGAAATGAAATCAGACATTGAAAATCGTCACTACCTCTGAGACACGTTCTTTACTACTTGCTGCCATCGTTTTATGCCCGAATTTATTTAAGGAAATTATTTTAATGCAGTCATTGCGAGGTGATCTTTGCTGGTCAATTGTTCTGCTAATTGTTAAGTTTAAATTGATTGTGCACTCACCCTTGGAAGCTATGTAGTTCATCTGCAGGCAATAAAGCCCAAACCGGAGAGGTCTCTCCGCAGGTCAACTCTTGCACATGTAGAATCCAGCTATGTCTTGGGTTGGTTTTTCAGAATTCTTTGTTTCAATTTCATTGTGTCTGCCTGTCTTGAATAGTTGCCTTTTAGTGTTCACTTAATTTTCTGGACTTTGAATGTACATTGATTTTCTGAATTGGTTATATATTGAAGAGTTGCAGAACCTTGTTTAATTCTTGAAGCACCTTAGAATTTCCCAGATCACTGACAGTTCTTTTTCAACCTTGCAATCTTGAGCGTAGAGCTGTTTGAAGGTTCTGATACATTACTGCTGTTGTCAGCCCTTTGAAGAAAGGAAATATTTTGTATACTGTGTTCTGCTTTTCTGTAGAAATGGAGGCTCATCTGTCTTTTACTGAAGGAGTTCTTCGGTGTTTTTTGGTTCCATTCCATTTGTGGGGATCATAGACGTATGACTAGCCAAATGGGCCGCTGAAAATGTAACAGATCAAGATGGTCTAGCCAGTGGCTGAGCTTCATGCACAGCTACGTTCTATGAGGTATTCGCGTTTTTCGACAGATATTGGAAATCCATATAAGGCTTTTTTTAAAGTTGCGATCTTTTGCTTGAAATTTCCTTTGCATTTAGTCTGAATCTTGATTGGTTGTAATTTAAATACGATTTGGACGCTGTAGTGTCTGCTGTTTAAGATGTTAATTTTTTGACTCCTGTAACAATTTTGCGCTTGACAGCGAGCTGCATTTGTTTCTCAGTCACTTTAATGCATGCTTGTATGATTGTATGTATGAGCACTTGTTATGGAACCCCTCCAAGACAATCTACTTGGAGGCGCTCCCGATTTCAGCGCGGATGCTGAATCGAAGTTTCACGCTGAAGCACTTGAGCAATTGCGAGTGAAGGACTTGCTCAGGTCCCTACGTGGCGGCTTGAGGTGGATGCGAACCCGCAACCTTCCGGCTCCAAGGCAATAAACATACCCGTACAATACCGCATGCCATGAATGTTTTAAACCAATAGTAATGACGATTTTTACTACTTCTGAGCAATGACTTGCAATGATAGGCGATTTAAATCGCTATGAATTTATTGTCTATGTTTGCAGCAAAACTGAATTATGAATTACTTTAATACAAGTTAAATAATTCTGTATAAAATTTAGGCAAGTTTTGAGAGCCTGTGATGATAAAAATTGGAATTACCATTTGACTACGGAATGAAACCAAACCAATTGGCTGCTTTTATGCCTGAGGCTCTCTAATGCATTCAAATTAAAGTTGTCACGAAGTGCAAAAGTAATATTTTTATGTTGAAAGTAGTTGTAAAATGGGATTCGTGTACTAAATTTAATTAAATTGAAAGTCATGCACAGACAAACACACTTAGTGCAGTAGTATAATTTTTTTTATATGTGATAAGTATTTCAAGAGTCTTGATCTGATTAGAATTGTGAATTTCATAAGATCTATATCTTTACTGCACAGTGTGGACATATGTTTAAAGTTATGCAATTGATAAAATATGATTTACAATTAGCAGGCACATTGAAATGACTTCTCATAGTCTTCAGAAAGCTTTCTGCTGAATTTTGTAACAGGTTTACAATGGCCGATGATGATAAAAATTGGAATTACCATTTGACTTCGGAATGAAACAAAACCAATTGGCTGCTTCTATGTCTGAGGCCTTTTATAAATGGCTACGTGTTCAGTTTATCAGCAGACTTGACATGCAGTATTATGACTTCTGATTTGGCTTCAATGGGTTAATTTTAAAGCATTTTGGTTTTAATTAAGTGTAAGGAGAGGTTTTGTCTTTGTGATCTGTTGTGTTTAGCATGGAATGTTCAATGTGGACGTGGTATCTGGATGGATAGAGTCCTGCTGTGGTGTAGCGTTCAAGCATTCGTGCATGACGGCTGTGTGTCATCAAATGTTCTGTTGTAAGTTGTATTTGCATTTCTGAACTTTGTGATCTTTGGCAACATCGAATGCAGGATTTTATTTGTTTTGGAATATCGGGCAACCTATCGTTACTGAAATTTGAACGTTACTGAAATTTGAACTTCTTATTAACATTGCAAGGTGCTTAAACTATGTTACTGCATTAAACGGTGTGACAAAATGGCCAGTGATGATAAAAATTGGAATTACCATTTGACTACGGAATGAAACCAAACCAATTGGCTGCTTTATATCTGAGGCTATTTATCTTGGTTTTTTTTAAAGAAGTGGATGAAAAGTGATCTTCTAAATGAAATTTTGGCTATGTGTTGAAATGTGCATCCTTCAAATCTTTTGTTATAATTGGTTTTTAAATACTACTAATATCTTATTTTATATGCGTTGGTGATGGAATATCATAAATTGTGTTATTATCCAGAATGTCCATGTGTGTTTTAAAGTTAGAAGCGGGTTTTTTAAAATTTATTTGTTAAAAGTTTGTGATGCATTTAATAGATAATTTTGAGACGTTCTATGTGTGAAGTGATTCTATTGGCTGGTGATGAAAATACACAAGCATTTAGTAAAGCTGGTGAATTGTCCTATTAAAATGTCTTAACCTCTGACGTAGTAGGATTTGAAAGTGTACTTCTAACTTGTCCAGATTACTGGTTCTGAGCTATGCAACCTATGATGTGATTTTTATGTATCCAGTTTAAGTAAATTGAAGTGCTGAACCAGCATGTGGGGTGCGGCGGTGTAGTAATGGGTTCGGTGCGTTGGAGTTCGAATCCACCTCAAGCCATCAAGTAGTGATCTTGAGCAGGCCCTTCTCTCGCAATTGCTCGTGCGCTTCGGCGTGAAATCGGGAGCGATGCAGTGTCCCGCGCTGTAGTTGGGAGCGCCTCTGAGTAGTGAGATTGAAGGGACGCTATAGCAAATGTGAGAAATAAAAAAATGACCACAATATATATTGACTTGCCTAATCAAATCATTTTGCTATTTACCATAATAAACGAATGGGACACTCGTAGCACAACTGCAACGAAGTGACACATTTGTACTAGGCAAAACTGATCAGCGTTTCAAATTTTCTTATTCTTTTTTCTATTACAGAACTCGGAATGCTCTGCATAGTCGCAACATCATCTGCATGTCTGCTGGTCTTCACTAAAGGTGGTTTTATTTAAAACTAAGAGATTAATACAATATTTTACCAGGATAGCAAGTACTATATACCGGTATCTAGTTCTTAATATATTCATATGAACTGTGCACACAAAATGGAACCATGCAAATGAAGTGAAAGTTTTAATAAATTTACCTATTTCCCAAAGTCGAGGAATATATTTGGAAGTGATTAATTTGATGACATTTTGGTTTGATCAACAAATGATGAGAAAACAGAGGCTGATCATTTTTATGTCTGATGCATCTTTCTGTCTAATGTCTGAACCGCTGATGTTGACAACTAAAATGTCGTTCAAATGGTTTTAAGATCCATTTGTTGTTGCTTACGTGCGATGTAAGCGTTTCTATTCATTTGCTATGCGTGTATCATTATTTTTGATGAAATTCTATAAAGCGCTTCTTCAAGGCATGCTACTAAGAAGCACTCCCGGCCCAACCGTGTATGTATAGGACGCCTGTAAACCAGCATCTTTCAAAATTATCAGAGCCACAAATTGATTACATAGAAGTGGGATGCTGTCCATCCATTATCTATGCAGGGAGGGAGAGATCGTTGAATTTTTATGTGATATATGGAGGAGCCCTAGCAGGACTAAAAAAATTAAGATGCCTTTTTGTAAAAATACTGATTGTTACCCAAGATATTTTTCCTGACCATGCTATTGTTGCATCACGGTGCTCTCTTGCGAAGTTCAATCTGAACTTGGAGTCAAATTGTATAATAAGGGTTGGTTGGCAGTTGGAGTTTAATGTCGCTGTGTGATAACAAAAGATCATTAGCAACGCCTCCCTTTATCCAGTCTTGGGACTGGCAGAGTGCAACCAGTGGCAGTGTTATAATAATGGATTGGTTTTCATTGCAGTAATGGAGCGTAGTGGAAATGGAATCGTCTGCTGTTCCGTTGTTGAAAAAGACGACTTTTCGTTCTGCGTTTGTGGATGGACTTTTTGAATCGTGACAGACGACTCTTAGGATTGTGATACAGATATCATGAGATTCATAGGCTTGTGATACAGATATCATGAGGCAGATAATGTTATGTTGATGAGGCCTAACTTATAGAGTAATGCTGAACAGATAGATGATTGATGAATTTTTACTTCATGGTTTTATAACAAAGTTACGATTCTAAACTGAGTTTTGTTATTCAATTTTTTTTGCTTCTGTAAAATATCAGTAACGGGAGACTATCTAGTAATTTTGGCTGCTACGTAAAGCTTAAATAACTTTTAAATATATAGTATTCCAGTATCTGCAGTGTTCTAACATCAAGCATAATATGTTGGATAGAAGTCCTGCAATATTCTAGTAATATTTATATGCCTATGGTAAGCCTGTTTGCTGTAATAATATTCATACATATATAGAAGGTGGAGGATGGGATCATTTATAGCAGAGAATTATCAGAGGAGAATTATAAGTGCAGCATGGACCGCAGTGTGACTTGAAATCTCCTACTGTTGCATTTTAAAAAATTGCCCTAATATTCTATGTTCATTCGATATTCTTGGGTTGATGGATCAGTGGGTGAAATTTGCAGAAAAATGGCCTCGATTTAACTGAAATGCTCATTTCCAAAGTGAATTGCTGAATGCTGTGATTTTTTCTTTAAGAAAACGCGTTCTTTTTCTTCATGATTTGTCGTTGTATATGGGAGTTTTAAGATTTATCTGCTGCTAAAAATTTGTTTATGCATCCGATTCTTTCTCTTGATTTCTTCTTCTATGCAATTTGCATCGTTGCTTGAGATTCGTTTACTTCTTTTATTGGCGGCTCGGGCATTCTGAAGCTGTGCAAAGACACCTGGCTTGCATTTTGGACCAGCGTGCTAACCGCTTTTGCCGTTTTGCCAAGGTGCCCCTTGTCTTGCTGGCTTTTTACGTTATTATTGTTGCTTTCTGCAGTTAATTGAAGTTCAGCAGTTTTTGTTTGAATTGGTTGAACCTGTTTTTCACTGTCCTTGTTTGCTGGGATAGATTCGGAATTTTCTCCTTCAGTTGGCAAATCTTTGTCAGAATTGACAGCAATTACGGAGGTGGAATGTATGCTCGATTTGCCCAGCTTCGCACCTTTCATGCTCATGGAGGTTGAATGTACACTCGTTTTCGCCAGCTTTGCGCTGTCTGTTGACGGAGATTCTGCCTGTTTGGTGCTTGCAGAATGTGTGCTTGCTGCTTCGTCCAGCTTTGTGTTTCCTGTACTCGAACGTACGTTCACTTTTTCCAGCTTCGTGATGTCGTTTGGCGGAGCTTCTGCCTGCTTTGTGCCTTCCGCGCTCGTGGGTGTGGAATGTATGCTCACTTTATCCAGCTTCGCGTTTTCCTTTGATGGAGCTATTATGCTGGACGGTTTGCTGAATGCCGTCTCTACAGGATCCTCCACGCTCGATGCGGCCTGTTTCGCTACCGTTTTCTCGGGGCTGCTGGGGGCCTTCTGTATTTTAACTCGTTCAATGCTTGCAGCAGCACTGCTTAGAGCGCTATTTTCATGGCTGGTTCGAGACGGCTTGCTGAGGCTTTTGGCGCTCGTTGTTAAGGGATGGTTTTTATTCAGCAAGGTGTTGGATGATTCGGGTGTTATATGCATTTCTGATATTTGTGGGAAAATGTTGATATAGTCGACATACCGAGGGCTATCCGTTTGGTCGTTCCAAGCCTCGACACCCGGTGTGGTTGCGTTCGGTGTGATGGATTGTCTTACCGAGTGATTAGATGGGGCTTTCGTGAAACTGGGAGATGAGACGGCATCGAGTTGTGACTTTTCTGCGTTGGCTGCTTTCGTGAGTGTCGTTGCGTTGGCATTGCCGTTTGGTGTTTCAGACGACGATTTTGTAAAACTGGCTGACGTGGCGTCGTTGGATGTTGCTTCTTTCGATGGTGGAGGTACTTCCCCTTTGTCGGGCGACAATTTTGCAAAGCTGGCCGCTGGACATACAGCGCTCGTGTTACTGATTATGATCTCTTTGTTGGATGTGCCTGTCTGGTTGCTTAACTTCGCGGCTGAATTGCTGACTACTTTAGCAGAACTCGTGGAGGTTGAGCCGTTTGTCTGTGGAACGATGACTGCAACTTCCTTGCTTGATGGGCCAGCTTCAGCTTTCTTTGGCTCTGCTTTTACTGTTGATGAGGTTGCTACTTGTCCAGTGGCTGCTTTCGGTGTTGGTAGAGGGCGGGGCTTGACGTCTGGGCTAGGTGCGCTGGCAAGGTCTTTCATTGAATCGGTGCTTGAAGCAGTATGGCTTGCTGTTTTTACGAAACTCGCATCCGAGTAGGTGGGGGGTTGTTGGTGCAGTGGTGGTGGTATTTCGACTTTTGAGGCGATGCTGAAGCATGCAGTAGTGTGACTTGATTCTTTGAAGAAACTGATGGAGGAGTAATTAGCTGGGGGTAGGTCTGCGATATCGGATAGCGTTTCTATGGTCCGTTTTGTATCGCCTCTCTGGGAACTTGTTGCGTATGAGTGACTTGACGTTTTGATAAAGCTGGCTGAAGAGGCAGAATTTGGTGGGACAATTTCGGCTGGTTTCATAGGATCGCTCTTCTGGGGGCTTGACTTTGCATATGAGTGACTTGATGATTTGGGAAAGGTTGCAGCTGATCCATTTTGCGGTGCTGTTGAGTGAATTGACGAATTAGGAAAGCTCGCAGCTGATGCATTTGGCGGTGACTTTTCGCCGTTTTCTTTTGCAGGCGTTGAGGTTTCGACTTTCTGTCGGCTTGATCTAGCAGTTGAGTGACTTGACGATTTTGGAAAGCTCGCGGCTGATGCATTTTGCGGTGACTTTTCACCGTTTTCTTTTGTAGGCGTTGAGATCTCACCTTTTGGGGGACATGCTTTTGCTGTTGAGTGACTCGATGATTTAGGAAAACTCGCAGCGGATGCATTTTGCGATGACTTTTCAGCATTTCCTTTTGTAGGCGTTGAGCCCTTCTGGACGCTCAGCTGCGCGGTTGCATAACTTGGTGATTTGATGGAATTTGAAGAGAATACTTCGTTTGACAAAATCTGTTCGTTCGTTCGCTGATTGGATGCTATCGAGTGTTTACTTGTTGGTGCATTGATTTCCAGACCGGCTAGAAATAGACCATACTCGCCTCTAACTGCATCGAATTGTGAATATTCAGGGGAAATGTCAACATTTTGGGGATCAGTTTGTCCTTTAGTGGGTTCTGTCTGTGTAGTGATTTGGGCAGAGTGGCTCAACAACTGTACCTTTGGCTCGTCGTTTTGAATGTCGTAGTTCCTTGCCTGTTGTATTGTTTTTGACTGTGTTACAGTGGTTTGGTTCGCAACCCACGAGTTCTGTGATATTGACGATATGCTTTGCACGCAGAAGACGTTGACATAACTGGATGTGGTCATACTTTCGTGGGAAAGTGGGAGATTCGGCACAGCAGAATAGGAGTCGATGTTGGCTATGTTACTGTCGTTTGTTGTCTGTGACTTTGTCGTCTCCGTGCCGCCGAGTGGCATTCTCGCTATATTGGACTCGCTGGAAATGAGTTGCATGGGGTCGAGCTTTAGGAGTTGTCTCGTTGGTGTGGGTACGCTGCGACGTCTTCCGTCCGGGCTTTTAGGGGTTATGGTGGTCTTTACTTTGGGTTGTGCTTTTTCTGCCCCTTCCCTGTTGGTTGTATCTGTTAGTACATCTTGTTTTCTCATGCTTGATACACTGGAGGCCTTGATCTCGGCTGCTGCGCCGGACTGGAAATTAATCGGTGTTACTTCTCGAGATGGTGTCGTGGATTCGCCATTCTTTGACATGAGCATCACCCGAGTCTCTTTGCTTGTGTCCGTTTCAGTGACGTGATACTCGAGTTTAAGATGCGCTTCCTTTTGCGGTGCGTTTGTGACGTCTGGTGTTCGCTTTTGATGTCTGGCTGTAGATGCTTTTGTTGTCTGCTTCCCTTCCACCAGACTGTTCGTGCTGCTTTGTACTGATGAACTTGGAGTATTATTATTATCAGTCTCCAGATTCAGTTTCTTCTGTTTTTTCGGTGCTACTTTCTTAGTCTGTGTTGTGTTTGTCAGCATTATCATATCTTGCGTACTTGTCGTCTGGCTTTCGAGTAGCGTGGTAACAGTTTGATGCTGGCGCTTAGTCGTCGTTCTCTGAGCGCTGTTGCCCCGGTCGTTTCGGCTGTTCGCATCGGTGGAAGTGTTGTCCTGGTTTCCAGTGACTTGCTGTATCTCGTTTCGCATTTGAAACATGTACTGGAGCCATTGATTCAACCTACCAACGTCTTCCAAGATGTTCGTCTTGTCGTGACGACCTCGTGCTTCTGTGGAAATCTGTTCTGCTGCAGGCATGTTAGAAAGACCATTACCATGCGCTTCCTTGTTGGCAAGCGCTGCCTGGATCTGCTGCATTGTCTCCTGCAATGCGTCGATTTGATTGACCAACGTTCCCTGCACGTTCTGCTTGACTTTCCGTCCGCAACGAGTTGTCTTCTCGACCGAATTTTCACGCAATTCCGGTGCTGTGCCGTCACTTAACTCGTTGGATTTTATCGAAGCGCAGATGAGCTCCAGCTTATCAAGAGCTGTTTTCAAGCTCGAATGCTTGTCGGACAAGGCCCTCGCCTGCGCTGTGTTGCGCGTTTTCGGAGCGTTTCCAGCGGTCTCTTCTAGGGCTATGATCTGCTCGTTCGTCTCCCCGATTTCCTTGATCACCTGCCGGAGGGCCTCGTGCTGCGCCAAATGACCTCCGAGCACAGCCTCGTCCGTACATGCATCCTTTTGTTTTCTGTTGCGAATACGTTTCGTCGACGCCGGTCTCTGCTTGGTTTTGACAGCTTCTGTTGTGCAGCCGCCGCCGTCTTCGTCCGAGTCTTTTTGCGGCGGCTTCGGCGACGGTGAATTCTGCCGATTTCGAGTTGCGTTGCTTAATCTTTTTTTCGCAGCCGGGCATGACGTGGGTGCTGCGGCGGGGCATGGTGGGGGTGCTGCGGCGGGACATGGTGGGGTTGCTGCGGCGGGGCAGGGTTGCGTTTCGTCTGTTGCCTTTTTTTCTGTTTCGATTTTTGTGGCTTTTGATTTCTGATTTCTGCATGGTGGTCGTTGCGTGGATGCTAAACACAAAAATATTTAATTATTTAATATATAAAAATATAATTATTTAATATATATAAATATTTAATTTAGATGTAATTTACTGGGATGTCGCCACTGAAGCAACTGTTTTGGTCGGCTAGAGATATATGTATCTTTTTACTGTTGTTCAATTGTTGGGTTTTCCATACGACAGGCTGGATTTTGGCATAGTTTCTTAATAATTTTGACTGAGTTTGCTCAATCCACCATCAATAATTCCGCTGTAGAAGTCAGATATAATTATGTACAGGTGTACACTGTAGATAAGGAGGAGAAAGATAAGGAGAAGTAAAAGGAGAAGAAGGGAAAGATGAGCTATATTCAGGATTCAGTGTCCGCACTGTAATCGGGAGCGCCTCTGAGGAGATCTTGAAGGGGCGCTATAACAAGTGCACATACAAACACCAAATATCAAAGATGATCAGTGTGGCCCCTCCTCCTAATCCAGGCTTGGGACTGGCACTGCCATAGTACGAACAATTAATGGGGAGAATCCTGACATTGCACGAACGTATCTTGTAGGAGTAGGCCGACGTAGGCCTACTTACTGCGTTGCAGCTGCAAGTCCCACAGAGTGCGGCGATCAACTAGCGCTTCGAGGTAGTCGGCGATGTGGTAGGCGAGGTCGAGGGGTTGGCTGGTGATGACCGATCGCACGACGTCGTTGAGCAGGTCCTCGAAGCCGGAAGGAAGGCTCGAACGAGGGTAGAGTTGGTCCGAACCCTTGCACGCCGCCATGCTGAGAATGACAAGTTACAAGGAAGACCTTGGAGGATAGTACAGTTGTGAGACGTACAAAATCATTTTTAGCCCTTCCAGGAACGGAAACCAAACTCCGAGTCTCCGCCCATGTGAATTGCACATCAGCACGCCCGACTCTCCGGATCTTGACCATCTGCCTATCCGCCCTATCGATCTTGTTTTGATCACAGTACCTTAGAATCGGGTGCTTCGTTCCGTCGGCGGTGGCATACGTCAAATTTTTTTACAATACCGCGGTTTACACGCGTGGTATTAGTTAAAGAAAAGCGAATATGTTTTACTTTACTCCCCCTTGTACATCAATTCTGCAACTTAGTACCCAGTACAACGATGCGTCAGTCTGCAGCAAACCATTCCATGTCTTGCGTAGTTTGTTTCCACCTGAAATAAAGCGTCGCTGCGGTCTGCGCCTGAGATCTCATAATTTTGAATTGCCAACTAAAGATGATAAGAACTTCATACCTAGAGTACTTTACAATAGCTTAAAGCAAATGATAAAAATAAGAGATTAGTTTAAAATTAATAAATAATGCAACTCTTGAACAATGTACAAACTTTTTTTTAAATTTTATTTTTCATATATAACTATTTTTCTGTTCACCTTGTAACTGTGTTGCGGCTTGTCAACCTGATTTCTGATTAAACGAATATATATATATAGAATAGGCTGGTTCTTGGGGAGGGGCTAGGCCCGGGAAAAGATACCATTTACACGGTAAAAAAATGAATCTGGGTCTTCTTGGGTGGGCTTAGCCCCAGGGCTTTTTTGAACGTGCAGTTCTACACAAAATGTGCAGTTCTAAATGGATTCGTCCAGTTGTAGAATCACTTCCGTGCAGTTAAAACTAGTAAAAAAAATAGGCCATTTTCCTCAGATTGGGAGTAATTTACCATGGAGGACGAGAAAGAAGAGAAGAGGATGTGCAGTTCTAAAAATTCCTTTAAAACAGCCCTGCTTAGCCCCCTATAGTCCCTGATAAACTCCGCCCATGGCCATTCATTAGGCCTAATTCATTCATTCATTGAATCTTTATGGCACCTCTTCAGCATAGCTAGGCCTACACAAAAACTATAAACACCATAGAGCGTTTTATGCATTTGCATAAAAAATACGTACGTGCCATTCCTCGTTGCTTGACACAAGCTGTCAGCAATGTCGCTATGTTACTGAGCTTCCCGCTTCCATTTAAAATTCCTCCCGCCTCAATACTTCCCTACTTATGGCGCTCCATGTAGAATCAAATGCCGCTTTCGCCTAAATTAATACATATATCTGTAGGCGCACTTAAATATTTATTTTATACGGTTTAACTTTTTCGTATAGACCCTAATATTATGTTGTTTATAGATATCTGTTATGTTGATTATGTATATGTATCAAGAGTAATTATAATTATGACGCAGTTCATTGTTTTCAAAGATTGTAAACAATGGCGACCAATTTCGCAGAGATCGATTTCATGGTCACAATTAAAGGACTGTACAAATGTGCATTACTCAAGGACCGCTTATATATAAAGACCAGAATATTTTTCTTTAACGTCTTTGTACAAGTTTTTGGACGATAATCGGAGTTCCGGAAACTTTCACATCTTGTTTACGAAATAAAATAATTTAATTAATTACATCTACGAGGGCAGATATTATGCTTGCAGAGTAAAAAATGCCTTTGAATGTTCAAAACATGATCTTTAGCATTGTAAACGGAATTTTAAGTGGGACGACATCTATCGTCAAGAGTGACATGGACGGCCACACGAAATATTCACGATATCCTGTAATATAAAGTCTTTGACCTACGCTTTGTCATCGCGTGACGTCATTATAGTCAACACAACCAAAGACATGGCACTCTGATCTGGCCTGATAATTATAATTACCGATGACGCAAGCGCTCTGTTCACCTTGAATGCCTTAATCGCTATGTTGTTCGTTTCGAGTCCAAGTTTGTTGTCGCGCCAATAAAACTGTTTTCTGCGGGGTTAATGCTTATGTTAGGCCTACCTAAATTCGTTTAATGCGATAATTAAGTCCGCTGATTAAGCTACAAGAAAGAGAATTAGAGAGTTCTATGGGTAAATCACACGATCGTTTATTGAGAAGGCATTTATAGAGAGCTCTACAAAGGAAGTTTTTAATCGTCTTTCGGCTGTAGCCTAATGCAAAGCCTGTGGCCGTGGGCGGAAGCTGTATCGACGCCTAATGACCGGTGGGAATAAACTCCTCGGAAGTCAGAACATGAAATCGGTTCTTGCTAACAGACTGTAGGCTAATCTATCCTGGTTGCGTCTTGCTGACAGTGTGAGAATTGTGGAAATAAAACTGGGGGTGGGGTTTGGACTAAATTATCCACTAAACTGTAGTCTAAACAGATTGGCGTAATTGCAATATCGGGGATCGAAGCAAATGCAGTGTTTTGTGTGTATCTAATGACGACACTAACCCTAACCTGCCCTCACGACGCCTAAACTGACCCTAAACCGACCATCACGACGCCTAATCTAATCTTAACCGACCCTCACGACACCGAACCTGACCCTTACGGTTCCCGATACTGCAATTACGCCAACATATTTTTACTAAGGGCTCTAAGAAAGACTGGGGGCTTAAAACCCCGGCAATTCTCACTCTGCGTGTTACCGCGTTTCATCAAAAAGCATAGACCTATAATAGGCCATCGAGTCTGAAGACAGCAACACTAATAAATTGCCTATTAGGTCTAATTTCAAGACGCTTACGAATTCGCGTGGACTCCATCTAGGTAGGCCTACATAGCAGTGTAAATATTTATACTGTGGGTAGACTACATGTGGTTTATCGATGCTTTTAGGACCTGTTGTACCCGCTAACAGACGTGCAATGGATGCATGAGGTATTTACATGCAGGGTCTAAAGTGTGACTGCATGGGGACGGTCATGGACGGCGTCCAGGCACATATTCTCAAGTCTGAACGCCAACCTGACACTTAGACCTACTTTTCAGGCGAGGTTGAGTGGGGAGCGCTGCCGAGTTGTAGCTTTAAGGGAGCGCTATATAAATCACAATGAATGGAAGGATTAGACCAGCCCAGCCTGGAAGGTATATAGACCTGTAAGGTGCGTCGGTGGATTTCTTTTTTCTACAATTTATGCATTGGACATTTGTGAATCATTCCCGAACGAAGGCCCTTATATATTTTATCATGTCTTTATGTTCAGAAAACAGTTGAATTGTGTTTGATATGTAGTAGGCCTAAGTTGTGGCATTTACCCTCTTCTCTTCATGTTCTCTGCCTCACGGCAGGTTCGAACTTCCGATGGCGCCACTCCTCCCGGTGTTGAGCCACTTCTTTCAGTTTCCCATAATCTTCAACCAACATCCAGTCCAGTAGTTTCTGTCTTTGTCTTCCTCATTTTCTTTTCCCCTCTGTTTACCCTGGCAATCAATTAACTGTGTAGAACAGACAAGAAGTAGCGAATACGGTATTGACGATGCTGTGCGTAAATTAGTCTTCCGCCACTGTTTGCGCTCTGACAGTGCCAGTCCAAAGCCTGGATAAAGGAGGAGGGCGACACTAATCATCTTTGTCATCACACAGCGTCGTTTAACTGAAACACTCATTTACGATCCATCTTATCCACCAGATTTTCACAATAAAGCGCCGTGGATGACCAGGACCAGGTTGAACGGACCTGAACTTTCCGAAGCCAAACCAGGGCTTTTTAACATGCAGTTGTACACAAAATGTGCAGTTCTAAATTTATTTGTGCAGTTGTAGAAGCACTCATGTACAGTGAAAACTAGCAAAAAAGGTAATTGTCCCCCGATTGGAAGTAATTTACCATGGAGGATGGGAAGGGAAAGAAGTTGTGCACTTCTAAAATTCCCTTTGAAAACAGCCCTGGCTAAAGCCTATTGGCTATTGCAAAGGTCATCATGATATGCTGGCATAGGCAATGCTACATTAGTCTAGGTGTTGCCACCATGCACCGGAAAATGAATGTAAGCACAGTTACAATTACAATGCCTAAATATGGGGAAAGGATGTTATAAATATTATAGCTCCTGTTCTTGACTCCGGATCAGAGCGACATCCCTAGGATCTAGGTCAAATTGACCTCTGTTCATCCTGGACAAATCAACACAACTGTTTTGAACTGGTTTCCTATTGTACTTTGCCGCTCGCGGTGTTGTTAGCACCGTTAGCGGGACAAAGAACTGTTTGCATATTGCACTAATTATCGGAAAAGAACAATCACCTTTTTGAACTCATATCCTCTTATGCATATTTAAGACCAGCCAGTGCCTAAGGCAGGGGCGGATCCAGGGGGGGCCAATCCGGCCATGGCCCCCCATTTAAAAATTGCATGGAACGTGGCCCCCCATTTGGTTTCAAAAACATGTAGTGGGAGAGAAAAACAGGACATCTGGCCCCCCCTATTAGAAAATCGTACGGGACGTGGCCCCCGTTCGGAAATGGCATCTCCTTTTCCCGAAAAATTGGTTGATGAGTAAAAAAAAAAAAAAAAAAAAAAAAAGGTCATCAACTTTTTTGGCGGATAAGTTGGTATCTTTTTCCCGGAAAATTTGGTCGATGACTAAAAATTTTTTCTACTGTCTCACAATACCAAAAATTTTGGCCCCCCTTCGAAAATTCCTGTATCCGCCCTTGGCCTAAGGTGTGGAAAAATAAGTGCCTGGGCGCCATTCCCTCTCCAAAAGAAGCGCCTGGACGCCCCTTATTTTCCAGTCTGTGCTCGCCAATACGTGGCTGGACGGCGTTCAGATTTTAAAACAAGTGCATGGACGCCGTCCATGACCGTCCAGGCACAATTTAAGCCCTGAGACCAGCGGCAAAATGCTGGACACACGCGCTGCATCAATGTGTGAGAGTGAAGTTCTACAGATGACAAAACTATAAATATTTATCAATTGTATACATTTAATTATACTGACATAGTTAACGTGCATGCATGCATTCATACAAAATGCACATATTCATATAATAAGCCTACAGTCTACAGATCCTAATTTTTCTGCGAATTGATGGCGTGAAATCTTTCGCCATTTAGCTGACCCTTTGAATGGGTGCCACCCCCGACTAAAAGTGTGATAATTATAAACCACCTTCGGGTCGGGAGGCGAACCGTGAACCCCCGCACGGAACAGCGTGGGACGTTCGCTCTTGTAACTAGGCCTTCATAGGCCTACCTCTCTGCCTGGGCAGGTCAGGAGAATTCAGACGTTTCATTATTTTACACAGGGCGTTGACTGTCCTTGGACTTTGGAGCCATGCACAGTTGCACTCAGGGTGGGAATGGCGGGGTGGGGGGGGTTGAGGGTTTCATTACCTTGTCTTTCTCAGGGTCTTCTTTACGCATGCCAACTCCACGTGGATCAGTTTGACCCCCCTTTATTTTCTACAATTTTCATACTGGAGTTCAAATCAAAATCAAATCAATTTATTTGGCAACCAAAGCAACAAAATAGATCAAATGAAACATCATAGAAACAAAGTTAACAAAATAAAATAAAACAGTGCTTAAGTAATGATGCTGATATTTTTACAATTGGTTGCACAGGGGACTCAGAAGGGGTCTTGCAACCCCGCTAGGTGGACCCCCTGAGTTCTACCAACGAGCTGAATTGCCTATACTCCGTCTCTGCAGTGGCGGCGCTAGGAGGGGGGGCTGGGGGGGCTAAGCCCCCTACAAGAGGCTCAGCCCCCCCCTAAACAAATGACCACCTGAATTATTTTACATTGAAATATCCACGATTTTGGTCGATGACTAAAAAAAAAAAAAGGTCGTCAGAAATTTTGGCGGCGAACATAGAAATTTTTCATGAGATTTTGGTCGATGACTAAAAAAAAAAAAAAGAAATGGAAAATTTGGCCGCGGGCTTCAGCCCCTCCAAAACTGAAATCCTGGCGCCGGCACTGCGTCTCTGTATGTCTGTCTGTGCGCGTGTGTCTGAGTGTATGTCTGTCTGTCTGTCTGTCTGTCTGTCTGTGTTTCTGTCTGTCTGTTTCAATTCCTGTCGTATGCGAATATGTGACTAAGTAGACTATAATTGAATGGTAAATAGGTACCGTAATCAAACTGTGTACACATTGATGTGCAGCGGAAAAAACCTAAAGTGAACGTTGAAGCCCCAAATAGGTCTATGGCTTTGGGTTCGAAACTCGGTTAGCCTGCATTACGTAGCCTACGCCATGGACAACGGATATCCGAAATATCCGTAGTATCCGAAATCCAGGTGACACTGTGACAGGCTGAGACCCCCATGAGACGAGACGATATCCGAGTCCAGGGGCGCATCCAGGGAAGGGGCAAATCCGGCGATGACCCCCATTTAGAAATTTCTTTATTTTTTACCAGCTTGGAAAGTTGACGTGGCCCCCCATCCCCTCGTGAGTAGTTTCGTAGGCCCTCCCCACGCCCCACGAGGTCCGTCGTACAGAGGTTTAATGACACTGTATACGACTAAAAAAGGTCATCAGATTTTTCGGTGACCAAAGGCGAAATTTTCTCCCTGTCCAAAGACCGAAAATTTTGGCCACCCTTCGAAAATTTTTGTATCCGCTCCTGTCCGAGTCTAATCTTTAGATTCAATGGAGACCACTAGGCCTATCCAAGCTCACCATGCATGCTACAGGGCTGGTTCCACATACCTAACCAGGTAATTCTGCAACGTAGTCTATTTAGCTTGATAAATCAGTTCAAGTGGTCTTGCATCAAGCTTCAAAATGACCCAAGAGCTATTGCACTATAGCTTTATTCTAACTCAAGATATAATTATGGCAAAAAGTGATTAAATTAAATTAATTAATTAATTAAAAGCAAAAAATATGCGCTTCAAGAGCATTAAATTAGCCTTAAAACTCCGTCTCTAGACGCAAGGGAAAAGAAAACGAGTGTTTCAAACATTTTACATAAAATCCTGTAAAATAGATTAAAAAACTAATACTTTCCTAAGTTTGTTAATTTGACGTGACACTTACGACATAGTACCGATTTTGGTCTGGCCTGCCACTGTGACAGGTAGCCTATAATTTGAGTCACATTGATAATCTATAGGTGCGTTGCGTATAAAATATTATCGTGTGCACAGTGCATATACATGTACCAGCGTGTCAGCACCGTCTAGTTTCGTGTTTCTCGGGGTTGTACGCACTGGGAGCGCTTCTGCGTGGCTCTTGCTGCGAGAAGCGCTTTGTAAGTGGTCAGATACAATGCAATGCAATACAATATAGGCTAGTACACTAGACAAAGTCGTGCTTATATATAGACCTACCTAGTCGTGTATGTTGATCATTTATTCATTCAATCAATCATTCAATCAATCAATCATTCATTCATTTAATCAATGGGAATTTGACCACCATAAGCATCGTTAAACAGGTTTACATCGACAGCGAGACACAGGCAACACAGAATCTACAGATACATCATAATATACAGATTGATTGCTCAATAATAATCATATTATAATCATTCGGTGTTCACCGTCAACAGTTTTAGGGAATTGTTTTCCAGCTGTAATTAACAGACACCTGTTAAATTATCCGCCGTCGCTCTTAGGCCTACGCTTGCATGTGACGGGGCACGTGGAGCGCATAAACACGCCGTTTAATTATAACACACTGATCATTTACCACTTGTTAGCATGAAACCCGTCTTTCAGGCTGCGTCCGGGTATATGTGGGCTGAAAGACTCTGTCAAATATAAAATGAGTCAGACACACAGGCACACAGGTAAGCAGACAGACTTTAGGCATTATTCCACGTGTTTCTGTAGGTTCCGTTTGCGAGCTTTGTAACATATAGCTATAAATAGCCTTGGCCATAAAAGCTGTAGCCTATACATAATGTCCACCAAACCGTGGGGGATTGATCTTGCACCAAACGGTCATACGCAAATGGGTCACCAGGGAACTGCTGAGGCATAGACCTGTACTCCTACTCACTCTTAACGGTTTTGAAATAACGATTCCAAGCGCGTTTTCAAACCGGTTGAAACCCGTTCTCAAGCTATAAAAGGTGTCGACGAAGACCGGTTTGGCGTACCTTTCAGAGTTCAGACAGAAAGTCGGACTTAGAGAGCGAGAACGTACAGAGAGCTGCGACGGTGATCACGCTACGAGAGCGGCGGTTCGTAGAGGCGGCTTCTTGCAGAGCCAAGAGAGTGCGTCGTCGGTGGTGGAAGTGGTAGCGGAAGTGGTAGCAGAAGTGGTAACGGAAGTGGTAGTGGAAGTGGTAACGGGCGTCTGCGACTGTTCAAGGGAAGAAAGCTGCGAAGACCAGAAGGAAAGGAAGGGAAGGGAATGATTGGAAAGTATGTCGTCATGGCTGTTGCGATTTTGCTGATGGTCATTCTGTTCTGCGGTCAGGCAACCGGCTTCCTGTTTCCCGACTTGAAGGCTTTACGAATTGGTAAATAAAAGCTTATTAGGTACATAAGTTATTATAAATAGAAATAATGTTATTATTACTTCTTCTAATACTGCTACTACTACTACCACCACCACTAATGGGTCTACCACTTTCAGTTTTTCTACAATCGCCGCTACCATAGGCGCAACCACCCTATGGGACCCACGGGGCGCGTCCCCCAACTTTTGAGTGGTCCCCTAACTTTATTATTATGGTCCCCCAACTTTTAGGATGTGATTCATTTGGTCCCCCCACTTTTAGGACGTGATTGCACCTATGACCGCTACCACAATTTGGACAAAAAGTATAGACCTATAGACTTTTTATTAGTATTTCGTAGTTACACTAATCAGGGAACGTGAAGAGGATCAAGCCTTGATGATGGTAAACAGGGTCCGGATTGTGGTTCCTTTTCTCTCATTGTCTTTTAGCTGCTGTTAATTTGTAGACCTATTACTCTAAAAAATCGAAATCGAATAGTGAGATGTACGTGCTTTCCAACCCGGTAAAAAAAATTGTCGAAGAATTACTTGATTTACGAGGAGTTGATGCGAGCAATGAAGAATTTACTAGCGGTATCCTACGAAAGAGTAGGCCTAAGACTTTTAACCCTCCCATAATCCCCACGGCAATTCTCACCCAGGCCTGCTCTAATCCAATGTGGCTAACTGCGTCCGTAAATCTAGTGTTATAATTTTATTAGGTAAATAGCGAGTATAGACTAATTCTCTTATCCTATGGGTAATTTCCGATTTACACCTGGACTGAAATTCTGCCTCGTTCTTACGTTTACAGGTAGTCGTGGTCAGTCGAGGTACAAGATAGCAGTGCTACAGGTAAACAGGAAAATTACTCGGACGATTGTAGCGAATGAATGAATGAACGAACGAATGAATGAGTCAGTCAGTCAGTACTGGCCGGTGACACGAAACGGAGTATCCCCCTTGAAAGCTATCCGGGGGGATGAATTAATCTATCCCCCCGGATGGAATTAACCGGTCTGTACTATCCGGGGGGATAAAACATTCTATCCCCTTTTTAAAAATGCGCATAATAAAACAAATTATGCTGTAATCAAAATTTAAAGTGATTCTAATTGTTTTAAGTGTCCTAAGCAGGGCTCAGATAAAGTCAACTCGAATTTATTTAGTGATTCTGGGTGTTTTTAAGTGTTTTAAATGTTTTAAGTGCTCTAAAAACATGGCAAAACAAATTATCTAGTAAGAATAAAGTTAGTGTAATTGTTCAAAACAAAGCAGATGAAAATTAATTTGCAAAAAAAATACACGTGGAAGCGGTTTTTTCTACTTTTTTTAATTTGGGTGGATACAATTAATACGGGGGATACTCTGTTTTGTGACACCGGTCGGTCGGTCGAGCCATTCAGCAAATCAATGTTACATATTAGGCCCAATAAGTGATTGTGGAGCAACGGTCATGTAGGCCTACCAGTATAATTATGATTAATTAGAGCTAGGCCTATATTTGGTCCACCTTTGATGTTATATGTCTAAATTGTGGCTGAAATGACTTGTGCGATCGACAGGAGGAACCGTTTCTGTTTGCTAATGGTACTGGTTACGTACCGGAACTGTTACGCTTGGTTGGCGACTGGTACGCCGCGACAAAAGACGGCGACGACAACTTCCCCTATGACGTCATCGCCGTCGACACGTGGTCCGCACTGATGACGAAAGCATCGACCACACACTGGGTTGGCACCTTTTACATTCTATCTATCTCTATGTTTGTCTCTACCTCTGTCTGTACCTCTGTCTACCTGCCTTGGATTCTGTGTTTCTTTCTGTTTTATCGCAAATATATATGTTTACCTTGGCTCGGAGCTTCTGTAGCGCCCACATAGCCAAAAAATTAAGTCACAGGAATGTCGGTTCAGTCTGTTGTCTGTCTGTCTGTACCACTGCCTGTCTGTCTGTACCTCTGCCTGTCTGTCTGTACCTCTGCCAGACAGGCAGACAGGTAGTCTGTCTGTACCCATGTCCGTCTGTCTGTCTGTCTGTGCCTCTGCCTGTCTGTTTGTTTGTCTGTCTGTCTGTCTGTCTGGGAGTTCGTGGGTATTTCAGTCATTTCGTCAACTACATCTGTCTTTCATGGCATTAATGTGTCTGTCTGTCTGTTTGTCTGCATGTCTGTTTGTTTGTCTGTCTGTACCTCTGCCTATCTGTTTGTCTGTCTATCTGTACCTCTGCCTGCTTGGGAGTTCGTGGGTATTTCTATCATTTCGTCAACTACATCTGTCTTTCATGGCATTATTAAATGTGTCTGTCTGTCTGTCTGGGCGTCATTGTGTCGAACTCTGTCTGTGTGTCTGTTTCCTGCGCCGGTGTCATGAAACGGAGTATCCCCCCTGAAAGCTATCCGGGGGGATGAATTAATCTATCCCCTCGGATGGAATTAACCGGTCTATACTATCCGGGGGGATAAAACATTCTATCCCCTTTTTTGAAAAATGCGCATAATAAAAATATTTATGCTGTAATCAAAATTTAAAGTGACTCTAATTGTTTTAAGTGTCCTAAGCAATGCTCAGATAAAGGGAACTCGAATTTATTTAGTGACTCTAAGTGTTTTTAAGTGTTTTAAATGTTTTAAGTGCTCTAAAAACAGGGCAAAACAAATTATCTAGTAGGAATAAACATACCTGTTAGTGTCATTGTTCAAAACAAAGCAGATAAAAATTAATTTGCAGAAGAAATTACACGCGGAAACGGTTTTTTCGACTTTTTTTAATTTGGGGGGATACAATTAATATGGGGGATACTCTATTTCGTGACACCTGCATGGCTCCAAGGTTCTGTTGTCTCTGAATACAACCGTTCAGTGACTTGTTTTTGTTTTTATGCCTGGGCCATGCAGGCCACTTGATGTGAAGGGCTTTCAGTGTATACCCTCATTCAGTTACCCCATTCAGTTACCCCTTCGCCTAACCCATTAATACGAGGCTATAGAGTCTATAGACGACCAATCTCAACACGTTCATCGACCTAACTTTTGGTTTGTTAAGTGTTAACAACACTATTATCCTTAAATTTTGAAGGATTTTGTATTTCCATTATCGGTTGTTGAACTGTGAATCTGTCCACACAAACAAACGCGCACACACATACTCACGCGTGTACGCATGCGCACACACACACTCTCACGTACACACGCACCCACACGCACACTTACACACACACGCGGACACACATACTAACGCGTGCACGCTGACGCTCACATTGATATAATAGCCTATTAATCACCCTAACCCTACCCCTAATTACTGTGTGCTCATGATGTTGCAGCAGATTTCGTACGGGTTGATAGCGCCGTCGTTGCTAAGAAACGAGTTGCCATGGAAATCGATGCAGGCGTCGATGGCGACCATTCAAACGGGACTAAAGATGGTTACATCGAAGAAGACCACAAAGGTGACCAACACCCACACACCCATCACCTCCACCACCACCACCACCACCACCACCTCTTCCTTTACCACCACAACTACCATTGGCAAAAGTGAACCAACTCCGCCGATGCCTCTGCTGCGTGAGAGCAATTACCACTCGGGCAACAGAATCGATTTAAAAGGGTGAGAACCGTTAGAGAAACTCTCGTGTTTAAATATCATACAAACGGGTTTCAGCTTGTGTTATACAAAGTAAAATATGTTATTTCTTGCTGTCTGCACTTTTTGCCTGTGCTTCGGCCTTATAGCTGGCTAACTCTTCTTCTAGCATTTTGTTTAATAAGTTGTTTTAGTGAAGGTTGATTATGTTCGCGTTGCTAAGGAACCAGTAACCATGGAGATGAGTGATCATGTGCACTTGAGCTGCACAGTTGTTGTTGTTGCTGCATACTTTGATGTGGATAAAAATGATGTTGATGATGATAATGGTGACTCAATTCTTTCTTTGTCGTGATGATGACTGATTTAAAGCTTGCATGTGAAGTCAATCGATCTCCAATGTTGTGGAGACCAGTTCCCTATATATATATTGCTTTGTTTATGATTTAGAATTAGAGAGACACTGATTGACACTCAAACACACACACACACACGCACGTGCACACGCACGAAGTCACACACTCACACGCGCACACATACACACACACACACACCTGCACACCTACACACACGCGCACACAATACACGAAAACAATGATACTGTAGCCTATGTCAGGTAGATGGGAAGAGACGGGGTCGGTGTTGTCCCATCAGTGTAATGGGCTGTAATAATTCCACTAACGACTTTGTGTTTTTATTTCAGGGCAACTGTTGTGACGTTGGACGGCAGCCCAGAGGAGCATCTTCTGAAGAAAACGCACAAGTATCGGCATCAACAATTACATCTGAAGACAGTACAAACGAACAATGAAGCATTGGCTTACATTCGCCAGCATCCAAACGTCTTCCTAGTCAAAGACTCGGCTGCTGTTCGGCCCCACGAACAACAGGTAGACCTAAATTACATCCAGGACTCTGGTAGGGTATTCTATCCCTAAACAGGGGGGCCGTAACCTGAACCCCATTCAAAACATGGGATAATTAGTAGGGAGGGGAAGGTCGACCCTGAGGGGTAGGAGAAGGATTGAGCCGGGTTGTTTGATGGGGACAGAAGCCCCTGGAGGGCGGAACTCTGACGAAAAGGGAGAGAGAATTGTATCTCTATCATATGAGAGTGCAAGGGACATTTGGCTGAACACGTGTGCAGAGTTTCTGCATTCAAAAGAATGATATATACCATTCCGGGGGGGGTAACAATAATTGTGTATCCTTGGCGGCACCCTCTTCGTCTGCTTCAGTTCAGTAAGAAAACTTCTAACTTTTAAAGTCTTTACAACTCTGGGCTGTTTTTAAAGGAATTTTTAGAACTCTACAACTCCTTCTTTCTTTCCCATCATCCATGGTAAATTACTTCCAATCAGAGGACAATGACCTTTTTGCTAGTTTTAACTGTACAGAGGTGCTTCTACATCTGCACATTTTGTGTACAACTGCACGTTTAAAAAAACCTGTTACAACTCTAATATGAAACGTTAAAAGCTGGTCTCTAACTTTGTATTGATCTTCAATTGTTGCAGCATGAATCTGAGCTGGTGACTGTCTGCCCGAAAAAGTCGGTGACCGCTGGAACTCCGCTCTACTATGGTTTCTTCGGTCGTGACCATGCCATCATTCAGTTTCTGAACGGAGCTCTGAGAAAACTAAGGACAGCTGGTGGCCATGACGCCATCAGAGATCTCAATGCGAAATATTTCGGTCACATACGGACCTGTCCTTAACCTGGCTATAATTATAATGAACAGACTGTTTCCTCACTGTGTGGTTTTAAAGACTTTGTAAGGATCATGTTGAGAGTTACAACTCTGGTTTTTCTGTCAATATGACCTACTCTTATTCTAGGTTTAATTACATGTTATTTTGGTTGATATAATTAAATAATTTCTATGGCGCTGGTTCCTTGTTGGCAAAAGGAATCGAATGATAACAGTGATCGAGAGGTTAGGCCTACGTAAGCCTAGGCCTACTCTACATTATGAAACGCAGTTTGAAGATTGGCTATAATATAGGCTATAGGCGCTACCGGATCTCAGCTTTGGTCGTCAAATTTTGTTGGTCTTTTTAATGCTGTGCACAATGCACATGTAAATGATGATTGATTCGATATAATACAGCATGTAAGCTTATACAGTGCCTAAAGTGTGGAAAAATAAGTGCCTGGACGCTCCTTATATACCTTTCCAAAAGAAGTGCCTGGACGCCCTTTACCTTTCCGGTCCGTGCTCGCCAATAAGTGGCTGGACGGCGTTCAGATTTTAAAACAAGTGCATGGACGCCGTCCATGACCGTCCAGGCACACTAAACTCTGCATGTATACATGAATGAACATTATTTTGCTATAGCGCCCCTTCAACATTTCTCCCGACTACTGCGCTGACACTAAATCGGAGTTTCACACCGAAGAGCATGAGCAACTGTGCGTGAAGGACTTGCTCAGGGTCTCGAGATCTGTGCGGCGGTTTGAGGTTGATTCGAACCTGCAGCCGTCCGATTTCAACGCTCCGAACATACCCATAAACCACCGCACCCCATAAATTGTACTCGAAGACTGCCTGCCAAACTAAATGATGCTCTGAAGTTCATTATCCTAAACTCGGATATTTCTAAAGGTTCTATAGGCTGACTCCCACACCTAAGCGTTATAAGCACGTAGGCCTACTGCAGCGTGTTCAGCCCCCTATAAGAGGCCAAGCCCCACTAAAAAATTCATCCTTTTTTACGTGCGGAAGTGCTTATATTTCAACGATTTTCGACCGGCTGACTAAAAAAAGATCGTCAGAATTTTGGCCAGTGTTGTGCACAAGACCAAAAATCCAAGACCAAGACCAAGACCAAGACCGAGTGTTCCAAGACCAAGACCAAGACCGAGTGTTCCAAGACCAAGACCAAGACCGAGTGTTCCAAGACCAAGACCAAGACCGAGTGTTCCAAGACCAAGACCAAGACCGAGTGTTCCAAGACCAAGACCAAGACCGGCTGGATCACTTAGATTACCGGGTAGATATTAGATTAGATGTTTGTTACATTTTATCAGAACCAAATCACACAAAGTTTTGTCGCCAAGTCTTGTCCGGTGTGGTCTCATGAACAAACCGCTGCAGCTGAAAACTCTCGACTGGAGCAGATGTGGCAGAAACACAAAAAACTTTTCCAACAAGGGATAAAGTCCGCCAAATCCTTGCTCCTCAATGTTTTCAAAAGTACAAATGTTACCTCGAGCAATTGCATCGATGTATTTACACTGTGTCCGGATAAAAAGTAGACCCCAAAAAGAAGTGTAATAACTCGGTCAAAACTCTTAGGATTTGTCTGAAATTTTAAGCAGAGCAACAGTGACCATATATACACGAGATCCTAAAGATGATTAGAAATATTCGTGAGTTTGTCTAATTTATGAGCGTTTAAAATGCAGCACCAAAAAATTGAACTTACCAACATGGAAAACTTGAAAAGAAGTGAAATTCAGCTATATAGTATATATGGTGCTCAAAATGTCCTTCTTGTTCACGAACACACGACCGTAGACGTAGTAGTTGTCCAGGGATACACTCGGCTTCATACCTCGCAGCTGTGGCCGTCCAGCAGTCCGGACCTCGATCCGGAGTACCAGGTGCATTTACTGGAGGGGCGCGTTTTTCGTTCACGCGTATTCATGACATCAATAACCGTATGGCGTAGGGCGCGGCTGATTGAAGAGTGGCAGATGTTTGACCAAGTGATCATCGACCGGACCATCAAACAGTAGCGTCTACGTCTACGGTCGTGTGTAATGTTGCTCTGCTTAAAATTTCAGACAAATCCTAAGAGTTTTGACCGAGTTATTACACTTCTTTTTGGGGTCTACTTTTTATCCGGACACAGTGTAGTTACTAAGGCACTAGCATCCAGGGATAACGTACTGTGCCTTTACGTTTTCTTGTCTCTTTTGATATGAAGCGAATAGAGAAGTCCTCTGTCGCTTTCTACTTAGTGGATCATCATCATCGCTGGATCTTGAAGTCATCTGGGAAATCCCGAGCTGACCACCATTTCCAAGACCGGATCTTTAAGACCAAGACCGGGCCTTCAAGACCAAGACCAAGACCAAGACCGGACCTTCAAGACCAAGACCAAGACCAAGACCGGACCTTCGAGACCAAGACCAAGACCAAGACCGCCACATTCAAGACCAAGACCAAGACCGCAATTTTCTGGTCTCGAGACAGTCTCGAGACCAAGACCGCGGTCTCGAGACCACATCACTGATTTTGGCGGATGAGAATGGAAAATTTCCTCTGCGAGGACTCACCCCCCCCAAATGAAATGCTGGCGCCGCCATTGACTATGAAGCATAAACGGCATTATAGGCTACAGACAAACTTAATTAAGTAGGGCACATATATATATATATATATATATATATATATATATTTAACTTTTTAGTCGGATAGGCTATATATGTTCTAAATATAGCCTAACTGTAAATTAAAATTTCATGCTGATTTTCAGGGACTTTTATCTAAGATTCTAAGGTGGCGCATTGGATAACGTGCATGTAGGCCTATAGGCCTACACCTCAATCCACGGCAGTTTTCACCCTGCCCGAAGCCCCCGTACGATGATGGATGTACACTGCTTTGTAAGCGGCTATTTGCGCCGTTTTACTGCAGCCTGCTGGCTGTCTGTTCTGTTAGCAGTTAAGATTGAATTTAATTAAGATAACTGCGTAACTGTACATAGGCTACTCTAACCAGTTGCAGTTTGTCAACTGGATAGCTGAATGAACGAAAGTTAGGTTATGGTTAGGCCTAGGCCTATTTATTATAATCAGTGACGGCGCTATCGAGTTTTAGCAGGTCGCGTCGGAGTTAGTCAGCAGGTAGAAGAAATTAAAATAATGTAAAGAAGACATTAAAGCTCCAGGCAGGATCATAAGCAGGTCAAGGGTAAAAATAAGTAAGGCAATGACCTGCCGCGACGTATGGTGGCGCCACCACTGCCAATAATGATTAAGGTATATGTCATAAAAATTATTACAATGACACTTTTGTGGTGGTGGTGATTTAATCAGCCATCGTAATAATCGTAATCGTTATCCCCATCTTCTTCTTCCATATTAAAATCTGCGATTTCAAAGTTTTTATTAAAACCTACATAATTATTTCAGGCTATTGTTTTTGCGCAAATCTCGGGCAGAGCTAGGCCTAACTCGTGAACTTTGCATAGCTCTATGTAGTGAGTGACATTGGAGGAGCGCTGAAGAAAAATTTAGGCCAGATTGTTTGAAATCATGTTTTCGTTGCGGATTTCAAGACGATGTCTTGTGTCTTGTGTGCATCAATCTGCACTTGTTAGATGCTTTTCAGGTATGACATCTCTTTACTGCAGTGATTTTCAACCGGGGTTCCGCGGAACCCCAGGGTTCCGCGGGCGTCGGCCAGGGGTTCCGCGGCAGTTTGATATAAAATTTAAAACATCAACAGAAATCACAAAATAGTCAGTCGAATTATTTCACAGCTTTAGGTCATTATTGCTTAAAATAAATTTATTGTAGGCCTATGCGAAAACGCATTGCTGTTTCTACAGTATATAATTATATAGATCTATGTTGTTATAAATTATGGTACAACATATAATGATGATCCCATTTGCGAATCTGCGCATTAGTCTTGCTATTTAAATGCAACGTTGGTTATATCAAATGGGAATCTTCAACTGTCTTTCATAATTGGTTTTTGGTTTTTGACTATTCAAATAAAAACTCGATTCTTAACAATTTCTTCCTCCATTAGAATCTGCTGAGCACTATAGGCCAACGACTGGCTTGATTAATTCTTCTTTAACATTGAAGAGATAGTGGTGAATTTTTCATTCAGAAGTGGCGGATTCAGGTCTACCAAGTTTTGCAATTGTAAAACCTAAGCCTGTCTGACGAATTTTTAACCGATAAGCCTAGGCTACTCGCTATTTTCTATCAGGGAATGACACAAGATGTGTCGATCATTGCGACAGAAGCACTATTTCATGTTAGGGATGTAACCAGCGTTCGACTTCGGACTTGCCTTACGAAGCTGAAACTCTCATGTATGCTGATATCCCTCTGCCCCGCTATAAATAATCAAGCACAAATTTCGCAACAACCTGAAGAAGGATGCTTTATAACATAAGAGAAACTGGTCATACAACTGCATGATCTAGAATGCGTCGCATTTCCATTTTCAAAATTTTTCCATTTCATAGTTAGCGAAACAGGGCCTAGCCTATATACAGCAGAAATGTAGCTGTTCTCTGACAGTGTTTTGTGCACTGGAATATTCGTAGACTCCATAGAATTCTAAGGCATGAATTTGTAATGTAGGCCTACTATTACATAGCCTATTGCACCAGAAGTGCAAAAATGCAATTAAAAGTCTTGAACTGTTTAAAACTTAATATTATTTTTAAAATTACATAATTTTATGACAACTATAGGCCTACTGCATGCATTTCTTGATGTACTGGTCAGATGAAATGCGGAGGGTTCCGCGAGCAAATGAAACTGTTCTGTTTGTCCGTACTGGAGTCGGGAGCGCCTCTGAGTAGTTTCCTTGTCAGATGAAATGCGGAGGGTTCCGCGAGCAAATGAGTGCTTGAGAAAGGTTCCGTCACTAGAAAAAGGTTGAAAACCACTGCTTTACTGTGTCATGTCAACACTTCACTGCAAGGCATCTACGTCCCGAAACAACATTTCGGAAGGCGTGTATGCTGCTTGTTGGGCCAGCAAAGTAGGGCAACTTTTCGCAGACATTTGGAATAGTGTCCTCTAGCTAGCCAAACTGTCCACACTTGGCCCGTAATCTGGTTACTTTAGATGCGTTTGTAAATTTGTCGTTACGAGGCCCATATTAACAGCTAGTCTGCCCTTTCCTGGAACCCGACTGGGACCTCGTTGTGAATACCCTTTACTTTGGACAACAGAATATCTATCTGATATTCAACAGAATATAACTAAACTATTGCCTTGCATTTAACTTTTGAGTGGCGCCTTAGTAGAATTCTAAATTGATTCTATATATGTTGTTATAAATTATTTGTTGTGGCATGTATTCATTTCTTTTATTTATTTTTATTTATTTATTTTTTTCCTCAACCAAAACAACAAACAAACATGATACAATTATGGCATTGAATAATACATAAAAATAATACATATTTCTTAACTTGATCTTGTACAGGTGGTGATACTTCAAATGCTAAATATGCACGTTGTTTAATTTTTAGTATCATCTACACTTGGGTCCTCTGATAAAGCAGTGAGTGACTTTTTTGCATTTGTTCTGTGTACCACGCCTAACATTAGCGTATAATGTCTTCTTCTGTTTATGATGTTAATGCCTTGTTTAATTAATGATAGACATACTTACCTGCAGGTCTATCTTAACTTTGTTGTCTTTTTACTTGTTTGTTTTACTTTGTTGACAAAGCTTTCTGTATCTTATGATGCACAGAGCATATGTAGCAGAGGGCCATGCTCAGTTAATAAGGATGCATTATTTGTTTTCTACAATTTACTTGCATTAAACTCATTGATAAATATATTGTGGATGGGGATTTTGAAATTTGAGGTATGTTCTTTTAATGTTTGTCTTTTAGTGTTTGATATGATTCGTTCAGTTATGTTTGTTTCAATTGTTGGGTTGCTTTACCAGGAATTTTCATTTATATGTTATGCACGTGTGTGTATGTTTTTCTCGTTTTTTAGGGGGATGCAGTTGGCTTCATTGGCCTGGGTAACATGGGAGCCCACATGGCTCGTAATTTGTTGAAGAAGAATCATGATGTCATTGTGTATGATGTCACCAAAGAAGCCGTTGCTGCTCTCTCCGAATCTGGTTAGCAGCCTCCTGGAAGTAGTAGTATCATGGCTTTTTTATTACTACAGCCGCTTTTCCATTTTTGTATATTGAACTTTTTTGCCTAATAAATTTTCAGATTATTCTCATTTTGATCTGCATAATTTACAGATATATCTTACGTTCGATTGAAAAACATTCCGTATGTTTTATTGTCATCGGCCTTATTGTTACGGTGTTTTCTTATGCTGATAGGAGCAACGGTTGCAAAGTCACCTGCTGAGATTGCCTCCAAGACAAAGACAATTGTGACGATGCTGCCTTCAAGTCCTCACGTGCAAGAGGTCTACCAAGGAAAAGATGGAATTTTGAGGTGATTATGTCATTCAGGGCTGTGACAGTTTCATAGGCCCTTCAGTTCCCTAGATGAAACAATGGTGCAAGAAATCCATTATATTCCACTTATTTGCACTTCGGCTATGCTGGGTAAGCGCAGAAGGTACAGTGGTTGGTGAGGAAGCGTTTCAGAATTATTCGTCTCAGCAACAGTAATCTGTGTTATCAGACCTCAAAATATGTAACTGACCAGTCACTGATCAGAAACGGGTGCGGAGAAGTACCTCTTTTTGTAAAATTTTCAGCCAGCCATGCCAGAAGTCTAGGCTGGCTGAAAATTTTACAAAGGTACTTCTCTACACCAGTTATTGATCAGAGCTGAAAATTTTTCATTACGACATCGCTATAAGCATCACTCTCATTTATTACGAGGATTTATATAGTGCCTCGTCAAAGTTACTACCGGTACTCAGAAGCTCTGTTTATGATAAGTTGCTAGTGTGAATGTTGCTTGCAATACGGTTGGTCCTGCTACCAGAATGCTTTAAACTTCTAATCAAGGGACAAATATCATCATCAAATTCATCATTTACCATAGTGAATGCATTTAAGTGCAAAATGAGACAGATCACCAAGTTTCTGCATAATACTTCTCCACAACTGCTGCAAGAAACTTATGGCAAAATCATAGCATTTGAACCTGATTACGTGTGAGGTGCATTCTTGTTCACAACTATCCTACAGCTTGATAAGGTTGCCCATAATGTAGAAATGTGAGTTGGGCTGCGCAGAGGTTTCCTGACATTGCACAGGTGTGTCTTTGGTGTTATAATGGTGAAACGATGCCATGATAACCTTCTGTTGGCTTCGATCAGTGTTCGTATATGTTCAGCAATGTTTTTTTTCTAGTGCTGTTCAGAGTGGTTCCCTACTGTTGGACAGCAGCACAATCGACCCAGCCGTGTCGAGAGAGATGGATAAATTGGCAACAGGCAAGGGAGCCACTTACATGGACGCTCCTGTCTCTGGAGGTGAGTTTCCTGTTTTTTTCATCGAATCTCTGTTTGACAGAAGGAATCGAGAATTAATCTGTGCAGTTTTTGGTGCATTGGCCGCCGATCTTTAACGTTCGAGTACTTTGTGACGTTTTGTGACATGATCCGAGTAGAGCTACAGTGAGGATCAATTATAGTTTCCTCCTTTGGAATCATTGCTAACTGTGGTGTTACTGAAAGACGGGTAGTGTTTTGCCTTCATCTGACATAGATCTGCAACTTGTTCCAGATCCTGAACATGATGCCATCTGCCACTGTGAACTACTGTTTTGGGCCCACGTGCATTCGTTAGCCACCATTGGTTTCTCTTCTAGTCTTAAGTCATTTTTTGTGCCACTACTAAATCGAATAGGCTAAAACAGAGAATGCTCTCGATTAGGTTACTTTTGATGTGGCGTTATATAAATGCTCAGATACAAGTTCAATCTGTGCTGTTTATGGTGTGTTGGTGTGTGAGAGCAGGTGTGGTAGCAGCTAGAGATGCACTGTTGACATTCATGGTTGGAGGGCAGGAAGCGGGTTTTGCCAGGGGTAAGACGATTCTCGAGAAAATGGGCAAGAACGTTGTTCATTGCGGGCCCAGTGGAACTGGACAGGTGAGGAGCATTGGACAACCGTCAGTAATTATTATTATTATTAAATAAATTTCTTACGTGTGCAGGGTCATTCCGAAATGTGAATCTGAGGCACGGTTAGTCAGCCACCAGAGGAAGATGGAGTTAGATATCAAAGTGCTTAAGGACAAAGAGAAAATTTTGAGCCATATTTTAAGCGTGGAAGTGAATCTGAGCTAAGAAGCAAGAGCGGAAGTCAATTCCATTCTCTGGGAGCAGAGGAATGGAATCGACTTTCGCTCTCGCTTCTTAGCTCAGATTTACTTCCTACATTAAAATTATAGAAGTGAGACAGGTTACGTAGATAGGCTGTGTAAATATAATTATAAATAGAAACAAACAAGGGCATGTGATATAGTTTAAGATCAGTTTAATTGGCTCGGAAATGTACAGATCAGTTTAACTTAATTGGGACTGATATGTTAATTTTAGTATAGCAGTTCAGTTGAACCTCAGTGAATTGTCCACTTGATTTTTCTGTAGGCGGCAAAGATCTGTAACAATATGCTTCTTGGAATATCGATGATTGGAACGGCAGAAACAATGAACCTTGGAATCAAGTGAGTTAATCCCTCTTTTAACCCTTTATCGACCAGGGGTTTAAGATCTCCCATACCATTTACTGCACTCTGGTCGGTAAAGGGTTAAACTCGACTGATCAACTAAGTACCATTTTAAAATGTGACTGTTGCCAAGAACCTGTGCGTGTTTTATAGTATGTGTTAGATCTTTATCTTGGACTGGAAATTACTTTCATTCACTTTGGTTCTGTGCAGGTAATTGCTGATTGTAGAAGTAGTTTTGTTACTTATGGTACTATCATCAGTTATTCTAATGTATTATATATTTGGTTTGTCATTAAAACCTTTTAGTTTGGCCAGTTTTGGTTTGACTTTTTAAGGAGCGAAATTGGGTGATAGAGGGATTAAAACTTTTAATCTAGCAGTACTTACAGATGAGTGAGTTATGGTTCTTGGTTTTTCAAGCCGCTGATCTACATGTGTATGTGCACAGATATTTTTTTTTATTCTAATGTAGTATCTTGTATGAACATTTCACAGATAGCTTGAGCAGTTTAGTTAAAGAGGGGCTATAAAAATAAATGTTGAATATGAATATATGAATGTTGCTTGAAGCAGATGAAAATGGCATTCCTGAGAGAACAATTTTTTTATGGGAAGATGTTGCAGAAGGTGATCCATTGCAGGAGCAGGCATTCTGTGCTTGTGTAGCTACAGAAGCATATCCCAGTAGGCTTCAAAGGCTGCAAAATGCAATGATCATTTGCAATAGCCATTATTTTCCAGCACTTCTCAGTTTCACTTTTGGCTCTTTTCAGTTTTGAAAATACCGAAAATATTGAAAGTTGAACTTTAAAATCTTTTAGATTGGATGTTGTCTAGCATGAAGACATTTTGCGCTGTTGTGTGAAATGTTCAGGCTTGGCTTAGACCCGAAGATGTTGGCGAAGATACTAAACATGAGTTCAGGTCGTTGCTGGTCAAGTGAGTTATACAACCCTTGCCCAGGGGTCGTGGAAGGCATTCCAGCAAGCAACAATTATCAGGGAGGCTTTGGATCTGCTCTCATGGCAAAGGTACTATACAGTTTCATGCTCCACATTGTTCTTAAGAAGATGATATGAAAGTGATTAAACGTGACTGCTGGATAACATGACTCACTTTGTAATCAACAGTATGCCATCTCTTTAACATTCTAATTTGGTTTTAATACCCTTTGGTCATTAACGTGCTAAGCAGTGCGACAAGTTTTTAGTATAGTTATAGTTGACTGGGTGGCGACATCATTTGTGAGCACTACCGGTAACCATATGAAAAAATTATTACATAGATACGGCCAGACATCGTAATCGTAATCTCCTAATTTCTAAAGCGCCACTGGAAAGCCAAGCGCGGGGCACCGGATTATTCACGAGCGCTGCGTTGCGTTAGAAGGGTTGTCCGTGAGAGTAGTCCGTGGTGGTCCGGGTCGAGTTACCATAGGATCAGGATCAAATGCGTTGAGTCAAAAGGGTTGTCCGTAAGAGTAGTCCATGGTGGTCCGGGTCGAGGTACCGTATGCTGCATTTATGCTGCAGATTTCGTGTAAGGAGTATCCTCAAAAAGTGGGAGAATGCTGAAATTGCATTTGCCTTTCTCATCTCTTGTTTGAGGTTCAAATCTGAGAATTGGTTGAGCCATGTTACCTGAATGGTTGAGTTGCCATTGTTGGTACCTTGGACCATTCATATGCAATTATGCATTCTTGTGGTTGTCTTCGTGCAAGACAATGTCTTTGTCTGTTTTTAAGGTTCCTCTTAGACAAGTCCATGATCCAACAACACCATTCTTGTCTGTTCTGTTACATTGTTTCTTCAATCTTGTTTGTTGTCTTCATCTTTCTTGGGAAAAAAAGGGAGGTGGTTTTTCCTCCAAGTGTTTTTTTATGGTTTTTCCATGCGTTGATGCCTTGCTCATACAGAACAAAATACTGAGGTACTGAAACACAAAGTGTTTATGCGCAGAGATAGTTTCCATACGATTCATTTTCATGTCTACGTGTACCGCTAATTTCATACTTTTTGTCGTGTATGTAAGGTAATTTCTATATCGCCTTCACAATTCATTCATTCATTACGAGATTGCTGAAAATTTTATGTTTTTTATAGACAGCGTTTGTTTAATTTCTGTAATTTTGACTGTTGCAGGATCTTGGTCTTGCACAGAATTCTGCCACGGCCACTTTGTCTCCCAACCCAATGGGATCCCTGGCCCACCAGATCTACCGAATGATGTGCAACTCTGGATTTGACAAGAAGGACTTTGCCTCCGTCTTTCTGTTTCTTCAAGCACAGCAGAACAAAAGCTGAACACATCCTAGTAAAGCCGTCATGGGCTGTAGCGGCCAAATCAAGCTAGCAAATTTAACAAAGGGTTAAATTGATCCTAATCTCATACATATCGTACTTTACCCCTATTAATCAATTCATGAATATTAATTTGTTCATGAATATTTATTGATTCCCGAATATTTATCGGTTCATGAATATTAATACATTAGTTGTCCTATATATATATTATGCACAGGCGTGTTGACTTGCGCGAAGAGGTTCGTAAATATTAGGGAAATATTTGTTATTTTTAATAATGGGAATTGATATCTGGTGTTTTAATGATTATTGGCATAATGTTGAGTTGTGTTTATCATATTCTGATGCAATTAACGTGAGAGTTTCTTGAATATTTCGTGTCGTTCTTTGTTTGTTTATGTTTGCTCAATTCATTTTGCAACTCGGAAAGCCACAGAATTGTTGGGTTGGGCTGGGAAGTGTTGATGCTGTTTGATGCGTTTCTGAGCTTTTTATATACCAGATGCATATCAATTGGTCTGTATGAACAGCTGGTTGTATTTTTATTTTTATATAAACTTTCAGGTGAGCATAGATGATTTCATCTTGAATATTGATAAATGAGAAGATTCTGAGAAGCTGGAGCGCCTTTGAGTAGGTACCTTGAAGGGGCACTTTATAAATTCTGATTGATTGATTGATTGATTGATTGATTGATTGATTGATTGATTAACTGAAATACTGAGATTTACTGTAGAGCAGATTGATTGAGCCCAACTGAAATTCACTGAAGAGGCGGCAGATTTGACGGCAGATATGAATCTCTCTGTCTATGGTTTGAGAAGAGCTGCCGGCACAGATTTTTATACTTCCTGCTACTTTACTGAAAGAGGCTGTGTTATTAGTTGATACTATGCAAATGTTATGTTTTCCGACGGCATTATGCTTTATTGCATATGTTATATTCTGTGGGTGGTGATTTTGCATCATTGTGAGCATATGTTAATGCAATTGCGGTTAAATATTACAAATGTTAGATATATGCATTATTGCAATTGAGTTCTATCAAAAAATTTCTTTAAATTTTTAGCATAGCCGGTTGACCATATTTTTGCAAATAATGAATTTTCAGATCATGTGCATTTATAATATTTATGATAATAAGGTGTTGCACAATTTTTTTCTAACTTGGTTTATGATAGCGATCCTGAAACGGGTGTTCTTGACTTCGGTTAAATCCCGGTGTGCCATTTTGAAATCAGCAACATGTACTGAAATGTTGTTTATTGATAGTTACAAGGTTTTGATTATGAAGTATTTTAAAATATGTGTTTATGTCCAGTTGCTCTTTGACGTCTATAGTTTACCAGGGTTCATGGTAGGTCGGCTTTTGTGTAATCTTGAATATGAAATGGTGTTAGGGCATTGTATATAGGAATTACTCCATTAATATCTTTCAAATGTGGCTTAAACCTGCAAGTAGGTAATTTGTATCTGGCTTTAGGAAATAGTGACAGATCTGCTAGTTGGAACAAGGGACCTTAAGTAGTCGTCGCAGTGTGTAGAGTTTATATCGTTCTCTTCAAGAGTCTGTTGTGTTTTGCAAATTGTAAGGACGTATACCTTGATTTTCATGACTGAAGTGCCTTGCTATTGAACTTTGACGTATGAAATGCGATCTTAATGTTACATTATATTGGAAATGTGCATGTTTTTCGTATATGAATCCATGGTTTGAAGAATGTTGAATCCCATATGGCATCATGAGAATTCTTTTTTGACTGTAACTTCCAAGGAAAATTGTCTTGGCAGTTTAGATGTTTGTATTTGTACTGGTGTGTGAAGAACTGAAGATTACTTTTAAGAAACATGGAATGAGATTAAAATGTGTTATTGGTAATGTTTGCAATTTAAATATATACACCCATCTCACTTCTGGATTTGTCTGAAATTATTTAAATATCCTGTTATGTGCATGTACTTACAGATGCTTACTGCGTTCGTGGATGACTGGACAATAAATATTTTGTTGACCTCTTTCTGTGTCTAGTTTTCTGCATTTTAAATAATGCTGTTTACATACAATATTCTTGATCTTTAGTAACTGACTGCAGATGTGTTTTGCAAGATATGTGAAACTGATTGTTCATAGCTCAATAGCCAAGTAGCTACATGATTATGAGAATTTCAGAAAAACACCTGAGGGTTAGACACTGAAATTTCTTAAATAAATAAATAAATAAAATTGATTTATGTTGGAGCTGTCTCAGCTGTGGTGTGCAATGAAAATTTTATTATGGGGTCCTAAAACGGGGATGGGGGGAAGTTGAACCCCTCAACTCCATGGCAATTCTCACCCTGTACTACTGGGAGAAATATAATAGGCTATGACTGTGGGGAATTGTAGCTTAAAATGCCACGGACAATGGCGGTGGCTAGTGTTATACCAAACACGGCAATTATATTAATCCTTGATTGTTTCTTCGTGGATATAGACCGTTCCATAGGAATGGGGATGGGGTTGTCAAGTGCACTTACGCGTGGGGGTGTGCACAACTGTAGAACACGTGCATACACGAGGGCCAATTGTTGAGAAGTTCACGTAGATAGGCCTTCTAAAATATATCTCCAAATGGTGCCAAGCACTAACCGTGAATATCGCTTATTTGACTTGGGCCCACGTCGTGAGTAAGCCTACTTCTAGTTGAGACATATGTGCTTGTCTTGCATATAAGAAAGGTTAAGTGGTATGGCCTAGACAACTTGCCATTTTCAACTATGTTAGTTTCAGTGGCAGAGCCAGGATTTCAGTTTTTTGGGGGGCGGGGGGCTGAAGCCCGGAGGAAATTTTCCATAGAATTTTCATCCACCAAAATTTCTGACGACCTTTTTTTAGTCATTTGGTCGAAAATCGTGGAAATGTTATGTAAAAAAAGTATGACCTTTTTTAGGAGGGGGGGCTTAGCCTTTGATAGGGGGGGGCTTAGCCCCCACTGGCGCCGCCACTGGTTAGTTTGTCACTGTAGAAAAACAATGTTAAAAAGTCCGTTTTAAACGATAATTAATTAATTATTGAATTTCACAACATCTAATGCCCTACAATAACAGGCTATAAGCCAGGGCTGTACACGAGGGTATACGCGGGTATACAGCGTATACTCAATTCCGGGGAAAACAGCATCGTATATACTCACCTCCCGAAAAGTAGGGTAAGGGTATACGCGGTTAAAAGGCACGGTACACCGTACACCAAGGGCGGATACAGGAATTTTCGAGGGGGGGCCAAAATGTTTGGTCTTGTGAGACAGGAGAAAAAATTTTTGGTCAATCGACCAATTTTCAGGGAAAAAATACCATTTCATCCGCCAAAAAAACTGATGACTTTTTTTTTTTTTTTTTTTTTAGTCATCGACCAATTTTTCGGGAAAAAGATACCAACTTATCCGCCAAAAAAGTTGATGACCTTTTTTTTTTTTTTTTTAGTCATCCATTAATTTTTTCAGGAAAAGAAGATGCCATTTCCGAACGGGGGCCACGTCCCGTACGATTTTCTAATAGGGGGGGCCAGATGTCCTGTTTTTCTCTCCCACTACATGTGTTTAAAACCAAATGGGGGCCACGTTCCATGCAATTTTTAAATGGGGGGCCATGGCCGGATTGGCCCCCCCTGGATCCGCCCCTGCCGTACACGCTAGTAAATCAGGCGCACGCGGCTGTTTTGGGGTCGGATGACAAAAAAAGGTCGTCAGATTTTTCGGACGGGAAAATGGACGAAATTTTCACGAGATTAGGTCGTCGGAAAATTTTTCTCCTGGTCAGCGTGTACTCTGGCACCTCAAAATTTACCAGTACAGCCCTGCCCACACTTAAATAATTTATTGTTAACATCGCTTATAATCACTTAGGCAGTTATAAATTAATTAATTAATTAACTAACTAATTAATTAACCTACATCGCGATTACAATAATGGTATCCTGAAACACCTCTATGCTGCTGATGATAGGAACTATAGCCTGTATATAGGCTATAGGCTTAGGTCAAACTCATTGTCAAAGATTGTCTTATAGTATGCTATAAGCCACATAGGCCTATGCTATACCAAAAACGTTGCTCCAGCCCCGCTTGGGACTTCCAGACTAGGCAGGACTACTAGATCTATGGCCTCAACAACACGGGGTTTCCGGAAAGCGCAATCAACTTATCCATGACCTCGCAAGGACCAGAGCAACCTAACAGTATAAGGGGCTTTGTCCTTTATATAGTTAGCGATTTATTTTTAAATTAAAAAAGGTGTCTTAATACAACTTCTACCTAGGTCGCTGCTAATATGCATTAATTTACAAGATTTACTCTAGCAATAACACTTAGTTAATGATTTTGCAAGATGCACAATATTTATTTAATAATTTCAAAAGTCTTTAAGAACAGGTTTTACACGATTATTATTGTTAAAATGCGATTTAATAAGATATATGTCTCATAACAGTAATTTTACTGAAGCTAGTGCCATCTAGCGAGTAACGAGTCGATTATGACTGCAATTATTCGCTAAATGGCGTATATTCTGCAAAACAGCTATTTGTCAAATTAGCTAATTAAAGGAATAAATAATAGTAATCTAAAAAACAATAATAATACTGCCTAATAGATGAATAAATGATAATAATGATGATCTCAGCGTCCCTGTGGAATTACACATCTGAGGAAGACAATACAAACGGGCTGGCCCGGTAGCACATTGGATAACCCACTGGCATGGAGATCGGCTGACCCGAGTTCGATTCCCGTACGGCGAATGTGAAAATTTTTATTTATTGAAATATCTTTTGTAGGCTGATATTATTGCAGTTATTGCAGGCTGAGGTTGTCTGTTCTATTTGTAGTTAAGATTTATGGCAACTGTCATTAGGCATTTGCGTTCATGTGAATTGTTTCAATTGCATAACTATATGCAGTAGGCTATGAGCTGTAATCGGTTGCTGTCTGTCCATCGGATTGTTTCAATAAAGAACATTATTATCATAATTCCTATATTTCAGTGCTGATAATTAAGAGTGGTCTAAGACGTCAATAAATAAATTTATACTAATAACAAGTGGCAGGTTGCGGGTTCGACTCCGGGTAACGACCTTGGGCAAGTTGTTTACGCACACGTGCCTCTGTCACCAAGCAGTATAATTTGGTACCGGCGTAAGCTGGGAAGTAAACAGCAAGTCCTGCGATACACTGGCCTCGTATCCAGGACCTTGGGATTCGTCCATTGCTGGCTCAGGGCCATGGAAAAGGAGATGAGCGCCTCCCTATGTTCCTCATGGAACGGGATAGGACTTTACTTTTTACTAATAACAATAATCTTATTGAGTTCAAAAATTATAATTGTAATTGTAATCGTACATATTTATATAGCGCCCCTTCAAGAGAACTCCTCAGAGGCGCTCCCGACCTGACACCAAACCACATTCAACGAGAATGGTTTTCAAACGCTTGCAGAAAAGGGGCAAATAAAGACAAAGACGTTCATTACGAAGACTAGGCCTAATAGGTAACTTATTCCATAAAAACCATAAAGACCATAGCAAAGCTTCTGCGCAGCACTCTGGAAGATTGAGCCATAATAAATTAAGGACAATTGGGTCACCATGCGTAGCAGAGCGAACGAATCTACGTCCTGCAATAAATAGCACCAGTGGCGGCGCTAGGGGGGGCTGGGGGGGCTAAGCCCCCCCCCTACAGGAGGCTAAGCCCCCCTAAAAAAAAGGCCATTTTAATTATTTTACATAGAAAATCCACGATTTTTGGTCGATGACTAAAAAAAAAAAAAAAAAAAAAAGGTCGTCAGAAATTTTGGCGGCGAAAATGGAAAATTTTCATGAGATTTTGGTCGATGACTTAAAAAAAAAAAAAAGTCGTCAGAAATTTTGGCGGTGAAAATGGAAAATTTTCATGAGATTTTGGTCAATGACTAAAAAAAAAAAAAAAAAAAAAAAAAAAAAAAAAGGTCGTCAGAAATTTTGGCGGCGAAAATGGAAAATTTTTCCGCGGGCTTCAGCCCCTCCGAAACTGAAATCCTGGCGCCGCCACTGAATAGCACTGGTACACAGAGTTCCATAAGATAGGTCGGAGCTTGGCCTGCTTGGCAATAACGCATGAACATTAGAATCTTAAATTCAATACGTTTTTGCATAGGGAACCAGATGCTACCTAAATTATCAATTACCCCAGGACCATTACCCTCTGTGCCAATTACTCTCCTTCCCCCCCCGACAACTTCCCCCGTGCCAATAACCCCAGGAAAATTACCCCCGCCCACGACAATAACCCCAACAATCTGAAAGACAACTGAGTGCTGCAGAAAATGATGATTAGCCTAGTGTTGATGAGTTTATTTAGCCTATAACTAAGTCTATCAGTTAGTGTTAAATGCTCAAGAAACATGTTAAATATTAAATAAAGTCAAATATAAAGTCGGTTATAAGCTCACGTGTGAAAATTTCAAGAAAATATCTAAGACCTACGTGCTAACGGTTCAAGAAAACATGATCTACGTAGGCCTACGTGTTAAAGGTTCTACGTGTTAAAGGTTCAAGAAAGTGATAGCTGTAGGCCTATACCGAGTTCATTTAGCTTAAAAAGTATTAGCAACTCTACGAAGACAGTCGATTAATGGCCCTGTACGCGTCTTATTTGCGATCTATTGTCAGAATCATTTAATTCGTTGGTGTCAACATATTTCTTCCTAGTCGGTTGTGGTGGGCGTCCAGCCAGAGATTGGCTACAGTGAATTTCTTGTTAGGCTTTGAACTTCCATATGTTCGGATGGAAGCTCTCAATGTTGGACTGAAAACTTGACAATTGTCATGGGGGTAGGCTAATCAGGGCTGTAATCAAGGGTATAGGTGGGTATACAGCGTCAGGGGCGGATCCAGGGGGGGGCCAATCCGGCCATGGCCCCCCCATTTAAAAATTGCATGGAACGTACGTGGCCCCCCCATTTGGTTTCAAGAAGCCATTAAACACATGTAGTGGGAGAGAAAAACAGGACATCTGGCCCCCCTATTAGAAAATCGTACGGGACGTGGCCCCCCGTTCGGAAATGGCATCTTCTTTTCCTGAAAAATTAACGGATGACTAAAAAAAAAAGGTCATCAACTTTTTTGGCGGATAAGTTGGTATCTTTTTCCCGGAAAATTGGTCGATGACTAAAAAAAAAAGTCATCAACTTTTTCCCCGGAAAATTTTTCCCCCTGTTCCACCCAAAATTTTGCCCCCCCCTTCGAAACGTTCTGGATCCGCCACTGTACAGCGTAGACTTACCTCCGAGAAAAAACGGCAGCGTATACTCACCGCAGAAAACCAGGGTAGGCCTATATGCGGGTATACAGCGTATACTCACCTCACAAAGAGCGTGTGGATATATACACACGAAAGAAGCAAAGGATATTTTGGTGTATTTTTCACGAAATTCGGCGTTAATGACTAACAAAAGGTAGGCCTAATCATCTTTTTCGGACGGGAAAATGGGAAAAATTTGTGAACGGACGACAGCTGTCAGGTCAGCGTGTATACTCACCTCAAAATTTACCAGTATAACCACCCAGCAAACCACCACACGGCGGGCCTACGTCATAAACACGTAGGACTTGTTGGCTACTCGCCCTTGGTCAAAACCTCGCTTTAAGTCGATTAGTTGCCGACGAGTGGCAACGACTCGTCTTTATTTCCATTAGTTACCGACGAGTGGGAGCTCATCGGCAACTCGTAGCTGCAAATCGTCAGCCTGTGAGGCATCCGCTTTCGTGAAATTAGGTCACGTGGCGAGCGATAGCCAATGAACTGCGGGCAATGGCTGGCAGTTTTTCGAATCGACATCGAATGAGGTAGGCAACGTGTCTGTCTTAGATTTGTTGCTATAGTTATAACTATTCTTTATGTAAGTTCCAAACACCTTGCGTAGGCCTAATATTCCAGGACAATTAGCCTACCAATAATTGATTATTGATATAGGATGGACATCGGTAGCAATCATCTGTTGGCCCTCTTGTTATGTAGTCCTAATGTAAATCATCGAGAATTTCTCAGCGAACACGAAAGCCTCGTCTGTCTGTTTGAACTCCTTCAAATTGCGTACATGAAGCCTATCAATTATAATAGGCTAGGTGAGGTCTTGAGTTCTTGGTTGCCAAATAAACGATTTGATTTGATTTGATTTGTGTGGATGGTGACTTGACTGTGGCTTGCGTTTGATATAGGTTATATCAAACCACAACTCGACGGACAGACGTCGGTCCTATGAGCTATAGTCGACGGATTCTCGTTTGTGCTCTATTTCTCGTCTCTATTCGGACGAGTGGCCGCTGGCTTAGTTGTAGCCTGCAGCTAGTTCACCTGAATTATATGTCATCATCATCATCATCATCATCATCATCATCATCATCATCATCATCATCATCATCATCATCATCATCATCATCAAGTTTACCAAATGCTTGGCATCAGGAACATGATGATGATGATGATGATGATGATGATGATGATGATGATGATGATGATGATGATGATGATGATGATGATGATGATGATGATGATGATGATGATGATGATGATGATGATGATATATAATTCACTCACTCCGAAAAATTTACATAGCACGTGGGTGATAAGGTTAGTTTCTTGCCTAATCATTAACTATATGCCTTCCATTCTTCCCTGAGGATACTCCCTTCTTTGAGCAGATCTAGCTAGAACATGTGTTATGCCGTATTGCAACAATTTTGAATTTAGTTTTAATAGGCTTTTTTATATTTCAATGTCTTGATGAATTCAATGTATTATGTATGTTTATTACCATGTCTGCATTCCAAAATGCACATAGCAATTAGTCAAATAAGGAATATTCTTATAGTTCTAGTTTTTATGTTGTGTGTAGATGCGGTCAGGGCAAACCAACTGACTCGAAGTGCAACAAATGCGGATATCGATAACGTCATCATGGAATGGTTGCGCACAGCATGTGACCGTGATGGTGGCCGCCATAGCCGAGGTTCAACAAAGGAACGAAACTCCTTGAATTGCAGCAACACGGAAGATGTCAATAACTCTCACATATGAAATTCCCATGTAAATATTAATAGCACAACAATCTTAATGTTATCAGTTCAGCTTTATTCATAGAATGGCAGCAAGCCATTGCATTCTTGGTCTTGGACAGTTGTGCACTTTTGCTCTACTAAAAATAACGGCAAATAATTATGCATTTGCTGGCTAAAATTTGCTTTTGAATCCTTGTGCTCTCAGCACATGTACCTAAGATTGAAAATTCAAATCACTTCATGGAGCTGCACCTGAGTACCTGTGCAATTGCTGTACAAAGACTCATTCCTCCGTGGCTGCGCTTCAGCCCTAATCATCTGAGAGGACCTATCTGCTTCGGCAATCATGCTTTCTCGGTCCTCGATGCTGGAACAAAAGTGTATGTGGTTGATTTGGCATATCATGTGTGTTAGCTTTTTTAAGGCACCTTGTAACATCAAGGCTGTGTAACGGCGCTATGTAAATTGTCATACTTTTTATTCATTATTTGCAACAGAATTTGGTAGAATAGCCCAGAAACCCACCCAAGATGCCTAAGCACAGGAAAAGGGCATGGCAAGGCACATCATTATCGGGATTCTCCTACTACAGAAAAACATTACCGCATGTAGATAAAATGTCCCATGCCATGACCCCCAACCAAAGGTGCTGCCAGGAAGAAGTTTTTATACTCGTGAATTTGGTGTCTCTTACATGATGTTTTATTTGTGTTCTTTTTACTGTATAGGGAAGTTCTACTACTCGACCCGCACCGCAACGGACTACTTTCATGGACAACCTTGTGACTCAACGCAGTGCTCATAAATAAGATGGTGCCCCGCGCTTGGCTTTCGAGTGACACTTTACACATTTCGAGATTACGATTTACGAACCAAGAAACAAAAAGTCGATGGCGACCCATTCTCACAGCTCTGTTGCGTCAAACATGCCTGGAAAACACGGAACAGTGCATTAGTGGTGTGTCAAGAGAATGGTACGAAGAATCAGAACAAAAAATGGCATTTCAGTTTCCTACCTAAAAATAACCATGGACACTTAATTGTTTATGAGGCCTGCCTTTCTCTCAGCAGTATGGACAAAAAGCTCTGGCTCGAAACATTAGTTTAAGAAGAACATTGCTGTCACTTTGTCCTAGGTAGTGTTGCCGGAACGCTTTTGAAGATTGCTTAGTGCAGAGTTTCCCAAACTGTGGGTCGAGACCCAAAAGTGGGTCGCGAAGCTCTGTCAAGTGTGTTGCCATAGTTTTCTGGAAATGTTTATTTTTCGTCATTTATTCGTAAAATCTAAAAATTCATGTTATAAATAACATTTGAATGTGATTGACCTATGACTGGCTGTCGTAGTTTAATTTTATTGTTTCAAATATGCCAATTTTTTAAACAGCGTCTGTAACTCGGCATATTTCCATGCCAATTTAGCAAATGTTAAGTACAAGTTCAATTTTATTAATTGGTTCTCGAGACGTCCACGACATTTACAAGTGGGTAGCGACCAGAAAAGTTTGGGGAACACTGGCTTTGAGGTGATATACAAATGCTGTGATATATATATATATATATATATACATACATTGTGTAATGATGGTGTAATATACAGTAATCTATAATGTGTTCCTTAAATATATATATATATTAGGGTGGCCCTTAGCATACAGCCAAAAAATAAAAATCGTAAAATTTTGTCTGGCACCCTTTCAATCCATGCCAATTATAGAAATAGCATTATGTTGAAAAGGATTTTGGAATTGCGAAACATTTAGGGGTGCCCCTCGAGCGACGAAATTTATTATTTAATACAAATTTGATCAATTGAATCATACAATTTCAACCAAACTATATTCAACACACTGTCACTCAGAGTTTTACAGAGATGACTAAAATACACTCTGGTGATGCAACAATGCCAATGAAACAAGTGTTTACTGCTCAATTATAATTCAGGTATTGTTCACTGTTCAGCTGGTCACATAAGTAAATGATCAGTGCAGAACAATAAAATGAGGGAATCACTGCTTTGTACTAATTTGACACGAGATTTCTTTTCGTACAGTCAGGGAACTGTCGTCGATGCTCACTGACAACCTGCAGGAGAAATTGAAGCTGATCCTCATTTTTGTTAGCTTTTTATTTAAGTCCTGGATGAGTGCCACACCTCGTTCAGCTCTATCATTGACGACAGCCAACCCTTTGAGTACTACTTGTGCTTCTCGAAATGCTTCATGCTCTTCCCAAAGAGCAGGATCTTTGGAAAGCATCATCTCAGATAGTCCATGCAGACCAAGCACCTGGAACAATTTCTTGGGGTTGGTTGTATACAGAATTGTTCCAGACCGCTGGTGTCAAGAAATGCATCTGACTTCACACCGAATCGTTTAGGCGGATGATCTGGGGCTACTTCTTCCATGGCAGAAATCATTAGCTTCTTGGAGTCATTGGATGCTTTTGAATCAAAAAGAGCAGGCCCAATAAGCTCTTCAGACAAATATCAGAGATGAAGCCCTAGCTTCTTGCTTGTAGCAGAAGAAATTGTAGTATGTGGATATGTGAGAAGGTTCGCCATGAGAGTGAAATCATTCAGAGGAGCCTCCACAGCAATTCGCGCAGTGATCCAGGTTTTCAGGTAGACAACAACTGAAAAGATGGCAATATCACGAATGCTGCATTCTTCTGCAGCAGTCTTCTTGAACTGAGCACGAAAGAGCCACATCTTTATGGTATAGATGACTTTTGCCATCAATCGTGCCCGGTGCATAGCGCCAGGTATTCGAAACCGAATTCCACGAGAAGGAACACCTCCAAGAAAGACAACTGAGAGCTCGAGAAATTCCATGTAATCGTCTCGTGGCTGTGCAGTTGCTAAATGTCTATGAGCAAACTCCAAGATATCAGAACGGTGTGGGGCCACCAATGATTCCACCAAAGGATCTGACGAGGCTACTTGAAATTTGTCGCTTTCAATGAATTTCCAGTGGTCTCGAAACCTCTTGAAAAGAAGAACATCGGGTCCAGTAGAAGTTCCAATGGAAGTTCTTTCGAATGCAGCCCCAACAATTAGTTCCATAACATGGTGTCGACATGCCGAAAAGGAGATCTTTATTCAATTCTTGCTCTATTAGGAAACATGCACCTGAGCGATGACCTGTGTTGCTGGCTGTGGTGTCAAAGCACAAAGCAACAAGCTGATCATGAACATTCCACTCTCTCAAACACTGGACGACTGGAGATGCTTGAGCTGAGGCTGTTCCTGAGGATAGTTTTGGAATGCCCAGTAACTGTTCAATTCCTACATCTGAGATCAGAACTGGAAGACGGTCAACATGTTCGCGTGATGTCAAATCTTCCAGAAACTTGCCGTCCCAAATCCCAATGAACGGTTAAAGGAACTAAGGCGGAAAATTCGAATTGAAGGCTGCTTGATTTGGTGGTTCTGTTGCTCGCCCTGGCTCGTTGAATGGAATTTTCGGTTGATATTCAAAGTCTTCACGTCACAGCCAAGGCTGGAAGCCACTTCGCTTAGAGCAAATGTAGCATTTCTTGACGAAACCTGTGTTCTGTCCAAAGCCGATGTCAGACCAGGAGACAGAATACAGACCAGGAGACAGATTCTGGTTCGTTTGGGCGCAGTTGCTTCATTTTTACTAGTGTTAGTGCCGCAGGTTTTGTTTCCTTTACATCCAACATCAGGCCCACCACTTTCATCACTTGATTCTTCATCACTTGAACAGGAATCGGTATCCAGTACTAACTGGCTTGTGCACGCAGCGAGCTCTTTCTGTGCTCTTTTTTGCGCATCGGTTCCAGAAACTGTTCCTTCCGTTCCTGTGCACGCTGTCTTCGACGCATATCCACCATGTCAGCTGCACCAACTGAACCTGGACGTCCCTTCTGCCTTTGAGAGAGTAGAAAGTCTCTGTCTTCAGGAATGGAGATCATTGTGAGAGCGTCTGCATGGGCAATATCAAACAAGTCATCTAGTCTCTCAATAAATTTCTCCTCCTTAACCCCTTTACGGTGGAATAAAATTTTTGAAAACTTTCACCAACGGTGGAATTTTTTTTTGAAAAAAAATTTGAGTTAAAGCCTTTTTTGAGTTTCTATAATTATTATAAGCATAATGTACTGCGTTATTTTACTTGTATTTTACTTTTATTTTTTTCACATTTTTTACCAGTTTCCTACGATTATGCGGAAAAAACGATTTTCTGGCATGCATGTTCATTGTATTATTCCGATATAAACTAGTCATTAGAGTACAGTAAGAAGCCAGTTCTGTGGACTGTCAAGAGGAGTATGGTGTACCCTCATTAGTTATATTTAGTGTGATACATCTCAAAACAAGGTTCCACACACAGTGGAACATCACAGTCTGCACACATGAAGCTGGTCTCCTTCCGGATCTTCTTTCCATCTGGTCCAAGGTGTGAGCAGCACACCTTACAGCAGCGTGTTCGTGCTTTCTTCCCAGGGTTTGATGGAATTCTCTTAGGGAAATGACGCCCAGTCAGTCGCAGTGGATTGGACTCGTCTGTCGAAGGGCGACCCCGTTTGACCTGAACATGGAGTGGATCATGGTAGGTTTCTAACAAGCGCTCGATAAGCTTGATTCTGAACTGTAGGTGGCTCATTTTCACAGAAGTATTGTCCTTGTGAAACAATATGTAACAGTTCAGTGTGGTCTGGTTCAACATGTGACGAAACATTTTCTTATACCAGACCTTGTTTCTCTTGCGTTCTGTGGGGTATGCAACCAGCATCTGGTCGGCAACATCTACTGCTCCCATGTTCTTGTTGTATGTGACAATTGCAGCGGGTTTGTCTTTCTTTCCACGATGCGTTTGGACAGTTTGCATTTCACTGCGGTGGTAAGTGGACAGCATTGAAACCTCCTTCTTGTCCATCCACTTTAGTGCCAGCATGTCGTTGGTGAAACGCACAATCGTTTGACCACGAGTAACTTTTTGTTTCAGCTGTGCGGGCATGTGTTTCCTGTTCAGCCTCACAGTTCCTACAGCATCAGTCTGTCTTGAATGAAGCTGTCGAAATAAAGTCTATTACCATTAGCCCTAGTTATCTCGGGCACCACAGTAAGCGAAAGGCAGCTATATTATGCAGTTGGGGATAGGCCAAGGTGCAACCCGAGATATCCCGGGCTGCACAGTTGGGGAGAGTTAGCGGAGCCCGAGTTATTCCGGGCTCCACCGTAAAGGGGTTAATCTTGTGAGCTGTAGCTGTTCGGTGTCTATACTTTTGAAGTCCTTTCCATTCCATGAACACCGACTCCAACTTGTCAATACAATGCTTTTTACCTCTTACAGGTATACCAGCTCGGCTCCAAAATAGAGGGGCTTTTTCTATAGCCTGTTGACTGAAATAACGGACTGTCTGCTTGCCAACTTTGAGTAGATGCATGAAGTATCCAAAAGTTTGCCGATTCGATGGCAACTTTGCTCCAAGAATTTCAGGCTTACAAGAGCCAAGTAGATAGACACTTGTTTTCCCTCGCGCTTGCATAATTAATTATGAATAACTATTTGTAATATTTCGTATTTACTATGTCTGACAATGTAGGCCTATGTTTCCAATAGTAGACTAAAATCAAAATGTCCTTCCTTGTATTAAACATCTCTTCATAAAATATTGCCACCTTTGTTCAACCAGACAACAAACGTTAATCAAGCATATATTTGAAATTGCACAGTGACTAAAACTTTGGAGCTCACGTAATTTTAATAAGTAAGTAAGTACTAAATATTAAATGTTGATGCATTGCAAACATTAGTAGGCCGACAGAATGTATTAAAGCACCGAAAATTTCAGTTTGCGATTCCAATTATAATTTGGAAGTTTACTCGTACATTATTGAAACTTGAGAGCTCGGGGGGCACCCCTAAATATTGCCCTATTGAAAAGATTTTTCGCACAAATTATTTTTTTCATAATTGAAATAGATTGGAGGGGTGCCAGCAGATTATTTTTAACTTTCATTTTTAAGGGCCACCCTAATATATATATATATATGTTTGTGTATATATATATATATACATTCATTATATAAAGTTAAACAACACCATATAAAAGATTACTGTATGCTAACTGCAGCATTATCATCTTGTATAGAAAGATTATGTGCCATATCTCTAGTTAAGATTTATGTTCTTGATTTTTTTAATATTTGGGTTTAAACTATTGATGTAATATTGGCTTGTTTCCTCAAGCTGTACCTATGGTGATTAATGATTATTTCGGTTACACAGAGGACTCTGAGGAGGTATAACAAGTCACGACCCAACTAAGTAGGATCCTTCTATTTAGCGGGGTTGTAAGATTTCTTTTGAGTCTGCTGCCATTTGAATAAGTGCTACTGCTTGAGTGCTACTGCATGTTTTTAGTTGCTATAAAAATAAATTGTTTGATATTTGATGTGGTGAGTGGCGTAAAAAGAAATGCACCTGACCCAAGAAATGTGGCCAAGACAGAATGGGAGTCAACTAGCAGTGTAAACCGCTAGGCGAGCACTGGAAAATAAATTCTCACCTACAGTTCCTCTTTAGGGTTTCTGGCTGGGTAGCTGCCCGACAGCATTGCTGTTTTTAACCCCAAAAGTAGCAGATCATGTACCCTTGTAGTTTTTTAAGTGAAGTGCCACTCTTCTGCCATGTAGGCCTATATACAACAATTATTTACAGCTCTCTTCCCAGGTTCATAATCATTTTACAAGATACTCTTTTTCGTATCGCCGAACGTTGATATGCTCGCACTAACCCACCCCTGTTTTCTATTACATCTACTGGGATCACCACTTTGGAAAAAATTCCAAGGGTAATACAATTGAGCTCCAGTATTTGGGTTTTTAAGAAGAAACTTAGCGCATTTCTAATAGAAGGCACCTAATAAGAGTAAAGCACTGTTCGTTCGATGTATGCGCTGCAGTGGGTCTCTGTTCGTTAGTTAAGTTTTTTGTTCTTTTTTCATAATTGCTTGGGACTCAGCAACGTTGAGCTTTTCAGTTTCCATTAATTTTGTTGTGTTTTCTCATCCGTTTTTCTAGCATAAGTTGCTTCATTGTGCTTTGTCACTTTTGTCATTCACTATGTTGATTTTGCAAAGATTTCGTCATGGCCACCTCACATCGTCAACTCAATATATTAGTTGGTGTCCCTAGACAGCGGGATTATTTTATTCCTTTAGGGCCTCCCCTTTTTGTAACCAATGAGCAAGATGTGTAAACCTGTCATGTATACATTGGGTTGCAAAATAAAAATATTTGATTGATTGATTGATTGATTGAAGTGTGCATAAGTTGTTGGTCCAGGCTGCTTATAATTCATGTATGGTTTAATAGTACTAGCCAACAACCACAAGGTATAAGAGCTGATGTCTTGCTGCTTCTTCACAAAGGTCCTCATCTGAGCATTGCCACAAGTGTAGGATTTCATGTGAAATCAGTTCCCAAATTGGTGACAGTGGATGTTGGACCGAGTTAGAGATAATGGAATAAGCCTAGGCCTACATTTTGGGAATTGACATCGAGTCGACTTGAATAGAGACATCGGATAGATGTCAAAATCAGACGTCGAACCAACTTGAATTGGACACGTCGGATTGACGTAAAAAACCGACGTCGGATTGACGTCATAAAAACTCATCAGAATATGACGTCTATCCGCCATCTTCCCGTTCAGCGGGTGCTCATAGATCACGCGTGTTTTAATGACGTCAAAACGACGAGTTTTTATGACGTCTATATGACGAGTTTTTATGACGTCGATCCGACGAGTTTTTATGACGTCGGCTCGACGAGTTTTTATGACGTCGGCTCGACGAGTTTTTATGACGTCGGCTCGACGTCATTAAAACACGCGTGATCAATGAGCACCCGATGAACGGGCAGAGGGCGGATAGACGTCATATTCTGATGAGTTTGTTGATGAGTCACCGACGTCAATCCGACGTGGGTGGTTATCTGGGCAGTGCCTAAAGTGTGGAAAAATAAGTGCCTGGACGCCCCTTAACCTCTACCATGATGTAGGAAATACATCATGACCTCTACAAAAGAAGTGCCTGGACGCCCCTTACCTTTCCAGTCTGTGCTGTCCAATAGGTGGCTGGACGGCGTTCAGATTTTAAAACAAGTGCATGGATGCCGTCCATGACCGTCCTGGTCCGTCCAGGCACACTTTAAGCCCTGAGTATAACCCTGCTATAAGCTACTTTTAAAAAGTATTTTAAGACGCTACGGAAAAAAATTAAACGGGTGTCCCGTTTAAAAAAAATCGAGGGTGATGATTCATATTTGACAATGACAATCGACGATATGTTTTAATACAAGAAAACCTGTCTTTAAAGATTTTGGCCTCATTTCAATCGAATACTAACATTTAGAAACCGTGCTGGAACGCCTAATTGAAGTCGAACAATAATCATTTTTGTGTAATAGCGCTAAAGAAATTTGATAAGCATAGAGCAGGTATCGTCGTTTCTCGCGATTAGCGGTAGCGCGAACGAAATGTTTTGATGTTTTATCCGTTCGTACAAAATTATGATTTCACACGAAATCAATTGATTTAATTCGACTCTAACATATACGGGCTCACTTACACTCTTCGAATCCATCCTTTACTTTTATTGCACCGTGCTGTTCCAACTTTGCGGGTTCGTAATGGGTGGCCAACTAAACAGTGTCTTTCTATTCTAGTGGTCTCTCTATACCGTGTAGGCTACATAATAAGCTATTCACACACAGCATCGGATTTTAACCGTGTTTTAAAGTGTCGTCCCGATGGCACTAAACACAAAGCCAGGCTAGAATAGCATTTTAGCAAAAGCGTAATAAGTGAAATATTCTCGAAATTTTTAAAGCGCCCGTATAGCGAAGTCAGCTTGTTACATGTTTAACGACACCGCTATATCAAAGATGATTAGTGTTGCCCTCCTCCTTTATTCAGGCTTGGAACTGGCACTGGCAGAGAACAACCAGTGACGGAGTCGCATGAATTGTCTTATTTGTAGGCGCTTACTCAATCGATTGGCGGGGAACTCTGTTCCAGGTCAGGATGCAAATGAGCCAGGCTACTGAGGTGGGTGGTATTTAGAATCGAAGAGGTGGGGTGGGGTGGTGAATAAGTGGAAAGGGGAGAATCAGAGTAGGATTTATGAAAGAGCAGTGTTTTCAGTTTTGAATGAAAGACCCATGGAGAGATTGTATGATGGATGAGAAATCTGGCATAATTCTGAGGGGAAGCTTACTCATAGAATCGCAACAGCTGTGGACCGATTTGCATATCTTAGTGATGAGGTGACAGAAGGGTGGAACAGTGTAAAAGGAGCAGGTTGAGGTAAGTGGTTAGACTGTAAACAACTGACGGAGATAAGATGTCGGGGAGGATTGAAGTGCATTGTAGGTGAGCGATATGGCTATTTAAATCTCATTACATGTTGCAATTCATATTGGGTTTTGTAATGACATATTCCTGATGTGTCTGCCATTCACCAAGTGCTGTGTCTGTTGTTCAGTTATGTAAAGCTCAACTGACTCAGTCATTGTTGAACCATCCTGATTTGTCCTGTGTGAGCTTTGGCGGAAAGGTTCTTACATCTCTGAACAATGATGCTGTAGTGAGTGATTCCTTAACGAACCATTGCTTGTAATTTGAGATTTGTACCTTAACGGCCTGTGTTCGAAAAACCCCTAAGACTTTTTCTGGCCAAGTGTTGGTTGGATAAAGTTAAACCAGGCTTGACTGAACCCAGTTGACTACAAACTTTCCCATATCAGAAAATATCTCCCGTTAAATAAACTGTACTGATTGTAACTGGTCAGCATTTTACTTTGTAAGCTCCCATATCTGTTCCACACTTTTGTTTAGCCACTACTCTGCTTGCTTGTCCGCTCTTGTTCTGCATTTTGTGGTATTTTGTATAGAGATTGAATTCTTAAAATGATCTTTCTGAAATGTATTTTGAATAAATTTCTGTGTACTGGTTGTTTCCTTAGAGGATGTCTGAACGTGAAGCAAGTGTGGTTGTGCGATTCGTGAAAGTCACACAAGACGGATCTTTGGATCTTATGCAGGAGGCGTTTGAAGTACGTAGACTCAGGATAACGGGGATGATAATGACGACGATGATGACGACAATGATGATGATGATGACGACGACGATGATGATGATGATGATGATGACGACGACTGTCATGACAGTCAGAGTGTTAAGAATAATGTTGATGTTGATTATAATGCTTCATAAACAAGAGTGTGATGAAAAGCATGGATTTTAAATTTCTCACGCATGTGATCATATGCAATCCATTTGTGCATCGGGATTACATGATACCTTCAACCTGACCAAGGTATGATGATGAGTATGCCTGGACTGAGATGATAATGAAGGAAACATTGGCGACCCATTTTGTATATCCAGTTTGCATTGCCACCAGGTTGTGAACGTGACAAATATAGAGCAAATATGGTACCTGTGTAGTCTGCATTGAGAGTCGTGCCAGATGTTAATATTGTTGGACTAATGATGATAATTAAGACATAGTTTTTATGATGTTTATTTACGCATTTTAGATGCGGTCACACGCATATTACGCATGCATGCTATATTCTAGATGCCTTCTGACTATAATTTAGAATTGCTATAACTTGAATTGCCTTTGTCTCATTCATTTCTAGCCATTCCACCATTGTTGTGTCATTCATCTGGGACATTGTCCAAAGTATACTATCTTTTTTAAATAATGCTGGGAATTATTTTTGTATTTGTGCCTCGCAGACAGTGTGTGAAACGGGTGGCAAGAGCGTTTGGTTCCCGGTTGACGATTGCCTTCAGGTTAAGAAGAAAGACCGGCAACTTGTCTATGTGTTCAGTTCGTTCTGTGGACGCTCCTTCGAACACGTCGCTTCAACTGGAAGCAGGTGAGAAACGCGCAACCTGAATCTTTGAGAACGTGCATACATTGCATACCAACAAAAGGAGAACCCGCAGAGAGGAAAATGCTGCTGATGTCAGGGAAGTTGCCTGACTTAGTTGTGGATTAACAAAGTATAGACCTTCGGCATTTTACTTAAATATTGTTAAAATCATTCTTTTCAGCCTTGGCTGGCCTGGAGTGCCTCTGAGTATCTAATAAATTGTAAGGTGCCCTTTTAATGGCATGGCCGTGTTATGGCTCTATATGAATTGTCATTATTATTATTATCAAAATGGCAGCGAAGGTTAAGTATAGGTGGTATGGTGATAGAGAGTGTGGGAAGTATTCATGAACAGAGATAGAAAATTATGAGCCTGCTACATATGACACGAGAAGAAGAAGGCAAGAAAAAATTTGTATATAGATTGTTAATATACCGGTGTGCGAATTTCTTGAAATTATTAAGAAAAACCTAAATCATGGTGGGTAAGTTGAATGTCGGTTAAAATTGTCTGACGTTTACTACATGCTTTGGACTGTGCTGAGGTACTTTAATATTCAGAAGTACTGTAAAATTTCTTATATTTTCTTGCCTGAACTTTGTGGTATATATTATATTACATCAGATTGAGGAACGTTGTACATACTTCTCTAGATTTTTGAAGCATGTTGCACTGGTCAGTTTTGCAGATGCAGATTGAGTATTTTAAGCGTTTTTCATGTTGGACTGAGAAAGTCCTGTTGTCTACATAAGACTGCTCATAACTGTCATATTAAAATATTACATTTATGTACTCATCCTTTACATGTCACAAAATTACTAAAAATATTAAATCTGGTTGATGTGAAAGTTGCAGGATTAAAAAATTTTGGTGATATTTTTGCGTGACATTAATTCTTGTTTTTATATTTTAGAATTTACGGACCGTCGTGCATTTTGCAATGTGTAAAGAATGGAGAGGTATCTATAAATAAATCTTTTATTTGCTACATGATATGACGCACTGTTTGGGTAATGGGTATGGTACGGTTGACTTTTATCCATAGGATCCGATTGGTAGTGACATCCGACTATAATCTAAATTTGAAGGCCTTCGACTTTCAAAGTTGCTTGTGATTAGTGTCAAGTCCCTTTTTAGGGTGATCAAATGTGATTTGATTTCTTTATTTATTACAGCAACTCAATTTGATATAGCACCCTTGAAGACTGTGTACTCAGGAGCGGTCCCAGTACAACTTTGGTCAGTATCATAATTGATGGGCCCTCAACGCATACTCCATCCTTATGAAAACTGCTGAATGCAGAATACTTGCAATGTGTACTGCAGAAATCTTGACGTGCTTCAGCTGGTCAATAGATCTTTATGTGAAAGTATTTGAGAGATTCTGTTTTTCTGTTTTCATTTTGCGGATATTCATTTGAATTACATGTGAATATGTACAGTAAAAGTGAAAATATGAAATTTGGTTTTTATAGACTTTACCTCGATTACCTCATCCAGTTTTCTGCAAAGCCATGGAAGGACTCGTCATCAGCTGCACCAATCTGCCGAGTAACTTCAGGGTATGTTTCCAGATTTCATTCTGTAGCTCCTTCATCTATCTCTGGAGTCTGGATGCTGTTTCTTTATAAACACAATGGTTAACACTTTGGCACGAAGAGCGCACAGACACGGGATCGCTTCCCGCTACCTCCCAAAGGTCCACCCAACCTTCCATTCAGCAGATGGCATTGGTAAACTGAGCAGTAGGATGTGATGGCTGCCAACAGTGAAATATTCGACTCCTGTAACTACTTGTGATCATTCGTCATACTATGAATCGTAATCGTTCTGCCGTGTGTCAGTTTGAAATTAAACGAAGATTGCTGTAGTGATGGGTTGGTGTTTTGTGTTGTCTTTCAATGACGTGGTATCTGATGTTTGTCTGACCTTTGCTGTTAATCTGTTTGTTGTTGTTCAGGATGAATTACATCTGCGTGTTAATTGGATGATGGGCGAGGCAAGCAAGGACTTCCACGAGCGGGTGACCCACCTGATTGCAGGGGAAGTGGGCTCGAAGAAGTACACCGTGGCTGTCAGTCTGAGGAAGAAGATCATGTCGCTGGAATGGGTCTCGGCCGTTTGGGAACGCTGCCAGTCAAGGTTTCCAGTTCTCCAGTTCAATTCAGATTTATTTTTCAGGCCGTTTTCAATCTGATCGGCCAGTTCAATCCGATCGGCCAGTTCAATCCGATCGGCCAGTTTAATCTGATTGGCTGGTATCCGTGGATTGAGAACCTCTATTAGTGATGTTGGTTACAGTAGAGGCGCTAGGGGGATGCCTAGGGGGAGCTAAGCCCCTCTTAAAAAAGTCGATCTTTTTTTCCCCATGTAAAAATGAAATATTTGGACGATTAACCCTCTTTAACTCCCCAAAAAATAACCTTTTAGTCACGCGCGAGGTTTGACAGATGCGGATATGAAAAAGGACCACATTTCCCAAGATTTCGACCAAATGACTAAAAAAAATTTGGAAATTTTGGCGGCCTAAATGGAAAATTTCCTCCCGGAAATTCGCCCCCCCCAAAAACTGAAATCCTGGCGCCGCCACGAGTTGGTTATTTGTTGATGCTTCTAATGTTTTTTCGTTTCATTTTCTGCAGCTTTGTTCACGGTGATGATCCTCAGTTTGAGCGTCTGCGTTGTCCTCCATTCAAAGGATTCGTTGTCTCCGTTTCCGGCTTCGACAACGAAGAAAGAACACGAATCAAGAATCTGGTCGAACAAGCAGGCATGCTTCCATTGTTCATTGATATAGTATTTGCAATAATGTCAGGGATTTATAATGTCCAATTAGTCATCAGCTTAACGATGATGTCTGGAGATGTGCCGTCTCCCCATGTTGTTCTCCTCCTATCCGATCTATCAGTAGCTTATGACTGCTCTCTTCCGCCTCACATGGTTTGGGAGCACCTCTGAGTAGAGGCCTTGAAGGGACGTTATTATATAAAAGTCTGATTGATTGATTAATAGTCTATCAGATCTGTATCATTGTGTTTGCTTGTTTATCTAATCTGGAAGAGAAGAGGAGCTAATCTCGATAGGGCCAACCATGGGTATGCTCAGTTTGTGGCATTGTCCAATTTTGCATGGACATTTTTCGTCATTAAACATTGTTGCATTTCAGAAACATTTAAAATATTAGCAAGACAAGAGTAAAAAATTTTCAGCTTTTGAAGTAGCTTGAAATTTTTGTATGAATGCTAAATATTAAGCGGAGATTTCTACTTGTTTTAGGTGGAAATTATTCGGGAGAGATGAAAATCAACGAATGCACTCACCTTGTTGTGACTATGGCAAGAGGTAGGTTTTGACGCAGCCAGAAATGACATATCATAGAGCTTTGGTGCATATGGTTGTCATCATATTCTTCTGTTGTTGATATAGACAATTAAAAGATTATTGTTTTTAGTTTACCATGTACCATGCTTGAGCACTATCAAGAAGCTTGGAAATAAACCTTAAGGTAGTGATGTACAGTGTGGGAACTATGTTAAAAGTCTTATCTTACTTGTTCTCCTTAACGGCCTGGTTGATGTAGCAACTGAGACTTTTGATCTGTAACACCGTTTTGCTGATGATTTTGTCTGAGGATTTAAGACAATGGTAATTTACAATAAGTGAGATGAGCACTTGAATTGCAGCTGCAATTCTTCGCAATAACGTTTAAAACAATATCTGGTGAAATTGCATAGCCACATGATCTAACCCAACCGAAGGTTGATACTTTTGCCAACAGAATTTTTATTATGGGGATTTGTATTAATTACTTTACATAAATATTTCTATTATTTATTTATTCTGTAAACTACTTTATTTGCCGGCAGTTTATTTACTGGTTGATTAATAAAGAATATTCTGTACTTTACTTTCAATGTAATGCAGTGTGATGTCCAGAAACTGTAATGTAAATGCTTCATTGTAAACATTCGTAATTGTTTGTGCAGATTACTTAGCACCTTTTGAGTGCCTGCCCTGTAGACATGAAGACTGTTGTTTGTATGTGGACTTGTTATAGCGCCCCTTCAAGCACTCTACTCAGAGGCGCTCCCGACTGCAGAGCGGACACTGCGTCAGAGTTTCACGCCAAAGCACTGAGCAATTGCGAGTGAAGGACTTGCCCAAGTTCTCTACGCGGCGACTTGAGGTGGATTCGAACCTCGAACCTTCCGACTTCAAGGCAACGACGCCACCACTACACCACCGTGCCCCACATGACATGAGTTTCTGTGACGTCTTTTCATTACAGGACAGAAGTACGAGTTCGCGCGGAAGTGGAAGATCAATATCGTCAGTCCCAAATGGATTGACGATTGCATCAGCTCCGGCTACTGTCTCCAGGAACACCTGTATGCCGTTGATAAGCCGGCGGCGGTGAAAGCCGACGGCCTTCGCAGCGGCTTGACCTCAACGCCGTCTGGCGAAAGTCTTGAAGGTCAGATTGATGCGTGTAGATTTTTCCATTTATCCAGTTCTCATATTAGTTGTTACATTTTTTATGTGGCTATAGTAATTAATTTGCTTGAGTATCATAGACTGCGCTCCATCTAACGTATGCGATCTGTATCGTCCAGTCTCGGACATTGAAACGGGTCGGGCTCTTTGCTCTGCTATGAAGGGGCAACTCCTAGCTCCATGGGCTCGCTTAGCTGCCAGGCAATGCGGAGCTTTCTCGGTTGAGGGGGGGCATCTGTTTGGGATTATCTCCCTTCAAAGCTGTGTTTGTCACGTCTGACTAATCAAATCTTGTTTCATAAATATCTAAAGTCTGTTTTATTGTGCCATGACTGTGCTGGGAGTGCTGCTATGCTGGGAGTGCTGCTATGCTGAGAGTTCTGCCAAGTGGTTTCTTGAAGGGGTGCTGTTAAGTTCATAGAACGAATGAATTTTTACAGCACCAGTTTGTATTTCCATCATTCATTAGACTTAGGGGTAGGCAAGGTGGTAGATTAAAAAGTGGTTGAAGTTAAATGGATTCCTACCTCAAATATAATAGAACATAATATAATATATATATATATATATAATATATATATAATAAATATATAATTATAATAGCTGTTTGTTACAGTTGGTCACGTTTCCATTCTGTCGAACATGAGCGCTGTTTCCATGACGACGATAAACGACACGGCGCTTCAGCGTCAGCTGTCATCATCCAGTCTTCCAACGCAGGGCCCTGCGCCACCACCACCAAAGCGGCACAACCCACCCTCTGGCACCTCTTCACTTCAGGGTCAGTCGAAGACTTCGAAGAACTCTGTTGCAGACCTTCTCGACTCGATTGACTTGAATGGTGCGAAGGCTGGCTTCTTTCTCGATGGCTGTAAGGTGAAAAGAAAACATTCGTTTCTATTCATTCATGCATTGCAGCGCTGCCCTTCAGAGCGGCTACTCTGAAGTGATCCCAACTAGTGGCGGCGATGGGGGCTAATTCCCCCCATAAACAAGGACATCCGGGGGCTAAGCCCCCCCTAAAAAACCGCCATCCGGTTTATTTTTACATGTAAAACAGAAGTTTTTGCGGCTGAAAATTTCCATGCTGGAGATTTCGGCTGAATGACTGAAAAAAAGGTCGGCAGAAATTTTTGTGGATGGAATGGAAAATTTCCATGAGATTTCGACCGGATGACTAAAAAAGGTCGGCAGTAATTTTGGCAGACGAAAATGAAAATTTCCTTGCGAGAATTCAGCCCCCCAAAACTTAAATCCTGGTGCCGCCACTGATCCCAAACCCAGCATGGCTATAAAGAACAGTGTTGAGTGTTGACGTTAGAATGGACAGTGTCGAAGTGGACCCAGGACTGTCTTTTTTGTTGAACTTCAATAAGGATATCAGAAACCTGATACTGTTACTAATATTATTACTTTTTTAATTTTCATGATTTCATCTCTCAAGTATTTTTTCAGACTGTTCGCAGTGATAGATTGATCAGGGAACCGGTAAAACTCTCTCTCGTCCCGGAATTTGGTAGAATCAGATGGTTTAGTTTATGAGACATTCCCACTTCTTGTAATAAGTTGCGGTATGTCAATTTAAGTTTTCCAATAAACGAAATATAAGCATATATATTTATAATATATGTATAAAAGTATAGTACTTTAGGAAATACTTGGGCCATTCATTTAGAATCATATGGTTATGTACCAAGAGAGTTGTACTAATGATTTTATTTTCGGTTTCTTTAGATATATATAAGTGGAATTTCTTCGGCCTATTTGGAAAGAGTGCGTCGAATTATTAATCTTGGTGGTGGTACGAGGTGAGTGAGAAACATTTAATGTATGATGGGACAAACTAACGTGATGTTTAGACTTGTTGGACCTTTTGCAATACAGCAACACATCTTTTTAGCTTCCCAGCTTGTTTTTATGCATGTTTGTCAGCATAGGATATGGGAAATTTCAGTAGAGGGGGGATGTCAAGATTCCACTTCTGCCCAAAACAAAGATAAATCCTGAATAATTGGCCTCATGCAAATTTATGCTCCTGAATTTACTGTGATTTTTTTCCCATTGTTACAAAATGCTTCAGTGAAGTTAGAACTGTTTTCCACGAATTTCTGCTGTAGTTTCCTTGGTGGTTTTTCCGCTGTTAGCTACTAGCTCGATTCAGGCAAGTTGGAGCTGGGAGATAATGTGGTGTGCTGATGAGTGTTGAACTTAGAGTAGTTTGTTTAATATTTCCCGGGGCCTACTTGCCCGAAAAACAGAAATTTATGCCCGAAATTGGAGGGCATTTGTGATCCCCCGCTTCCAAAACCTACGTTTGTCGGCCTTGAACGAATGGAATTCTGAGTTGACTAAGATAGCTTTCTCTACTACCATGTGTTGCGCATTAAGGTTTTAAACAGAGTTTTGCATTAAGTCTTGGTACGTATCACCGGTATCACTTTAAATCACCTTCATCTTCAGCAGCATTAAGAATTTTTGACTTTTTAACTGAGAAGACCCCTTCCTCACGGTTGTGTTGTAGAACTACAGATTTGTGGCTTACAAGATGATTATCGCATGAAGTTTTAAATAACATACTTAGCTACTTTCTTTCAGAAACATTGATAGGGTACTAGGTCTTGAATTGATGCTTTGTTAGTTCAGTCACAAATCCATTGACTGTAATAATTTTGTCTGGGTTTTGATATCCTGTAATATTTTTCCAGAGTTTTCAACTTTTGTACACCTTCAATCCTGTGTTCACTTGTAGCATTATTATAATGCCTTGTCAAAATGTCTATCTACTGTGAAGCGAATTAAGTCTTTGGAATTTCTTTTTTTCCCCAAGGTTTAATCAGATCAACGAAAGCGTTTCACATGTAGTTATGGGTGAAATTGTCGATGAAACTCTTCAACGCATACAGCAAGCCTCGTTCAGGTAAGCCGAGGTCTGGCCTCATTCACACAGTGGCGTAGGCAAGGGGGGGTTTCGGGGGTTAAAACCCCCCCATTGGCTCCGGGAAAAAGGTTTTTTAAGACTATTTATCCATTTAAGTAAGAAAAAGTAGCAAAAAACAGGGTATCCGGCCATAAAACTTCCCCCCATGAAAATTCCTGGCTACGCCACTGCATTCACATATTCTCAGGTGTAGCCTAATGCATATATGATCAATGTTTGTATGCGTACTTGTTATAGCGCACCTTCAAGCTCCCTACTCAGAGTCACTCCCGACTACAGCGCGGACACTGCATCGGAATTTCACGCCAAAGCGCTGAGCAATTGCGAGTGAAGGACTTCCTCAAAGTCCCTACTCTGCGGCGACTTGAGGTGGATTTGAACCTGCAACCTTTCGACTGCAAGGCAGTGAACATACCCACTACACCACCGCGCCCCAAGTCTACACGAGACGCAGAGCGCAAAGATCGACGACCTGGTTGGTTGGAGACGGGAACACAGAGCTTCATTAAACTTGATTGATTGATTGATTGATTGATTAAGTTGCATTGTGTTGTGTTATTAAGTTGGTTAATGTCTGGTTGTTGTTAATCGCATGTTGTGTTGTAGACCACAAGTTGTAAGCATCGAGTGGCTGGTGGACTGCTTCCGTCTCAGTCAGTGGATGCCAGAAGACAACTACAGATGCATCGACCTGCCAGACATGCCTCTCGTTTCGTCGCCTGCTCATAAACGGTTGCGTTTTTTGTGTGACTTGATATATGTGCAATTTCTATTGTATTATTTAATAGTAATTATGCAATTTCATTTGTATTATTTAATAGTAGTTATGCAATTTCGTTTGTATTATTTAATAGTACTTAGATATGTAGTTTTGTTGTGAGAATGTAGTATTGTTTTGCATGAATATTTCTATTAGTTATTTCTTCGATAAACTACTGTGTGTTTGCTGTTAGTCTAATAAACTATTCTTACTTACTTAGCACAACTCTAAAAACTACCAAACAAAGCATTCATTCAGAGTAAGTCCTTTTACAGAATCGTAAATATTATATACCTGGTGTCCAAGAATTGTATTTGCCTTTCTTAGAGACGTAATTTGATGCTCATTGTTCCCAGTCTAAATAATTTTATAGTAATAATTTAAGATAAATAATTTAATAATAAATAATTTAATTGGAAGATGATAATATTGCTTATCTGGCGATGGGTTGTCGGGTACTTGCTGCCTCGGAATAATTTGCCTGCTTTCTACCAGAACTTTGCTCAAGACCTTTCTCTTTGGTCATGTATCTGGATGGGAGCGCCTCTGAGTAGGCTTCTTCAAAGGGCACTATATACATTTTTGGAATCAATGAATGAATTATTTGTTTGTTTTTAAATAAAAAGATTTTAACGTGTTCAGATCGCACAGAAATTCAAGTTTCGGTTGTGGTTGGTCAGTTGCCAGGTGACAAGCCAGATATATCCATATTCTTTGATTCCATTACCCGGGCCAAATTTTACTGACATTTTGACATCTCTGATGAGTTAACATTGTTTGTATGTGCACTTGTTATAGCGCCCCTTCAAGCCTCTATTCAGAGGCGCTCTCGACTACAGCGCGAACACTGCATCGGAATTTCACCCGAAGCGCTGAGCAATTGCGAATGAAGGACTTGCACAAGGTCCCTACACGGCGACTTGAAGTGGATTCGAACCTGCAACCCTCCGGCTGCAAGGCAGCTAACATACCCACTACACCATCGTGCCCTACAACACTCAGGTGTTGTCGTGCTGCATGTGTTTTTATCCAATCATGTCAATGGGATGCTCATTAATTAATGTCTAATGTTTTCCATGTACAGACAAATGCGGAAGACTTCGAGTGTAGAAGATAAGAGAAAAGTGGCGTCAGTTGCTGCTGCTGCTGCTGAGAACGATGGATCCGATAAGAGTCGAACGCTGAAGGAATGTAACGATGAGATGCAACAATTGCTCAGTCAATACATGGAAACATCGACGACGACCTCAGGTGCAGTTTTTCCCCTACGTCATTCTCATCGGTGCAATGCTATTTTCCTTTTCGTTGTAGTTTCCCTTACTTAGTGCTTTTTTCTCCTACTTAGTTAAGGTTTCAGGGTTCATATTTAAGGTTTTCTTACTTTATATAGTTTGGTATTGATTTTTGTAAGTTAAGATTTGCTGCTTATCATCATCATGTTTAGATCTGCATATTATGTAGAATCGTGATGTTAAAATTTGGAACGTTTAGTTTTCTTAGTTAAGTTTTGATTTATAACGATGGAATATAAAATATAAATTTCTGTAGACGTCACGCTTATTGTAGTGAACCTGTAGACGCCTATATAGTATAAGAATATGAGCATAGGTGGCCCTAACCAGCGGGACTCTGCAGTCCCTTCTGGGTTCCCTTTTGGAACAAAGAGTTTTTCGTGTTTACTTTGATGTGATGCTATATCTTGTTTGCTTCTTGACTCAATACAAAAATTGATTGATTGATAATTGATGTTATTGATATTTAACAACTACTTTGCCAGACTGTTTCATTTTCGTAATTTATATCTCTGCAAGGAGATACTATGGAAAAGCAGTTTAGTATGCAGCGGACAGACAGCGACGATGATGAGGACGTGTACAGTGTACACGTAGAGATGGATTGTGCGTAGGTGATCAAGCAGGTGATTACAAGTGACATGGAGGGTCTGTGAACTTCAGCAAGGAATGACTGTGACGCAGTTGATGGTGGAAGACAAGACTATTTCAGGCATTGAGAACTTCATGTAGAACATTGTAGATCTAAAAATAGTGATTGTATTATGGGAGATTTGAATGTAACTGCCATGCGCAACGAAGCACTGTTTCTTGTTGATGTCTGTTTGCTTAAGGAAGTTGCTGTGCCTTAGTTGATTGCAGACAAATATTGCAGGTACTGATGACTTCATGTAGCTCTAGAAGAAGTTGTTGTGTTAGGGAAGAATTGAATGTGACCAACACGTACAGCAGAACAAACACTCAACGTGTCGGGCATCGAATCGTAACAGTAATGTAAAATATAGTTGGGTACTATTTTTGCAAATTTTATAAGGGCCTTGTTTGAGCAGTCCTTAAATGCATGGTCTCGGCCTTTGAGCGATGTGGCGACTGCGGCACATGTGTGAGTTGCAGATGCAGTATTACCTATATCTTAAATCATCTAATTTATGATCCAGGGTGTACTTTTGGCGAGAGTACCCTAATTTTTTCTAATTTATGATCCAGGGTGTACTTTTGGCGAGAGTACCCTAATTTTATCTAATTTATGATCCAGGGTGTACTTTTGGCGAGAGTACCCTAATTTTTTCTAATTTATGATCCAGGGTGTACTTTTGGCGAGAGTACCCTAATTTTATCGAATTTATGATCCAGGGTGTACTTTTGGCGAGAGTACCCTAATTTTATCTAATTTATGATCCAGGGTGTACTTTTAGCAAGAGTACCCTAATTTTATCTAATTTATGATCCAGGGTGTACTTTTGGCGAGAGTACCCTAATTTTATCTAATTTATGATCCAGGGTGTACTTTTGGCGAGAGTACCCTAATTTTATCGAATTTATGATCCAGGGTGTACTTTTGGCGAGAGTACCCTAATTTTATCTAATTTATGATCCAGGGTGTACTTTTGGCAAGAGTACCCTAATTTTATCTAATTTATGATCCAGGGTGTACTTTTGGCGAGAGTACCCTAATTTTATCTAATTTATGATCCAGGGTGTACTTTTGGCGAGAGTACCCTAATTTTATCTAATTTATGATCCAGGGTGTACTTTTGGCGAGAGTACCCTAATTTTATCTAATTTATGATCCAGGGTGTACTTTTGGCGAGAGTACCCTAATTTTATCGAATTTATGATCCAGGGTGTACTTTTGGCGAGAGTACCCTAATTTTATCTAATTTATGATCCAGGGTGTACTTTTGGCGAGAGTACCCTAATTTTTTCTAATTTATGATCCAGGGTGTACTTTTGGCGAGAGTACCCTAATTTTTTCTAATTTATGATCCAGGGTGTACTTTTGGCGAGAGTACCCTAATTTTTTCTAATTTATGATCCAGGGTGTACTTTTGGCGAGAGTACCCTAATTTTATCTAATTTATGATCCAGGGTGTACTTTTGGCGAGAGCACCCTAATGAGGGCGGCAGAAGCCGGGGAAGCGTGTGCACGAAATGCTGAGAACGTCTCCATGGAGACGTCGAACCGCAGCAGACAAGATGAAGAAGCCACTATCTACGTTCCCCCACCGACTGTTGATGAAGATGCTGAGGCAGATGATGGGGAGGATGCTTATGATGGGGAAGAGGAATGTGAAACAACTGCAGTTGGTAAGATGTTCTGTCAACTCTTATTTTTTCATCGCTGATAATAGCAAGAGTAATGATGCCATTATTGTTGATGGTTATAGAGGCACTTGAGATTGTAGTAACATTCTGTGATCTATCATTTGCAGAACATTTTTCGTGTCTTTTGTCTTAGGAAAGTGTTACTGACTCTGTCTTGTAAATTTTTTAGTTTTTGGGCCAGTTGGTGCTACGAAAGCTAGGCATTTATGCACTATGCCAATAGTGTACACTGTACACACTGTACATTTTGGAACAGGTGCTAAAGTTAGACGTCATTCAGAAAAGAAAGTTAATCAAGCAGTGCACGGATAAGTAGAAAAGTCACCTGTGACGTGTTCATGTGAACCCATATGTAGCCCAACGTATGGACTTCTGCCAAGAATTAAATGATGACATAAAAGTTTCTCCACGTGTAATATATCAGAAACGAGGATGACAAGAGCCGCATAAATATAATACTTCAGTCAGGCAGCCAGGCATTTGCTGTCTCAGGTCCCTCCAAATGGATGGCCTTCCCATCTTTCACCTGTAGGTCATGCCTGCGCCTTCCCCATGCTTCTCACTCTCTCAGGACGTTTATTTCCTCAGGGCTTCTGTGCTGGAAGTGCCTCTGAGTAGTCTATACCGTGAGAGGTGCTCCCTATGAATTTTTAGATATGATGCGATTAGGTTGTAGAGTTGCATCCAAACTGTTTTACGCTTTATTGTGGCTGAACGATATGTTGAATGTGTTTCAGGGCCGCTGTTCGCTGAGAGGAAGTTCCGTGTGTTCGGTTTTGATTTGGAGGAGGAGGAAATGCTGTGCAGTTTGATCAAGGATCATGGAGGTAGTATAATGGTTGATGGTGGCGCTAACTACTGTGGTCACTGATGGGTAGCGTTTTTAGAGTTCTGTTGAAAATGAAAATGGCTTCGTTCATGACTCTGATTGGTTGATCCACTGATTGGTGGAAAGAGCAACTGAATACTGGTGCATCTAGTCAAGGGTGGATACAGACATTTTCGAGGGGGGGTCAAAATTTTCGGTCTTGAGCAGGGAAAAATATTTGACTTGGATGTCAAAAAATCTGATGATCTTTTTTTTGTCATTTGTCTCCAATACCCAAGAAAAAGGTACTATTTTATCCACCAAAAAGTTGATGATCTTTTTTCTTTTTTAGTCGTACGAACCTCGTGTGCAGACTTTGTGGGTGTGGTGAGGGCCTACGGAATTACTCATGGGGTGCCACGCCAACTTTTCAGAGCCGAGAATAGCTGGTTAAGAAATAAAGAAATTTTTAGATGGGGGAGCCATGGCCGGTTTGGCCCCCCTGGTTCCGCCCCTGCATATAGTTTCAGATGATGTCACTGTACTTATGCTGTCGAGTGTGTATTTACCCCTAACTCAAGGACTAATATGACCAAAACTTGAGCTTTTGCCTTCACTGGTCCTGCACTCTCGAATCAGGTTTCTCCATTGTCGCATTCTCTGCTGTTATATAGTACACCAATTACATCTTCCCGCCATCTCAAAACTACTTTCTTTTATCTGGATCTTTCGCACTGCGGTTTGTGTCGACTGTGAGAGGCGCTTCATAAATTTACGGATACAATACATTACGATTGCTCTTCTTAATGTAAGGATGTCATCAGTCATTCGTATAGCACCACCACATAGAACTATAGGTAAACGCCACTATGCACCAAATTTTGACAGCAGCGACCAGCTGTTGCATAGGTTGGTCAGGGCTGCCACAAGAACAATGGATTCAGAAGCTTACTGTTATTTGTATGCATTCTGATGTATGTCACATTGCATTGTACTTTTTTCATGCATTGTACTTTTTTTCATGGTGCCAGGTATTGTTCTTCCACCAACCGTGCGATCCGTAGCAGACTTTGGCGTCGTGCCGCTATTCGGTTGTCCTGTCAATGTCACAGTCGGGGAGGTCGTCACAAATGCTTGGCTGGTTGGTTCAGTTCGATTCATCTTTGTTACATGTTTGATTCTTACAAGTACGTAAGTAAGTAATGAAGCTGACTATCCGCACCTCAGATTCACATTGCGCTATGACCTTGCATGCATTATTAATTTGTTTAGTAATGACAGTGATATGTTCTTTCTTTATCAACTGCATAACTGCACTTTGGATTGCATGAAATTAATCATTATTTATAGAGCATTTGCAAAAAATGTTTTCTTTATAGATTGTCCACTCTGAGCAAGGAGGAAAGTGAATTGCATGTCGTTATGTGCAATAAGTGCAGGTTACATGGGAAGGTGCAGTCCCTTAACTAAGAAGAAGAAGCGGACATCTAGTTATGAACCGCTAGGGATTGATTGTCTTAGCCTCAACAGATTAGAACATGTGTTCAATCCTCTAATTTGATTATATGTTCTAAGTTACATTTTCCTGGTATGCTTTTACTGTGTAGCAAATGAGCATCGAAAGTGAGCAGGTGCTTCCTGTTGACGAGAACGTCGTCTACACACCTCTGCTGCTCGTTCCCGATGTGCAACCACTGCTCGGCTGTATCCTGTCCATCAGGTAAACATCATCTACTAGTACTTCAATGTCTAACAGTTCTGTGACATCATCTGATGTCTGCATGTCTCTAATGTCTACATGTCTCTAATGTCTTTATGTCTCTAATGTCTACATGTCTCTAATGTCTACATGTCTCTAATGTCTACATGTCTCTAATGTCTACATGTCTCTAATGTCTACATGTCTCTAATGTCCACATGTCCCTAATGTTTACACGTCTGATGCAGAATTAATTCATTCATTCAAGAATTTCTGTAGCGCCTTTTCAAGGGGACTACTCAGAAGCGCTCCCGCCTCCAGCACGTCTAAAAGCAGTTTTGAATTGAATAAAAAAAAGTGTTTGGGAAAGAGCATCAGGTGGCAGACGTAGTTTTTGTGAGAGACCATTCCTGACCACCATGGAAAAGGTTCAATTCTGCATAGTTGCAGTTCATGCGAATTGAACGAGGAGCAGAACGGAATTTGTTGCATGGTCAATCTCCTGATCCTCTGGTTCCTTCTTGTTTGTTTTATACGTTGATTAAAACAGTTCTTTTCCGCCTAGCCTGAGCAGAGAGCAACTCAGATCAACAATTTTAAAGGGTGCTATATAAATTTCTGTTGATTGATTCAATTGCTCAGTTTGATCTGTTGAGCTGATGCACATGAAAAAATGTTTCAGGTAAAACTTGAGATGCACCTTTTTATAACTGTGTTTTCGAATGGTATATGATGTTCGAAACACTTGCATGCATGCAAGGTAACATGTATACATGGATTTGACGCTGTAGAAGTTTAGAGTCAGTGCTAATGTGTTGCCTGAAAACAAGAAAGTGTATCCTAGAATGGTCTAATGATGATCTAGCTCAAAGATGATAGAGATGGAAGTAAAGAATGGTATTGATTTAATCAATATTGTAAACTGTGGATCATTCGGGTTCTGCTGTTTTTCCGCTTAATTTGATAATTTATTTTTCTTTTTTTCTTTCAGCGGTTACTCAGGAATTGAGAGAGACGTTCTGCTCGAGGTATCGCAGACGTTGGGTGGGAAGTGAGTCCGATAAAGAGTTTTTAACTTCTGATTTGTGTGCGTGTGTGTGTGTGTGCTTACGTGTGTGTGTGTGTTTAGGTGTGTGCGTGTGTGTGTGAAATCTTCAGAGTTGCAAATTCAGCATTTTTTTTATTGATTGCACTCACTGTGAATGAAATGTCAGTAAATAAGAAGAGGAAGAGGAGGGGGAAGAGGAAGAAGAATGCAGTTCTTTAACTCTAACGACACTCCGCATTTGTTTTCCCAGTGGCGTTCAGTACACTCTCGCTTATTAAGGGATGAGACTAACCTGAGAGGTATGGTGCTGTCCATACATTACGTATGCAAGAAGGGGTAGGGTGTTAACCTGAAAATATAGGCGATTTGTATGAGTTGCAGCAGGGTGGGGGGAACGAAAAATACGACTTTTTCATACATAATGCGAGGAGTGTTGATGACTACAGTTTTCCTGTGTTTGGCATATGAGTGCAGATGACCTCTTAACCATTGCTGTTTGAAGTTTTATCCAGAGAAGCAGACTGTTTAATGCCCTGTTACGCTTACTATGCTTGACTGTGTAGTGCCGTGTTGCATGGCTTCGCATTTTTAATAAAAACCGCTGTATGCTTCAGGAACCTGTGATTTTTTATTGCAGGTGTCAGGATTACTTTCTGAGGCGGGCGAAAGGGAATCTGTTGGCCAGCACTCATCTGATCGTTAAGTCGGCCGAGGGATCTAAGTACGACGCAGCTAAGAAGTGGAACATACCTGCAGTTAATAAAATGTAAGTTAGAACCAGCCTGTAGTTAACAGATTCATCAGGTTTTAGTTAGAACCATGCTGCAGTTAACAGATTTGTCAGGTTTGATACAACCTGCTTTAAATAAATATTGTCACTTAGCACTTACCCATAATTAGTAAAATTTTCAATAATGGCTGTTTTTGTGATTGTAATTCAGACAATTTATATAGCATCGTTAGTAGTAGCAAGCCACTTCTAGGATGCTTTACACGTGTAATTATTGTCCATTGTCAGAGTAAATGTCATGAGCTCGAGAGCAAGTGCAGCTTCAATTGTTTTTTAAGAGTTGATTCAGTTTTGCTTTCCTGGATGGACGAGATACACGACATAACTGGCATGAATTTGGAAGAACTGAGGGACTTGTCTGCAAACAGAGAACAATGGAGAATGTGTGTCAGGACGATCGCTAGAGCTCTACGAGCTGACAGCACAAGGTGACAAGGTGGATGGTTGCTGTTTTTGTTGTGAAATGAATGATAAGTCACCTATTTATTATAGTTCTTAACCAGCTCTGAGTTGTGGACCAGCCTCTCTTTTGTGTAAGCTGGAAGAGTATCAGGAGTAGCAATTCTTACTAGAGTTTTTACATTTGTCTGATCTATAGGTTATGATTATTTACATTTGAATATTATCAAAACTGCTATACTGTGAAGTGTGATGGACAGGTCACTAATAATTCTGACTTTGTAATAGGTGGCTGTTAGAATGTGCTCGAACCGGAAGACAAGTTGACGTGGGAAAGCACCTAATTGATGATTTTCCTGATGATTCAAATGGCAAGTAATTTTTTTAATGGTCAGTTTCTCCGTAATACCGTATTCTGTCCTTTTCACTCTCCTTTTCCACTTTAGTTTAGTATAAAACAGCGGTCTCAAACATGCGGGCCGCATGTGGCTCGCGGACTCGATTAATGCGGCCCGCAACAGCCACCTGGATTTTGGTCATGATTTAGTATAGAGAACTTTCTCTGCTCTATCTTATCTGTGAACACTTGAAGCATTTTCTTTTTGTGTTGCATTATATGTGAGTCTGTTTCTGTGTTTGTAGGTATTAAATATCTTTTGCGTTGTTTGCGATTGACAGGTGTTGAAAACTGCCGTCGACAATCATCGGCCGAGTCCAAGGATCCACCGTCCGCTGTGGCAACAAACAAGAGAGCAAACGACGATGCGTCTGATTCGCCAGTCCCGGCTAAACGCTCCCGTGGCAGCGTGACTGGTGCCCTGTCAGCAGCGGAGAACCAGGACGATGCGGGAAAGATGTCCAAAGATGCTTTGGATGCAGGTGTCGTTTTCAAAGAGCCTCCTCCTCCGCCCGTTGCAGCAGCTGGGTCGTCATCATCATCGGTCGATGACAGTCGGGGGTCACGGAGAACGACGAGGAGCGGCTCCACATCTCACGTGGAGAACTCCGCATCTCCGCTTTTGAAGAAGAGGAACAGACTGACGAGAACCGGAAAATCTTCCGCGACTGACGACGTCACTTCGGTTCCAGAGAGTTCTACTTCGGTCGATGGGACCGCCGCCGTGCCAGCAGTCCACAACCGAGTCACCTCCACGGACGATGCAGCTGGAGTTTCGGAAGTGGACATGGAAGGGAATGACTCCGTCTTTGAAAAAAATCAGCCGGTGGATGGAGATAAAGGCGTGGATGCAAATCGTAAGAAGCCGGTCACTTCAACCAACACAGACTCGTTTTCAGTTTTGAATGATTTTGTTCCTATGGATGTCGAATGCGTATCAGTGCCTACAGTGGCCAAAGGTAAGAAGCCGTTTGGAACGTCAGACAAACATCTGATGCCGAATCCATCCAATAAAAATTCTTCCGACGATGGAGCGAAGTTGAGAAAGACTAAAATTGGTAGCGCAGACATGGAGAGAAACGAAGAAACCGATTTGGTGGACAAAGACAGAAGCTCATCTCTCCGTAAGAACCGTCTCATCTGAATAACATCGTTCAAAATTTATCTAAAAATTCATATTCCGGCCTAATCTAAAGACTTTTTCTATGGAGGTTGTATTGCAATGCATAAGGGTCGTTAGTCAGGACTGCCATCGCTCATTGCTCAATCCAGATCTTTGCCTGCATAGGTCCCTCTCTGTGGAGTGTACTTCCATCATTTCACTCCACCTTTCTCGTAGTCTTTCCTCATCTTTCTCTTGCCTCAAATCCTGCCTTTTCTTATGGGCAGGGATACCACTCTGATTTTAAAAAAAGGTCAGATCCGGCCGAAAAAATGCTAGATCGGAAAATGTTTTGAAAAATACATTGAATTTTCGGGCTTGAAATTTCTGACGACCTTTTTTTGGTCTTTCAGGGTCCGAAAAATTTCTATTTCTGCTTTCAGACTTACCGATCACTTTTTCTAGTCATTCACTCTAAAATCATACATTTTCATTAAATCTTCCTCCTTTTTACTACTATTTCGTACATTTTCCTCGAAAAATATCTATATTTTGGGAAAATGTAGGAAAATCCGCCGTCGAAAAAAACCTATATCTCGGGGTGAAAAAACTAGAAACCTAGATTAAACCGGAAAACCTAGATCTAGGTGGAAAAAGCTATGAGTGGCATCCCTGCTCACAGGAGTCGATCGCACTGGGAGTACTTCAGAAAGGCTTTTGCCGAAATAATCGCTTAATAAATTATCATATACAGTACAATACCATTAAATGGTTTTTCCAGTGCTCTTAAAATGCTAAAACTATCATGAACTGTTATTTAAACGACTGGTTAACTACCATTCACCATAGTTAACTACCTACCATTCACCATATCTTTAACTTAACAATCAACATTGACTTACATGGGTATTGTTGTGTTGAATGTTGTTTATTGTGTATATTGTTGAAAGGCTTGCCTTTTTGTGTACATAGCGTTTGAAGTTACTATTAAAAGTATGATTTGATGCAAAAATTATTTTCTCGATCAGCGAATCCTGTCAAGGAACCATCTGCTGTGGCCGAGTCGAAAGGTGGCGCCATCTTCCGAAAGACTCCAAAGAACAGTCGAGTTGAGGTATTGAATTTATCGATAAATTATTATTATTAATATTAATTATCTCTAAATGTATTTATCGATAAAGTTTATGTAGTGCTGTGTTTAGTGACGGCATTGATGCTCGATTTTTGTATTTATAAAGTTTATATTTGAAGCAGAGATGTCTTTCTGTGCTGTTGAGATGTGATGGCATGCGCACACATAGACACACACACACACACACACACACACACTGATAGTAAATGCTATGACCTGGTGCTGATAGGACTGTACCATGGCTGCCATGGTACAAGCGTTGACTGCCACGTTGATTCTGCATATAGGGCCTTTATTTGAAAATTGGGTGATAATCTATTGCCATGCTGTCTAGCATGCGATCCTTGAAGTTATTTAATATCCTCGTAGAACGGGAAACATTATATTGTGAGGGTTTTAAGGGACCTTTTTATTTGTCACATTCTCTGTCAGGTTCTAATTCAGGGTGAAAGACGAATACCTTCTTCTCCAGTTGGATCCTTTCCATCTCCAGCTGCTTTGCCGGAGTGCGCCCTGGAAGTGGACACTCCAAGCAAGTTCATGGGAAGTGAAGCTTATCATCCGAAGCTGAACCTTAAAGTGAGAAATTTTGCACAAATATCTGGTTTTATAAAGGCATTCGAACTCTATGCAGTCGATCTTTAAGGCGCAGATTGTTTAGTCAATGTGGTATTGTCCATCTTGCAATTAGGTCCAAAGAAATTGAATTTCTTCTGCATCTTGATGTTTCTAGTGCACTTTGTCTTGTACAATGGGTGCCCTATCTAGCAGGATCCGTATATCCAGGTGTTCTTTTTGTTCCCATATAGACTACCTAATAAATTCTGGTAATTGTGATATTTAATAATTTCTTTGTTATATTTGTTCAATTGCTGTTTTGTTTCTGAAATTATTTATACTGGGCAATAAATAAATAAATAAAATTGAATAGAGTGTCGTCCTCTTCATTCTTCTGCTACCATCTTGTAAGTTGGATTCATCTGTAGCGCATCTCATCTCAAACACCAGAAACCATCCTATCGTAACGTAAGAAGACGATGTTATCATTTGACAACAATCTATATGACTTTGTCAGCAGCAGGCTTCTGCTAGAGCGCTTTGCAGTGACAGCTATTGGACCAACAGTCAAGCACTAAGAGTTATGTAATGTAATTCAGACAATTTATATAGCATCGTCAGTAGCAGGCCACTTCTAGGATGCTTTACACGCGTAATGTCAAATGTAAAGATGAAATTGCAATTCTCTTTGAAGACTTGAACACTCGACCTGCTACATAGCCAGTAGGCCTATGCTGTTCCACAAACGTGGGCCAACGACTCCCAAAATTGTGACTTTATTTCGGTTGGCACAATCCACAGTTCATGCTTGAGAGCGGTTTGGTAAGTCATGCTTGGATTCATACATATCTAAGTGGATGCTGTTACTGTTCCCAGGGTGTGCTCAGTCCTTGGATTTCTCCAGTAGAAGTAGCGAGGAAACCAATGCGTGTGAGTCTTGTGAGTACAACCAGAAAATCTCTATGCATCTTTTTGTTTTCCTTAACGGCATTAAGTTTAAATTTTGCTTTAAATTTGCAAATTTGTGGTGTTCGTTTTTTTCTCCTATTTTCATATCAAATGTCCCTTTTATCGTTGAATTACATTAAAATTTTGGCCGACATTTTCTTGTTGATTCTTCAGCCGCTGGAAGAGGTTTTTGCGGAGAACATTGGCATTGCCGTTAAGAACAGTATGTCTGGCTGGGGAAAGGAGGAATCCTTTTCACAGAAAATGCAGGAAGAAGAATACTGCCTGACAAGAGTAGGCGTTTGTGATCGTTGTTTTCAGCTTCACATACTCACATTATGTAAAAAATGTTGAATGATGACAAGCTTCCATTACCTTGGTGATGGATTTGCATAACGTTGGTTTTGTGAAAAATTTGAAAAATATAACACGAACAACTTGTTTTTTTAATTTTTTTATTTAGGCATTGCTTATAATAGAGTGTTAATTTAGGTGTCTGCATACATATAGACATACATATTTATGCTGACGTACGGAACTTGCATAATAAAAATAATGATGATGTTTGTTTATTCTTTACAAGCTGACAGACCGCAATGAGTTAATCGATTAGCCTACCTTGAAAAGGCACTATATAAATTTATGAAATAAATAAATAAATAAAAGAAATGTGATTACATGAAATAGTATAGGAACACACGATAACATCAAACAGGTCTCAATAGGTCAAACAAAAGCTGTTCTATGACTGTACTAGTTGTGGTACCCGGCGTTGCCCGGGAAATTTTAGTTTTTTTGCCTCTGGGGTATTCTGCGTTGACCGCGCTAAATTTCGGCTTTTCACCCACACGCAGACCCTTGCGTTTAGGATTCACCAACCCCTCCGCTTTGTGTGTCTGGTCAATAACTGCAAAACTGTGGGCGTATAAACATACATACACACCCACTAGGTGCTCTTATACTATTTGACTGAATGGCACAGATTTAAAAATTGCCCTTAGGATGCGATAAATCCTGTCCTTAAGTAATTAATTTCTCGCTGTGTTTACACAATTTGTTTGTCTCCATTGAAAAACTGTTGAATGATGGCAAGCTTACATTACCTTGGTGATGGATTTGCGTAACGTTGCTTTTGTGAAAAAATTTGAAGTATAAAACGAACAACTAGTTGTTTTAAAACAGTTTTAAATTTGATTTGTAAACGCGTTGCTTAAATTAGTTAAGGTGTCTGGATACATGTAGACATACATACATATAAACTGTGTGTGTGTGATTGTTCTGTGGCCAGGATGCAACCGTTGGTCCTTTGAAGGGCGTGGTCATTGCCGTTGGAAAGAAACTGAGTAAAAACCAGAGCGAATATAACAACGTTGCGGCCTCACTTGGAGCTGATTACCGGTGGACGTACGACAGCAGCTGCACGCATTTCATCTTCCAGGTACTTTTTACGACATTTCCATCTCCCTCGCATTTCATTTTCCAGGTACTATTTACGACATTTCCATCTCCCTCGCATTTCATTTTCCAGGTACTATTTACGACATTTCCATCTCCCTCGCATTTCATTTTCCAGGTACTATTTACGACATTTCCATCTCCCTCGCATTTCATTTTCCAGGTACTATTTACGACATTTCCATCTCCCTCGCATTTCATTTTCCAGGTACTATTTACGACATTTCCATCTCCCTCGCATTTCATTTTCCAGGTACTATTTACGACATTTCCATCTCCCTCGCATTTCATTTTCCAGGTACTATTTACGACATTTCCATCTCCCTCGCATTTCATTTTCCAGGTACTATTTACGACATTTCCATCTCCCTCGCATTTCATTTTCCAGGTACTATTTACGACATTTCCATCTCCCTCGCATTTCATTTTCCAGGTACTATTTACGACATTTCCATCTCCCTCGCATTTCATTTTCCAGGTACTATTTACGACATTTCCATCTCCCTCGCATTTCATTTTCCAGGTACTATTTACGACATTTCCATCTCCCTCGCATTTCATTTTCCAGGTACTATTTACGACATTTCCATCTCCCTCGCATTTCATTTTCCAGGTACTATTTACGACATTTCCATCTCCCTCGCTTCTATGTGGATGGATCTGGCCGCCTTCTTCCGATCGTGTTTCCGATTACTCTGATTGTTATTGTTATTGATCGATCAATTGTATTAATTATGAATTGCCGAGACACAGTGGTGTAGCAGTATGTTCTGTGCCTTGTCAGCGATGGTCGCAGGTTCAAATCTACCTCAAGCCACTGCGTAGCTTCTTTTCCTTCAGGCTTGAATTAGTCCCTCTCTATGGAGGGGTCAGCCACTCGGATCCTCTCCTTCCACTTTCCTAAAACAAGATACTGCGTAGCGACCCTTGGAAAAGTTGCTCACCCGCAATTGTCTGTGAGGAAGGCAGCGGGAAACCACCTCACCCATCTCATTCTCAGGGGATAATGCTAATGAACCTGCCTTCGGGCAGAGAACTTGTCATCATCATCATTTTATATTAATGGTTTTTTGTTTGTTTGTGGTTTTATTGCTGATGCTGTTGTTCCATTTTCGCTTTGTCTTCTTTCAAGGGTCGACTGAATGACACAAACAAAGAATTTCGACTGGCAAGAGATCAGGGAAAATTTATTGTTTCTCCACATTGGCTGACAGCGGTAAGTGCTCCTTGCTGTTAATATACCACCCAGATCTGTCCAACTGTTGCTCCATTCTGGCATAGGCGGAGTTTGTCTAAATACTTCAGAATATGCATATGCTATCTGGTGCATTCTGTGTATATAGGCTGCAGCATCAGCATCCCCAGGGGCGTAAAGCCAATGAACCTGCCTTTGGGCAGAGAACCATCATCATCATCATCATCATCATCATCATCAGTATTTAGCATACAGCTTCAATACTAGAAATTAATGTTAGTGTAAGTGACTCATGCTTAGAAACTAAATCGTTGAGCATTCTGGATGAATAAATGTCTGCTTTTTATGGGCTCCTCTTCTTCAATGAATGCATGCACCTCGAAACTTTTTAATGCCTCAAAACAGTGTGTAGGCACACATTTGTCACGCAATGATCTGGGTTTAAAAACTCTAGTGTCAAGTTGCCAGAGATATGATTCCAAATGATGTGCTGATGATAGGAATACATCTTACTGGAATACAAAGCGGATTTGTTTAACAGTTTGAAGGAATTTCTGAACACTTTCATGTCAAGCTGCATTAGTTTACCAACTGTCACTTAGCACATGCTCATCGTTTAAGTGTAACAGCAAAACTTGGCGATTATGTTCTAGAGGCTTGTTATTTTTCTTAAGGTTATGAATTTACAGCTGTTCATTGTCTTTAGGGTCATTTTGCTAATTGCTGCCTTGTTTTTATCTGTGCACGATAGTGTGAAGAGCAGAGCTGTCGAGTGGACGAATCAAGCTTCCCGCATACATTCAACCCCAACATGTCACTTGTAAGTGGCAATGAAATTGTCGTTGAAATCTTGAGTCAAATCTAGCAGATCTCATTTTGATGTTGAACAGCTTTCCTGGCTTTTGCTGCTATTTGATTTCTGACGGGTCAGTCGGAATGGGCATTTTTTTCCTAAGCCATGCCGAAGTTAAGGAACCGTGCTTTTCATTTCTGGACCATTTGTTTTGAATTTTTTTGTTGATGTAACAATTAATCTGAAATGATGGCTGGCTTATTGAGCTTCTGCTGTTTTATGTCTGGTGTTGAGGACATTGTGTCGAAGTGTGTGGTCTTTGATCAAGTCTTTGAATGTTGAATGCCCAGTTGCTTAGCATGATGGTGCTCTTAGTCCCGTTTGCTCGTACCTCCATCATGCAGAGTCATGCTTTTTCTGTGGTTGGCCCGGTGGTATGGAATGCCCTCCCACCTGAGCTGCACCTGTTCCCTAGGTCACACTCTGACACATTCTATAAGCACTTAAAAACTGTTATGTTTGGCCGTGCTGGAGTTGGGAGCGCCTCTGAGAAGTTTCCTTGAAGAGGCACTATATAAATACTTGAATGAATGAATGATCTACGGTGGCATGATAAACTATATACTTTTATGTATTGATGCTGCATTTAATGTGAAAAATGACTGCACTGTTAATTTACCTTATTATTTCTGATTGGCAGAGTATAACAGCGCATAAAACCCCTGCTCGTCAAACTCGCACTGCTACTCGCACCAACACCAACTCTGTCCGAGCTTCAGAGTCTGTGGCCGCACGCTCTAGTGCTCCGTCAACTAAGGCTGCTGAGCCTTTAACGTCGTGCTCTCCTCTGAAAGAGCAATCGGAACAGGTGGCTGGAAAGAGCGATGAGGCGAAGAAAATCGTCGTATCGACGGTGGAAGAGAAAGACGAAGACGACGGATGTGAGATGACCGACATGACGTTGAGCGATGAAGACATTGCGAAGGCGTGTGGGGAGTTGGAGAACAGGGTTGGTTTATTTTTATTATTATTTATTTTATTTTATATTTGTTGCCCCGAGGTATTTAGGATCCCTCAGGGACTTCATTACTAACTATTGGTTAAAAACCTAGTCCAGAATGACCCTAGGTACTCTTCGTTGTCCTGATTGTCGAAAGTGCTTCGGGATGCGATCGCGTTTATTATTTTTTTTTAAAAATTAATATTATTGTTCATTTGATACAGAAAATATTTAAAATACTGTCAGTTCTCAGCACTTGCTCCATTTTTTTCACAGTTGCCATGAATTACCTACATAAATAATACAAACTTTTGATTAAATTGTTTGAGACTTACTATATAAGAAATTTATTTCAAGATTTCAAGTATATCTTAATTGTAAACTCCAAATTTCTGAAACACTGCTCTTAGTGCAGTGCATCAGGTTGTTCACGAGCATGGTTTCTTAGCTGTCTGGTTTACTGTGCAACAAAAATATATTAGCAGTATCTTGTGTATGAAATAAGGTGGACTTTTGCGGGTTCTAATAAAGATTGGATTTAGGTTCCCAATTTTAATACGTTTTCTGTTCAGGTACTCGAAAGGGCTTAAATTTTCTGAATTTTTAAAATTTAAATAAAAATATTTAAATTCTCTGGCGATAATAATTAATGTCAGTTCAATTCTGCGATCGTATTTGGAGTCTAATTGCACTATGAAATCTTATTTTTTGCATTGTGGGTACCCGAACATGTTAAGCCATTGCATGAGCCTGATAGCATAAGGACGTAATGAGACCTTGTATTGTTCTCCATAACTAGTCAATCTCTTGGTAGAACAGTTGTTAGTGTCTGGTTATGACTTGACAGTGCTGCTTAATAGTTTATGCAGATTTAAAGGTTTCTAATATTTATTAATGTCTTTCATAAATTTTGTGTTTCTGTTCTCGGGGGTCGGATATGTATGACTTATGTTGTTAAATTGTGTTTTCTTCTGTGTAGGAGAAGTCAACACGAGAGTCGGCATTGCTAGATGGCTTGAAGCGGCTTAACGAAGCCTCAAAGTATTATGCCGTTTGAATTGGGACTAACTTACTATTAGAAATTTATTTTAAGCGTATCTCAATCGTAAACAAACAAATTTCCAAAACATTACACTAAGCGCTGAACATCAGCGTGTTCATGAGTATAGTTGTTATTGTCATTTTCATTATGATGACTTGCTATTGGTTCTTAGCTCAGAGCGCTAGTTATAACGAGTCAGGCAATGAACAGTAAATAACTTAAATCATATTTGACATGTAAGGTAACTGTGACGAAGGACAAACTGTTGTAAAGAGCAAAAAGCTATTGGGACTTAGCTCAGAGCGCTAGTTATATCGAGTCAGGCAATGAACAGTCACCTTGTGCTGTCAGCTCGTAAAGCTCTAGCGATTGTCATGACACACATTCTCCATTGTTCTCTGTTCGCAGACAAGTCCCTCAGTTCTTCCAAATTCATGCCAGTTAAGATTGCTGAAGACTGATGAGAGAGAGAATTGATGATTTTGCATTTCTTTTTAGGAATCATGGACGTGGAAAACCTCTGACTCGAATTCTTTCTTGTGAGAACATGTTTACTTTTAGTTATGCTTTTTACACATTAATAATTTTTTAGAATTGCAACTTGCAGTGACAAATGCATTCTGAAAGTTTTACAGCTGTGCCCTAAATTGCTGTTAATAATATTGAAATTTATATGGTGCCGTAATGCGGCCATGTCGCTACAGGGGTGCCTCGCGAACAGCTGATGCAGATTTTGTAATTGAAATTGGAAGTTTGTGATCTCTGTGTTGTGTTGACTTTGCTCTCAGAGGACAGGTCGACTACTCATTCCTGTATGAGATCTCGTTTAATTCTGAAACAGAGAAAGAGATTTACTAACTATGTTTTGGACCAGTGGTTCCCAACCTTTTTTGACTTAAGGGCCACTTTTTCTGAGGTGGAGGGCACGAGGGCCACTTTTTCTTAGTTGAAAGACATTAGAGGGTCACAAGGCTAAAATTTAATTAACTGAAAGCATATAAAATTGTTATAATTGGATCAAAATAGGATGTTTGATGTTATTTATAGACATCAAAATAAAATAATTTGTAATAGAAAATAATTATTTGTTATATCCTGTTAAAATTGTCAATTTTTTTCATATATTTGTGTTAATTCTTTGAGAGACGAGGGCCTTTTTTTAGGCCTGGCGGCCACTTTTGGCCCGCCGGCAATGGGTTGGGAACCACTGTTTTAGACTAACCTAAAAACGCTTCTTTTCGGATGGATGAGAGAGTGCATTTACGAGAACGTTGATTGAATTGAAATTTCTGAGGAGCCGCGATCTATTTGTGATTGCAGCTGATGCGCTCAACCTAAGCGACCCTAAGCAGAATCGATCTGCGCAGCAAGACGTCAGCGCGAAAGAAGAGACAGGTGAGGTGATCAGGGTTTGAACCCACGTTTCACGTTGCCAGGCAAGCGTTTTAATGACCATCTGTTGTGGTTCCCGATCACTTTTCCACTTATTTATCTGAATTTATATGGCGCCCCTTTAAGATAACCATTCAGAGGCGATCCCAACCCAGGTACGGCCAAGCAGAAAAGTCTTGAATAATTAATTTGAGAGTTAGACAAGTCCTGAGGAAGGGAATGCAGCCAAATTAGGGTCTATTCCAAACAGAGGGACCACAATCGAGAAATCCGTATTCTGTCCGATGGCTGTGCATGCATGTGAAACCGCAAAGTTGCGGGTGACATACTCTTGTGAAAGCCGGAACAGTCAGCTGGAAAGCGTGATGACACCGTGAAAATCATCTCGACGACGGAAGAGAAAGACGAAGACGAAGCATGTGTACAACGTGGAGCTTTTTGAAGTCTTTTAAAGTTATTTATAAAGTGATTTGCGACGACGCTGTGGTGTGAGTGTACGTATGTGGGCGTTCGTGTAGCATTTTTACAATTTGGGCGGACAGTTGGAATTTTTTAGATCGTTTTGTTGATTGATTTTTGTTTAGATGAGAAGAAGTCTTCGTCTGTCTCGAAATCCAACACAAGCAAAGTGAATCCGATACCTAGTGAGTTTCTGAAAATCTGCGACTTTCCCTTACATGATGCTATGGCATATCTTCAGCGTTTTGCAAAGCGTAGATGTTATTTATCACGTGACTTTGTAGCATGGATGCTGTTGGTATTTTTGGGGGGTTTATTGATTGTTTGTATTTCAGTGCATGACAAGATGTTGGTCATTCTCAGTCCGATCTTCGCTTCCTCTGTTGATGGCTATTTGATTGTTATTAAAACGCTTCATTTCAGCGAAGAGATCTATCATCATTTAGATCATAAAGTTATGATATTTTGGAAATTAGGGTGAATAAACAGCAATGGCACTTCACTTTGCTAATGAATGTCTCATATCTTCTTGAACATTTAGCTGAGAAGACTGCAACCTGATTTATAAGCAGTGTGTTTCAACAGCGGGGCTTTCTTTTTTATATGCTTTATGGTGTTATACAGTATCTTCATTTTTTCTTGTCTTTTGGTTCAGTTCTTGTTCTGCTTTCTTTCAGAAATGTTGGCAGATCTCCATACACAGCCATCGCAGTTTGTCGAAGTGGTCTGGGATGATCCAGGAGCAAGGTCTTCTTACAGCTTTCTTTACTAAAAGTTTCAGGAGTTAGAAGGAACTGATTATCCTGCTGCATTGTATGTTGACATCATAGCCGAAATAGGATTCTATTATTTTGTTGTTTTTCTGCCACAGTGATTTTATTGTGCTGATTGTGGCACCTTGATGATTCTGTCTCAGATTTATTTACAAATTGTTATTATTATTATTACTTGAACATTGATTTCATATCGTTTTACAGTATATATCTAAAATGCAGTCATACAATTGGTGAACGTGAATGAAACCAGGGTTCAGTGGTTGGTACCTGCGCTGTTTTGAGGAACTTTTGTGCTTTGGAGTGAATTTGAGCAACGTTTCTGTTTAGGGAGCAGAGGGAAATGTTGGCCTCAGATCTAGCCAAAAACAGCGAATCGCTAAGTCCTCACAGGTCACCAGGTCACGAAGTGCAAGCTGTGGAAAGTGTGAGCGATCCACCAGCCATCAAAGTGAGTCCAATGCTTTTCTGACTGTCAGCTTAAGAATTTTATTAATGTGGTGTCACATTTCGTGCACGCCTAGATACCACAATATCGCACCTAGATAGATCACATACATGACCTAGATATCACATGTGTCTGAGTAGTATAACTTACCTGTTTTGTAGAAAATAATTCACAGAATCATTGTGTGTTGTAGGGCGGAAACTATACTTTTGGAAGTATCAAGCATATAGTCATTCTATGTTTTAGTGGTTTTGAAAATTTTCATTATAAATGTATGCCAGTTAAAACTGTAACAGTAAATTCACGGATTTGACAAAGGTATTTGCTGTCGAAATTTGAAGTTTGAGCAAATACGTTTAAGTGTTTATGGTTCTAAGATGTATAAATGTTTTCTCCTGTCACACCAGCCATGATTCTAGAATTTAAAACTCCATTGGGATCACTACCAGAGTGGTAAAGAAATCTGTTAGGATTTGTGGGATCAGCATGTGATAGGATACATCTAGATGATTTTTTTTAGATAGTAATGTGAGACTTGCTGTGAGAGAACATCTTCAATTGACCCTCTTGAGCACAGTAATTCTTCATTAATTGCACTGAGAGCAGTTGTTCATCAGTTGATATAATACGGTACTTTAATGCGTTTTGTCATCAGGTGGTTGTTGGTTTCAAAACCAAAGCACTGCCAGAGATGACCATGGAACCAAAAGGCAGTATGGTCATTTCAAAGAAACAATCACTTCGACCATCTGAAGGTAATCCATCAGAATTATCTATGTGGGTTGAGCGAGGTACTGGATAAAAGTACCCTACAGTACCATAATAATTAAAATGAAAGTACCCTTCAGTACCATAATAATTAAAATAAAAGTACCCTACAGTACCAGTTCCAGACAAGTCACTAATCATCACACTACCTCTGAAAAGACTTGCTATAAAGATGATTATCAGTCATTGAATTAAGTGCTTACAAGTTTACTATTAACTGCTCATCTTAAATGGGATCAAAGGCAATTCAGGCTGAAGGACAGACACTGCAGTTGGCTGAATGAAGGGCAAATGCAATCCACTACGATGTAAATAGTTGGAGCTTTTTTACTCGAAGTGTTAACCAGAGCTGAATGAATTTCTCTGGAAAGATCTACGTGGAGACCTCTGTCTGCCGCCTCATGAATTAATATTGACGACTCTTTGTGTTAGTCACGTAAAACCTTAGTTTGGTTGTTGAAGTAAAGACCTTTTGAAGACTTGAAATTTCAACAATTATGATCAGTGCGCTGAATTAAACGGGATCGGGTAACATTTTAGCAATTTCTGAAATAAATAAATAAATTTTAACTTTGAACTCTACATTTTATGTGTTGCTAGGCCACATCCTGGTTTGTTTACCTTAATTCAAAACTATGAAGAAGTACATGAACTCTGTCTTAGTCTCTGTGAGTGAACGATAATTATTGGCTCCTTGAATATATATCTATGTGTAATGATATCGTGTAGATCTGGTTGAGAGTCTTGACAGTGCTGGTTTTTTAAAATTCCAGCTCAAAAATCGTCAAATGAAAATACAGATAAAAAGTCTGAATCGACTTCAATTCCTGCAGTTGTTCCATCTCCATGCCGACCACCAGTGGCTGCTGCTGCTGCGGTTGCTGCTGCTGTCCAAGAAGTGGTCGTCAATGACAACGTACCAAAGCCGATCTTTATATTTTCTGGATTATCGGCCGAGGTATTTCAGATATGGATGGCTAGCATTTCTCATCAGTCATCACTACTTAGAATGGAACAATTTGCAATGTAACACAGATTTATCTGGCGATGCTACACTTGATTTAGATTCGCCAGAGCTGTCTTGGTAGCCTTTGTAATCATATGTGCAGTCAGTGTAGTTTGACAGTTTCTATGAAATCAGCTTGCATTAGCTTGAGAAATAATTTAATGCAAGGCAAGGACGACCCAGCTGATGCTACCCGCCATGTTATAAACGATTTGTTTACATAGCATAGATATATCTAACAATAATTTAAATATCTAACATTATCTATTATCTAATGATGATTTATTTAACGAAACATGATCTAGGTTCACCATCTGTCGTGGTAGCTTTTGCAAGACACATATGCATAGTCAGTGCAGTTTCTGAAACTTTCTGTGAAAGCGTAATTTCGCGACATTGTTATAGAAAAACAAATATGTTTCTAAAATATGAGAGCGTCTAAATTGCAGTGCTGCACTTCATCTTGATTTTCTTAGGAAAGAGATAGATTCGCTGTCGCAGTCGAAGCGTTAGGAGGATTAGCGCTTGATACGACCAACTACACAAATGAATGCACTCACCTAATCATAGGTAAGCAGCGTGCAATCGCCTAATCTAATCGCATCACCAAATGATTCCTCTCGTGTTTGTAATTGTAATTGAATATTTATAAAGCGCCGCTCACAGATTCAGTAGCGCTCCCGACCCCAGCTAGTGCTCCCGCCATCAAATAGAATAGTCTTCAAGCGTTTACGAAATAAGGGAAGAGAAAGGCCAAGGAGCTCAAGACGTATCTTGTGGGGAAGGCTATTCCAACAAGAAGGACCAACATAAGCAAGGCTTCTAGATTGGGCCGTAGCTCCTCGCATGCGAGGGACAACAAGTAGGCCATTAGTAGCCGAGCGAAGGGCTGAACAGCCAGGTAGAGTGATGTGTATGTAATGTAATGTATGCATGTATCTGGGATTCTGTGTAGCACTCTTAAGTGATATGTGCAAGGCTGATGTTTGGATTAAGCTGACATGTTTGTTTATATTTACATGCCTCTGGACTCATGCAGATCTTTATTGAGTTAGTTTCCTCTATGGAGCTACAAAATGAATGTAAATAGGTGATCAGAATAGTCTCAGCATTTTTTTATGGCTGTGATTGAAAGCTCTTATCTGTGCATATGTTCAATCGATCGATCAACCAATTTTCAATCAGAATTTATATAGCACCCCTTAAAGATACCCACTCTGAGGCGCCCTGACCCCCTTAAAGATACCCACTCAGAGGCATCCCGGCCAAGGCCAAGCGAAAAAGCGGTCTTCAATAGTCAGTGAAACTGAGGACAGTTTGAGGGAGGTGTGGCATATCAGGGGTAGTCCACTCTACTTTGTTGGACCAAACACAGAGAAGAGACGGGTCTGCATTTTTAGAGAATACACACGGCTGTGGATTGATGCAGAGCAGGCGGAAGTCACCAATGAGTCACCGTGGACAGTGGAGTGCAGCCTGTGCAAGTGGGATGTCATTTTAAGTCATTAGAATAGGTTTGAATGTGAAGAAGCAATTATTGATTTAGCAAAACCTGCATTGATTTTGTTTCGTGTAGAGAAGCCAACGCGTAATGAGAAGTACCTGGCATGTGTGGCTACTGGCAAATGGGTCCTTCACAAGTCGTACGTGGACGCCTGTACGGCAGCTAAAGAATTTCTGCCAGTAAGAAACACACTGGTCCATATTCTGCTTTTTAGGTTTCATTCACTCATTCATTCACTCACTGATTCATTCATTCATTCAGTGAATTTATTTATATAGCACCCCTTTCAATACTGGAGACTTAGGTTTGAGTTTGATACCATCTGCATGGATGTCTTTTATCTCTGCGTTCTCGTGTGCTAGTCTCTCTGCGATATTGTTGGGCCATGGAAACATGAAAGAAATTCAGAGCAGTTTCTGTGTTTAGTGTTTCTCTATTTGCGAATCAGCTGGGCTATGTATTTCAGTAGCAGTATGGCAAGTGCATCTCAAACTGGTACTCATTTAGCACTGTAATGACAAGAGTTTGCTATAATAAAAAAAGTGACTTGGAAAACACTGCAGCACTTCATTGACTTGTTAGGAATGGGGCATTGCTGGAATGTTTAGGTGACACGCATCACAGCGTGTTGAAACAATGACTTTGAAAAGCTTTGTGAGACTTTGCTCTTTGGCTCTTTAACGACAAGATGCTTTGGTCTACTATGCATTTTGGTGACTTCCTTTACCATTGTCATTCTATAAATCATCCCAAATGGACCATTTACAGAAGTCCTGTCTCTGATTTTCAACAGGAAGAATCGTATGAATGGGGCGGAAGGTCAATAGCCGCTCTCTGGACCAACCTCCCTCTCCAATCGGTTAAACTCGCTGAAGCGGCTCACAGGTGGCGCCTCTGTCTCTCCAAAGCAGGAAAGGTAGGGATAGATTTGTTGCTAGTATATTATTCATTCATTCATTTATAATGGAGATTTATATAGCATCCCTTTGAGGTTTCTACTCGTAAGCACTCCCTACCCGACCTTGATAGTGAAGGACAGTTTTCAGGCTGCGATAAAACGCTTCTGAGCAAACCCTAGACATAAGGCGGATAGACAGTGGAAGCCCATTCCATACCATGGGGGCCAATAGTCATTCGCAATAACAATAATAATTTCCGCAGTGCGTTTGCAGGCGGCTCATTAAAGTCCATACTTTAATATTATTAGTGTTTTACAAGTACACAATTAAATAACAAAGTGATCTGACTTCGTAACAAACTTGTAAACGAATGTGCGTTCCTAATCTCGGTCTGGTTTTCATTGCGTTTTCAGAGCAGTTCGACAGGGCGTGGTTCTTTTGAGAACTGGAATGTTCTGCTGCTGACGGAAAGTCGAAGGGAGGATGGATTCAGGCGTCTGCTGGAGGCCGGAGGGGCGACCGTTCTATCAAACAAGTCAGTCAGTCATTCGGAAATTTATATAGAGCCCTTCAAGTAAAAACTACTCAGAGGTGCTCCCGACTCCAGCACGCCCCAAAAGAACAGTTTTAAGTTTGGTAAGGAAGGATCCTGGTAGAGTCCCAGGTTGTAGGCCTAGCTCTAAAAAAAGGCCATTCCAGACCACCGGGCCAACCACAGAGAAGGCTCGCTTCGATGAATGGTAGCAGTACGAGCAAAAGGAGCTAAAAGGACTCCTTTTTCAGCAGAGCGTAGTGGCCGACATCCAGACACTGACGACCCGTTTGACAGTAGAAGCCATGCTTTGTCTGGCGTGAACTGTTTGTAATGTAGCATAATGTAACGGTTCATTTATATATAGAGTCCTGCTGTAGAGGCAGTGTGCTTCAGTTTAGTAATAAAGAAGGTTAATTTAAGTATTGTCGAAGATGTTCAGTTAAATATGGAAATCAGTTTTCTTGATGTCCGGATCGTGTACAAATGATTAGCAAACAGTTTGGAGTATAACAGTCAGAGAATTATTGTACAATGTACGAATGGCAGGTGATGAGTAAATATTATGAATGTATGTGTAAATATATGTATTGCAAGCAATCATTATTATTGTACGCGTAACAGTTCACACGTGTTCCTACATCAATCCAGACGGAGAGGGCAACACAGTGATACTCTGGGCCACACTGACCATTCAGCGATTTTTTAATCACAAGAAATTTGTGCATTCAGAATGCATATATGTAATAGAGTGAACGTTTTCTATAGCACATTTTCTTTGAATGTTTTAGTTTTTTCGCTGCGAGTGTTGTGTCTTTTATTGGGTCGCAAAGTGCGTGACTGGGATAGAAAATTTGAGCTGTTTTGCATGTGAGTTGTTTGCATGGTTCCTTTGGTTGAGTTGTAATGTATTCCTGTTGTGTTCTTGCATTGTATTTCAGTTGTATATCGACAGCGGTTGTTTAGTGTTGTTGTATTTCAATTTAAATTGTTCATTATATGTATTGTTCAGTGTTTTATTCTGCGTTTTGTTTTCTTTACAGGCTTCCGTTAGACTATTCGAAGGCAACGCATGCTTTTATCGACCTTTTGAAGTTAAAATTTCAGGTATGAATGTGATTTCACATTACCATCCTCTATCTCTAAAGTTTTGTTGCACTATTTGCAGTTTTTTTGCAGCAGTTTCACAGAGGCATCTTGAACCAATGTGCTCGACGCTGTAATGTCTGGTTCGAACATGTCAGTACAGAACATGTTTTTGCTGAAAACAATAGTCCAGCTTCAAATGTGCGCATAATGTCATGAATGAAAAAAATTGGCTCAAGGCTAAAATGCACGAAGTACGTAAAAATCGGACATCAGCGATGAAGCCTATGGGAGGGAGCTAATAAAAAAGGCTGCATAGTCCTACTCCTGGGCAACTGATAAGACTTTGTAATTAGCATTTGATTGATTGATTGATTGATTGATTGATTGATTGATTGATTGATTGATTGATTGATTGATTGATTGATTGATTGATTGATTGATTGATTGATTGATTGATTGATTGATTGATCTTCATAGCATCAATCTGAATAATTAAAAGAGCTATATATATAAAATTATAGCCTTAGGCAAAGTATCTGTGTAAAGTTCAAAATATGACTGAAATTGACAAGTTAAAATTCAGATGCCAATTCACAAATTTGCAGTCTGATTACAAGTCTTCATCAAAATTTTCCTGTAATTACAATTATTGGACAAAATGAATAGACAGAAAAGGATGTTTGTTTTCATTTGCTGACTTGGCATCATGGATAGGCATATCAATTCCTAGCCTTATAGTAGGAATACAGTATGCATTGTTGAGGTTTTGTGACTGATTTTGGTTTTTTGTGTTTGATTTTAAGATTGACCTTGAAGGTATGGTACGTTGTGGTGTATCCTGCCTGAAACCGGAGTACATCGCCAGTTTCCTGACGGATGATCCGCTTCCAGATCCAGCCCAGTTCTACATTCCCGAGGTCGTAAAGTTCATCCGGTGACCGCTGCATGTCCGTCAAAGTCCTTGGGAACATTCTTACTGCTGGCTGTGGAAGCGAAAATTAGTTCTGTGGAAAAACTGAGATTTTAGGCATATTATTATGTGAAGAATGTGCAAAAGAGATGCTACTGTGTACAGAACAAATAAAATGGCCACTTTACTGAATTTTATGCTGCTTATGATATTATTAATTTTTATTATAGTGCAGGGCTTTTTTTAACGTTCAGTTTTGCACAAACTGCAGTTGTGGAAGCACTTCTGTACAGTTAAAACTATCAAAACATTCATTCATTCATTTCAAGAATTTAGATAGCGCCCCTTGAAGAAATCCGCTCGGAGGCGCTCCCAGTCCAGCGCTCCCAGTCCAACCTAGGTGAAACAAAAAAGTTTTAAGGAGCTTGTAAACACTGATCGTAAAGCCCTAGGTTACAGACGCATCCCAATGGACATATATGGCTATATATATCTTATTATTATTACTAACATGGCCTCCCACTAACCTTGCGACTTATACCTAGGCTAAATTCCCCTGCATTTTTTAAGTATCTCAAATCCTATTTTTTTAGCTGTGGCTGGGCTGGGAGCGCCTCTGAGTAGGTTTCTTGAAGAGGCGCTATATAAATTCTCGAAATGAATGAATGAATAATATCATTGTTACGGTGCTAAACATAGACTAAAATTCTTATGCTTCGGCTTTCCATAATCGTAACCGTTGTCGGTTCTCGAACAGTCGTCGATGGCCTTTTATTCAATTATGGACGCCCGATCAGCTGTCTGCTTTGCAAGTACAAAGCTGTTGCGGTTCGTCAGCGATAAAATTACTTACGAGAAGACATTCTATTCAAATGGAAAGACGCTTTGCTCCAGACCAGGTGAAAAGCAGAGTCCTTTGAGAAGAAAAGACAGTGAAAAGACTGCAAAAGCAAACGCCTGTTTTAGCAATTGCGACAGGCGTTGCCCGAGGTTTCTCCGATTGTCTTTAAATCTGCATTCATCCTACCCACCTACTACAGATAATCGCCTTGTTCCCGTTTTGTTCCCGCCGAAGGGCGCTTTCAGGCGAATTATTATCTTCCATATTATTAGACCTATTATAGGCCTAGGCCTATATCCTTATCACATAGGCTTAGGCTTAAGTGAACTGCAAGATATATTGCTCATATCTTGCAGTAGACGGAGCGTTGTTAGATTTTCATAGGCCCGTGTGCAGAGGTCCCGCTTGGGCCCTTGTTCGGCCCTGTAAATTCTAGGAATTCTGTACTTTTTATTCTGATGACTTTTTTTAGTCCTTCAGTGCTTTGCAGTCGAATTCTTCTCACGGGAAAACTTTACGCGCATAAACCTGTGGTATTTTTCTGGGGAGGAATGTTGCATACAATTATTATACCTTTTAGGGAGGATACGTATATAGCCTGCATGTGTACAATCTGGAATTTTTCTGGGAAGGAATTCTCATTCCTGGGGGACGTCTCACCCCCCCCCCCCCCGAGACATCTATATTAAACACTGGCTTAAGTTATGGCTGATTGACGGATGCAGTTACGTAGCAAGTTAACCAGCGTCAAGAGGAGTGCACCATTTCATTCAGAGGAGTACATACACCGCCTACAATTCCTCACGACCCTGCCCTAGGGGCGGAGGACCCAAGAAAACATGCATCCACATTAGCGTGAACCATCGGAAATGAATTAAATCTTCTCACAATAATACGAACGAGCGACGTGCCTTTCTTCAAGCAAGCATTTGCGGCAGTTGCTTCTAAATGAATGTCCTTTGGCCAACGTGATGTCATAGACGCGTATGAAGAACAGACGTAGGACCTACGCACCGTCTGCGGCGCGTGACAGTCGTCTGCTAGCAGTGACGTATAAAAGAGCGCGTTTGCATAGAGAGTGCGTCATTTGCGCGTCGCAAGAAAGCCGCAGACGTTCAGGATTTCAGTTTTGGTATCTTTTTCGCTCGCTTAAAGATCCTTCCGCATTATTATGATGTGTTCTGTAGCGGATGTGATGTTCGAGTCGGTTTAGTCTACTCTACGGACTAGCGCGAAAGAGTAACAGGTAAACGTTATCTTCAGGCAATTAATTTTAATTAGGCCCAGCCGCCCTGGGTCGGCATTTGGCAAGGCAAAGCAGGTTGTTGCTGGGGATGCCACAACGTAGGCCTATAGGGTCGCCATTTTCGCAAAAATGTTTTAAACAACTTTTTAGGCTTTTTGGCGATTTTTTAATTCGAACGAATATTTTCATTTGAATTCGAGACTTTTGCTCTTAGAACAAATTTAAAGCAATTATTGATTTCATTGCACCATTTCAAGTAGGCCTAGGCCTAATTAAATTTGAACACGTACTGCACAAATTTTGTCTAAACTAGGGCTGTTGATTTAATCGCGTTAACGCGTGCGATTAACGCGTTAAAAAAATTTGCGATTAAAAATTTTAACGCATTAATCGCACGCGTTAATTAGATCTCATTAAAATGGAATCAGAGGCAGAAAAACTCGTTTTAAACGGAAGGCTCATTCTTAAAGCTAGTGATACAGTCTTTGGCAAATATTCCAAAAAAAATTAGAGTATTATCGTATTGTCGTAGCAATTCTTTGCTCAATTAGGCTAAGGTTGTTTCCTCTTTCCTCATCCCGTCAGACTACGTTGGTTGAACTCCATGAGATGACCAATGGATCAAGGTGTCAAATGATAGGCCTAAATGTTTAGAGAACTACAATTGAAACGATCGACGTTTGGCAAGAACCGCAGCCTCTTGTGAAAAATTGTGACTAAATAACGAGGTTCAATAGTAGGCCTAGACCTACTAGGCCTATCGTTAATTAATAAGAGCATCCCTTGAACTGTCCAATGTAAATAAACTATAGTCGGCCTATACAATAATTTGGCTGACTAAATAGGCCTAATCAATCTTGATAGTCAGAAAACGGTTGTCTAATTTCACATTTAGGCCTATGTCATTTTAATTAAAGGTGGCTCAAATGAAAAAAATTAACGGATTTTGAGCAGTTGACTGATTTGAACAGTGTTTCAATTCTTTCTGTCATACAAGACTGTACAATAAACTAAATGCAGAAATTCAATAGGCCTTAGCAAAAGGTTATTAAATATGTTTGCGATAGAAAGAATGCATTCAGTCATTAAAATTTTATGCTTCAGGGTCCTTAGAAAATAGTAAGATTAGCATATTTGAAGGAAATGTATTGCGATTAATTTGCCGTTAATTGCGATTAAAAAAATTAATCGCGCGATTAATTTCGATTAAAAATTTTAATCGAACAACAGCCCTAGTCTAAACCATTAAATTAAAGGGTCTTACGCGTGCATGTTCGTAGGCCTACTCAGTAGCCAGCATGGGCGGAGTTTATCAGGGGCTAGGGGGTTTAAACCCCCCAAGAAGACCTAAATTCATTTTTTTACCGTGTAAATGGTATCTTTTCCCGGGCTTAGCCCACCCCCAAGAAGGCTTTAGCCCTTCCAAGAACGGAAACCAAACTCCGCCCATGGTAGCCAGTCTTTAATCTAGTCAGTGGCGTAGCCAGTTATTTTTTCATGGGGGGGGCAGTGGGGTGGCAGCTTAAAATGATGGGGTGGCTACCGTTGGCAATTAAAGCGTGCATCGGCATCGGTATATTGCCATAGACTATGTATTTTTAGATTTTGGATGTATAACAGTATTGGACATAATACGCAAGCAAGCCTCACTAGCTTGTCTGTCCCACAGTGCACTATCGTGGCCTGTCCCACTTTCCCATCACCCACCCTATAAGAAATTGTACAGGAAGTTGTATAAAAAATAAAATAAGTCTGAAATTATATAACATTGTTTAATTCTTTATCACTCGTAAGAGTAAAAAGTAAAACAAACGCAGGGATTGGGGGGCAGCTGGGGGCAGCCCTTTCATTTGGGGGGGGGGGGGGGCGGCTGCCCCCCCTTGCCCCCCGTAGTTACGCCACTGAATCTAGTCCTTTTGCTTTGAAGGGAATCGGGTTTCTGGAAGAGGGCGAGAAAAAGTCACACTCTCATTGGTCAAATTCTTTTACGACCTTTTTCAGTCATTTGGCCAAAATTATCGAAAAATATATAATTTTCGCTACTTTGAAGACTGATGACTTTCTGGGGTGGGGAACTCTCTAACCGCCTGGCCCGCCAAGTGACACCTAGATTACGTACTGCTCAGTAACTTGCTTATGTGGATCTTATGCTGACATTATATGACATCTTTCGACTGAAAACTTAAACTGAAACCCTTAAATATTTCCCAAATATAAATTCATCCAAACTTTTGTTGCGCCTATCAATTTTATGCACCTGCAGTACGGCAGCATCTTCTTCCATGCATCTGTTTTTCATTCTATTATACCGTTTTTTATACGCCTACCTTGGCTTAGGTCTACTGTGGCACTGCCTTGCTCCAACCTTCCAAGGTAACTAGAAGCCATGGAGATTGTACAAGCATGCATATTCGCTAGAACCAACCCAGGCCGATATGCTCTCCATCAAATACTAGGGTCCTTCGGTATGGGCAGAGCCGGATTAACCAGTATGCCATGGCGGTCGGCCCCCCGTCGTCAGGGGCCTCGTGCGCAGTGGCGGCGCCAGGATTTCAGTTTTGGGGGCCTCCCGGAGGACATTTCCATTTTCATCCGCCAAAATTTCTGACGACTTTTTTTAGTCATCCGGTCGAAAATCGTGGAAATATTTCAGTTTTGCATGTAAAAAAAACTCGGATGGCCTTTTTTAGAGGGCTCAGCCTTTTATGTGGGGCTTAGCTCCTCCTCTAGCCCCCCTAGCGCCGCCACTGCTCGTGCGTGAGCAACAAGAATTTTCACATTTATTCAACTTCGCTTAAAGGGACAGTGTGTAAATTTATAAACGTCAATTATTGCTGACTGGTTTTTATGAGCGAACCCAGCGCGGGCCCCCTATAACTGTTAGAGCAGCCCAGCCGCCTTAGCGGTAGGCCTATAAGATCCTTGGCATAATTATAATTGTATTCACGAACGCAAATGATGTCAAAGAACAAACTATTTCAACTTTCCGATGCTCGAAAAGGCGACTTGCCAAAGAACACGCTGGCAGGAAAAGAAATAGCGTAAATTCCTCTGCTCAAAAACTGGATTTTTCATAAACTCCAAAGTGACCGTCACGTCAGATGGGTCAAATGAATGGCAGGATCGGTTTGTTGGTGGTTGTTAAGCGCCATGCACTGAAGGTAGGCCTACATCTGCATGCAGAGCCTAAAATTTGCGAGTCTGCATGGTGTCTTAGCGGTTATAATACAATACATAGGCCCTATTTATATTTATGCTATAGTCTACTATATGATATAGACTACTATGCTATAGACTACTACTACTACTACTAGGCCTACTGCTGCTGCTGCTGCTACTACTACTACTACTACTACTACTGCTGCTGCTGCTGCTGCTGCTGCTGCTACTACTACTTCTACTACTACCTCTACTACCATTGCTTTTCATTACTATAGGCATAACTTCTTATTATTATTTATCTATTATGTTATTAGCCTACTATTTTTTAAACGCCTAATGGTCAGGAACAGGAATCAATCGATGTTGTCTGCCAACTTTTCAGCGTATACGCCCTCAAGGTTCCACAGTAGGCTATATCATAGGACTCTAATTATATCCTTCAGCATACTCTAACCTTTCAATCGTCTCTGAGGAACCTGCTCATGCATACTCCGCCTCCTCTCCGCATCGATCGCGCACAACCCAACAGAGCTATGATTGTGATTAATAGTTTTAATTGCTTTCCGTTGTACGCAGTTTTTCACAGCATCTCTCCAGAAGATCCGCCGTCATTCAGAAGAGAGCTTTCTGTCTTCCACCGATTCTGTTCGTTGTCGCCATATACTGCCAACAAAATGGCGGTGGTCGTCGCGAAGAAATGCCCGTCGCTCGTCGTGATCGCGCTGTTACTTCACGTGACCGGGTCACGTGGTCACGCGTACGGATCACGTGATGCATACCGACACTTCGGGGGACTCCCTCCGCAAATCGTATCCGCACTCGTCGGACAACAACAACAAGAGCAACGACAACAACAACGACAACAGCAACAACAACATTCGAGGAACGGAGACTGTTTTCTCGGTCGATGCGATGACGTCGACGCTGACGTAGCGATGACGTCGACAGCAGACGAAGAAGACAGAGCTGTGATTGGACAGCTGCAGAGACATGACGTCGACTACAACGAGTCACCACAGAAGCGTTTCATTTTCCTTCGACCAAGATGGATCGTTGAAAAACATTCGGGAAGTGCGGCCGCAGAAGTCGCCCGGAACCGATTCACCCCGTGGGGCGGAAAGCGCAACGACCCTGCAGTGGGGTTCGTGAACGGGGATGAGGAGGAGGGGGAGGGGGAAAGAAAGCGCGAATTCCATCCGTGGGGTGGAAAGAGGCCACGGGAGGAGTTCCACGAGAAGAGGAATTTCCACCATAAGGGTGGGAGGGGTAGTAGAGACGATGAGACTGGTTCCGTGTTGTCGGAAGGTGTTTAGAAAGTGGACAGCACTGAGACATATTCGCCTCATCCGGATCGTGGGGGTGATTCTATGGTGACGTCGTCTCCTGTGTATGAAATAATGCTGAATAAAGAGTTTCAGAATAAAGAAATAATTAAATAATTGCCGACGGATGACGGAATACTAAGGTGTCCTTTCTTTTCATTTTCACTAAACGCTGATCAATGCAGGGCTTTTTTTTAGCGTGCAGTTGTACACAAAATGTGCAGTTCTAAATGGAATTGTGCAGCAGTAGAAGCACTTCGTCACAGTTCCGTGCAGTTGAAACTAGTAAAAATAGGTCATTGTCCTCCGATCGGGAGTAATTTACCATGGAGGATGGGAAAGAAAAGAAGGGATTGTGCAGTTCTAAAAATTCATTTAAAACAGCCCTGCATCAAATGCTATTCGACATTAAATTTGCGCATATATGCCGAAGTCACGCATCAAAGGAGGCGTTAAGGAATATATCCACTTAGGACTAAATAGACTAATTAGGACTAATTAAAATGAGTGGCTGATTGGTTGGAGTGGTTGGCCAGTAGCATGGAGAGTACGGGTTCGATCCTCGTTCGAGGGAGGCACCCAAGACCGCAGCCAGGATTTTGTGTCGAGCCCTGACATTTCCCAGACTTTGAACAAGCCGACAAGCAACCTAAAGACTGACTAATGATTTGTAGTAACATCCTGGTCCCTCGTATCGCCGACGGTATCGGTGTTGGATCTAACCCACTGTAAATTATCACATACACTAAATCATGGTCTCAAAATGAAATTCCCTTTGGTTCTTACATCGTGTGCTAGTAAACGTATTATTTAATTTTCACATTATTTCATTTCGGGGGGAGGGGTTCAAACACCCAACACACCCCTAGCTACGGGAGAGGAGGCCTTTGTGTTGGAACTTGAGAAAGTCATAATAACACGCACAACAATGCTCTGTACCATTGAAGTTCCATCGCCATTAATTAATAGTCATTGTGTGCAATAATTTGGAGCTTTGTAAGGATGGCAATATCGACAGAGGCCTACAGCTGTATTGTATAGTATTGAGTTTTGAGAGTGCATGGTTCGAGACTTCGAGCATAGGGCCTACATAATTATACGCTACTCGTCTTCCATACAAAAAATTATGTTTCTGCCTAGCAACTAATTAATTTTATTTATTTATTTATCCATTTCTATAGCGTCCCTTCAAGCACTCTACTCAGAGGCGCTCCCGACTTCAGCGCGGTCACTGCATCGGGGTTTCATGCCGAAGTGCCCGAGCAATTGTGAAAGGACTTGCTCAAGGTCCCTGCGCGGCGGCTTGAGGGTGGATTCGAACCTGGAACCCTCCGGCTCCAAGACCCCGAACACCACCACTACACCACCTCGGCTTGACCATGCAGGCCTACCTGCTTGGGCCATAATTACATGACACAACGCAAAAAGTAGGCCTATGACTTATTATAACGTATCTCAGCTTGACACACAGACAGCGTGTGTCGAACGCGGGTATATCTGGACAATAATATTATTTTGTGCGTTGTATATAATATACGTCAGGCTCCTCTCTGCACAATGGCTACATAAGCTGGTCTTAAACACAGGACTTAAACAGGAACGACATAGTTCTCTTGTCTGGATAATTATGTGGGTCACAACGCTAATCATCTTCTGACAGTTGGAACGTTCGCTCTTTGACATCGCGGATCAAGTGGACGATCAAGTGGATGTCTTTGTGGCCAGACCACTGAACCCTTTGCGATCAGTTTACTACGCTGTGGCCAGTTTACTACGTTGTGGTCCAAGGGCGGATACAGAAATTTTCGAGGGGGGCCAAAATTTTTGGTCTTGGTCCAGGAAACAGGGAAAAAATTTCGTCAGTATCGCCAAAAAATCTGACGACCTTCTTTTAGTCATCAGCCTGGAATGTCCCAAAAAGATATCCCATCCGTCCCCCAAAAAACTGATGACCTTCCTCGCGGGTGCGGGAGACGGACATACGGAGCTACTCACGGGGGAGGAGGCACGTCACTTTTCGGGGCCAGAATAGCTGGTAAAAAATAAATACATTTCTAAATGGGGCCATCGCAATTTTGCCCCCCCTGGATCCGCCCCTGTTGTGGTCAGTTTATAATACGGATTCGGCGCTCAATGGGTTAATGATCGACTGGCTACCGTGAACGAAGGCTTCAGTTTGGCGTTCTCAAAGCATAGCATGTCGACTATGCGTGTTTTTTTCTATAGGATAGTAGTATTAGGATACTATCTATTTACTATTATTATCTATCCATTCATTCATTCATTCACCCACTCACTCGTTCATTATTTCTTTCCTTCTTTCGTTCATTTACACTGTCCAAATATGGCAGTTAGCTGGTCATTTAGCCTGTAGAGAGACAGAGAGACAGATGAAGAGACAGAGACAGATGCAAAGACAGGTGGAGACAGAGAGACAGAGAGAGAGAGACGCTTAGACACATGGAGAGATGACAGTGAACATGTGACGTAATAATAATTATTAGGTATTCATATTTTAATAGGAATAGGCTAGTCGTATACCATAAGCGGAATATATATGGTTCGTCGTGATTATAAGATACAAACAAGTATCATACAAGTATCATTATCATGATTATAAGGTACAAGTATCATAATATTATAATTATTAGGTCTATCTTTCTTCAGTGGTTAAACAGACTTTAGGTATAATAATTAGAATATTAGGATACTTGTAGTATCTCATTATCATGATAATGATACTTGTATGATGGGTCTAGGGCAATTACCCCTGGACAATTACCCTCCGGACAATTACCCCCCGACAATTACCCCTGGACAATTACCCCCTAGGACAATTACCCCCCGGACAACTACCCCCTAGGACAATTACCCCCCGGACAACTACCCCCCGTGCCAATTACCCCCCGGACAAATACCCCCGTGCCAATTACCCCCCGGACAATTACCCCCCATACCAATTACCCCCCGGACAATTACCCCCCGTACCAATCCACCCGGACAACTACCCACCCTTGGCACAGTGTGAGCTTGTTCTCCCACGCGTATCTTCGTATAGGGAACGAACATTCTCATGCTCATGGTCTCACGTATTTTTCAGACCTTCAGCGCTGCCAAAGCCTATCCTACAGTAACTTTACTGACTTTACTGTGTAGACATCTTTCTTCATTGGCTCACTCTACAATACTTACTGTACACACTTATACACACTCCTTGCTATACTACCATTATTTCTCATCTATCTGCGTACATACCTCCTTCTAGCACTCCATGCCTCTCTGTTCCTCTCTCTGTCTTTCTCTATGTATCTGTTTATCTCGCTCTCAGGCATACGTTACCTGTACGCTCTTGCATAAAATTTAGCTGACCATTCAATGCAATACTCACAGTCTGCTTAATTTATCCATATCTAGTCATGGTGGAATTTTATAAATCCGAGAGAGGGAAAGATAAACTTAGTTTCGAAGGTTTTATTTATGTGAAACAGAAGAATTTAGCAAATTGTGTCGTTTCGTTGAGTTCGAAAATAGATGAACATGACATAGACTTCTTTATTGGCGCGGGGATAATTGTCCGGGGGGTAATTGGTACGGGGGTAATTGTCCGGGGGGTAATTGGCACGGGGGGTAGTTGTCCGGGGGGTAATTGGCACAGGGGGTAGTTGTCCGGGGGGTAATTGTCCGGGGGGTAATTGTCCCCGGGAGTAATTGTCCGGGGGTAATTGTCCGGGGGGTAATTGTCCAGGGGGTAATTGTCCTGTCACCTTGTATGATACTTGTATCTCATAATCAAGATGAACCTCATAAAATTATATTCCGCTCAAGGTGAGAGAGATCTATTTCTGTAATAAAAAGTGCCACTCCGATCATAGCCGAAAAGAGATCTTTCACGGTCCTCCAACCCTCCGTCTCTCCCTCCATCCTTCTCTCCACGCCTCCCTCCTTCCTCCCCCCATGTTTCCCTTACTCCTTTGACCTTCCTCCTCGTTTCCTCCCTTCCTTCCCACAATCCGCCTCTGTAGTATTTTTCACATCGACGGACTTTTAATGAATTAGATGCTTCAGTTGCGAGCTGGAGCACTTCTCCATTATCACAGTGGGATGAGTGACGACTATAGTCACGTGTGAGACACGTAAGTAGACCACTTCTACTAAACGTAAGACACCTGGTGATCGTTCAATACATAGGCCTAGCACTCTTTATGTCTCTGTATGTCTCTGTCTGTCTGTCTGTCTCTGTCTGTTCGTCTCTGTCTGTCTGTCTGTCTCTGTTTGTCTGTCTGTCTGTCTCTGTTTGTCAGTCTCTGTCTCTGTCTGTCTGTTTCTGTCTGTCTCTAACCGTCTCTGCCTGTCTGTCTGTCTTTGTCAGTCTTTCTCTCTGTCTGTCTCTATCTGTCTGCCTGCCTCTGTCTCTGTCTGTCCGCCTCTATCTGTCTGTCTTTGTTTTGCTTGTCTATGTCTGTCTGTCTGTCTGTATCTGTCTATCTGTCTCTGTCTGTCCGTCTATGTCTGTCTCTGTTTGTCTGTCTGTCTCTGTTCGTCTGTCTGTCTGTCTCTGTCTGTCCGTCTCTGTCTGTCTGTCTGTCTCTGTTTGTCTGTCTGTCTGTCTCTGTTTGTCAGTCTCTGTCTCTGTCTGTCTGTTTCTGTCTGTCTCTAGCCGTCTCTGCCTGTCTGTCTCTGTCAGTCTTTCTCTATCGGTCTGTCTCTCTGTCTATCTGTCTCCGTCTGCCTGTCTCTGTCTGTCTCTGTCTGTCTGTCTCTCTCTGTCTGTCTCTCTCTGTCTCTATTTGCTTGTCTCTGTCTGTCTGTATCTGTCTATCTGTCTCTGTCAGTCTATCTCTGTCGGTCTGTCTATCTGTCTCTGTCTGCCTGCCTCTGTCTGTTTCCGTCTGTCTGCCTCTCTCTCTGGCTGTCTCTGTTTGTTTGTCTCTGTCTGTTTGTATCTGTTTATCTGTCTCTGTCTGCCTCTGTTTGTCTCTGTCTTTCTGTCTGTCTGCGTGTATAACCATAAGATACATGTATAAACACACGCAATGACGCATGCATACAAACAATGATAATTGTCTTGTTATTATAATAATAACGCTATAGTACTGATGACCACTTCCACGACGCAAGAGTGGCAAACTCATATCCTAAATGTCGTTCTTGCTGCAGCTATTAGCATTCGTCGCTTTAAAAAAATACAATATGGCCTTCAGATTTGCAGCCTCACTCAGGTCCATAGGCCCTACCCACTGTTGCCCAGCGAGTTCTAAACCTTTCTCTTCTTTCAAATGATTACTGACTGTTCAGTTAGCGATTTTAACGAACGTGTCAATCAATGAATATGTTTTAAAATTTGTCTCTCTTTTCGGTTCCTCAATTTTTTTACAATGATTCTTAACAATTGACAACTCCTCCCTCAAAACAACGGGTTCCGGTGGGTGCTGCAGTACCCTTAGGCTTAACACCTACTAGCACCTTAATTAACATGTCTATAGCACTTCCACTGCATGAGCCGTTGAGAAGCGCTATACCAAAGCAAAAGACTCCGAGAAAAATGGAGGATGCGAGGTGAGAGAAAAATTGAGCCACGCGTCCAGAAAGAATGACAGAACGGACAGGAACATAATAATTATAATCAGATATTCCTGTAGTCCTATGTGTAATTATTGTGTATGCATAGTGGACGCGGTTTGGTGCTGTGGTGTAGTGGGTATGTTCGTTGTCTTGCAGCCGGAGGGTTCCAGGTTCGAATCCACCTCAAGCGGTTGATTAGGGACCTTGGGCAAGTCCTTCACTTGCAATTGCTCGTGCGCTTCGGCGTGAAACTCCGATGCAGCGTCCGCGCTGTAGTCGGGAGCGCCTCTGAGTAGCAAGCTTGAAGGGACGCTATAGAAATAGAGAAGAAAATAAATAAATAAAACACATAATTATATTATATTAAATATATTATAGGATTATTAACTATATTATACCGTATGTGTTCACATCGCCAGTTGAAAACCGTTCTGGGCTTTAAAAAAAGCCTGCTTCAAAATAATCATGAACTACATTGTGTTGCTGCCTTGTGAGAACAGAGATAGTATCAGAAATTATTATTCACCGCGAATAACCTACGTCGTGAATTATGGTTTCATACATATTAAAACGACTGCTGAGCGAAAATAGAAGTGTGAAAAAGGAATAGAAACTGACAGAAATGAATGAACCGTTGAGACGAGAGGAAATTAACGCCGTGCAACTTGACGTTTCAGAAATTCAATCTGGCTTTTTGTTCGGAGAGACAAACAAAAAACCGGAAACGAGATGATATCTCGTTTTTATTCAACAGCAAAATTGAACGATGATCCGATACAGGAGAGAGAATCGAATTCCACAGAAACTAAAACCGATGTCTGACAGATAAGCATGCGTTAATTTCCTTTGCAATTGCCGTTTAGCAATGACCAACGCCATTTCGCCCTTCTTTCGGGGTTTTCAGTAGGAAGCATATGGGTATGTAGGCCTATATTCGTTTGATAGAATAACCGGTCGACATAACGCGACAGTTAACAAGCACAAAGGAGCAGCGCAGGGCTGTTTTAAGCAATTTTTAGAACTGCACAACCCCTTCTTTCCTTTCCCATCTTCCATGGTAAATTACTTCGAATCACACCTTTTTGCTAGTTTTATCTGTGCAGAAGTGCTTATACAACAGCACAAATCCATTTAGAACTGCACATTTTGTGTACAACTGCACGTTAAAAAAAGCCCTGTCAGCGAAGAAAGCCTAATCAACGTTTTTATACAGCATCCGTGTTATGAAGTTTATTGTTTTATCGGTTAGTTCAAATGGATGCTGCCTAGGGCGCAGATTGTATTTACCAGGACGTCTACATGAGAAAATAGACATATATAAAATATATATAATATATATACACATAAACTATATCGCGGATATTGTTGCGCCTATATTTGCAGGAGGGGCAAAGCATAATAATCGCGGTTAAATTTTTAACAAGGTTTTTGAAAATGCAAAGCACGAAATTAAGAACGTTGTTATATTATTGCATGAAGGTTTCTTTGTGTAGAACTGGTGTATACCGTTTACCTAGTATCGTTAGATCCTTAGAGCGAGAGAAACTTGTTGCAAACCAAAAATTAGTAGGTCTAGTGTAAACAGGTGTAAAGTTTACAGAGAGGGTGAATATGGCACTGAATGCCCCTCGGTCCTCATCCTCTCTATGATAGAATTCATAGAAAGTGGTTAGGTATTGGTGGGCTATCTTATAAAATTTAATATTATAGGCCTGCTGCGTCTTCCTCTTACGGAGACGTTCTAACTTAGTTAAGCCCAATGGGGGCGCCACCGCCACAGGTCGCAACAGGTCATTTCACACATACTGCTAATTTCACTCTAGACCCTCTTTTGACCTGCCACAAATTCTTTTGAATTTTTAGTACTTTCTTGCATGCAATGTCATCTACCTGCTGAATAACACTCATGACCTGCTGAAATTGAGCAGCTGGCGCGCCTCCACTGGGTAAGCCAACGAGGAAGGTCATATTATTGGTGTAAGACATTAGCAGCCCATATATATATACATATATATGCGTATATAACTACATGTATATATTATGCATATCCTGGGCCACACAGGACTGGAAAATTATTATGTGAATTCGTGTTATCAGTTACTGGGCGATTATCTGTCGTCTGAAAAACATTGAGTCTTGTTTACATAAGCCAATCGAATGCATTCAGTTTATTACATTCAATCGACAACTAATTATTTTGCTTGCGCAGTAAAATAAACTTCGATTGCGGATATAATTAAAACATCATAATTTTAAAACTGACGCAAACAAATTTGAAAGGAGGCGACGACATCTAACGGATAGAAACGGATATACAATTTTTTAATGACAGACCATTCATCTAAATAATAATAATAATAATAATATGTAGAGATTAAAGTGCCATGGGTTCGTAAGCAACCGATTAAGAAAACCGTAGCAACGATTCAGAAGCACTTGGGGCAGGGCAAAAGTCAGTCAAGAAGGGCCTGTGTAAAAAGATTAGTTTTTAGATGCTTCTTGAAAGTTGTCAACGATGTGGAATTTCTGATGGCAGACGGAAGATTGTTCCATATTCGAGGTGCTGATGAGGTGAATGATCTAGATGCAGTTACGGTGCGACAGCGATGAAGAACTAGTGTTCGGTTTCCGGATGATCTCATGTTTCTTGAGGGCTCGTAATTCTGAAGGAGATCGGAGAGGTATGAAGGAGTCTTTGTTGTTACACAGTTGTAGGTAATGATGGCGATTTTGTAAGTAATCCTTTCTTTGACAGGTAGCCAGTGGAGGGATTTCAGAAGTGGTTTGCTGCTAGAATGATATGAAGCATTGCAGACGACCCGTGCTATGTTGTTTTGGACTCGCTGAAGAGACGTTAAGTTTTTTGAAGATGTTCCATAGAGAAGGCTGTTGCAGTAGTCCAGACGTGAGTTAACTATTCCACGTGCGATAGTGTTTGCAATGTCTTTTGTGAGGAAAGGTCGGATGTGTCTCAGAGCACGAATGTGGAAGTTTGTGGAGCGAAGAATTTCAGCAGTTTGGGAGTCCATTGAGAGAGACGAATCAAGTTTCACTCCAAGTATTTTAACAGTGGCTGATAAATTTAAGGTTGTATTTGAAAAGTTGGTTGGAGGTGCTGATGTTTGGCGATTTGAGACCTGGTCCCAAAGACTGTGGCTTCGGTTTTTGATGGGTTTAGGAGAAGACCATTTTCCAGAAACCAACGGTTTACAGCTTCTGCACAATTAGTAATGTTATAGCAGGTGGTATTTCCAGAGGTAAGAGAGGTATATAGCTGTGTGTCATCTGCATATTGGTGGTGCTGGATCCCAAAAGATTGGATGAGGAAGTTAACGGGTGATATGAACATAGAGAAAAGAAATGGGCCAAGAACACTGTAACGCCCGCCCCTGTCGGCATCCCCGGAGTCGCCACTTCCGGATCCTCGCCTGATGGGACCGCGTGCTGCTGTGGACAAGCTCTAGAGATAGAGGGAGGACAGGAGGAAGTGACTTCTGGGTTCGAATCCCAACCCAGGAAAGGCGGCCAGTCTTTTCGACTACCGTACTCCCTATATGAAATTGGCGGCCTACTAGCCAATCTATCACTTCTTCGCAATATACCAGGTTGCGTGAAATCTTTAGGCCTAGCACCCAAAGTTTCCTCCAGGCCGATGGTCGAGTGGTATGGCGCGTCCGCAGTGGTAATAGCGGTGAGGTAACCAGGGTTCAAATCCACAGCAGGCTTGGGTACCGGCGATGCCTCTAGCCTTTCCAATCGTGATACAACTTCCGTCAGCGCTTCCCTGACATTTAATTGCTCTGAGGTGATTGCATCCTGCGTATCTCGGACATAAGATTTTACAGAAGAGATTTCCTCTCTTACATTTGATTGCACTGCCAGGACATTAAATTCTACCGTGGAAATCGCCTCTTGCGTGTCCCTGGCATTAGTTTCAATTGACGACTGCATAAAAGACATCGCCTCATGAGTACTCTTAGCATTGGTTTGTATTGCTTCATGAGTCGACTTAGCATTAGTCTGTATTGCTTCGAGCAATATCTCCATCGAGGAAGGGGGCCGTGAAGGCTGAGCAGGGGTGACTGGCCTAGACTCCTCCATAGCGCTATAGAAATGACTCCTATCTTTATAGCTCACAGTCAATATCGCTAGCAGTGAACGAAGTAGTTATTCTTATTCACAAATCAAGCATTCAATCCACATCCGTCACATTCAAAGCCATCAATAATCAAAGTCAGAAGTTTAATTAATATTTCTTATTATTCCCAATCAATTGAATCTTCAATTGACATCAATTATGTTCAAAGCAATCAAACATAAAAGTCAGTAAGTTCAATTATCAGTTCCTATCCTTTGTAAAGACATTCAATGAAAATCAAATGCAACAATTCAATGCAAACACCTATCAACCGGAGTATGCCTGAATTAAATCCCGATTGACTCTCAAGTCCCACAGCCAATTTCAGTTCAGCCCAAAATGTCTTAATAACCGATCGTATTAATTCCCCAATAAAGCGTACCTTATGTCCGAAGACAAGGGACAAAGCCGATCGTGTGCGAAGAACAGCGACGAAGACGATATCCAAGAGATGCGACGAAACACACAGAAAGGCGTCGAGTTTGAAACGCCCGAAAAGATCAGCTAAATCCGATGCTGATTTCTCGCAATGAACAACAATTTCGGCTATTTATCCAAGCCGTTTGAGAAAGACGCCCTTAGGCAACCATACGAACAACCGCTTCGCAACACAATTTCAGAACGCTGACGATTCGAAGCCCACGATAAATCACTCCGTGTGACAGGGCGAAGAGAGGCCTTGAATTAGTAATCCAGGAATATATCCGAAGCGAGAGCGAAGACAAAACTTGCAGCGACGCTGATGTATTTCTCGCAACAAACAAACTCTTTTATTTAATCGACTCCATGTCGAGAGAGAATGAATCGCCGACAGAATCCGTGTATGCGCAACTAGTGCAAGCAGGCGCTTATCCTGGCCATGCTTCACCAACTTGATCGAGCCTAAAACTACCAACCGCCGCAATACATCCGACCGCCCTGAGATCCTGTGCGCAACTGAGCCTCTCAGCGTTGCGCTGCTCTTTTATTACTGCCTGACAAGGAGAGCGTCCCTCTACTACGCATGCGCAGATGAAGAGCCGAGCGCGCCGAACCAGCAGCTGTGCAGCTGTCTCAAGGCGGCAAGAATCAGCTGCCACGTGCGTCCTCTCCTGTGTATCTCCGCGTCTGTCTGTAGCTCACTATCTTTCTCCTTCTATCTCTCCTTCTGAAAGGCGCCATCTGCCGCTGATCACGTAGGCATCAAATGCACCAGTTCAACCTTGAGAAAACACACGTACACAGACCCACACGCCAACGGTGTTTCCTTCTCAATCCGTGTCCCTGCCTGTGCTTGTCTGGCTGGCTGTATTCCTCGCTCACTCTGATCATCAGACCACCTCAGAGAGCGTGCGAAAGTTTAATTACCCTCATCGACTGCAAGCGGCACGGCCTTTGAAGACAGCGACCGACGATCGCTGAGAGCGTGTGAACATATACCAATTAATGGAACAGCAACGACTGCTGCCTACGTCAGCGGTCGCTGTGACCCGTGTCAAGCGCAAATCAAATTAAAATATAGGTCACACAAGGCAGCTCAAAAATACAGAAATAAAACAAATATATATATATCAGATCTCTGAAACCGATCAAAAATTAAATAAAATAATAATATAATAATATTATCGACCCGTAGCGTAGTTATACGTCGCTACAACACTACCCTGAGGTACTCCAGTAGTAAAAGGCAGAGTGTCAGATTTGGCAGAATCTAAAGCAATGAAAAAATGCCTTCCTTCTAGGTAGGAAGTAAGCCAGTTCAGAGCATTTCCAGTGATACCAAAAGCATCTTGCGCACGGGCAACAAGTAATTTATGGTCCATAGCATCGAAAGCAGCCGAGATGTCCAAAGAGAGCAGAAAGGTTGCTGATCCTTTATCAGTATTAGAGTGAATGTCATTAGTGACTTTAAGGAGGGTTGTCTCAGTTGAGTGGCCAGACCTGAAACCAGATTGAAATGGATTGAAATTTAGAGAGCTTGTGATGTGTGGTGACAGTCTAGCAAGTGCAAGTTTCTCTAGAATCTTGGAGAAAGTGTTTAGATTTGATATCGGCCTTAGGTTTGACAGGTCACATGGGTCAAGACCGACCTTGTTGAGCAGGGGGGTGACTTGGGCAGATTTAAAATTTGTAAAATAATTGTACCGGTATACTGGTGACCTACTCGGTGTAGCTAGGCCGACGTATTTGTATGCAATATATTATTAGTAGTAGTAGTAGTAATAGTAGTAGTGGTAGTAGTAGTAGCAGTAGCAGTAGCAGTAGCAGTAGCAGTAGCAGTAGCAGTACACGGTGATTCATTAAAAAACGTCCCCCTACATAAGTTGGCATAACTCATGTAGATGACCATCAATTTTATTGAAATTTCAGAACAATGACGCTTGATGCTCTAGCCAAGTGCTATATAAATTGTTTCACATTCAAAGCCAAAATGACGTAAAGCGAATGACGAAAGTAATGACGTCACGACTATCTCGACAAACAAGCAAGATTCCAACGTTCCCGTCAGCTACTGCGTTTGTATCCTGCAAGCTTAGTCAATTTCATCTGGTTCACTGATGAGAAACTGTTTACTGTAGCAGCACCCAGTAACAATCAGAATGTTCGAATTTACGTACCCGCCGGTACAAGGAAGAAGGACGTTCCAGCAAATCGTCTTTTGCGAACTCGGCCAACTTTCAGTAAATCCCTTATGGTATCTGTCGGGGTCTCTACACACGGTCGTACGAACATTCATTTCATCGAACCGGGAGTTAAGATCAATGGACAATAATTATTACAGAGATGTTCTACTAAAACAGGGCCTTTTACCAGGCATTCGTGACATTACCGATGAGTATTTCATCTTCCAGCAGGATAGCGCTTCTGCGTACAGAGCACGGGACACTGTTGCGCTACTGGAAACTGAAACACATGATTTCATACCGCCTACTTTGTGGCCACCCAACAAAAACCCTGATTTAAATCCAGTGGGCTATAAGATATGGAGTGTTATGCAAGAGAAGGTCTACAGATCTCGAATATGTGATGTCAGTGAGTTGCGAAGTCGAATAATTGTGGAGGCATGGGACGAGATGGATCAGCGCATCATTGATGGATCAGTCAAACAGTGGCGTACTCGTCTTCGCGCATGCGTAGCTGCCAAAGGGGGTCAATTTGAACATAAACTTTAACTTTCCGAATGTTTAGAAATAACTCCTCTGTCTTCCTTTAAAATTTCTTTCACATAGCATGACATTTGATGGTGTTACAGTGAAATATGCAGGGGGACGTTTTTTTTATGAATCACCGTGTAGTAGTAGTAGTAGTAGCAGTAGCAGTAGCAGTAGCAGTAGCAGTAGCAGTAGCAGTAGTAGTAGTAGCAGCAGCAGCAGCAGCAGTAGTAGTCGTATTGCATGTATCAATCTCACTGTGTTAATTTAACTTCAAAAGCGACACCTGTGGAATGGCGGTGGGCATAAAAAATGGTGTCTTCGTTCCATCCTGTTCTCTCCTCCATCACGTTCTCCGTCCATTCCTTCGCCACTAATTGCCTGTCCTCCTCTACTTCTCGTTCCTTCCACACAACAATAATATTGTAGAGCAGTGACCGGTAGTCTTTTATCTGTCATCCTTGTTGCAATGTTTCACGCCCAAACAAAGTGAGTCTTCTGCTTTTCCTGATCTTGTCTATCATTGTCTCTTTTTGCCACAGCTCCACTCGGGTCACCTCATTACGTATTCTGTTTGTCTGGATCTACCCTGTACGATGGTTGAGACGTGTAGAGAGAAGGCCAGCTGGCAGAATCCAGCACAGCGCACTACATGCAGGACTCGAAGGGAAAGAACACCATGGTCAGACTAATACTACGCTGGATTCATAAATGAGGACGTCACATCACTGGGACAAACATCAAGCGGACCAATTATAGACCTGACAAATAACCAACGACGACGTATTCGTACCCATCGCCGATAAATGGCCGTCATCAGGCACTGATGATGCTGTTGATGATATTTATTGTTTAAAAGCGCAGTTAGGCCTAATATTGCTGCAAACGAGGAGAAGGCCAGAGGGATCGCCTCAAAACTTATAAATTAAACTTTAAATAGGAACTTATTATATTTTAAAGCTGCGAACGAAACGATGGTGAATTATCATAAATACAATAATTATAATGGTTTTAGTCAAGCTGCTAAACTTTGCAGCTTTAATATACGGCGGTAAAATACTTGGCATCGAGTTGAAAATTTGAAAAGCCACTTGTAGGCAATAAGTGGAACTCGTCAGCCTACATTAAGAACCCAATAATTGTAAAATCGTAAATTGAAACTTCTAAAGCACCACTCGTTACCGGAGGGTGGTCAACGGTTGGGCTAAATCAATGACCCTGAGTTGCAAGATTAGTGCCACTGAACTGTTGCCAACCACACAACAGGCCCCAGTGTCACCAGTGGCGTGGCTTTTACGGTTTTGCCACAGTGCTTCTGGATATGAACACAATTATCCACGTTACTTATAGCAGTGGCGTAGGCAGGAATTTTTCATGGGGGGGTTGTGTTTTTTTGGCCTGGCCGGATACCCTTTCTGAAACAAACCCAACAGTATTACAGTAAATAAAAAGGAAATAAAGTAACAAAGGGAATAAAGTAAGAAAAACAATTGCTATACAAGCAATTGTTTTGATTTTTCTTATTTAAGTGGATAAACAACCTTTAAAAAAACTTTTTTCCTAGGCCAATGGGGAGGGTTTAACCCCCGAAACCTCCCTTGTCTACGCCACTGACTTATAGGCCTAATCTGTAACACAGTGATATGGATCTTTGTGCTTAAAAGGTGCTACACATTCCGCATGCATCTAAACGTGTTAATTACGTTACAGCATTAGCCTACATTACAAGTTTACAACCAAATTTCGAGAAACGACATATGCAATTAAAATTATTAAAGGGTCACCCTGAACACGAGTGTATCACCGGCCACTAGTCCAACATACAGAAGCCCTCTTGCGGGGTCATAGTGCAACCGTTGGGGCCGTTTGAACCACTGTCCCGACCCCATCAGGTCCCTAACAAACTTCAGCTCGGCGTCCAACAGTTTCACCCGATCGTTACGTCGATCGACGACCATCACGTGACCGGTGACGTCAATAGCCAGATGACGTGGCTCGTTGAGGAACTCGTCCCCGGAGTCCGCCCGGTTGCCATGCCAACAGGCGACGGCGCTTCCCTTGCGATCGACGTCATAGACGACGTGCAGACCGCCACGTGACGCGTCGGCGGGAAAATCGCAGACGACAATTCGTCCGTTGTCCGTCTCAAGAAAATGCGCCGGGTGCTTCGTCGACGGTCGCTCCCTGCCGCGGAACAGGGACCCCAGCGGAGACGTGCTGATCGTCCGAACCAGCTTCCCGTTGGGGTCGTACTCCCTGATGGCCCTACCGCTTCCGACGAGTACCGTCCCGGTCGTGGTGACGGACAGGCCGCGGAGGTTGTCCACCGTCCACCAGTGGACCAGCTTGCCGTCCGTGCGCAGACGGTAGACGTATTTGTTGCTTTCGTCGGCGACGTAGAGGGTTCGGGTGGTGCGGCAGGCGGCCAGATCGACGGGAGTGGGAATGACGATGGGTTCGAGGAGGTGGAGAAGGGAGAGAGAACGAAGGTGGGTGCTGGTCATCACGGAGTGGACGGAGATGTCCTGGGAACCGTCGCGGGTGATGAAGATCTCGCGGTCGAGGGCTGTCACTCCCGTCACCGCCGTTTGCCCGGGGATCGATCCGACGAGGACAGGGATCGACAGGAACGATGAATGGTCTGAATGAAGACAACAACAGCAGTTACATTGGCGGTTACATTACGAAGGAAGGTCATATACAATTAAGGAAAGGTGTTTACAATTACGAAGGAAAATTGTTTACAATTACGAAGGAAAGTCATATACAATTAAGGAAAGGTTGTTTACAATGACGAAGGAAGGTTGTTTACAATTACGAAGGAAGGTTGTTTACAATTACGAAGGAAGGTCGTTTACAATTAAGAACGAAGGTTGTTTACAATTAAGAACGAAGGTTGTTTACAATTAAGAACGAAGGTCGTTTACAATTAAGAATGAAGGTTGTTTACAATTAAGAAGGAAGGTTGTTTACAATTACGAAGGAAGGTCGTTTGCAATTCGAAGGTCGTTTACAATTACGAAAGTCGAATTTTGCTTAGCTGAATATATGCATAGGCCCTTTTCAAATTTCGAAGGAATGTGTTGTGGTGTGGTGGTGGACAGCAGCAGGATGCAAGATGGTAGTAGCTGCAAAGCAATTAAGGTAGTAATTAATAGTAACGATGATGTAACAACAGTCAGTTAAATAATAGGAATATATATTGCTAATTAATTGGCAGCAGGCTTAGCGGACATTGGGACAGGACGATTAGTTCAGGACAAGTACGAGTAATATGTAGGCCCACGCGGCGACTAAAGGCTACCACTTGTATCCTGTTTACATGTAGGCCTATACCAGAACATTCGAGAACCTATCAAAGACTCAGTGAAGTCAGGGGCGGATTCAGGGGGGGGGCAATCCGGTCATCCCCCCATTTAAAAAGTGCATGGGACGTGGCCCCCATTTGGCTTCAACAAGCCATTAAATCAATGCAGCGGGAGAGAAAAGTAGGATACTATATAGAGGCCATAGTAGCCTATATTATTGCTGGCAGAGATTACGAGATTACTCTTCGACCAGGAAGACTCTTGATGACCCCCCCCTCGAAAATTTGTGTATCCGCCCCTGAGTGTGGTTCGATATTTTGATTTATCCAGCGCACTGAATTTGTATAGCGCCAATCTTGAGAAGCAACCTGTTGTCACTTATAACAAACACTAAACATTTGTCAAACTTGGTCATAGAAATGCAAATATTTCTTTCAGCCAATAAATCAAACAATGTTTTATTCCTCTGGCTTTGGACTTCATTGACTGAATGACTGAATGAATGAATGAATGAACGAATGAATATATGAATGGATGAATGGATGAATGGATGAATTGATGAATGAACGAATGAATAGATGAATGGATGAATGAATGAATTGATGAATGAACGAACAGCTAGGCGAATGAACAAGTGGATGACTGAATGTATAAATGAACGAAAGATCGAACGAACGAATGAACAAATGAACTGTCGAACAAATGAACGAACAACGAATGAACGTGGGAATCAACAAGCAAATGAACGAAGAAATGGACACGAACGAACGAATGAACGAATGAACGAAAACAAACAAATGAACGAACAAATGAACGAACGAAAGAACGAACGAACGAACGACCCCTGACCTGGAATTGGATCGACCTTCAGTTCGCCGACGATGTTCCTGTCATCCGGTGGACCGATGACATTCAGATAGACCCCGATGTCCTTGAACTGTGTAGTGTTGATCCTCGTCGTCATCATCTGCTCCACCTCATCCGTTCCATCCATCTCCTCTCCTTCATCCGCTTTCTCCAGTCTCTGTATCAGGCTCCAGATGCTGCTGATGGTTGCCGTATTCTCACTAACGATGCCATTCATCGTCGCATCCAACTGCTGCAGCAGAATCTTCTCATCTCGTTCGATCAACGCTCGACACTTCTGTGCGTGCTTCTCGATCTCATTCCGGATCCGAATTCCTTGCTCCTTGAAGGAATTCTCAGCCGCTTCCAGTTCCTTCTTCTTCTCACGAAGACTCAGCGCGAAATCGGCGAACTTCCGGGTGCTTCGGTCAGAAGAGAACTTCCGGGGACTTCGGTCAGAAGATGACTTCCTGGGACTTCGTGGTGGCCCTTTCTCCATTCTCATCGAGTGTCCCACCGCCTCTGTTCTGCCGCCGCTCAGAGAAACATCGGTGATCTCCAGCTGGATGCGATCGTAGATGAGCTCCGCTGGGACGGAGGGGCTCTTCGTGGGGAAGAACTCGCCAACGATGCAACCTGTGTTGTTGGCTTTTACCTTACCACCGTCGTTGTTGCTGTCCTTTGTTGCATTATCGAACGGTGATCGAGGGGCGTCATTAGCGAGTGGTGGTGGTGTACAACAGGTGAAGCAAACCTTTCGAAGTGTTGTTCCGCCGAAAGTACCCAGGCACTTTATGCACAGGAAGTGTGTGCATTCGAACACGTGACCGACTGCAGCAGGTCTATCTTTAGGCTCGATGACGTCACCGCAACCGCAACACCTATTCATATCTGCGTTGAAAAGAGGAAGTAAAAATATAATGTGAATACAGCATTAGCCAGGGATACGAAACGGTTTTGTTCAACAAGCGTATACTAGCCTACCATGCAGTAGGCCAGACTAACAGCTGCGCAGTTTTACCCAGCAAGCATTGACGGTCAAAGTCACGGTTGGGTTAAGTGAAATAGAACACCACAGCCGTGTTTAGAGGACGTTGTTAGGGCCTGGGCAGAACTGTTGGCTTTGTTATTATGGCATGTAGGGGTATACATGGTTATTTCGAATATGCGAAGGGTACAAAGCGCATATATAGATATCAGGCTATAAATACTTTTCAAATTGGAAAATGCCTATGGTCTTGTTGAAGTTGAGGCCATGACCCGCATGGCCCACTCGGATGATTCTGAGAGTTGGCCATTTCCTGTTGCGACTTTGGCCATATACTTGAATACTTGATAGACATGACGAAAGGTATAGACTTTAGAGCCATGCAGTAATAACTCGGCTACAGCATGACATTGTGTTTTTACAAGGCAGTGATTTAGACACATAATCATGATGACGCCAATTGCTACTATTCTAAGTTTAACCTTTCTGAGTTGGTCCTTTCTGAAACGGCTGTTTCTGAGTCGGTCCTTTTCTTATGTGACCATTTCTTAGCTGGCCCTGTCTCGACTGGCCTTTTCTGAGTTGTCCTCTTTCGAGTTGGCCCTTTCTGAATCGCCCACTTTGAATCAGTCCTACTGTTATTCGGCCCTGTCTGGGTTGGGCCCTGTCTGAGTTGGGCCTTTCTTCAGTGGCGGCGCTAGGGGGGGCTGGGGGGCTAAGCCCCCCTAAAAAAGGTCATCCATTTTTTTCCATGTAAAAATGAAATTTTTGGGCGATTTACCCCCTTTAACCCCCCCCAAAAAACTGAAATCCTGGCGCCGCCACTGCCTTTCTTAGCTGGTCATTTTTCAATCACATATTGTCATTAGGTTTTTCTGAGTTGGTCCTTTCTGCGCTGAACCTTTCTGGAATGGTCGTCTTAGAGTTTGGTCCTTTTACGAGTTTGGTCTTCTCTGTATAGGCCTAAGACCTAATTCTTCACGTAGGCCCAAATAAACACACACAAGGAAACATGCTAAAACTTAGTAGTAGGATGTGCTTGTGAATCCATTCTGATGAACAGCTACCAATGGAATAGAAAAAAACAGTCAACAGGAAGTATATAGCCTATACTGTACCGTTGGCCTATAGCGCATGATCAGGGTAGCGAGACTGAATTCGGCAAATCATCGAAGTTATATTTAAAACGCAAATCAAATGAGTCATAAAAACCTCAGCAATCTTGAATCCATGGAACCATTGAACACTTTAACTGTTTAACAGAATACTGTGGTAAATCGCAGTAATATGTAATTATTACGGTAGATCACATTATGCTAAGCAGCGTATAGCAACCGCATGACTTAGCTCAATACTGTCATCTCAATATAACTGTACACTGTACAGTAACCTAATATCTGTCATGTTCTTGTCACTAAAATATCAGTTAGGCCTATTATTATTAGGCCTATACACGATAATAATACAGCGCAGCTTGTATAATTGTGTCGGAATGTTCGCGTATACAGGCATGCCAGCATAGTTATTATTGATGTCAGCCTATTGTCGGAAACAATAGCCCACTGACATCGAAGCGCACCATATAAGTCAATGGGCATTGAGTGACAGATTGTCAAATCCCTCATATAGGCCTACATGTAAAATTATATATGAAATAAAATCCTGGCTATGGCCTTGCCCCTCATGATGAGGGCCAAGGTATATATATACATATATTTATATATATATATATATATATATATATATATATATATATTATATATATATATATATATATGATGAGGGGCAAGGCCATAGCCAGGATTTTGTTTCAGGGATGTTTACTCGACCTTAAGCAAGCCGATAAGCAACCGAATCAACTTACTATAAAGGGTTTGGGACTGTGGAGGAGGATTTGACCTATTGTAGAATGTCACATAGAAATAAGAGCTTCAAAAATGAAATCACCTTAGTCCTTAGGCCTACATCATGATTGTGTCAGTAAATACATAATTTCATTAAAGCATTATTTAATTTGTGTGGGACTGTTCAACACCAAAAATAGGCCTACCCAATAGCTATACGGTCTTGATGAGGGTAACTCGTAAGAATCTTTATTTCCATGGGCGCCCGCACATCGGGGGCAAAAGGGGCGCTTGCCACGCCCCAGAAGATTGGCACCTCTTTACTTTAACTGTGTAGGTTACATTTTTGGCTCTTGGCAAATTTCGTCGCACTAAGGCACGGATGATATTAATGATATTAATGATACACAAAGTGAAACTACAAGATTTACATTTATAAACCGGCATGAAAATAGGTCTATAGAGGTCTACTCACTTTCTTAAGTTCCAATTTTTGCATTTTTCAAGCTCTTGCTAATATTGTTGGCCATGGCCATTATGTTTGCTTATAGTATAGAAGTTGCTAAACGTAAGCCTAATTTTCTTAATAGAAATGCTCACAAGCGAAGAAACAATAATATCTGCCAACTCAAACGTCTAAACAAATTGGGCCAATTAAACCTATGCTAAATAAAGCCAGGCTAATTGCCAGTCTGAGAACAATGCACAATAATTGCACATACATGAACAATCAGTGTAGGCTATGCTCTTACAAAAACCATTGTTCAACAACAGACCCAATTGGGCCATTGAAGACTTTCTCAAAGCCGCTCGTCAAACAATAGCGTGTGATCAACATGTTGAATTGACATGTTAAATTGAAATCATCTGCTTGTGATCAACATGTTGAGTTGACATGTTAAATTGAAGTCCTCTGCGTGTGATCAACATGTTGAGTTGACATGTTAAATTGAAGTCCTCTGCGTGTTATTAACATGTTGAATTAACATGTTAAATTGAAGTCCTCTGCGTGCTATTAACATGTTGAATTAACATGTTAAATTGAAGTCCTCTGCGTGTTATTAACATGTTGAATTAACATGTTAGATTGAAATCATCTGCGTGTGATCAACATGTTGAATTGACATGTTAAATTGAAATCATCTGCGTGTGATCAACATGTTGAATTGACATGTTAAATTGAAATCATCTGCCCGTATGAGGAAAGGCATTATTTGAAAAGCACTTCATGAATAATAATATACGAATGACGATCGGTCATGCAATTAAAATAGGATGCTTGATCGATAATTTACAAGTCCTGACGAATAATAATTAGTGCTTCTGAATCACTCCATGACGTCAAGTGAATAAGCTGGCTTTACCACGACATGGTTTTTGCGCGTTGTCAAAATATTTCCAGAATCTGATAAGAATTCAAAGGCGGAAATAAATGATGGAAATGATGGTTGACTAATTGTTTTATGGTTGATGGTTACAATAAATGAATTTAAATGGCTGGAGATAATTGAACTGATATAGATAATGTTATCTTCGTTTAGTTTCAAACTGGCACATCCCATGATGACGTGGATACAATAATTATAATTCACAGTATGGACGGCTGATAACAAGTTATTACGTAAGTCGAATTTAATTGCATGATAACCAATGAACCATGATGCATGCATGGCTCACAGCACGCCCCATCACTGCTCAGCTTCCTGGTGACGTCTGTCGAGTGAAATTTGGGCTGATCTTTGGTATCCATGGCAGCGGGAAGCGTTTCCGCCTCTCTGCGCACTTCGTGCCAGTATAGTAGTATACCCTATGTTATACGCCATTACCCTATAGACTCTTTCTAATACAGCCAGAGGAAGACTTCTGTTTATTTATCCCTTTGTAAATACATAAGTAGAGCATAGACCCATGATGAATATATATAATATAATTATATCTATATCTATATCTACATGTATAAAGGAGAATTCATTCATTCATTTCAAACATTTATATAGCGCCCCTTAATAAGCCCGCTCAGGGGTGCTCCCAGTCCAACCACGGTGATACAAATGGGTTTTCATTCTTCAGGAACCTGTACGTATACAACGCTGATGAATCGACCCTAGGTAATAGACGTATCTCCAACGAGGGGGGATCTATTCTAGACAGATGTACTTAAAACTGAGAAAGCACATAGCTGATAGGTTAAAGTTCCAACACAAGTGACCAAAAGCTTCCCTCCACAGTCTACAGGCAACGGGTAGCACTCTTCACCACAGATACTGAAGTTCGCATAGATGCGTCGGAGAACAGCCAAGCTTAAGGTCATATGCACAAGAGGGTATAAGAGGAGACAACGCCAAACCAGCGAAGCAATTCTGTATTCGATGCGCTGGGAGACAGAGGGCCAGCGAAGTAGGGTACCATGCATGTAAGATGAAACAGAGGCTAATTTAGGGATTCGCCCAATTAGCCGGACTGCATAGCGAAGAACACAGTTTAGTCGGGCTATCAATAATAGTGGCAGAACAACCAGAATAGAGCAACAGTTATTACTGTAGTAATCGGAATTTCAACCGAAATCTTACCTACCTACCTACTCACTTACCTACTCACTTACTTACTTACTTACTTACTTACTTATTTACTTACTTACCTACTTACTTACCTACCTACCTACCTACTTACTTACTTACTTACTTTATTATCAGCAAGAGATCGATTAAGGCAGAACTCCGCCACTGGTTGTCCTCTACCAGTGCCAGTCCCAAGCCTGGATAAAGGAGGAGGGTTGCGATATGGCAGTGTCGATAAACATGTAATAAGAAGATTAGGCAGCAAGAAGTAGGATAGGGTATGGAGGTCATTGTATAATAGGCCTATAAGTTTTCCAATGTAAGCCACAGCAGTAGAATTAGATGCAACTCGTATACAATTTAAATCTGATACCTGATATGTCGGGCAATCGGATTCGGACATCCATTGAAGAGCGAACTTTGGACATCCCCCTCGACTCGACGCAACGCTAGTGAATAGACTGGTGCCCCACGATTATCTTCAAATCAGCGCTTTAGAAATGTATGACGATCAGTGGAGAGCAAAATCGAGCTTAACAGTACTGAAGATCGCAGTAAAACTGCGGTTATATGCTAACACAAAACTGCGCGCTATAGGCCTACTTAAGATAAAAGCAGGGAGCACAACAGACAAAATTTACTCGGAACTTTCCAACATCATGAATATTCAAAGATTCTGTCAGTATGCATCATGAATATTCAATGATTCTCTCAGCATATTAGGCCCCAATTAAACCATCTATAGCGTTGATAAAAGAGGCGACTGTGACGGGGAAAGCCCGAGACTTTACAAGAGCCAATTTTACAGCGTATACATACAGGTGTGAGCAGCACAAAACGGAAGGAGGGCGTGGTTTAGTCGGCCTAGCTTAGGTGCAATGAATCTATAGGCAGACTAGAGTCAATAATAGACTACTATTTCAGTGTATTTAGGGCGAACCTGTGCATGATTCCCTAAACGTCCCGGACACCCAGCGGTACATTTTCTGTGTCCCTCGGATCATCTGGACCTCCTTCTCTCTGCTCTCTTCTGAACAACCCCTTTAACTCGACGCAGCGCTCGTGAAGAAGCGGGTGCCCTGCGCTTGGCATTCGAGTGGAGCTTTGGAAGTTTGGGGCTTACGATAGCGACTCCTTCCACACACAACACACACACACACACACACACACACACACACACACACACACACACACACACACACACAGAGAGAGAGAGAGAGACACCCACGCACGCACGCACACACACAGAGACACACACACGCACGCACACACACACACACATACGCACACGCACACGCACACACACACACAGACAACCCTGGCATGAGATTCTTTGCTATGTACACGCAGGGCTTTTTTAACGTGCAGTTGTACACAAAATGTGCAGTTCTAAATGGATTTGTGCAGTTGTAGAAGCACCTCTGTAGCCTACAGTTAAAACTAGCAAAAGAGGTCATTGTCGTCCGATTGGAAGTAATTTACCATGGAAGATGGGAAAGGAAAGGAGTTGTGCAGTTCTAAAAATTCCTTAAAAACAGCCATGTGTACACGTGCAAAAATAATTACGATATACACACACGCACACACACACACTCGCTCACTCACGTACAGTACACACACACACACACACACACACACACACACACACACACACACACACACACACACACAGGCTGCTAAGCCCCGCGGTGTTTTTTCGTGGGTATCTCCACAGCCGTCTGCTGCTGTTCGTTTGACATGCGCCTTCAGAAACTCTTTCACGCTCTAGTCTCTACCAAGGATGGAAGACAACAGCAGTTAATTGGTTGGTCATTAGTTGCACTAATTTACTCCACTGATAAGTCACGCTGCGACGTGTCACCACCTATGGGCCTATTGTATAGATCTATACAAACAAAGCAAACATAATTATTGTATTCGTGTCCAGCAAAATGAGCAATGTATTAGACATGGTTTGCGAAGGCAAACCAATGCACGGCCAGTAGCACGACTGCATTTAGATCCTTAGGTCTATACCCACATGATACATTAGGCTACATGATACATTCTCTCCCGAAACACCTACGCTGTTTACCTTTCTAATTATTAAGCTGATAATATTTTCATAAGTTGCCCTGCAATAATAATTGCACGCAGATTCTACGCAGGCAGAAAATAGCGCTGGCACAACTATTATAATGACACAAAAAGACTGGTACAATGCGTCATAACCAAGTTGACAATAGACGCCTGCGACTCCGAGACTATGGGCACCCGATACCATGGGCTCCTTACTCCATCCTCTTCTCATGAGTCATGACTGAGTCCAGTGATGAAGTCGAGTCCACCCATGCCGAGTCCGAGTCCGAGTCTAAGTCCGCAATTCCTCCACAGGTCTATATTTCCCACCACTTTCGTATCCTCCTCCTCCTCCTCTGTATCTCCTCCTTTTCATCCTCCATCTGCTTATCCTCCTCCTCCTTCTCCTCCCTTTCTTCCTCCTCCCCCCGTCTTCCTCTTCGTGTTCCTCCTCCTCCTTCTCCGCCACCTCCTCCTCCTCCTCCTTGTCCTCCTCCTCATTCTCCTTGTCCTCCTCCTTCTCCTTCTCCTCGTCGTCAGCCTCCTCGTTCTCGTCTTTCTCCTCCTCCTCCTCCTCCTCCTCCTCCTCCTCCTCTTTCTCCTGCTCCTCTTCTTTCTCTTCTTCTTTCTCCTCCTCCTCCTTCTCCACCACCACCTCCTCTTCCTCGTCCTCCTCCCCGTTCCTAAAATGCCAAGTCATTGTTTACTTCGTCACCGGTAGACTTAGCTAGCTCTGTATCCATTGCGTTGATAATTACAATGTCATGTAGTTCTGCTCTGAATTTCCCATCAATAATTATTATTAGTCCTGACTCCTGTAGCAGGTCACACGTGCGTTGGCCGCATTGTCGTCATCAGCGTATTGTTATAATGATAATGACCTCCTGATCGGATCTTTGCAAAGATTTATTTCAAGCGGACACGAAATTCAATAAGAGATTAAAACCAGATCAATGGAATTTCCATTCTTTATAAGTTTACTAGCTGGGGTACCCGGTGTTGCCCGGGAAATTTAGGATTCGACCCACTCCCGGCCACAACCACACCACACCCCAACCCCACCCCACAGCACCCCACCACACTTCAACCTCCACCGGTACGCCACCCGTGAAATTTGGGTTTGGGACAAATTCCCCTCCCACCTCCCCCACCCCCACCCCGCCACACTCCGACCTCCACCAGTACCGCCACCATTGAAATTAGGGTTTCAGGAAAAATTCGCCCCTCACCCCACCCCTCTAATCCACCACCCACCCTCCCCACCCTCTCCCCAACCCACCCCACCCCACAACACCGACCTGCACCAGTACGCCACCAGTGAATTTATGATTTTCGTGAAAATTCCCCCTCACACCACCCCTCACCCCACCCCACCCCCACCTCCCCACCCCACCATCCCCACCCCACCACACTACAACCTCCGCCAGTACGCCACCCGTGAAATTATGGTTTTCTTGAAAATTTTATCCCCCACCGCCACCACCTCCCGCCCACCCCACCCTTACCCCACCCGGCCTCTGCGGACCGAGGTGTGTGCTGGGTGGATGCGAGGTGGCCCGTGTAAAAATTAGTCTAGCTGCGAAACTATGGCAACAAATGAAAATTTATATCGAAAATTAGTGTTTTTGCCCCCCCCGTGTCCCCCATGGTGGTAGAGATTCGCCAACCACTTATCCGGGTGGTTCTGATGGCCCTCTATCTAGGAAAAAAACTCATATCAATAGCTGCATTTTATTGGTGGAAAATTGGGGGTTTCGCCCTCACCCTGGCCCCCATGGTGGTAGAGAATCGCCAACCCCTCGACTTTGTGTCTCATGCCGAGACCTACACAGTAGTGAAGGTTTGGAGTGAAAAGCTCGAAAACTGTGGAAATGCATCCCGAACAAACAGACAGACACACACACAGACAGACAGACAGACAGACACACACACCGAAATCTTCTCTTTATTTATATAGATAATCGTCACAGATAACGTTTCATGTAGAAATTTTATTCAAATTGTTAACTCACCACATCGGCAAGACAGTTCGAGAGCTTTACTCTCAGACACAATACATAAATGTGGTGCAAATAAAATAGGCGATTAAGCCTGGTTGTGGATGGGACCCCTTGAGTGCGTGAGCGCTCCTCCGAGTCTGGAAATAGTAGCCTATCTATAGCAGACATCGCGGGTTCTGCTTGTCGCGGGTACTATATCAATGAATAAGCGGGCTATCCAGTGCAGTGCACAATTCCTAGATGAAGGGGAGTTCAGTGAAGACCTCAAATGGCATCCTATGACGACATAAAACCGTGGACTGGATTAGGGCATGTAAGTCGACCTGGTGACAAACACTGGAAGAGGGTGGAACAATATTGTCTTGGTGAGGTCAATCCTCTTATCCTCGACGGTCGAAAACAAGAGTGCCATGCACATTGCACATTTAGCCAGACAATTTTTATAAGAGTTATACCATGGCTGTTTTTAAGGAATTTTTAGAACTACACAGCTCCTTCTTTTCCCTCCCATCCTCCATGGCAAATTACTTCAAATCGGAGGACAATGACCATTATTTTTTTGCTAGTTTTAACTGGACAGAAGTGCTTCTACAACTGCACAAAACCATTTAGAACTGCACATTTTGTGTACAACTGTACGTTAACAAAAACCCTGAGTTGTAGGCTACCGTTGTAGCCTGTAGGCTATATAGTCAGACGTCAGGTGATATAAGCCCATCTACTATACACTAGGGTATATATATATATATATTTATATATATATATATATAATATTTATACACTATACTAGGGTGACCATATGTCCCGGTTTTCCAGGACATGTTCCGGTTTTTTGTGGTGCGGGACGAAGACTTGGGCAAAAGAGCGAAATTGTCCCGGTTTGGCAAGAAGGAAAGTTGGATATTGAAAGCGTCTGTTTTATATAAATTACAGAACAAAGAGTAGTTTGTAAACCAAAAAAGTAGCGAAAGAGAAGTTGTCAATTTATATGGAGTGTTATATTACATCTTTAGTATAATTATAGGCTAGTGAGTTTATTTAATAGATTTTAAGAATTACCTGAGTGTAACGAGAAAGTTTTGAAAATACAATTTTAGTGGCCCCACCAGTCTACGTCGATTTCAGCAGGTCTTGTCAGGGTCGTAATGGGGAGTTACACATTGCAACTCATGCATGTCAGCACTGAAAAAGTAGAGCAATTCTTTCTGATGACAACTTGAAACGCTGCCATTGTAATGTGGAAATTTAAAAAATTCTGACGGTGAGGGACAAATACCCTCCTCCCCACACTTCGTTTTCCTGCTCGTTCTCTCCCATCACAAACCTTAGATCTTCTGCTGCACTAGATTACATGCTGAGCTTCAGAGAATTTTTCAATCACGAATGATTGCTGTACACAGGGCTTTTTTTAACGTGCAGTTGTACACAAAATGTGCAGTTCTAAATGGATTTGTGCAGTTGTAGAAGCACTTATGTGCAGTTAAAACTAGTTGAAAAAGTTTTTTTCCTCCGACTAGGAGTAATTTACCATGGAAGATGGGAAAGAAAAGAAGGGATTGTGCAGTTATAAAAATTCCTTAAAAACAGCCCTGGCTGTACTCATGACTCATCATGCATGCAGTGCTCTGACGACTACAGAAGGGTGTGGATTTCTACACTGCTGCTCACCTTAAAATGTAACTGTGATGACACCTTGATAGGCCCCTACATGTATGTTTGAAAAGTATTCACAGTGCAAAACCTAACTTTAAGAATTAATATCAGTAGGCTAACTTTTAACTTCGTCGAAGTGTGCATGCAGTATGCTATAAACAACAACAACAACAACAACAACAGCAACAACAACAGCAACAACAACAGCCTACTATAGTTAGGTTACTGTTGAATGGATTATCGTGTAGACTATAGAACTACCTAGACTTTTGTATAACCTATTATAGTCGGGTAGTTAAAGATTAATTGCAATTTGCAGTTTTCCAAAAAGTGTCCCGGTTTTTAATGGCCAGAAATGGTCACCCTACACTATACATGCACTCTCTGACCGGGCAGCTATTATTACGGTATATTTAAAAATTATCACATTTGCTATAATAGTTCCCCTTCAAGCTCTCTACTCAGAGGCGATTCCGACTACAGCGCGGACACTGCATCGGAGTTTCACACCGAAGCGCATGAGCAATCGCAAATGAAGGACTTGCTCAAGGTCCCTACTAGGAGGCTTGAGGTGGATTCGAACCTGGAACCCATTGGCGCCAAGCTACCAAACCCACCACTACACCACCGCGCCCCGCAAAAAATTATATCTACACTATGCAGTGTCTGCATAGTGTACGTATCTATCCGTGTGTCTGCATAGCGTATATATATATTGTGAGCGGGTATATATGTACAATTTATATATATATATATATATATATATAGACACTCAGTGATTGGATAGCTCAAATAATCATTGTCGAATGTCGTTTTATACTACCGCCAAAATTAATGAGACTGACACCAGATATCAGCCGGAATAGACGTGATGAAATCAATTGTTGAAGTTAAATGTATAGGAGCTAATTATGAAAGTTAATTGTGCCTGTTCACACGAATCACACGCTATATGCCACGTATACAATAGGCTACACGTGAGCATTTTCTCTTTAAGTCTTACAAGGGTATAGACTATAGACGTATACCAGTGTGACCTGCAGATCCCATTGTTCATCGTGCGATAGACTTTCATCTACGCCCAGTTTTCATAGACAATGTCTGGTGCCACTCCGCCGTCGGAGCTTTACGTAAAATATGCCCCTCTATAGTTAAGCCACAATCATGATTATCAGGAATTAAACTGGCCCACCATCTGCCACCACGATCACCAATTCAACCACCAAGGCAAGCAGAGTGACCACCATCATCATGACAAACACAGCAGTGAAGAGAGGCGAAGTAAAGTCGAAAGAGGAGATAATGATGATGATGATGACAACGATTATGATGATGATGGTGGTGATAATGATGATGACGATGATGACGATGACGATGACGACGACGACGACGTCGGAGAAAAATACAAGAACGAAGAGGAAGAGGAGAAGGAGCCCGAATTATAATAAGAAAAGGAAGGACATATAGAAGGAAAAAAAAGAAGAAGAAAAGGAAGAAGAAGATGATGATGATGACGATGATGAGGAGGAGGAGTACGACGACGACGACGACGACGATAATGATGATGATGAAAGAGAAGAAGTAGAATAACAACACCAACAACAATAATAGTAATAATGATAATTAGAAGAAGAAGAAGAAGAAGAAGAAGAAGAAGAAGAAGAAGAAGAAGAAGAAGAAGACGAAGAAGAAGAAGAAGAAGAAGAAGAAGAAGAAGAAGAAGAAGAAGAAGAAGAAGCAGAAGAAGAGGAAGACGAAGAAGAGGAAGACGAAGAAGAAGAAGAAGAAGAAGAAGAAGAAGAAGAAGAAGAAGAAGCAGAAGAAGAGGAAGACGAAGAAGAAGAAGAAGAAGAAGAAGAAAGAAGAGGAAGAAGAAGCGGAAGAGGAAGAGGAAGAATACGAACAAGAACAAGAACCAGAAGCAATCATGTCCTTAGGTTTAACCCTGAGTAGGCCAATCAGCCATGAATGTGAAATATTAGCGACTTCAATTTCTCAGTTTCGGCGTATTTCGGGTGTTGGTCAATGCTATCAACGACCCTCCACCAGCTGACAACGTTTACTGTCATCGCAGTCGAATAAACAGCTGAGTTTGCGGATAATGTATCATAATTATGAGGAACATTAAATTTTCTCCCGTGATCTGATTGCTGAGAATTGGGACAGTAGGCTAATCATTACAGCACCGACCATACGCACTCAGACTCATGTGATCGTCGAATGTTTTCATACACAGCGATTCAAATGAACATTGAACATAATTTCAGTTCAAATAAAGCCGTTTATAATTATGTATTTATCTTGCTTCTAAGCAGCGCTTTTGAGTGATCTCTATAGAATCATCACAAAGTATTGCTTTGCATCTACATGTAGCGCAGACCCACGAGTGAGATATATGCATGCACAGTTGCACACGCATACATTTATGCTAACAGACAAACCCACAACTCAGATTTTGCATAAGTGCAGACTTATATCATACGTATACAAACATGCATATTACCTACATACATACATACATACAAACATACATACATACATACATACATACATACATACATACATACATACATACATACATACATACATACATACATACATACATACATACATACATACATACATACATACATACATACATACATACATACATACATACATACATACATACATACATACATACATACATACATACATACACACATACATGCATTTGTTCTTTTCTCGATCCTTGATTCCTTGGGGTTCTCAACACCTTCCTCCATATCCACATTTCGCAAGCATCGATTTTCCTTTCTAAGGCCTTTGTTTTTGTCCACGTTTCACATTCATACCGCACCACTGGGAATATCATTGCCTTTACAATTTTACAATTACAAAGTAAGTTCACCAGTAGTTGCCCGTGTTCACGTACCTGCTTCTTAAATCTGCGTAAGAGTCGGTGGCTGTCAAGGCTCTTGCTTCTTCAATAGTTTTACTCCTAGTGGTCTAGCTGCGATTTTGATGGCCTCTTTGGTCTTAATACGCCGCGTTGAACATTCTACCCCTTCTGCGTAAAGACGAACTCCAAGTATAGACCCACATAAAAGGTTCCATAGGCGTGACCTACAGTGCATGCAAACAAGGGTAGTAGCAACTAGTGTTAGCCCACGTATGTATATTGGTCCTGTCTATGATCGCATGTATATCATATTCATACCCTGGTATGCTCACTGCAGTTTGCAGATATCCGCATATAGGCCTAGACAGCGGGGTCTATTTTACATGCAATCCGTATGTCAACATAGACTACAGTGTGTGCAGAAAAAGTGAGGAGTCAAAACTTTTCTTTTTTAGTATTCGCTCAGGTTAAAGTTACAAAGAATTCGTTTTCTGTTTTATTTATTATCGTTGTTGCCCGATGTATTTATCATAACTTATAGGCTTCCATAGTGATATGTTTTTAGTTAAAGGCCTGTAGTTATCGTTTACTAAACTTCGCCTAAAGGTGTCGTTTAAACTGTAGCTAACCATCCAGTCAAACAACCAACATGTTTAAAACTCCACATGAATTCCATCACACTTCTGAATATTTCGTATACGAATAACAGTAGGCTACCACATACGAAAAGATACGATCTGCATACTGTAGGCCTATATAGGCTAGCTATAGGCTACTTTCTAAAACAGGATACGCTGCAACAGCTGCAGGTTAAATGTGCAGTTCAGTTTTTGTAAATAATAAAACCCGACTTTCAAACGTCGTGAAGTGACTCCTTTCGTGTAACGCGAAGTTCGTGATTTATAAGTGTAGCGATTGTATGACTACGCTACGAGTTTCTGGTAGTTAATATTATTATTTTTATTTAATTTCTGATCGATTATGGGTTTCAGGGATCTGATATATTTGTTTTATTTCTGTATTTTTGAGTTGCCCTTCGTGACCTAGATTTTAATGTTGATTTGCGCTTGACACGGGTCACAGCGACCGCTGACGTAGCCGCTGCAGCTGCGCCTCCGATTCGCGTAGTTTCCCACGCTAAGGCAATTGACGCCTCGGCCGTCTTCAAAGGCCGCGCCGCTTGCAGTCGATGAGGGTAATTAAACTTTCGCACGCTCTCTGAGGTGGTCTGATGATCAGAGTGAGCGAGGAATACAGCCAGACAGACAAGCACAGACAGGGAGACAGATTGAGAAGGAAACACTGTAGGCGTGTGTGTGAAAATAGCAGCGTTTTCACAGGGTTAAACTGGTGCATTTGGTGCCTACGTGATCAGCGGCAGATGGCGCTTTTCAGACGGAGAGATAGAAGGAGAAAGACAGTGAGCTACAGACAGACGCGGAGATACACAGGAGAGGACGCAGCTGGCAGCTAATTCTTGCCGCCTTGAAACAGCTGCGTTGCTGCTGGGTTTGCGCGCGCGGCTCACTTGCTGGTCATGCGCAGAAAGGGGGACGCTCTCCTTGTCAGGCAGTAATAAAAGAGCAGCGCGACGCTGAGAGGCTCAGTTGCGCACAGGATCTCAGGGCGGTCGGATGTATTGCGGCGGTTGGTAGTTTTAGGCTCGATCAAGTTGGTGAAGCATGGCCAGGATAAGCGCCTGCTTGCACTAGTTGCGCATACACGGATTCTGTCGGCGATTCATTCTCTCTCGACATGGAGTCGATTAAATAAAAGAGTTTGTTTGTTGCGAGAAATACATCAGCGTCGCTGCAAGTTTTGTCTTCGCTCTCGCTTCGGATATATTCCTGGATTACTAATTCAAGGCCTCTCTTCGCCCTGTCACACGGAGTGATTTATCGTGGGCTTCGAATCGTCAGCGCTCTGCTCTCGTTCTTCGAAATTGTGTTGCGAAGCGGTTGTTCGTATGGTTGCCTAAGGGCGTCTTTCTCAAACGGCTTGGATAAATAGCCGAAATTGTTGTTCATTGCGAGAAATCAGCATCGGATTTAGCTGATCTTTTCGGGCGTTTCAAACTCGACGCCTTTCTGTGTGTGTCGTCGCATCTCTTGGATATCGTCTTCGTCGCTGTTCTTCGCACACGATCGGCTTTGTCCCTTGTCTTCGGACATAAGGTACGCTTTATTGGGGAATTAATACGATCGGTTATTAAGACATTTTGGGCTGAACTGAAATTGGCTGTGGGACTTGAGAGTCAATCGGGATTTAATTTAGGCATACTCCGGTTGATAGGTGTTTGCATTGAATTGTTGCATTTGATTTTCATTGAATGTCTTTACAAAGGATAGGAACTGATAATTGAACTTACTGACTTTTATGTTTGATTGCTTTGAACATAATTGATGTCAATTGAAGATTCAATTGATTGGGAATAATAAGAAATATTAATTAAACTTCTGACTTTGATTATTGATGGCTTTGAATGTGACGGATGTGGATTGAATGCTTGATTTGTTAATAAGAATAACTACTTCGTTCACTGCTAGCGATATTGACCGTGAGCTATAAAGATAGGAGTCATTTCTATAGCGCTATGGAGGAGTCTAGGCCAGTCACTCCCGCTCAGCCTTCTAGGCCCCCTTCTTCTATGGAGATATTGCTCGAGGCAATACAAACTAATGCTAGGTCCACTCATGAAGCAATACAAACTAATGCTAGGTCCACTCATGAAGCAATACAGACTAACGCTAAGTCTTCACAAGAGGCTATGCAAGCGCATGCTAAGTCAACTCATGATGCTATGACTTCTATACAGTCGTCTTTGCAACTGAATGCCAGAGAGACGCAAGAGGCGATTGCTACGGTGGAGTTTAATGTCCTGGCCGTGCAATCCAATGTAGGCGATGCTATTTCCTCAGTGCAATCGAATGTAAGAGAGGAGATCTCGGCTGTAAGAGATAACGTCAGGGAAGCGCTGACGGAAGTTGTATCACGATTGGAAAGGCTAGAGGCATCGCCGGTACCCAAGCCTGCTGTGGATTTGAACCCTGGTTACCTCACCGCTATTACCACTGCGGACGCGCCATACCACTCGACCATCGGCCTGGAGGAAACTTTGGGTGCTAGGCCTAAAGATTTCACGCAACCTGGTATATTGCGGAGAAGTGATAGATTGGCTGGTAGGCCGCCAATTTCATATAGGGAGTACGGTAGTCGAAAAGACTGGCCGCCTTTCCTGGGTTGGGAATCGAACCCAGAAGTCACCTCATCCTGTCCTCCCTCTATCTCTAGAGCTCGTCCACAGCAGCACGCGGTCCCATCAGGCGAGGATCCGGAAGTGGCGACTCCGGGGAGGCCGATAGGGGCGGGCGTTACAATTGGTCCCAGCCAGTGGGGTCAAATTAGTTCTAGAGATTTTGGCGATGATAGGTTAGAAGAGGAAACTGACTATGCTAGAACAGGCGAAATGGCAATTTCTTTTGAAAGAAGGAAGGAAAGGGAATTTGCGGATATTGTGGATATAATGTCTGATGATGGTAGTGTAGACATTGAAATCAGCAAGATAATGGAATCTAGACCTAAAACTGTTAAAATAATTGATAACAGAATGCATGCAGCACGGCAACCGGAGTTTAGAAATTTTGAAGTGAATAAACCGATCGCTAATAAATTGTCATGGGAGGGGGGTGATAAGGTCAACCCAGTCCCTTTGGCCTCTTCGTCCCTTCCTCTCGTCGAGTATCCTCGACCGGATCCACAATGGAGAATTCAAGCGTCGCTCGCAAAGGTCGATCAACAAAGAGTGGAAATGGCACCGAGTCGGGTCGACTTTACACAACCAGCGTCGGTAATGCCGACCTATCAGTCAATGCCTGACTGCGTCCTCGACGGTCGTGCAACGTCGACCATGGTTGGTCGAGACTACGCTCGACCCGACCTTCCTCCTGGACCAGCGGCGATGGCAACGGTCGACTGGATGCAACCATACGCTCGTCCCGACCATTCAAACATGCCGTGGAGGTATGCTCCGACCTACGCTCCGAACGCTTTCTACGGTAGCAGCGACAACCGGGTTTGGGTCGACCCGCCTCGCTGTCTCGACCCGCTTCGACCAAGCGACGCCGTCTTTCCTCGGTGGCCAACGGTCGTGGAATCGGCGAGGATGAGTTCATGCCTGGGTGCGCAGAACTTCGGATTTAGCCGTGACGCCGAATTACCGCGATGTCAGACGGTAACGAAGTCGACACCTCTGGAGAAGAATGAAACGACGGGCGATGATAAAGCGACGTCTGCGGTTGGTGAAACGAGAGCACGGACGTCTACCAACGCTTCAGTCGGCCCTATTAAAGTTGTCCCGACGACCACCGTCGCAACGCAAACGACCGGCGACTGGGGGTTACCGTCGATCGGTTCAAAGGGAACAATCAAGGAAGCAGAACCGACCGCGTCGACGACAGCTAAAGAGGGCGAGGCCAAACAGTCGTCGCCTTCGTCTACCAAGCCAACACAATTCCTGAAACTCGGGTCTTTTAGCGGAAAGACGGACGTTGAAACATTCTTACGAAAATTCTCCGTGTGCGCCAGGAATAACAGATGGACGGACGAGGAGAGATTGAACCAATTAGTAGTCTCATTGGTTGAACCGGCGACTCATTTGCTGAGCGAGTCGAACGCAGATGGCCTGGACACTTGGACGGCTTTGGTCCAGCGACTTCGTGAACGATACGGCAACGCTGAACAACAAGCCCTGTTCCAAACGCAGCTAAGCACCAGGAAACAGAAAGTCGACGAGGATATGGGCGTCCTGGTGGACGACATCCGACGTCTCTCCACGCGCGCTTATCCGGGTTCCTCGACAGCTCACAGCGAAGCTATTGCTGTTCGGGCATTCTTGGATGCCCTGAGAGATAGAACGCTTGCTCTGAAAATCCGAGAGCGAGAACCGAAATCCCTCGACGAAGCCTACAAGGTAGCGATGCGATTGGACGGCTACCAGAAAGCGGAAGCCGGCGGCCATGAACAACAAGACCGACGACATGGACGAATCAACGCGATTACAGAGGAAGAAGATTCGAAAGTAAAGGATCTGGAACGGCAGATGGAGCAAATGAGGAGACAAGTGGAGCGACTAGAGAAGGAGCGACAATCCGTTTCGGCGCCACAATACAGAGACAACAATCGCGGGCCGTGGAGAGGTCAGAACGGGTCAACAAGAAATGAATGGTCGAATAACAATGGAAGTTATGGACGGGGAACTCCGCGATGTTTCCTGTGTCATCGGCTCGGTCATTTGAGCTCGGCGTGCAGACTTCGGCCATATGTGGAAACAGAAACGGAAGCAGGACCTTCCGCGCGCCGATGCTTCGAGTGTTCTGCGACGGACCACATAGCGCGCCTCTGCCCTCTTCGACAACAGCAGCAGGCTCCACCTAGCGACAACCTTGGACAACCTGTGGGCGATAACCACGACAACCCCAGCGTTGGTCGTGTGTTCGCTGTTCGGTCCGCTCCAGCGCCGAGCAGGGACCAGCGGAACGGGCAGAACCAGGAGCGTCGGTCGCGGAGGTCGCCATCATCGTCGAGGAGGCGAGACAGTGGTCGGAACTCACCAAGAGAGGAACGACGCTGTTTCTACTGTGACGACGGTTCGCACCTTTTGAGGAGCTGTCCGCTTCGCAATGGACCCCCTGAGGACCGGATCTGGAGGATGCTGGGAGAACCGACCGGACTTCGTCCGCCTGAAAACTTGACGTCGGCTGGGTAACTCTGTTAAATGACCGCTTAATTCGCGGCCATTATGAATGCAGAAGCATCTGTAACCATGTTTTATTTTGATTGTGATGAATACGTTTACTTTACATGTGGAAGTCTTTACATGTGTGTGTTACTGTATAAATAACTGTATTCTTGCATCGTATGTTGTGCATTCATAAGTATTGCATAATATTAATATTTGTATTGCATTGCAGATTATCTGATTAATATGTTGAATTGTGCATTGATATTGCATTTGCAATGAAGCGATGAACGATTTTATTATTGCCTTGCTATAGACAGAATATGACTGTCATTGCTCTTGCATTGCGCTATATAAATATTGATTTGATCATAGGATAAATGACTAAGGTTGCATATTTTAATTAAGACCGTTGATCCTGATTATGTGAACTTAACCTTTCTTGAGGCTAGGCCTACAAGGTGATTCTGAGATGATGCTCGGAGGCGAAATTTGCATTAGGCCTAATTTTAAGAAATTTGCACAGTTAAATTTTAATGCTCCTAATTTCCGTGTATAGAGTTTTTATATGCGTAATTATTGTCGTCGCATACATATATATATATAATATTAACTGTATGAATGCAAATTAATTAACTTTAGTGAGGCGCTCTATAAATGTTCTATAATAGTCCCTTATTGTCCTTCAGCGCCTTAATGCATTACCGAGGTTTTGAGTTTAACAGCGGTGAAATTAATATACATAGCTGCTCTTTGATTAATAGTCCTGCATAGGCCTACATGTTTTGGTTGCAGTACGAATTATTTAGATTGCAGTTGATAGACGCAGGATATAAATATAATTATTTAGTTTGATTTAATAGGCCTACTTGAATGATTAGCCCGTGTACTGTCTGCATCAGCGTTGCAGTTTGAGACACAATTTTAATAGTAGCGGTGCATAATCTGGTCTTATAATTTTGCAGTGTTGACTATGATTAAACTGGTTTCCTAATAATGTTAATTAGGACTAGGCATAAAATAATTAGGAGCTCTGTCTGTGCGAGAAATGAGGTTGGCCTAAATGGTTTTGTAGCATTGGATTTGATATTATTATTAATCTTGTGTAGATTTATATTTGGATCAGTGGATCAATGATGACCTAATTTTGAGTCTGCAAATTAGGCCTAATCTAGTACACGACAACGTGACCTCCGACGCTGCCCGAGGCCTGAAAACAGGGCGATTTAGTTGATGTTGCTGGCCGCTTAGAATCTCACGGCTTCTACAGATTCAGTTGTAGAGAGAGTGGGAATAGCGACAGCGTGGTCCGTGGGACACATCAAAGGCGGTGATAATTATTGCTCGTCGTGGATGGACCGACGGAAGGAAATGTAACGTCATTAAAATTATTATGGGACTATATAATCATGATTTGATCTGTAGTAGGCCTAGATTTGTAACGTTGATAGTTAATACAGGCGCCAGATATGTTGTAGGCCTACTTTGTATCCTAATTTCATGAGCGCTTAATTAGGATTATTTTTACTTTGTGCAGAGACAACGCGACCTCTGTCGTACGATGCACATGGGCCTACATGTATAGAGATGATGTTTAGTTGCCTAATTCTCACGGTTAGACGCACGCTGTAGATGCATGGCGTGGGGAAATAGGTACTGAGTCGACGCATCAACGCGGCGATTATTATCGACCGATGATTTTCCCAGGCGCTGACGCGTGTGTGGCCTGATGCATGTGCTAATGATAGACTGCCTGAAGGATGATGCAAATGCATAAGATAGACTAAAGTGGCCTAACTGTTGATTTGTGCTTTAGACTAAGATCTCATATTAAAATCATGATAATCTTTTTAGGCCTATGAGTTTTGCGGTTACGCTGTATCGTGAAAGACGATTACACAGTGTGACTGTTCTATAACGTTAATTGCAGTAATATGTTACGTTAGCCTATGTTTAAACGGCCTATTTTAATTCTGTGCATAATCGGTTGCGTTTTTTTAATAATTAAGTAGGCCTACTGAAAGATGTTGGGAAGGGAGCGGCTTATGAAGCTGAAGTTAGGCTTGGTCTCTTACGGTAAGCTTTGATGGGGAGCCTACGGATAGTTATAATGAGCATTGGCCTTTGGAGACTTAAGCTGTGTGTGTAGTCTCAGGTAATTTGCTATGATAGCACCGTTGTTAATGGGATTAGAGACTTAGGTTTAACTGCTTAGATGAGTCTTTAAATGTAGACGTTTGCCTACAGTGAAATGCCTAAAGAAGTCTCGATGGTAAAGGCCATGGGTGGCCTATTAATCAGATGACCTGTTGTAAAGGTAACGAAGGTCTAGTGGTTTTTGTGGCTGTCCCGTGGGTTCTTAAGTCAATGCTTGCCGTGGAGGACTTTGTGCTTAACTAAACTCAAGGAGACCTATATATAGAATTGCTTTTGAGCTTTACTGAACTATTAGCGATGGAGCTATATAATTATAATAATAATAAATGTTTCTTTCGCTTGAACTGACATTTAACGCTAAAATGTGAACTTTCTGATGCTTACGTTGATGACTGTTCATTGCATATATTTTTAATTCTTGCATTTGAATCCTTGATGTAAAAATTGGAGTATGGCCTTACTAACATTTCAGGATCCATTTGTCCAATTAAAGGGATCCTGAAATCAGGGAGGGCCGAGAATAGTGTAGCGATTGTATGACTACGCTACGAGTTTCTGGTAGTTAATATTATTATTTTTATTTAATTTCTGATCGATTATGGGTTTCAGGGATCTGATATATTTGTTTTATTTCTGTATTTTTGAGTTGCCCTTCGTGACCTAGATTTTAATGTTGATTTGCGCTTGACACGGGTCACAGCGACCGCTGACGTAGCCGCTGCAGCTGCGCCTCCGATTCGCGTAGTTTCCCACGCTAAGGCAATTGACGCCTCGGCCGTCTTCAAAGGCCGCGCCGCTTGCAGTCGATGAGGGTAATTAAACTTTCGCACGCTCTCTGAGGTGGTCTGATGATCAGAGTGAGCGAGGAATACAGCCAGACAGACAAGCACAGACAGGGAGACAGATTGAGAAGGAAACACTGTAGGCGTGTGTGTGAAAATAGCAGCGTTTTCACAGGGTTAAACTGGTGCATTTGGTGCCTACGTGATCAGCGGCAGATGGCGCTTTTCAGACGGAGAGATAGAAGGAGAAAGACAGTGAGCTACAGACAGACGCGGAGATACACAGGAGAGGACGCAGCTGGCAGCTAATTCTTGCCGCCTTGAAACAGCTGCGTTGCTGCTGGGTTTGCGCGCGCGGCTCACTTGCTGGTCATGCGCAGAAAGGGGGACGCTCTCCTTGTCAGGCAGTAATAAAAGAGCAGCGCGACGCTGAGAGGCTCAGTTGCGCACAGGATCTCAGGGCGGTCGGATGTATTGCGGCGGTTGGTAGTTTTAGGCTCGATCAAGTTGGTGAAGCATGGCCAGGATAAGCGCCTGCTTGCACTAGTTGCGCATACACGGATTCTGTCGGCGATTCATTCTCTCTCGACATGGAGTCGATTAAATAAAAGAGTTTGTTTGTTGCGAGAAATACATCAGCGTCGCTGCAAGTTTTGTCTTCGCTCTCGCTTCGGATATATTCCTGGATTACTAATTCAAGGCCTCTCTTCGCCCTGTCACACGGAGTGATTTATCGTGGGCTTCGAATCGTCAGCGCTCTGCTCTCGTTCTTCGAAATTGTGTTGCGAAGCGGTTGTTCGTATGGTTGCCTAAGGGCGTCTTTCTCAAACGGCTTGGATAAATAGCCGAAATTGTTGTTCATTGCGAGAAATCAGCATCGGATTTAGCTGATCTTTTCGGGCGTTTCAAACTCGACGCCTTTCTGTGTGTGTCGTCGCATCTCTTGGATATCGTCTTCGTCGCTGTTCTTCGCACACGATCGGCTTTGTCCCTTGTCTTCGGACATAAGGTACGCTTTATTGGGGAATTAATACGATCGGTTATTAAGACATTTTGGGCTGAACTGAAATTGGCTGTGGGACTTGAGAGTCAATCGGGATTTAATTTAGGCATACTCCGGTTGATAGGTGTTTGCATTGAATTGTTGCATTTGATTTTCATTGAATGTCTTTACAAAGGATAGGAACTGATAATTGAACTTACTGACTTTTATGTTTGATTGCTTTGAACATAATTGATGTCAATTGAAGATTCAATTGATTGGGAATAATAAGAAATATTAATTAAACTTCTGACTTTGATTATTGATGGCTTTGAATGTGACGGATGTGGATTGAATGCTTGATTTGTTAATAAGAATAACTACTTCGTTCACTGCTAGCGATATTGACCGTGAGCTATAAAGATAGGAGTCATTTCTATAGCGCTATGGAGGAGTCTAGGCCAGTCACTCCCGCTCAGCCTTCTAGGCCCCCTTCTTCTATGGAGATATTGCTCGAGGCAATACAAACTAATGCTAGGTCCACTCATGAAGCAATACAAACTAATGCTAGGTCCACTCATGAAGCAATACAGACTAACGCTAAGTCTTCACAAGAGGCTATGCAAGCGCATGCTAAGTCAACTCATGATGCTATGACTTCTATACAGTCGTCTTTGCAACTGAATGCCAGAGAGACGCAAGAGGCGATTGCTACGGTGGAGTTTAATGTCCTGGCCGTGCAATCCAATGTAGGCGATGCTATTTCCTCAGTGCAATCGAATGTAAGAGAGGAGATCTCGGCTGTAAGAGATAACGTCAGGGAAGCGCTGACGGAAGTTGTATCACGATTGGAAAGGCTAGAGGCATCGCCGGTACCCAAGCCTGCTGTGGATTTGAACCCTGGTTACCTCACCGCTATTACCACTGCGGACGCGCCATACCACTCGACCATCGGCCTGGAGGAAACTTTGGGTGCTAGGCCTAAAGATTTCACGCAACCTGGTATATTGCGGAGAAGTGATAGATTGGCTGGTAGGCCGCCAATTTCATATAGGGAGTACGGTAGTCGAAAAGACTGGCCGCCTTTCCTGGGTTGGGAATCGAACCCAGAAGTCACCTCATCCTGTCCTCCCTCTATCTCTAGAGCTCGTCCACAGCAGCACGCGGTCCCATCAGGCGAGGATCCGGAAGTGGCGACTCCGGGGAGGCCGATAGGGGCGGGCGTTACATAAGTAAGTAAGTAAGTAAGATCAGCAAGAGAGAAGAAACTACAGTCAACAAAAGAGAAGGCAAGGAGATCGAACAGGTGAAGGAATTTTGCTACCTAGGAAGCTTGATGACAACAGACGCTAAATATCATAAGGAAATCAGAAGAAGGATTGCAATGGGAAAGGAGGCGTTTACGAAAAGAGGAGAACTACTACGAGGAAAGCTAAACAGAAACCTCAAGAAAAGAATTATAGAAACGCTGGAGTGGAGTGTGGTGCTGTATGGTTCCGAAACCTGGACCATGAGAAAAGAAGACATAAAGAAAATCGAATGGAGAAGATCAGCTGGACGGAACACAAAACAAACGAGGATGTTCTGGAAAGGATTGGAGAGGAAAGAACAATGATAAAACAATCAGAGAAAGACAAAAGAAATGGATAGGGCATACGCTAAGAGGAGACAACCTGGTAAAATCGGTGATAGAAGGAAAAATGGAGGGGAAAAGAACAAGAGGAGGACCACGACAGATGATGTTAGACACGATGATGACGAGGATTGGATATCAAAGACTAAAAGAGAAGGCCCAGCGGAGGGAAGAGTGGCGACATTGGACAGCCGAACCTGCCTAGTGGCAGAGAACCAGAAGAGAAGAGAAGTAAATAAGTAAGTGAGTAAGTAAGTAAGTAAGTAAGGCAGTAAGTAAGTAAGTAAGTAAGTAAATAAGTAAGTAAGTAAGTGAGTAGGTAAGTAAGTGGGTAGGTAGGTAGGTATGTAGGTAGGTAGGTAGGTAGGTAGGTAGGTAAGTAAGTAAGTAAGTAAGTAAGTAAGTAAGTAAGTAAGTAAGTAAGTAAGTAAGTAAGTAAGTAAGTAAGTAAGTAAGTAAGTAAGTAAGTAAGTAAGTACAGCCGTTATACTCCATTTGCAAACGCACAATGGGACATCATCGACAGATAATGTAATATATCATATAGAAGTAGGCTAATAATAAAACATAGTAATATACATGGAAAGCAATGTACAACAAAATTCAGTAAGTGCAAATCATTCTAGCAATAAAACCCTTTCGTGTGAGAAATTCAGAACATGGAATATTTCAAGGCTGTGTGAACTTTGACGCAAAGAGCCGCGTGGTATTAAATCGTGGAGGACATGCCCATCAGGGTCATGCCTTTTTAAATAATATAATATTACAGCGAATTAACTACAATCAGTTATAACTTCAGGTCAACGACAGAATAAATTGATATCGTATATACACATATGAGGGAGCGCCTCTGAGTAGGTTTCTTGAAGAGGCGCTGTATAAATACTTGAAATAAATATATAAAAATAAATATGAAATCGTGTGTCACGTGACTCACACATGCACTTTGATCATTTTGTTTCTAAAACATTAGGCTATTCCTCATAAAACCTTAAGATAGTTTTGGGGCCCGTGACTGCATGCTCTGGCCCAAATTTGTTTCGTCAGTCCTGGGTGGACCTGAGTGGACATGCAGGGGCCCGAATTTGTTTCGTCAGTCCTGGGTGGACCTGAGTGGAGCATGAGCGACGAGGAGCAATTTTTAGGACAATATGATACTAGTTTGTTTAGCTGGTAACAGCATTAGCACTCCGTGAGGATTGGGGACTTCATGGCTACGAGAGAAAATCAATTTTAAGCTGTGGTAATTCTATGATAAAATAACTGTTGGTAACTGAGCAACAAGAGATACAACTGCAGTGGCGTAGCCAAGGGGGGTTTCGGGAGTCCCCTCTTTGGCTTAGGGAAAAAGTTTTTTTAAAGATTATTTATCCACTTAAATAAGAAAAGCAAAACAATTGCTTGTAGTAAATTGTTTTTCTTACTTTATCCCATGTGTTACTTTATTCCCTTTTTATTTACCATAATACTGTTAGGTTGGTGTCAGGAAGGGCATCCGGCCAGGCCATAAAACGCCCCCCCCATCATAAATTCCCGGCTACGCCACTGCACAACTGAACATAACACATATAAAGGAATTTTAACAGGACATTTCAACCAGACGATCCTCTTCTCTTTTCCTAGTATAGACCTATCCCTCTATAGGGCAATTACCCCATACCGTTTGCCGTTGTCACGACCGAATAAAATTTAATGTATTTGTTGAGTAGTAGGGCCTAACAGTGACGGAAGTATCTATAGACGCGTACGAAGAACAGGTCACGAGAGTTTATTGGTTGGAGCGCCTGGCCTGCTATACGCGGAAAGTACTCAGTACTGGTTTAAGCCTCCATTCCACGTTCACCTTGCAATGACCTTGAGGATGTCTACAACTGGCACTTGCAACACCGATGATCTATCGCTTTTTATTATTCCAAGGCTCTTTAGCGTGCGGTTCTACACAAAATGTGCAGCTCTACTAGGGGACTGCGGGTAGGGCATTTTGCTACCCGACCCGTACCCGTGACGTAGAACTGCTACCCGTACCCGTACCCGACCCGTCCCCAAAATTACTACCCGACCCGACCCGTACCCGCGGGTATACCCGTACCCGTATCGTACCCGCGACGTCATCAGCACGCCTTCCCGTGTACAATGCTGGGCCTTCCAGACGAAAATGTTTATAGCTCGGCATGCAGTACAATGATAGTAATAATAATAAATAGGCTGATAATGGTGTTGGTAGTAGCAGTAGTTGTGGTAGTAATAGAAGTAGTAGTGTGGTGGTGATTGTGGTGAGAGTAGTTGTCATAATCAAAGTGGTGGAAGAAGCAGCAGTAGTTGTAGTAGTTGTAGTACTAGTAATAGTCGTAGTGGTTGTGGTTGGAGTAATAGTAGTAGTAGAAGTAGTGCAATAGTAGTAGTGATGGTAGTAGTAGCAGTAGTAGTAGTTGTATTGGTAATGGTAGAGGTAGTGGTAGTGGTGGTTGTGTAGTAGAAGTAGCACTAGCAGCAGTAGTAGCAATAGCAGTTGTTGTTGTAGACGAGGAAGTGGTGATGGTAGTAGTAGTAGTAGTAGTAGTAGTAGTAGTAGCAGCAGCAGCAGCAGCAGCAGCAGCAGCAGTGGTAGTAGTAGTTGCAGTGGTAGTAGTTGTAGTAATAGTAGTAGTTGTAGTAGTAGTGGTAGTGGTGGCACTAGTAGTAGTTGTAGTAGTAGAAGTATTGATAATAGTAGTAGTGGTTTCAGTAGTAATCGTAGTAGCAGTAATAGTAGTGGTTTTGGTAATGGTAGTGGTGGCTACTGTATAGACGTGCCATTTACATCTGGCCTATATTAATAATGATCAATGTAGTGGAAATATGATTATTACTCACATCTGACGCAGTTTTGTAATCCGCAAATTATTTTATGTAGAAAACTCAGAAATAGAATACTGTTGATAAAACGTAAATCGCTGATGACTGCAGCAGGCGTTAGCCAAAAGTTGTTGACTTATCAAGCTACTAGCTGTGGTATTCGGCGTTCCCCCCGAAATTTTAGTTTTTTCGCCTCTGGTGTATTCGAAGTTGACCGCTGAATTTTGGGTTTCTTTCTCTTCCATCTCACCTTGCTCCCGCAGCCCACCCTACTCCTCGCCACACCCAGCTCCTCCCGAACCCACAATCACTCCCGCCCCCACTTCGCCCCCCACCTCGCCTCTCCCTCCGCACTATCCCGCCACACTCGCTCCACCCTGCCTCGCTCCCACCCCGCTTACGCTCCTCTGGGGTATTCGGCGCTGCGGGGTAAATTTGAACCCTTCGCCTCTGCCCAGCACCACTCCCGGCCCACCTCATGCCCCAGGCGTACCCCTGCCTACTTCCGCCCACACCAATCGCGGCCCGGCTATAATTCACACTCTACCCGCAAACCGCCTCCACCCAGTCTTTGGCTATGAATATGCTTATATATATTTATATTTATATATAGACTATACATGCATATTCGTGTCCACTGTCCATAGTTCTATTGCTACACCAGGCGTCATTTTATCATTCATCGTATTATTTTTCCAGCCTGCATGATCTGTCCTCAAAGAGACCGTTGACTTGTCACAGCGTCTGATGTCGATACATCCCACCTGGTGGATATGATCCTCTGCAGCCAAGCTTAACGCTGCTAATGCGGCCATTAATTATGATGGTGTATCCTAGAGGTAAAGGGGTGGCAAACTTCTGAAGCTATCTGCTTGCACGACGTGAACCAAGGAGACTGCTATGGTCACTGTTTGTCAGAGGTATCAACGTCAGCGAACTCTGACCTTCCTCTCGCCGGACTAGACAGATGAAACACGTGTGAGACAGCACTGCGACTGTCCTATAGAACAGACCACTTTGCGGCTGTTATTCGACTCCCATTAATAAATACCAAGTTCATGGGAGAGAAGTAGGAGGATGGGGAGAAGCGGTGGCAGTATACAATGGATATTATGGTTAGAGAGAGGAAGATGACGGTGAAGACAGGCAGGTAGAAGGAGAAGGAGAGGGAGAGGGAGCAAGAGGGAAAGTGGAAAATAGAGATAGGCAAAGTGAGAAGGGTAGGCAAAGGAAGAGTGAGAGGAAAAGGCAGATATAGATAGGCAGATACAGAGAAGAATAGACATAGGCAGAGAGATAAAGGCATAGACAGATGCAGAGAAACAGGCAGATGCTGAGAGGCAGAGGGAGAGAAAAAGAGAGGGACACGGAGATGGAGAGGAAGATAGAGAGGAAGACGGAGACGGAGAGAGAGGGGGAGACAGAGAGGGAAACGGAGAGGAAGACTGAGAAGAAAACTGAGAGGAAGACGGAGTGGGAGAGGGAGAGTGAGACGGAGAGGGAGACGGAAAGGAGATGGAGACGATGACTGAGAGGAAGACGGAGAGGGAGATGCAGAGAGAGGAAAACGGAGAGGAAGACGGAGTGGTATACGGAGAAGGAGACGGAGAGGAAAGCGGAGAGGGTGATGCAGAGAGGCAGACAGTGAGGAGGATGGAAATGAAGATGGATAGCGAGGGAGTGAGAGAGTGAACATTTCTGACAAAAGATCATTCTCTCCGTTTCTTTAGCTCCTCCTTTTCTTCTTCCTCGTACTCTCATTCACTCATTCACCTACTCATTCATGGATTGGCTTTAATGAATATGATGTGCATACGCAAATTATGTGTGCGTATGCATAGAATTTTATGTTGATATGTATATAGTAAAAAATGTGCATTAAGATGTATATAGTGGCAATAATATATACAGATAGGTGAGTATGGTATAATACACTGCATAGATCTAATTTGTATACGCGTGTGAACACGTGCAGGCATGTTGTACTTAGATTTAGATGTGCCAATTTGTCTATAGTAGGCTAAGTAAGCCTTCGCCCTCAAATGGAACGATGACATTTTTCAGCCTCCACGGCAAGAGTTTGTACGGGTAAAACCGGGTATACCCGTACCCGTGATGACCCTACCCGTACCCGACCCGACCCGTGAAAAGCGTACCCGACCCGTACCCGACCCGTACCCGACCCGCGGGTACGGGTAAACCCACGGGTACGGGTATACCCGCAGACCCCTAAGCTCTACGCCAGATGGATCTGTTGTGGAAGCACTGTTGTACGGTTAGAAATAGTAAAGAGGTCATTGTCATCCGATTCGATTTAGAGTAACTTACCATGAATGACATGAAGGGAGAGAAGGGGTTGTGCAAGTCTACAAATTCCTTACAAGAATCCCTGCTATATCCTGACTTTAAACTGCAACGTGCATTTCCTAACGAGTCTCTGCAATACAGGAATTGTATAGTAGCTATCAACGTGTGCAGACTTTTTAAATATGGAAGGAGGTATATAGCAGGCTATATTACATGTAAATGCAGTTGTATCCCATAATAGACCTAGGCCTACATAGCTCTGCAGTAGATTGGAAACTGTCTCTGCCAGTGTGTAAAAAATATACTATGATTCCTTGAAAGAGTCGGCCATTCGATGCAGGGCCATCAAATTTACGTCTAATTGAACTATATATATATATATATATATATATATATATATATATATATATATATATATATATATATATTAAGCCAAACGGATTCTACGGCATGATATTATAAGCCGAACTGGTCAACTTAACTGAGACCGGCATTTATTTAGACTGGAGGCAGATGTTGAGATTTCTTAGAAAGAATTAGCCTAAGTAGTCTATACGACTACGCTTGTTGAACGATTCCAACAGAAAACTTGTGAGTTACATATAGAAGAGCTGGATTGATGAAAAAATAATTGTCATTTTTGAAATAGAAGTTGGATTTATCAAAACAATTGCTGCTATTTAAATAGAAACTGGATTGATGAAACGCGTTTTATCAAATTTACTACTGAAGTGCGATATTTGCACAAGGGAGGAGTTTTGTCCGTTTCTTGTACAAGGCTAAACTTGGGATTTGTCCGGAAGGATTTTTGTTTCAGGGGTTTCCCAGGAGGTTAATGTCCTATATACTCGTCCTGGGGATCCCCTTGCAATTCAAGACCTCGTCCAGGACAACAGACGAGAGTTGGAGCGATAATAATACAGGGAGAACCTTTCAGCAAGTAGTGAACCAAGCACATAATTCAGGATGCAACCTGTTGAAATAGGTCAATTAATGACAGACATGTCAGCCCCACATGTAATTATTAAAGCTGTCCCGCTTGAAGGTCCAAATGTTGGAAAACTTCTGCTACATTGCATCAAGTGCATGGGACAATATCTGTAGGTCGCATCAGAGTCATGTGATTTAGTCGGTAGGTTGAAGAAATTAAATGCAAAGAGGATGTTGAAAATTCTAAACAATTTTTGACATGTCATGAGGCAGGTGAGGAGTAAAATTGGTAGGCCAAATCAGGGTGAGAATACCAAGTGGATAATGCGTGTTATGGGTGTATGTGTGTGGTGGTGGTGGTGGTGGTGGTGGTGGTGGTGGTGGTGGTGGTGGTGGTGGTGGTGGTGGTGGTGGTGGTGGTGGTGGTGGTGGTGGTGAGACAGGTGTCGTTCTCTTGGCGCCGCATGTGGCTGCCTCTATAGGGTTCGTCAATCGCTTGTCTCTGAATGGGTGTTTGTCGTTGTCAAGGCGCCCTTGTAGCAGCATGGCCGCGTTACGGCGCCTTAGAAATTGTCGTCATTATTATTATTATTATTAATGGTCCAACCCACTCGCAGTCATTTTTCCCACAATTCTTACACTTGGCCAAATCACCTGCCAGTGGCTGCCACGACCTATAATGGTGTCGTCGTCACGCATTACATTACAGCTCAGGGTGAAGCTATAGAAGACTCTTCCAGTGTTTAATTTTACGATCCTTTCAACTAAACTGTCACGGAACTTCGAAGGAAGATTTAGTACGCGTCGCTGTACCTAGGAAAATACTTCCGTAAACAAACACAGGGCGTATCAAAGGAAAATAAATCGACGTCACCAAGGGCGAATATAAAACTGAATATGGCTGCCAAGGCTGTCAGAGCAATTTCATTTTTAAATGGCTATGCAATTACGCTATTATATAACATGCACACAAATCAGCATGATGATGCTGCGTGAGTAGGCTATAATTATGCTAAGTAATTAGTGAGTATATATACTAAGCCGGTACAATTACTTGGTACAGAAACGCCATGGGCATGCAGGATGCTCGTGGCACAGTGTTTACATGTAATCTAGTCCCTATGCTTGGGGTGGCCCGGTATAGAGTAATGGATAACACGCTGGCGTAGAGAGCGAGAGGTAGCGAGTTCGAGCCCCAGTTGGGCGGACATGCTTTGTAGGCTGCTATTAGCGCCAATTATAAAATTGCAGGCTGTCTGTTCTGTTAGTATAGTTAAGATTTGTGTATTCTGTGACCTGTGTTCTTGTGAATTGCTTCACCTGCATAATTGTGCGCTGATAACCGGTTGCAGACCGCAGTCAACCGGATTGTTGAATAAACGAAAATTATTATTATTATTTCAGGTTTGTTTCGGGGAGGGGGTGGGGGAGGGTGGAGTCGTTTCGGGCGGGCGGCAACTGCTGAGCCAGACATCCACGACATTCTCTGATCGGACATTTTTTCTAACGAGATTGTTTTAGTCTTTCCTTGTTTCATTTTGTGAGGTCGGCTGGGTCGCCGACGAAACTTCATCTGTTAAATTTTCTGACGACCTTCTTTTTAGTCATTTGAATGATTTGATAAAAAAAATTCCGAGAAATCTACCACTTGCGCTACTTAAAATGCTGATGACTTTTTAGAAGTCTTCTTGTAGTCCTTTTTTCTCTTGTTTAGGCCACTTTCAATCCGTCCTTCTGTTTTACTCAACTTTACCAACATGCGTTGACACAAGCAATGATGGAGGACGGGGGAAATCCCTACACATTTACTTTACTGGGGTAATGGTACGCATTTACATGTTCATAGCACATTTTTCGTTGGGGGCAGGGAATAAACGCTGCCTGTAAACAACAGTTCAAAATTTTTCTTTGGGAAATGTCATTCCTGGGGGGAACTCCGGCCCCCTCCGAGACGTCTAGACTAAACACTACTCGTGACTCAACTAAAAAGCTGAGCTTTATAAAACGGCCATTGTATTATCACCCAAACTAAAGCATTGGCCAAAGCCGCGGGAAAAGTTGGTACAGACGCGTCCACCAGAATAGAAAGACAATTGGTTTTGAGTATTCCACGTATCAGGTTCGATTCCATGACTGAGACACAGCGGTACAGATGGATAATAATTGTCGTGCGGTATAAAATTTGAGCGGAAGTAGAGGTAAGAAAACATGGGTCAGAGATTTTCATGCAAACTCCGTCACTGGCTGCACTCTACAAGTGCCAGTCCCAAGCCTGGATAAAGGAGGAGGGCGACACTAATCATCATTGATATGGCAGTGTAGCTAAACATGTAACAGGCAGATTTTCCTGCAGATAATCGAGATTTTTCCACAAGTAGGTTGGTTGGCCAGCTGACTTGTAAGTTGTAGGCTACTTGTGGCTCCTTAGCTTGGCGTTGAGTATTCGCCTGTTTCTGACGTCACTGGCCCATAGTCTGGTCGATTTCCGTATATGAGTGTCAGTGGAAATATCTTGGCAGATTATGGACCCTGAGGTCCCTGACTATACAAACACAGCAGCGACATTGCCCGGATGTATATACAACAAATTGATACAAACCCTCCTAGCACACACACGCACACAAACACACAAACACACGCGCACACGCGCGCATGCGTATACTGCATGTAGAACGCACGATCAGTGATGTTATTTTCTGGTCACGGCAATAGGCTCCTGACAGTCTGTCGTTGCAGTGTAACAGAGGATTTAGTGTCTGCTACATTTATCTCAACTAGACACAAGTAGACAGTAGGCCAATTGACCTACAAGCGCATTATACGCAGGAAGCTTATAATTATTATTGTGTGTCTAGGCCGCTCGGGGTTCACCAAGGACTGCGCTTCACCGAGTCTCGCTCGTGTCTCTCTTTTTCCACTGCTCAGAACCCTCCCTCCCTCCCTCCCTCCCTCACCCCATGGGCGGAGACTTAGGGGGGGACAGGGGAGGTCCCCCTCAATATTTGTAGTGGGGGGACCCCCCATGCATTTACCTCCTCCCACCCAATTCTTAAGTGTTAGGACATGCACATTTGACGAATATACCGGTGAGTGTTGACGTTATAACGTTTTAAGAGGACATTTTCGAGCAAAATTAAAGACGAAATGACCAAGAAAAGGTCATTGGCTATTTTGGAAGAGAAAATGGTATGCCTTTCTGGAAAGAAATTTCGACCAAATGACTTAGAAAGGTCGTCAGAAAATTTCTTCGATGCAAATGGAAAATATCTTCGGTCGCCCAAAATGTCGCGCCTGGGCGATTGTCCTTCGGCCGCTCTCGTTCGTCCCACCCAACTTCTAGATCAAATCTCCGCATATGCCTCTCCCCACAGCCCAACCACAAATCTTACAGTAGAAAAACGATATCTTTGTTTACTAGGCTATATGTGCAATGTAAATAAGACCTCAGACCGCTCCGCTTAAACGCCAAAATGCGTCTGACCCATACTGACCCCGGAAGTTGTTGCTACGCCAAAATGTTTAACCCAGCGATTGGTGTGTTAATTTAAATTTTAAAGGATATTCTTCCTTATTCATTTAATTAGTTTGCCATCTGAAACACTGATGACGACGGCAATGATCATGGCGATGCTGATGATGGTTTATGGTGGTGGTGGTGGTGGTGGTGGTGGTGGTGGTGGTGGTGGTGGTGGTGGTGGTGATGATGATGGTGATGGTGATGATGATGATGTTGATGGTGGTGGTGGTGATGATGATGATGATGATGATGATGATGATGATGATGATGATGATGATGATGATGATAATAATTAGGATGACGACGATGATGATGACGATGACGACGACGACGATAACGATGACGATGATGATGATGATGACGACGATGACGATGACGATGATGAGGATGATGAGGATGATGATAATGACCACGATTATGATGATTTGTTGTTGCTGATCATGATGATGATGATGATGACAACGACGACGACGACCACCAAGACTTTGCTAGATATTAATATAAGCTTAGTAATGATTACCATCATTACCGTTTCTCTATTTTTTCTACTACTAATCACTCACTAGAGGGCAATGCTAGAAAGATGGTGGCTCCGTCTATTTCATTTGGTCACGAGCTATTATTGTTTGTTTGTATGTGTACTTGTTATAGCGCCTCTTCAAGCTCACTACTCAGAGGCGCTCCCGACAACAGCGCGGACACTGCATCGGAGTTTCACGCCTAAGCGCTGAGAATTATTGGTGAAGGACTTGCCCAAGGTCCCTACGCGGCAACTTGAGGTGGATTCGAACCTGCAGCCCTCCGGCTGCAAGACAACGAACATTCCCACTACACCACCGCGCTCCACATTATGTCTATAATGACAAAAGAAGTCACAATAATATTCATTCTATATAATTATTAAAACTCTAATTGCAGTTGATTCAAAACTAAAAAGATATTGGTAAACAATCGAACTGGCCACGAGTCTTAGAGAATACACTTCTAAGCGTCAACAACACAGTTTTCTCTGGCCTGACATTGTAAAAGTCTTAAGCGAGTTAATTAAAATAGAATCTAGCTCATAAGATTGCCGATTTTCATTTAATTCGAGCTACACGTGTTGCTTGTTAACATACAACACCAGCAGAAATTTTAAAACTAGTCTATGATGGTGGAAAATAATCTGTACAGACTTACAACTCTATCGACTGTCCTATACAGGAAACTCAGCACATCGCAGCTGAGTATGCACCGTATAATATTAAATTATTTGAGACCAGCGTCCAAGATTGCGTCGAATAGATATCACGAAGGGCGCTATATTTATTTTTATGTATTTTATGGTATTTAACACATTGACCGCGGCAATTATTTTCCCCGGGGCGCGGCGGCCCTGTGCGCACGGCAACCAGCAACGCAATTATCGGAAATTCTGATAAGACTGGATTACAAAGACAAATAGCATTTATTATTGATGTTAGTAAATATGAAATGTAAATAACAACAAGGCAAATAAACAGTTACTTCTGAACTTCTCTGTCATACTTTACTTTACAGTAGGCCTAAAACTGTGCATCGAAATGGTAATCCTTGAAACAGGGAACAACGCAAAGCGCAGGCTTAGAAACGCATGTGCTGCAAATGTACCGCGTTTCTTTGCGTATTCCACGCTTATGGCAAACGACGCATCTGGTACATGGTGCCTGTTTGCGTTCAGTGGGAGGAAGTACGTCCATATAGTGCTGCCCTGAGAGCCGTGACAGGTCCGACGCCTTATTATGATGCAATCCTCTTAGCACAACGGAAGCCGCGGCCGGTCGATCTTGCGTATTCATTAGAGAGCTTACGACTGAAGAGCGAAACCATATCTGCCGACGATTCCCTCCACTTCTCTTGTACATCAAGAAGGCATTGCTCATGGCCATGTCGATCGTCTGTAGGACAACCTTCCTGTACCACTTGAGGGTCTTCCGCAGTGGCGAGTAGTAGGAAAGCAGCTGGTCCAGCCGATCTACACCGCACATTCGAACGTTGTAATCGAGCACGCAGTCCGGTTTCTTGATAAGTTCTCCACGTCTGTTCCGTTTGCCACCCTCAAAAATTCTGCCTGCATGAATAGTGGACAACATCATAACGTCTCTCTTATCCTTCCACTTCGAAACCATGATTTCTCGGCTTCTCAGAGCAACGACATCGTTCTTTTTCAACTTCGCTGAGACCACTTTTTCCGGCAAATGCTTCCGATTTTTACGCAGCGTTCCACAGAGGTAGGTCTTCCTGTCCAGAAGCTGTTGCGCAAGTGGAACACTCGTGTAGAAGTTATCAGTATACAGGACATGTCCTCTGTCCAGTATACCGTCCATCAACTTCAGAACAACAGTCTCTGCATGGCCAAATCCTGATATCGCATCCATCTTGCCACAGTATACAAGCATGTTGTATATGTAGCCACTCGGCTCACACAACAAATATAGCTTCACGCCATATTTGTGTCTCTTCCCGGGAATGAACTGTCTGAATGTGAGTCGTCCACGCCACAGTACCATTGACTCGTCAATAGATACGTCACGTTCCATGGTGTAGACAGCTTGGAAGCGTGCAACTAGGAGATCGCAAATATGGCGCAGCTTGAAGAGCCGATCGTTCTCTGGCGACTCTTCATTGTTAGAATAATGCCAAAATTTCAGTAAGATTTCGAATCTATCTCGAGGCATAGTTTGATTGAATATAGGAGTGGCAATATTCGGGTCCGTGCTCCAATAATCCTCAATCTTTGCCTTGTGCACATACCCCATGAGAAAGATGAGTCCCAAAAACCGACCCATTTCTGATGCTGTTGTGGGTTCCCAGTTATGGGCCCTTGCTTTTCGTTTCAAGGCGGTCTTTTGAAGAAACTGGTCCGCAAATCGGTTGGACTCATTCACCATCAACATCAACACATCGTCCGTCAAGAATAACTTGAAAAATTCTATCGGACTCGACTCAGCAGTGAGATTTATAGAACTGTTCAGTCCCGCAGTGTGATGATATTGAAACTCTACATTTGGCGTGTAGTTGCCATCAACAACTTGCCAAACACGAGGTGTAAATGCAGATGTCGATGCCGAGGCATTAGTTTGTTCCGTAGCAGAAGCAGCAGCAACAAAGGACTCGACATCGGAATCTGGGTCATCCGATCTGCCTATGCCTGCCTCGTCAACCGTAGGGAGATCGTATGCCTCTGTAGCATCGCTATCTCCATCACTATCTACGACATCAGCTAGGCCTACAATGTCACTGTCCCTATCACTGTCATTGTCATCAAAATTCTCGTCTTCTGACATATCTATCATCCTCAAAATTTCTTCGGTACTAAACCTCTTACGAGTCGCCATTATCACACTTTCTCGCTAACGCAGACAAGAAGGCAGAAGCCTGTGTCACGTGCTCTAAACACCAGGTATAGCAGCAGCTGTAATAAAAATTTAGGCATGATTATTCACTAGATGGCTATAGAAACCTTAGCAGTAATCTACACGCGGCTACATTTGTTAACAGGGCGCTGAAGATGTCTTTATAATGCTTAAACTAGATTACGTGTTAACACGCTCACCGCGCCTGCTAATAGAAAATCAATTACGTGTTTACACGTAAACCGCGGCCAACGTGTTAATATTTAATTGTGCTCGATGTGGACACGCACTGACGCTTGGTTTTTGTTAATATCTTTGTCATAATTAACTAGTTAAGTTACATAAATCTTAATCGCTTTATAATATAACCTGTCGCTATTTCGTTATGTACATTGGTAACCCTGTTAGCGAGACTTTGGTTTCTGTCACTTTGGTTTCATTTTTATTTCAAGAAAATTGTTTACTATATATTTGTCAACTGCAGCAGCTATTATAGAAGTTGTGGTTGGGATCATGGTTTGTGGTTATATACAATTATTGTTCAATTAAATTACTTTAGACCATATTAGATTAATTTTTCCATTAAATTAGGATAAATAGTTGCATCGGATATTATTCTAGAAGATCGTTCTGTAGACACGAACTCTTCCGTCAGTCGTTCCAACGTACAGTCTTCCAGTGGCGGCATCCAGGAATATTCGGTTCGGGTGACCTTCTCCGCACCGCTGACCTTCATCGACCAGATTGCGAACGAACTTTAACCCCGAGTCGAGCAGCTTGACCCTTCGGTTGACCCGATCGGCGACGATCACGTGACCGAGAGGCGCCGTTACTAGGCAACACGGCTCGTTGAGTTCGTCGTCGCCAGAGCCAGGCGCACCACCGAAGTATTCGACCATCTGTCCTCGCTCGTCGATCTCATAGACGACGTGGTTGTGTCCCTGAACCCTCTTCCAGTCAGCCACGATGATCCCACCCGAGTTGAGTCGAACGAAGTGACTGGGACTGCCAACGACGATACCCGCTCCTCCACCATTCTTCCCTCTCCTTGGGATGACCTTGCAGAACGTCGGACGACCTATCGTCCTCAGCGTCTTCCCACTCTGGTCATACTCGACGATTTTCGATCCGCTTCCGGCTAGGACGGTCCCGATCTCCGTGACGGAGAGTCCGGTGAAGTTCTGCGGAAGCCGCCAGTGGTTGAGCAGCTTACCGTCGGTGTCGATACGGTAGACGTAACCGTTGGCCGTGTCGGATACGTAGAGGGTCTGGCTCTTCGGGCACGACGACAAGTCTGAGGCGGAGGGCACGAGCATGGGGGTCATGAGATGGAGAAGGGTGATAGGCTGGAGGGGGTTGAAGAACTGTGAGTGGTAGACGTCGATGTTGTGGCTGTTGGTCCGGATGACGTAGATGCGGCTGGCAAGGACGGTCAGTCCCGTGACCGCTTGACCGGAGTGGGAGGGAGGGTGGTCGATGGAATGGATGAGCGGCAGAGGAGAGGAGACGAACATCAGATGGTCATCGGCTGGAAAGAACAAAACAATGTGTAATGGTCGTATTAAGTGGGCAGTGGTTGCAGTAAGTCGAAAAGTGGGGTGGTCAATCAATCAATCAATCAATCAATCAATCAATCAATCAATCAATCAATCAATCAATCAATCAATCAATTAGTCAGTCAATCAATCAATCAATCAATCAATCAGTCAATCAATCAATCAAATAAACAACCAACCAATCAGCCAACAATAAATAACCAATCAACAATAAATCAATCAAACAAAAATCAATCAATCAATGACTTAATCAAGCAATCGGCCAGTCAATCAATATGTCTTTCAATCAATCAATCAATCAATCAATCAATCAATCAATCAATCAACCAGTCAATCAATCTCTCCTTCAATCAATCGAACATTCAATCAAACAATTAATTAATAAATCAATCAATCAACCGAACGATCAGTCAATCAATCAACCAATAAGTGAATAAATCACCCAATCACTCACACTCAATCAGTCAGCCAGTAATCAATCACATGTCAACCCCGGCTGCCCTCTATCTTAACTGACTCTTCTTCTGGATAGTGACCTGATTACGGTTTGGCGCCTTAATGCTCCATTTTGCATTCAACAACCGCGCGATAGAATCTATTGATAACAATCAATAACAATGGCGGCTTGTCAGTCAATAACAATGGCCATCTGTCAATCAGACCGTAGGCAACAACAAAAGATGTTTGTCGACGAAACAAACAATCAGTGGAGACAAAGAAGACAGTTCGGACAAAGGCAGACGCGTGACTCTCACCTTTGTTTTTGCTCGGTAGAAACTCGACCTCTCCGAGAATGTTTCCGCTGTCCTCCTGAAGAATGTGCTCCTCCGAATAGATGAACGACACGCTCCCGAAGCAGACGGTTCCCACCCGGCACTCGAGCGCCCGACGCACATCCCCCTGGACCTCGAAGAGGACCTGGTCCAGATCACCCTCGTCCCTCCTCTCCAGCGCCTCCTCCAGCGTCTTCGTCAGGCTGTCCAGCTGACCGATGCAGAGCTCCGTGTCATGTCTGACTGCCTCGCTCTCCAGCGTTTGTTCCTTCATCCTTGCCTCCAACTTCAACAGCAGCTCCTTCTCAGCTCGGTCGATCGCCCGACGTCTCTCCCTTGCCTGGCGCTTCACCTCCTGCTCAACGGCGGCAATCTTCTCGCTGAAGACCGCCTCGTTGATCCCAGTTTGGTTCAACCTCTCAAGGAAGGACTCGGAGTGTTCCTTCAAGGTCCGAAGGTAGTCGACGAGATCCCTGCGCACGGATCCAGTTCCCCGCTTTCCATCGTGATGGAATGATCCTGGTCGTCCAGGATGACGGCCCGACGTCTCAATCTCCACTTCCGGATGTTGTCCAACCTGCCTCGTCAGAACATGGTTGCACTGGCAGACCAACAAATTCTCGGCAGCATCCTCGGCGTAGTCCATCCGCACAGCGATGCAGTTCTCGGAGGAGGCTCTGCCGATCGGGGAGAGGCGACGTGGAGAGCCGGACGGGGAAGATGAGGAGGAATGGGAGATGGAGGGAACGGTCAACAGTGTGGGCGAGGAACTATTCGATGGGTTGAAGGAGTCGATGTCTTTCGACGTCGGCGAGGATTTCGGGGGCGGCTGCTCCGTGTTCTTTGAGTACATTCGCGTGTAGTTCGGTGGGAAGCCAATGTTGTTGTTGCTGTTGCCCTCAGCGCTGCAGGGCAGGATGATGGGAGAGCAAGTGGGGCAGACAGATCGACCCTCAGTCAGCTGAGCGCATTTAGAGCACAATTGATGGGAACAATCAAACGATATAATGCATTGTTTCTCAAATTCATAATTGCATATGCGGCATCGAGACGGTTTTGAATTTTCGGCCATCGTCAACGCAACCTCACTATTGCACAACAGAGAGAAACACACAGAAGCGAATAAATACATGTACTATATATATATGCACTAGACACATATGCTCACATATGCACGTGTATGCATACACAAATAAATATATATATGTATAACTAGCTGTACCCGGCCACGCGTTGCTGTGGCTGAAAAGACCGTCCATCCCTCCCTCCCTACCTCCCTTCCCCTACCTGCCTCCCTCCCTCCGTCCCTCCGTCCCTCTCTCCCGCTCCCTCCCTCCCTCCCTCCCTCCCTCCCTCCCTCCCTCCCTCCCTCCCTCCCTCCCTCCCTCCCTCCCTCCCTCCCTCCCTCCTTCCCTCCCTCCCTCCCTCCCTCCCTCCCTCCCTCCCTCTCCCTCCCTCCCGCTCCCTCCCTCCCTCCCCCTCCCTTCCTCCCTCACCCCTCCGTTCCCTACAGCTACATAGATATATGCGCTATATAAGAACACGCGCGGATAAAAAAACACACACATACGCATACACGCGTTGTGTTTTTTCCAAAAAAGCATATAAAACCCGTCCGTTCGAACGTTGTTTGAAAATTTGAAAACCGACAGTTACATATAAATGCGCTACAGAAACACTTGACGGGAAGTTGACGGTATGCACGGCCTTGGAATGCAAATGGACGGCGCGGCCTCATTGGAATGCAAATGGACGGACGCGTGAAAGTGGAATTAAAAGTTGTGTTTTTGGTCGAAAAGATTGCGCTTTTCCCCAAAAGGCATAAAAAAACCGGAGATGTTCGAATGAAACGGTTTGCGAAAATTTTCAAAGCAATCGGTTCGGAACTCTACGAGAACCGATGTAACAAACGGTAACTTTTTACATTTTTATTTATGTAGATTATATGTCTCCGTAGACTATTACAATTTAAAGAAATAGCAGGCCTTCAGATAAATATATAGTCAGACACACAAACACACGTGCAGACAGACATTCAGTCATCGTCTCACGCATTCTATCATTCTCTCTCTCTGTCCGTGTCTGTCTGCGTCTGTCTGTATCCGTCTGTATCTGTCTGTATCTGTCTGTATCCGTCTGTATCTGTATGTGTCTGTATCTGTCTGTATCTGTCTGTATCCGTCTGTATCTGTCTGTGTCTGTCTCGGTCTGTCTGGATATGTCTGCATCCGTATGTATCTGTCTGGGTCTATCCGTATGTCTGCGTCTGTCTGTATCCGTATGTATCTGTCTGGGTCTGTCTGTATCAGTCTGTATCTGTCTGTGTCTGTCTGAGTCTGTCTGAATCCGTCTGTGTCTGTATGGGTCTGTCTGTAACCGCCTGTATCTGTCTGTATTTGTCTGTGTCTGTCTATGTCTGCCTACTTGTCTGTCTATCTCTCCAACTTCGAAACAATTCAACTCACTAATCATAGTCTCGTACCTCTTCAGCGCATACATAAACGAGCAAACAATCACGGCCAACATAACTACCTGTTTCGTTATGGTTAACCACGGACCAACGCTTCCTTGTAGCAACAAAATACCTCTTACAACCACTATTATTATAAATATACGCAGTCGATCGAGTCGATCGTAACTCGGCTAAGTCGAGTCGATCGAAAAATCGTCGACTCGATCGACTTTCAAGTCGAGTCTATCGTTGGTCTAGCCAAGTCGAGTCGATCGTTGTTTCCTCGACTCGACTCGACTTAGATGTATTTTATTTACTTTTTCAGCTACGTATAGTAATACACAATTTCACAAATGACCTACATAATAATTATAGCGAGGTTCCCGGGTCAGAGCTGTTTTAAGGAATTTTTAGAACTGCACAACCCCTCCTTTTCTTTCCAATCCTCCCTGGTAAATTACTTCCAATCGGACGATAACGACCTTTTTGCTAGTTTTAACTTTACAGAAGTGCTTCTACAACTGCACAAATCTGTTTAGAACTGCACATTTTGTGGTACAACTGTAGGCCTACGTTAAAAAAATCCCTGTCCCGGGTAATTCGGTGTTGGCACAAAATGCAATTAGCCTAGCATTATAATAAACCTTTTGTCTGCTGGCGCTTTCGTATTGGTTATCTACAGTAACAACTGAGATACTTTTCCCGCGATTTTACGGTAAAAATGGAGCGATCAAGATGCCCGAGTTACAGACAATTCCAGCTGTTTAAACATTAGTCCATACGGATAATAGCAAAAACGATCGACAGTCTTTACGTTAGAACAGGACTTAGGCCAATACATCTGCTTAGGTCTATCACTCTGATGTGCGGCAACGTTTTGTATACCACCTTACAGCAAGTATAGTCTGTTTATATGTAAGAGTCACAAGTGCAGCGCACGACTCACATAATTATTTATCTATGCCATCCTATGTCTTTAGAAAGCCAAAGTACCCAACCCGGATTACGAAATGTGGGGGCGGACGACCTTTTTTAGTCGTTTGGTCAAAATTTCTTTAAAATATACAGATTTGCCCCTCCTTTTTAGTCGTTTGGTCGAAATTTCCGCATAGTATACCAATTCTTCCCTCAAAATTTTTTCCCCCGCAAGTGTGGGCCCCATAAAGTGCGAGGGGATCTGTTCGGCCGAACATGTTGAACATGCCTTAATCCGGCCCTGCAAAGTGCATAGCCTATATTGTTGCCTTCTGGATAGGTAATGCATAAAATATAAAATACACAATTTGCGTGACATGGATTCGCGAAAAAACTTTTAAATTAAGCAGACGCATTGGCGCATTTGTGATTCTATGAAATTCACGAGTAATTTAGATGCTGGGATATAAGAATGCATCTGCAATCAGAAATTTGGGTCAGAAAGCCACAGTCC
>OX457053.1:12715256-12722756 GCA_949752735.1 Lumbricus terrestris | reverse complement strand
AGACAAACCCGTCGTTTTCAACAAATTATTAAGCCTACAATAATGTAGCCTATCGCGACATAGGCTATATCGGGTGGTGCATAAAAAACCTTCGCAAACTTTGTTGACCTTGCAAAGATCTAATTTCAGAGATAACAAATGTTGGGAACGCTGAATGTTTGAGCAGTGGAAACGCCGAATGTTTGAACAGTGGGAACGCCGAATGTTTGAACAGTGGGAACGCCGAATGTTTGAGCAGTTGAAACGCTGAATGTTTGAGCAGTTGAAACGCCGAATGTTTGAACAGTGGGAACGCCGAATGTTTGAACAGTGGGAACGCCGAATGTTTGAGCAGTTGAAACGCTGAATGTTTGAGCAGTTGAAACGCCGAATGTTTGAACAGTGGGAACGCCGAATGTTTGAGCAGTTGAAACGCCGAATGTTTGAGCAGTTTAAACGCCGAATGTTTGAACAGTGGGAACGCCGAATGTTTGAGCAGTTGAAACGCCGAATGTTTGAGCAGTTGAAACGCTGAATGTTTGAGCAGTTGAAACGCTGAATGTTTGAGCAGTTGAAACGCTGAATGTTTGAGCAGTTGAAACGCCGAATGTGTGAGCAGTGGGAACGCCAGAGAGGAGTTTTATTGGAATGCAATAGTGTTTCCAGCGTTCCTTGCATGCAGAGGAGCAGTGGGGACGCAAGCAAAGAATTTCGAGAGCAGTCTCGTTCCCACGTGCACCCACTTTAAACTCTGACGTTGCTGTAGTATGATTTTCATGAGCTATAGTAAATACGCAGAACGTGAAAATGCGCTATTGATAAAATGTCCTAAAACACAAAACGCACCCAATATGCAAACAGAAAAGTCACATGAATTAGTCATCAATCATTGCGACTATAACCTAATAATTATTACGAGAGAATGCTGCGCTTATAAGGGCAAGGAAATTTGAATCTATTTTGCTGATGGGGAAGTGTAACGAGTTCTCTGTAGACTTGTTGTTTGGGTCCATCCTGTCTCCCAAGCATGCTTTCTGAGTCATTAAAAACACAATCAAGGACGTCGGGAAGATTGGGACAGAAATAACATTGTGTAGGCCTACATCAATTAGCTGAGTTGCACTAAACAGAAAACAACGGGATTTACTTAAATTATACTTGACTGCGATATCAAATTTTATACGTCACACGATCTGCAGGCGGGATATACATGTACATGTGTGTAGAGCGGACCGACAGCTTCTCGTGGGTATGGAAATGCTCCAGATAGTGTGCGCGTGCCACAGAGGATGATGATGATGATGATGATGATGATGATGATGATGCTGATGATGATGATGATGATGATGATGATGATGATGATGATGATGATGATGATGATGATGATGATGATGATGATGGTGATGGTGATGGTGGTGGTGGTGGTGGTGGTGATGATGATGATGATGATGATGATGATGATGATGATGATGGTGATGATGGTGATGATGGTGATGGTGATGGTGATGGTGATGATGATGATGATGATGATGATGATGATGATGATGATGATGATGATGATGGTGGTGGTGATGATGATGATGATGATGATGATGATGATGATGATGATGATGATGATGATGATGATGATGATGATGATGATGGTGATGGTGATGGTGATGGTCATAGGCGTACGAGGCGGGGTCCAGAGGGGGCAAATGCCCCCCCTTCCAAATTTCGGGCAAATGTGTTTTTCGGGCAAAAGAGGCATGGTCGGGCAAAACAGTTCGGAAATTTTTTCGGGCAAAAGAGGTACGGGAGAAATTTTTCGGGCACGCAGTGGGAAAAAAAGGTCGTCAGATTTTTCGGACGGGAAAATCCTAAGAAAATTTTGGGCGGATGACCAAAAAAAATTAGGTCGTCAGATTTTTCGGGCAAAATTTTTTTTGCCCCCCCCGCTGCCGAAATGTCCCGTACGCCTATGGTGATGGTGATGGTGATGGTGATGGTGATGCTGACGACATTGATGATGATGATGAGTATGAACGGTGTCTGACTGTGATGCATTTTCAATGTATGTCTTGTAAAGAACCTCTCGGCTCGATGGATGTGATAGCTTGCAATGATTGTCGGCATGACAAATCAAGCCACCCAACATGTCATAATAGGGCATCACCAATGAGTTAAAGCATAGCAGCGTTCTATCAAAATCAACCACGTATATAAATACCAAATATAGCCTACCATATATATATATTATATACACCAGATTCTAACAGATGTTTTCATTAAAATGCGCTGGTCCCCGCACTTGGAACAATATACTTCTCACCTTACTTAACTTTACTACCAACTCGCTCTTTAAAATTATACTCTGGTCTCATTTCATTACTCGGATTGCATGGTGCTCGCTAGATTAATTAAACTTAGTTAACTAGTTAAGATTTATGCTTTATTGTAACTTGGGTTATTTCCAACTCGGCGAAAATTTATTTCAATGTTACAGGTGGCCCACTAGCGGAACCCAGGTTAATTCCTTAGGGTTGTAGGTTTTTGAATTTTTGATCCCTTGTTCTTTTCTACTATACTTGTTTTTCGATGTTACATAATTATTTTTGCTTGGGTTCAATAAAATTTATGGTTTTGGTTGTATATAAATATGGTATAAATACTATATATATGAAAAATCCATATGATAGTAGAATAGTAGTTGGAGTCTATCGTTCCCACGACTTCAACGTTCAATTCTGAACTTTGTGTAAGGAGGGCATTACAAAATAGCAGTTCTCTCCTTCTATTAATGATCCTATTTAGCTGCGTTGTTTCTCTTCTGCGGGTCCTACGTCACTAGTCTATTGTCACGACTAACTACAGTATAGCAGAACTACATGTGTTTCTCTTTCTGTCACGATTCCACGATTTTGTCAAGGCCTTAATTAGCACTATAGTGCTTAGCTGCCAAACTCTTGCCACGATTTCGAGAGTGGTCGACTCAACAGGGATGTATGGCAGGTCCAAGTACATTGATCATATAAACGAAAATTTATGTAGCGCCATTTGTGAGTAAAGACAAACCCGTTATTGCTACTTAGAGCCGTAGATCAGAGAAAAAGATACTTGTGAGGGGGTCGGTGGTGGTGGTGGTCAGGGGCGCCCGCAGGCGTACGCACTTACGCAAGTGCGTACAGCAGCGGCGCCCGCAGACGTACGCACATAGGTAAGTGCGTACAGCGCGATGACCCAAAAGGTATATTTTTGGGGAAAATTTTTGGCTGATGACTAAAAAAAAAAAAAAAAAAAATCATCAGTTTTTTCGGCGGATAGAAAAGGTATATTTTTTTGGGAAATTCTTGGTTGATGACTAAAGAAAAAAGAAAAAAAAAAGGTCATCAGTTTTTTCGGCGGATAGAAAAGGTATATTTTTTGGGGAAATTCTAGGTTGATCAGTTTTTTCGGTGGCCTAACGAAAATTTTTCCCTGTTCGCCCCTCCATCGAAAATTTCTGTGCGTACAAGAAAAAAATCCTGCGGGCGCCGCTGGTGGTGGTGATGATGGTGGACAAGTCCGTAGCTAGGGGTGTTTTGGGTGTTTGAAAACCCACCCAAATGGAAAATGTAAAAAATAAAAGAACGCATTTACTAGCACATGATGCAAAAACCATGAAATAAAACCATGAAAACACCCTCGAAATGAAAAAAATGTAAAAAATTGAATGAATTGGTGACATTTTCTGAAAATTTCGGCCAGATGACTAAAAAAGTAGGCCTAATCAGTTTTTTTGGACGGGAAACTGAAGAAACACACTCCCCCCCAAAAATCAAATCCTGGCTACGGCCTTGATGGTGGAGGAAAGGTGGAGGCGGCGGCAGTCGCGGTGGTCGTAGAGGAAGAGAATGTGGAGGTGATGACGATGATGGTGAAGGAGAAGGAGGAGGAGGTGGAGTGGGGTGGAAGAGGAGCAGAATAACCAATCCTATTCCAATGCATCAAATGTATACATGTAACATTTTTCGCTTGTGGACTACTTAGACCTATTATCATTCGAAAAGGGTTTGGAATTGTATGTTCGTTTCATTGAGATTCTCGCTGACACACCACAGCCAGTTACGAATAAGAAATTATTAAGAAAAATCATAACAATTCAGGGCTGTTATTAAGGAAATTTTAGAACTGCACAACCCCTTCTTTTCTTTCCAATCCTCCGTGGTACCGGGTAAATTACTTCCAATCGGATGACAACGACCTTTTTTGCTAGTTTCAACTGTACATATGTACTTCTACAACTGCGCAAATCCATTTAGAACTGCACATTTTGTGTACAACTGCACGTTTAAAAAAGTCCTGTAGCAATTCAATCAACTGGGTGGAAGTCAGTAAGAGGGGCAATGGTCGAGTATCTGTCGAGTACTCGAGAAATGTAGGCCTAATTTCTTTCGTCCTTAAATTGTTTGACGTTCACACGCATTACAAAACTTCGCCACAAAACTAATGTCGTTATAATTATAGCGTACGTCATATAATGTGTAGTGTAAGCCCACATAATGTAATAGCTGATAATAATTGTCACGACACCGATTGCCATAATGTAGCCTATTCGTGAGTAAACACAATCACACTGTTCAAAACTTTATAGAGCAAGATTAATGACGTATATTATGTACAACAAGATTACCCTCTAAAATTCCCATTGCAATCTGGATTACCCTCGCGCATAATAAAATTATCGTACGCAGCTTATAGACAGCGGTCTATTGAATACCGCACAGCCCACAACATCAGGATCGTTTTAAAAACCATTTCTATTCATATGCAAACAATCCAAGGAGTGCTTGACTCCTACTAATTATCGACTTGAATCATTGGATTTTATCAACCAGACTTATCATTCTCGACCTGATTTTTTAACTGTACAGGCTTGGTTCTTATTACAATCGACTTGATTGTTATCAGTAACATCATATGATTATATGAATATCGACTTGAATCACAACATTGCCTCCTTGACCGTATTCGTAATCTCCGAACATCTAAAGAGCCACTCTAAAAGTCAAACACCCGACACCAGCGTGCATTCACGCGTGCATAGACGAGCCAGAGGGAGTTCCGCATCCGGTTTTCAAGCGAGTCAGTGAAGTCTGTGTTTAGTGTATACTGTACAATGTACATGCATGTAGATGTATCAAATAAAGCCAAACTGGTTTATTCTTGCGAGCAAATCAAAGAAATCAAGTTCACATAATTACAGGCCTAATTGTAACAAGGCTACAAAAGGGAAAAGCCCTAAAGGAATGATCGACGAATCCATCTAACCATAGGGAACTAAAATTGGCAATTACATTATTGGATGCCATTGGATCATAAAGTATGCCATCGCAATGTATTGTCAAAAGACACTTAATAAATGATTATTAATAAAATAGCTATTGATGTAATTAGTACTACCATTACTTAAAATTCCCATAATAAATGAATTTTAGGTGCTGATAATAAGTTTACTAATTCTATTAGTAGTAATTTTATTATTAATAATTAGATTAAAAACGATTATATTAATAACAAATTGTATTAATAATAATAATAATAATAATAATAATAATAATAATAATAATAATAATAATTTCTGGAACGGCCCTCATCCAAGATGGCGTTTACCCTAAGATTTTTGTCAACAACAGGTTTTAAATAGGTTTTTAAAGCGTTATCCGCTAAATAACAGCAACGAGCTTTGGCATACTGGCGCATTTTGGGGTCGGGTAGGCTGGAAGCTGTTGGAAATACTAATATACTAGCATTTTAAATCAATTTTGAGCGACGAATTGAACGGTGCATGACGCTCCCCGCTGCCAGCGTACGCATATAAAAACCGAATCGGTCGCAGGGGAGCTGAAACAACAGTCAACAGTCAACACTGACTCAACAGTCTTGTACGTATAAGTCCGTGACCGAGACGTGTGCATTCCTCATCGCACAGAGGTCCGATGAGCAGTCGTGACCAACGGACTCCAGTTCGGACGTCAACCTCTGGATCCTCACAGAAAGCGAGAGGAATCTGTCGAGTTTGTCACGAGCCTAGACTTCTCCACCTCAAAGATGGAAAAGTCCATCTGCACGGTCCGAGGGCTGATCCATGCCCAGGTTCTAACAAGTCTCCTCTCACGAATCAACAGACGGATTCAAATAGAACTACGATCATCACATCACAACCTGACCAGCACGACCCGTCAGGTCGGACCAATTCGTGCTCTAGTCAAACAACCGTTTCGGAGAATATAACATCTGCATCCAACGACGGGCACCAGTCACCGTTATCCAACCTCAACGAGAATGTCAGACATCCATCTCTACAGACAAGAATTCTACGCCACATACCGAAAGGAGCTAGAACGTGCGCAGGTCAACTATTAACCAACATCATCAATCGGCTTCTGGTGGACCCCACTCGACCCGAGCACTGGAGATGTCTTCTCTGCTTCGCCGCAATCATTCTGGAGCAGCCAAGGCATGGAGGAAAACGTCACAATCTAACTTCCACTATCAAAAAGAGAACAATGGAGTTTTTTGACACATGGAGCAAAAGGGCGGAATCGATCTTCGGGGATGAACAACAGCCTTTCGCAAAAAACAAATATTCCAGAAGTGACCACACCATTGCAGCGGCCGTCTCTGCTAAACTCGAAGACGGAAACATCAAGGCAGCTGCAAAGATACTCTGCTCAGGGGAGACCCCTGCCGAGATGAGTGAGCAAACCTTTGCAGAACTCCAGTCGAAACATCCGACTCCTTCATCCGACCGCCTTCCGACCCCGTTTTCAACAGACAGCGAACCACTCCAGTTGTCAGAATCGGACGTAAGAGACCTCATCCGCACATTTCCAGCAGGGTCCTCTGGGGGCCCGGACGGATTACGGCCACAGCACCTTCTTGAGCTGACGAAATCGGTGGAGGCTGGTCCAGCCCTCGTCTCAGCAGTCACAGCTCTTACCAACATACTACTGAAGGGCATCTGCCCGCAGGAGATCAGATCGTTGCTTTTCGGTGGCACTCTGTTCGCCCTCAAGAAAAAAACAGGTGGCCTGCGACCAATAGCAATTGGTTACCTGTGGCGCAGATTGGCATCGAAGGGAGCAAACTCTCACTCAGGACCGATAATATTGCCTTACTTGTCACCAAGGCAACTAGGAGTGGCAGTGTCGGGGGGTGCGGAGGCGGCGGTGCACGCATCTCGTCGTTTTCTGGCAGCAATGGAACCGGACTCAGTCTTCGTTAAGCTCGACATCTCAAATGCATTTAACAGTCTGCATCGAGATCGAATGCTGTCTGCCATCGACACCATACTACCAGAGCTCGCGCCTTACTGCCATCTGGCGTACGAAGAACCATCTCAACTGAAGTTTGGCAATTACACCATCTACTCCAGAATGGGCCCACAGCAAGGAGATCCGCTTGGCCCATTGCTCTTCTGCCTCCCACTACAAACTGCTCTCCTCAAATTGACCTCTCCGCTCGCCTTCGGTTTCTTGGACGACATATCGCTTGGTGGAC
>OX457053.1:12417756-12710256 GCA_949752735.1 Lumbricus terrestris | reverse complement strand
AAAGTGAAATTGAGGGTTTTAACAACTACTCCACTCTGGTACCCATCGTTGACTGCTAAATTTCTGGTTTTCGCCAACCCTCCACCCCACCTCGCTTCCCCAAAAAGCCAAACGTAACCCGTCCCTGCGGGGCGCTACGGAAATCATTACTGGGCGGGTATGACGTCATGCGGAGTAGACTCTTCACCAAAGTGCTAGCGTTATCATTTATTGATGAAATCTGTCTTAAAACGCTAATAATTCTTGTTTTAAAGTGAGTTAAAACCTGAAAATAGTTGCGATTACCTTATAATTTGGGTAAGAATCGATTGCAAGAATTTTTATAAACCGACGCTGTTTCATTTCCGAGCCTATTCTGCAGGGGAGAGTCAAAAAGCGTACAAACAAACAAACAAACATATGGAATTTCGGAATTATAATATAGATATATATATGCATTATATAGACCTACGTATTACATACATTTTTATATATAAATAGTAAATATGCATTATATACATATTATATACATTGTTGTATATATGCATACATTATATACATAGTATATGCATTGTCGTATATAAATAATAAATATGCATTATACTGGCCCATTGCCCTCTTTCCAACGTCACGCTAGTCGCTCATGTGCATTAGTTGGCGAGTGTTATTTATTACATTTAGTTTCGTTTTTGCGTTTATATTACTTTGTGCATAAAATTAATAACTAGCCAAACCGCAAGTGGAATTACTCATATTTTAGGCATAGTTTAGATACGTTGAGCTTAGATCTATAATCGTGTCCTGTTGGATGGCGTGCTGTGTTATTGAAGCCATTCTAGTTCTATTTAACTCTCGGGTTAATTATCTTCTGATGCAATTTTACTTTAGAACTTCTCTGCTTGCGAACCAATGAAGTGACTTAATCCTAAAAGCTGGGCCCATTATTCCCCTAAATGCAATGCTACGCACCCCAATTTGACGTGTATATATATATATATATATATATATATATATATATAATGCATGCCTATAAAAGCCTATAATGTTTGTAGTTCAGAATTTCAGATGACGTGTAGGGCTGTAGGCCTAATCTGCGTAAAACCACGGTAAATAATCCTGGAGCACTAAATAGCCCATCCCTCCAAGTTTCCGCGTAAAATCTGTGATAGTGCACTAGTGTTTAAAGAGACAGTCAGTATTTTTATTTTTTATTTTTATTCCTTCATAGAATAGGAGAATTAACGAACTATTCTGGCCGATTAAATTAATATTCGATTTGCAGGTCGTTATGTTGGCGGAAATCAGTGATGTTTTGTTCAAAACGTCAGCTCCCTCCTCCACTTCTGACAACTTGAGAGATCGCTCTCACATTAATTAGTCCAAGTTGTCCAACACGTCAGCCACCAATCATCGTAGATGCCACAGTGTTCTAATCAAAACGATTTTATACGTCTAGATCTCTTACGTTGAATAGGCTGGTGCCCCGCGCTTGACTTTCGAGTGGCGCTTTAGAAATTTCGAGTTAACGATTACGATTACGATTACGAAGAATCAATTGAACAGTGAAGATTAAGATTGAACATTGAAGACCTAGTTGAACAGTGGAGATAAAATTGAACAGTGAAGATTAAGATTGAACATTGAAGATTTTGTTGAAAATTGTAGATTTAATTAAAAATTGAAAATTGAAGATTTCATTGAAAATTGTAGATTTAATTAAAAATTGAAGATTGAAGATTTAATTGAAAATTGTAGATTTAATTAAAAATTGAAGATTTATTTGAAAATTGTAGATTCAGTCAAAAATTGAAGACCTAATTGAACATTGAAGATTTATTTGAACATTGAAGATTTCATTGAACAGTGAGGATTTAATTGAAAATTGAAGATATCATCAAGATATCATGAAGATTTAATTCAGCAGTGAAAATCGAATTTATTGAACATTGAAGATTTGATTGAACATCGAAGATTTGATTGAACAATGAAGATTAATATTAACGGATGACCTAGACTTAACTGATCTGTTGTTCCTCCAAAACAATGATCCATTGTTTAATAATTAATTGACATGTACAATTCCGAACCTGTCAGATTTCGAATGGACACCGAGGATTTTCCGTTCAATGCCATTAACACACTGGCCGCCAGGTGGACGTTCTTCCTAATGACGTCACTTCCCGTCTGCTGAACCATCCACTTAACGGTCAATTGGTAATCCGATGCATTCAGGCCTTTCAGTTCCCGAGTCGCATTAAATACCTGCCGTGATTAACATATTCACGATAAATAGCTATTAATAACAATTAATTCCACGAACAAAAGCGATTAATTACAAAAATCGTGAACAATAGAGTTAATTACAATATGGACAGCCGATTGCACAAATGAGTAAACGTACTGAAACGCAAGTCTGCGAATAATATAGGAGTGAAAGGAAAGAGGTTTCGACGTAAAATCCTATGATGCAAGACGACGATGTTGCTGATGACGGTGTCGGATATCATAGCTGTGGAGGTGGTTATGACGATTATCATATTGATAACACTGGACAACAGTGATTTTGCTTCCAGAACACTTTCAGGTGTTTCTTATGCAGTTTCTGCTGCTGATCACGAAAATCACCTTGAAATTGTCCCATCACGTAACGTTTGTGAGAAATCTTCAAATTTTCTATTTATTTCCATATTTTTCAGCTATAACGTTATAATAAAATTATGCTTCGTGTAACTGAGGTATATCCAGACCTGCACTTATGACATAAATGTTCGTCTTTGCTTAATAAATAAACTTGGGTCTGCATATGCATTAATGCTGGGTAGAATCTGGCTACAAAAGTTTTAAGCACAATTAAAGCAGCTTAATTATCAGCATAGGTATCTACATGCATATCCCACTAAGGAAGTTGACATCAGCTTGTCTGTAGCTTGATGTCTCAGGTCCAAAGTTTAGTTTAGTCTATATGCTTGTAAATGCATAACAAATTAGCCAGCTTATTTTCAGATAAGCTTTAAACTATAATATATTTTAAGACGGTTAGCAGAAACAGAACAACTGGATTCAAGACGGGAGTTTGCTGTCACCAAGTATTGGACAGAAATCGGTTCGACAAAGATATGAACATCAGGACATTGCTACAATGGAAAAACGAAATGAAAACCTTTAGCCTAATTTCATGTTTCTCTACATTTCTTAGTGATACAGTCATCATTAGCACCCAATATTATGAGGAAGAACTGTTCTAAAGATTTGTTGTTCATTCAAATTAAATTATGGTATTTTGTAAGTGTATCAATATATGAGCATTTAAGTTAAAATCTTGCATGCTGTTTTTCTCAAAAACCTTACGTGATACAGCAATTCTGAGCACACCATTGTGTTCAGCACGTCAAATTCTATAGAAAACGGTCAAAGAATTTTCGGAAGTAAAAAATTTAATTTATAGCATTTTGTAAATATATGCAATATATGAGCATTTAAATTAAAATCTTAAATGTTGTTTTTCTCAAAAACCTTACGTGATACAGCAATTCTGAGCACATCATTGTGTTCAGCACGTCAAATTCTATAGAAAACAGTCGAAGATTTTTCGGAAGTAAAAAATAATTTATAGTATATTGTAAATATATGCAATATATGAGCATTTAAATTAAAATCTTAAATGTTGTTTTTCTCAAAAATCTTACGTGGTACAACAATTCTGAGCACACCATCGTGTTCAGCACGTCAAATTCTATAGAAAACAGTCAAAGATTTTTCGGAAGCAAAACAAAAGTTAAAATTTGTTGTCCAGTGTAATTGGTGTTGTTGTTGTTGACGATGAAGATGATGATGATGACAATATTGGAGGTGGTTGTTGTTGCTGTTGTTGTTGCTGCTGCTGTTGTTGTTGTTGTCGTCGTCGTGGTAGTGGTGGTGACGGTAGCGGTGGTGGTGATGATGGTGGTGGTGCCATGGTGGTGATGGTGGTGGTGACGGTAGCGGCGGCGGTGGTGGTGGCGGCGGCGGCGGTGGTGGTGGTTGTGCGGGTGGTGGTGGTGGATATCCAAAGAATGACGACGATGATGATGGTTATGATGATGACGATGACGACGACTTCATGCTTTAGAGTAATATGTACGAAGACCTGAATAACTAAGGCGGTTGTTAGCAGGGAACCGAATGAACCGTCGCTCTGTCTCTGCCTCATTAGATATTCCAGGGTCAGGTCAAGACGGTCACGTGGTACCTGACCTTCGTCGAAACAGGTCAACGCTTGAACTGTTATTGCTGCTTCGTCTAGAAATGAAAAGAAGTTCTAACTTCTAACCCTCTTCCAACTAAAACGAACACCCGAAGCATTATCATAACCTTCGATTACATAATAATTATACTCTGGTCACTCCAGTTTAATTTTCATGTGATCTAGCAACACGAAACGATTTGAAACAGTTGCAACTCTAAAGTAAACACGATCTTATGAACCTAAACGAAAAAGAAGGGATCATAAAAATATCAAAATTATTCTGTCGCAGCAAGCTTCACAGGCTAGTAGCCTACAATTGTGGACAATATGGCAAAATAATAACAATTAACAATAGACGCCAACATGTAACTTTTCTCATTTCCTGTGGTTTCGTAGGCTACTATTACCTTGGATTAAGAAATAATAACAATAATAGCAGCAACAACAACAACAGCAACAACAACAATAATAATAGCTGAACCGGTTCCAGAGGAGATATAACAATAGCTAGGGCCTACTGCTTTCCTATAGTTCATTGTACTTCCCGTTACTGATGCTGTTTGCTGAAGATATTAAAAGGATAGTAATAAAAAAATTAAAAAACAATAATAATGCACAGCTTTAGTAATATTTTTAAAGCCTGAGGAATCATAATATATACCTCGGTCAAAAACAAATTACAGTATTAATGATAATAATTTACAGAATGAAAAGCTGGATTGTCGTTACCTGTTCCTAATGGAAAGGATCCATCAGTTCTCTGCCTTGCAAGCAGCCAGGTCACGTGTTTCCGGTCCAATTCGAGGCCGGCGTTGAATGTGGCGATGACGCAGCTAGCGATGAGAAAGTTGTTCTGCTGTGTGTGGATCTGGTGGGTGTTGATGTAGTGCGAAAGGGTGGAGAGAAGGTCATGACCGTGGAAGGAACGAGGGTTGAGGTAGACGACCAACAGGGCGTTTGTATAGGCCGCCAGGATTGAGGGAGTCAGCTGACGGCGTCTGGAAGCCAGCGTCAACCTTGGAAAATACAACGGATTCGTCTAGTGACTAGACTCTTAGAGTAGACTCTAGTGACTAAACTCTAGTGACTAGACTCTAGTGACTAGACTCTATTGACTAAACTCTAGTGACTAGACTCCAGTGACTAAACTCTAGTGACTAAACTCTAGTGACTAAACTCTATGATGACTAAACTCTATAGTGACTAAACTCTAGTGACTAAACTCTAGTGACTATAGACTCTATTGACTAAACTCTGTAGTGACTAGACTCTAGTGACTAAACTCTATAGTGACTAGACTCTATAGTGACTAAACTCTAGTGACTAAACTCTATAGACTAGACTCTATTGACTAAACTCAAATGACTAGACTCTATTGACTAAACTCAAATGACTAAACTCTAGTGACTAAACTCTAGCGGGATTTCCTCCCTTCTGGGTCTCCATTTGTGTCCACTATTGCACGAGTTTTTTATAACCTCGCACTCCAGGTCTAGGGATAATCGTCCACACTGGTATCACTTAACCTTAGAACCACTAGGTTTAACCAATCCTTACCTAGCCTACTCCTTTGGAGATTATCCCAGTCTTAGCTATTATGTCTGAATAATTTATGTTACCTAATTAAGTTAATGGATTGACAACTTGGTGATACTGGAGATGCTTTGTGTTACTTTGTACCTGACTTGATGTGCTTGTCTTGTTACAAACGGACCAATAAAATTATTTGATTTGATTTGATAAAATTATTTGATTTGATTTGACTCTATAGTGACTAGACCAATAGGATTCAATCAGTTGCAACGCAGTCGACTTTACAATCTGATCCGATCCGGTGAAACTATTTCAATATATCTCTGGGCTTTTTCAACATCGAATCATTGCGTGTCAGGGTCAATAGAGTTTCATAACATAGACCTAGTTACTCTATAACCAGACTACTTTTGAACAGACAACGGTGCAGTAACTTCGTATCTTACCTACTGATCTCTGACAACAGTCCTATCTCCATTCTATCGATGCTTCTCTGATTCGATTGGCTGATGAAGCACCACGAAGGGTCGTTGAGTTGCAGGGCGACCAGGGCGGACGGGGTGTCTCGCCAGCCCCACTCGCTCTTGCCCAGACGCTGCGACTCCAAGATCAACTGAAGCCGGAGACGGGCCTGACGCACGTCCAGAGCTATCGGAGATTCTGTATAATATATGCGACGAACAGATCGTATATCAGTCTGGATATATAAAGTGGGATGAAACGCGATTCGATTATCATATAATAATTATATATCATATATTATATCCTGTGACTGCAACTTATTTGATAAATTATTAGTTCACAAACTTTGATTTTTTAAAATTATTGCTGCATAACTGAACGAACCATGTATACACTTTTTTTATTATGTTATGCGGTCATTATCTTGTACATTGTTGGGAACAATAAATTTGAGTTGATTTGATTTGATATATATGTAATTGCACACAAACGCATACATATCATGCGCAATAGACCTATATATCTACACCGTGATTTAAAAAAGTAAGCCAAATTTGTTTCATAATTTTTTATAACTCTGATGCCTGATAACATATCACGCTAAAAAAATCCAAATATTTAGAGAATTGGACCAAGCATATGATTCCAAAATTTCATGAGATAAAGTTGAACGGATAAAAAGATATGAATCTTTCAACTTCATATGACGAAATTAATTTCAGTTTACAAGCAATTCTCTGCTAGATTCAATAAAATGCAAGTCAAACTGTTTTTCATTATCTTTATTCTCTAAACATTTGGAAGAGTTTACTATGATCAATTATCAGGCTATGAATTAATTAGACCCATGCATGTTGAACTCTGGACTGGCCTGTGGAGATGAGAGCGAGAACGATGACAGTTAGTAGGACAGCGATGAGACCTCCAGCCGTCATTGTGAACAGTCGAAGGAAGACCTCGAGACCTGGAATCGACTCGTGGAGATCCCGAACCACAATCTGGAAAACAGCGATATAATATCAGTTGGTGCACGATGGTCAAACACAAACCGTTCACCACTGGGTCTAGACTTCGAATTCCAGACGGATACGAATGGCATACTCACAAGTACACTGGCGAGTCCTCTACTAACCTTGAATATGTCTGAGTAGTCAAGCTGCTCCAAGGCCCCAGTGTCGTCGGGTAAGGCCCCTGCGTTGCACACAATAAAAAAACCTCAAATAAATGAATGTACGAGTTATGTTAGTGAAAGTCCGCTGCATTCTACAAGTATTCTAATCTGCATGTTTTCGCTGCTTGAAGACATTTCTCTTTTCATGGGCCTGTCAGGCTGAGAGCGCTTCTCAATGGCTCCGCTGTGAGAAGCGCTTTACAAATGTTTTATTTGATTAGATTAGATCAGATAATATTAGATTAGATTATAATAGAATAGATTAGATTAGGTATGTATATTGTACAATCAAAATTTTAGAAAGAATGAAAGAATGAATAAATAAATGAATTGATTAATTTTATTTATTTATTTATTTATTTATTTATTTAATGAGCCAATGAAAGTATTCTGAGTCGCACACAAATGGACATCTTTGAATTTTAATCTAATCTAATCTAAATCTAATCTAATCTAATATAGCATTTGTAAAGCGCGCCTCTGAGCAGAGCTATTCAGAAGCACTCCTAAAGTGAATTTAAAGATAGATAGAAAAGAAGAACGAAAGAACGGAAGAACGAAAGAATTGCTGAATGAATTATTTCAAACAATTGATCAGTTAACAAAACGATTTAGTTGCTCATGATCACGTGGTCGTACCAACCTGACAGCCAATCACCAAGGACGGGAGATGCCTGCTCCAGCAGCAGAGTTCCGTGTTGCCTAGCAACTGTATAGATGCGCTTAGTGCAGTAGAGGATGCCAAGTTCCGGATGGATACGGATGACTGAATGTAAGACTGATAGGAGACAATCGCTTTCCACAATGATCAGCAGCAGCACACTGCCTGTGTAAAATATAATGCATTGTAATGTAATTAAACGTAATGTAATGAAACGTAATGTAATGAAACGTAATGTTATACAGTGTTTGTTCCATGTCTGTGAGTAGGTTATCTTAGGTTATCTTAGACGAGCGCTATAAGTTTTCTTAATTTTGAGTTTAATAACGAAAAATGTTTTGATAGGAGAACTGATCGTTCTAATTTACAAGGACCCAGAAAGCTCCTATGGGAGCCAATTCCAGACATCTGTGTCCATCACAAAAATGCTTTATTCTGCATGGTTGCAGATCGTGCGAATGGAACCAATAGCGTTCCTTCTGTGCAGAACTGAGGGGCGGTGGCCTTGGATACCTGTGAAGCCTGATTTTAATCTGCTATTACAAATGTGCGGGAAACTGCAGCAACTATGGAGGCGAATAACAATTTCTCATAAAAGAGAGACCGGCGTCGAAATATTCGTAATGATAACATAGCACGCTAAGAATGTGCAAGCAAGGTCAATCAGTGGCGTAGCCAGGAATTTATGATGGAGGGGCTTTGAGGGTTGTATGGCCTGGCCGGATGCCTTTTCTGACAACAATCCAACAGTATCACAATAAATAAAAGGGAATAAAGTAACAAAGGGAATAAAGTAAGAAAAAAACAATTGTTATTGCAAGCAATTGCTTTTTTTCTTTCTAATTTAAGTGGATAAATAACCTTTAAAAACTTGTACCCTATAGGCCAATGGGGAGGGGTTTACCCCCCTTGTCTACGCCACTGAGGTCAATACATTTAGACCCGAGCAACGATTTAAGGCAGATTTTTTTGTCTCCAAACTTCTGAATCGGTGTCATTTGAGGTATGGTTTTGTCAAATAAAGGATTAGAAAAGCATTTTGAGATTTTCTATCGTTCTCGTTTGTTTTCGATTATTATTTGCAGTGTATATCTTTTTAATTATGGGGTCCTCAAGTAAGGTTCTTTTGAGGGTGGCTCGAGTACCCTATAGCACCTGAGTGCACTGTTCATCGTCTGTTGTAAGCAAAACTTCAGCCTCTATACTAGAACTTTAAACTTGCGAATGGCTGTTTTCAGCAAACTCGTTTGTTGTGTTCTTATATGACACAGAAGACTAAATAGAGCGTTACAGTGCTCACAGTTCTTTTTCTTTGCGTGTCTATAACCCGACAGAAGTTTTGCCAGATCGCTGTGGCTTCGAAACACATCTTCGCTGCAGACCATCAGCAAATACCTCGAACACCGCACATCATCTACAGATAATCACGGCTATTATAAAACACAAACTCGACATGACTGCACACACTTAATTTCAGCTTATTTTTAATCCATCTGCAGACTACCCGTCCTCATCTCTCTAAATCTAAGCATACTTATGGCTTTGACGATGCTTTCCCACGTGACAGCCGCCACTCAGGCATGGAAAATCTCCACTTCTCTCTTTCTTGTGCTTTGTGTGTACCCCCCTGTATAGACCAACATCTTCCGACAGTCCTCTTGTATCATGTCGAACCATCTCTTCTTTGGTCTTCCCGTTTTCCTTTTTCCATGCACATATCCGTTGACAGCTATCTTTGGATAGATAGCATACAGTATTTATCTCTGCCTATCTCTGCTATATTTCTGCCTCTCTCCCTCTCCCTCTCCCTATCTCTCTCTCCCTCTCTTTCTCTCTCTCTCCCCTATATATATATATATATATATATATATATATCTGCCGGTCTCTGACAATCTCTGACTATCTTCGACCATTTCTGACTTATCGAGATGCCTCAGTGCCTAGATCTATGTGCAGTTTTCATTCTGTCTGTATTAACCGTCTTATTTAATTTAACTTAAGTATTAAATTTTCAGGTCTCAGCTATATAATTTAATTTAACATAGCTTTCAATTTGATTCAACTTAGCTATTTAGTTTCTTAGTTATTCAATTGAATTTGACTCAACAATTTAATTTCTTGGCCATTTTATTGCATTTAAATTGACTATTCTATTTCCTCAGCCATTTAGTTTAACTTAACTTTATTATCTTGACTATTTAATTTAGCTAACTATTTCATTTCCTTACTGTCTAATTTAGCCAACTGTTTAATTTCACTTATGAATTTATTTTAACTTGACCGCTTAAATTCTTAGCTATTTATTTTAATCAAATGACTTCCATAGCGCATATGTTGGGAGTAGTAGTAGCAGTCTGTTGATGACCGACCAATTTCATCATCGATCTGAGACAGAAGGATGGGTGTTTCAGCGACCGATGTCTTCCTGTTGCTTTGGTTGCTTCCGATAGTAGTGGTGGCGTGCTGCAGCAACATCTGACGTATCTGCGGAACGACCTCAGCCAGTATGACGTCATCGGATCCACAAACGCTCAGTGTCTCCACCTGCCGATCAACACGTAAAACCACATGTTCAATAAGCGGGTTTGACCTCTCAATCACCATTTGACCTACATAGGTCATGTCTACCGGAAGTGTAGTTGTTTGCAATTTTGGTTGATTCGGACTTTAATGACAGGACCCAATGCGCACGCGACAACGACATATCGATTCCGCAGATTATTTCATCTTAATTGCCTTGAATCATGATAGGCGTACATATAATGTAGATACAGATGTACATACATTGGTAATTTGCTATACGCACATGCCTATGTAAAATTATTTATACATGCATACAAATCTGCTATTTGCATATTTTGTTGTTTTGTTTGATAAAACGTATTATGTATGCCCCATGGTATAATAAAACATATATACACATGCATGCAAAACTTGCTATGCATATGCATACATGTACATATTTACATGCATAAAATCTTTTTCATACGTGCATATATAGGCATACAAAATATGCTATACCTGCATATGTATACATATATATATCATATATACATGCATAGAAATATGCATGCATGCATGCACGCACGCATCTGAACATATAGGTGCAGATAGGACATGATATATATATATATATATATGTATATATATATACATAGTAATGTAGGAATAGAGAAGGGCAGGTTGGAACAGCGCAGGGTAGGTAGGTGGGGAAGGTTCGAGTAGAGTAGATTGTACCAGATAACGTATGAATGCGTGTAAATGTACTTAGATATATAAATGAGTACAATGTGAATGTATGGTTAATAGAAGTATAGAATTATACATGCGTGCACTTTAATTAAGACTTAGAACAGCAGTTCATTCATTCATTCATTTCGAGGATTTATATAGCGCCTCTTCAAGAAATCTACTCAGAGGCGCTCCCAGCCCAGCCACAGCTAAATAGTAGGATTTGAGATACTTAAAAAATGCAGAGGAATTTAGCCTAGGCATAAGTCGCAAGGTTAGTGGGAGGCCATTCCAGATAGCGGGACCCACAACAGAAAAGGCTCGGCAGTATGTATACGGAAACATATATTTGGTTACTTATATAGCGCCTCATAAAGATGCAAAGGGTGGGGTGGGGTTTGAGGGTAGGGCGGGGTTTGATGGTGTGTGCGATGCGTCCATGCGTTAACTCATATAGCGCCTTTATAAGAGACTCTTGGAATGTTTTATCGTTGACCTTTTCTGCGTCGTCGCCGTAATGGTCGTTCGTCTCCTTGACGACCGCGTTGCCAATGACAACGGAACAGAGCCATCTGTTGAACCTTCGCTCGAGATGATGCAGAAGCGCAGAGCCTTCGTCCATCACTGAAAGAAAGTATATGCTGCATTTTCTAGCGCATTTGTTTCGACTGCAGGAGCGTGTTTGCGCTCCATACCACTCCATCTAATGTAAATAGGCTATTATATAATAGTCTAAAATAATGTAATGAAATGTAGTGTGAAATGTAATTCAAATATACTGTGAAATACAATGTAAATATGAAAGTAGAATGTAATGTAAAATGTGGTGTATTACATAATGCATATTATAGTACAAAATGTTATGTAAATGTAGTTCAAAATGTAATGTAGAATCATGCAGAATCATAACGTAAGTAAAAGTGATCATATATAACCAGTGGCGGCTCTAGGTTTTTCCAACAGGGGGGGCAATGGGGGGGCAAAGGGACGTTATGGGGGGTCAGCTTAAAGCCTGGCCTATAAAAACCTATTGCACAACATACATGAATCCACACAGAAGGGCACTGAAAAGTTATCTTTCGTAGCGACGGTAGCGACAACCTTAAGCTATACACATAAATATCAATTTTGAAAACAGAATTACTTTATTTACATTTCAAACATCAATTAGACACAATACATGTACATACAGTTAATGAAGAGCAAGTTTACGATTGTTGTGCCTCGAATCAAACTCGTCCACAAAAGCATCCATATTAATTGATTCTGCACGAACAGATTCAATTGACAGCATTGCTAAACTACTTAACCGAACATCAGACATGGTACTTCGCAGATATGTTTTAATTAATTTCAGAGTAGAAAAGCTACGTTCACATGCTGCCGATGTCACTGGTAAAACAATAGCTATGTTCAAAAGTCTATACAATTCATGAAAAGCAAGTTTATATGGTTCTAAAAAACAAGCCAGGTCTACCGTTGTGGACATATTGGTTGTGCATGTACCCGAACGCTGCAACAAACGCCCTACTTGAGGAATCTCGTGGCCTAGATCTTCGATATCACTTTTGTACAGGTGAGCAAATGACTCAATGCAATCGTAATTTAGAAAAGACTTGTGTTTTGGAGTTAACGCCTGAATGCCAACCATAACAGTAAGAGAATGGTCAGAAAATCGTATTCAAACTCAGCAAACTGTACAATGTATTGAATGTAATATGGGTTATCAGTAAAGGCTGTCACTAGCGGCCCACCAGGCAGCCCTGAAATCTCAAATACTAACGAACCACAACTCACGTGATTGCCGGTCCTCAAGTATACGGATAAACCACTTCGATAGTTCGCAGTAATTAAGATGAGCTGAAAATGCTACTGGTGATAGAAACTCCTACAAACTGTCAGTGATTATATTATAAGCTTACCTAATTACTATAATTTTATTTAGGCGTGGTGTAGGTCAGCGTCGAGGCCATACAATAGTAAGGCAAATGTTAGTTATAGTAAGGGGTACAGTTAAGTATTTCGATTGACAGTAGCTTTTGCTATAAAAAAGCGTGTACATTTATATTTAACATAAAGGTAAAGCGATTTTCTGTAGCGGCCGTTTAATGGCCTCGGCCATCTTCATTTTCCAATGAAATGATCGAGTGAGAACCTGCACCACCGCTCGTGCGTTTAAATGAAAAAACGATTACCACATTATACATATAGTTACCCACCTGAGATTCATCCAGATTTTCTACATTCGATTCAAAATTTATGATATCGTCGGGCAGTTCATCGTCCAACAGCGCGATCGAGCAACTCGTGCTCTCTGAAGTGACCACCAAAGAGTCCAAAGTTAATGAAATGTCGGCAGAAGGCACAGATTCGTCTTCATTTCTAGCCCTCTTTTTCGGTTTACTGAACATTTGTCTAATATCACTCATTTTAAGTTATTCTTAACGAACACGTGAAAGTTCTGTAACCGACCGCGTGCGAATTAATCGCATGAAAGAAAGATTGACCGCAATGACCGGAACTTCCGGAAGAGCCTTAACGCAAATAAACCAACGATCCTAAATACATAGTTCATACCAAAGATTTACGAGCATGCCATTATTGACTAGATATATCATATATGAGCAAGTAAGTAAGTGTTGTGTCAGTAATAATTACTAACGCGAAAATATAATATTAATAAGTGAATCTTTAATTATGTCTAAGGAAATAACTTGAAATAAGTAAGCAGTATGCCAGGCCAGTGGCAGTATGTAACACATTTTGCAATAAATTGGACGCGAAAATCTGGGGGGGCAACTGGGGGGGCACGAGCTCAGCAAGGGGGGCAGCTGCCCCCCCTGGCCTCCTCTGTAGAGCCGCCACTGTATATAACAGATGATGCTTGGAGTCGAAGAGTGGTGTGACGTCAAATTAACTGGCAGATCTAAGGCACAAGTGTGTTGTAAATGTGTCTCTTTTGATGCTGGCGAGAAGTGTTCTCAGATTAAACCTAGCCTATCCCTGCTTTGGTAGCCCACAACATACCTCACCCTCGTATTTATTTATTTCACTACAATGAACTTAAACTAAAATTTAGTATTCCAATTTCCAACTGATGCGTTCGACCTATTAATTTTTAGCACAGCTGGCTCTAGTTGAAATGTAAACTCCTTGATTGGGATTGCTAGTCGCTGTTTACCAACACTGCATGTGTCGTATCACGGATGATCAGTGTTGCCCTCCTCCTTTCTACAGACTTGGTACTGGCACTGACAACGTATACGACTAATACGAGCAGTGGTGGAGTTATACGATCCGATGTACTGTAATCTACGCTTTGCTTTGCAGCGCGGTTTCATGCTTGCCTGGCTCTAGCTGCATATCAATACTCCTCGGACGGCATCGTCAATATAAATATATGCTGGATGGACTTCTTGGCCGATTCATGGCAGCCTATATGTACAGACGCTGACCAGATATAAAATCAGTCGTTTCATTGAGAAGATTGCGGTGCAGACTAGAAGAAGCCATTTTGTACTCACGTGTATGTCGTTCGTCTAGCAATACGAGATCGTTACAGTGGCATCTGCCTTCGTTTTATTTAGCAATCCGTTGCTAGCCATTCGCATGGCTTTCGTCTGTCTCGTTTGTCTCATGGAACACTAGCGACACCAACGGCGGCGCATTGCCTGCTGCTGCTGTAGCCGACGACGACGATACACCAATCGATAGAAATCTGAGACTACGGAAGCGTTGAGGGCCATCATCTATATGTTACGTACGCGAACAACAATTATCGCATTTCTCAATACCACTTCCTTTTACATCTCGAACATTTGTGAACCCCTCCCCATGCGTGTGTAATTTAAGGAATGGAATCTACTTCTACTCTCTCTTCGTTGCTCAAATTCACTTCCTACCTTCAACAAAAAATAAAAGAATAATAATATGTGCATGTACAAATAAGCCTCTATACGCTACCCTTTACAACCTTCCGTTGAAGAGGCACTATGCAAATTCATTGAATGAATGAACGAATGAATGAATGAATGAACGAATGAATGAACGAATGAATGAACGAATGAATGAATGAATGAATGAATGAATGAATAAATGAATGAATGAATGAGGTGTTGTGACATAATTTTCTTTGACCCGTTTATGAGAGGAGCCGGTCAATCCTCTCCCTCACCGTCTCATCCTGCCTGGTGCGCAAAGAAACAAGTGGATACATTAAATTAAAATCAACTTTAGACAGATCAGCAATATAAACGTATACGTTACACGCCCGGTTACGCTGGTTATATAAAAGTGTGTAGCCCTATAGACAAGGCCGTAGCTAGGGGTGTGTTTTGGGTGTTTGAACCCCTCCCCAATTGAATAATGTGAAAATGAAATAATGCATTTACTAGCATATGACGCACGAACTGCAGTGCATGAGTAATGTAACTTCGAGCAGAAAATAATCGAAAATCGCGGAAATTAGTGTTTTTTGGCACCGCCGTGAACGTATCGCGAGCCACAAAAGATAAGAAAAGCAGGCGGTGACTAATAAAAGGTCGTTAGGAAATTTCGCTCAAAAGAAAAAGTCGGAAAACGCCCCCGAAATAAAATCTTGGCTACGGCCTTGGCCCTATAGGCCTTCACTTAAAATCTCAAAGACAGGAATCAATAAGAGCAATCCTTAGGCTAATTAAGCATAAAGAATCTTGTGAAGTTGATGTGCGCCAGTGTAAGTAAGCTGACCACAGGGCTTCTATAGCGCCACCATTCGAGTCGATGTAATCTAAGAACATCAGTCTGGGTTTGCATGTGTATTTGGTGAAAGTGCACCGCTTCATTGTAGCATATATGCAACTCAAAACAGAAAGCAGTTGTAACTGCTGCTTTGTAAAGCGAGATAAACCAAAGTTAACGTTTCCAGTTTATATAGACCTACTACTTATACGTAGGCTTACTGCATATGGAAATTTTATATGATGCGAGACCTTATAAACCTATGTAGGGAATAGGCCTACTCACTGTACCCAGTCTCAGTCTAGATTATAACTTAGAGGAACAGGGACTTGAAGATTTCTAAAGATCAAGCCTACTACACCCGTTGCGATTGCCTTTTCTACACAAATCGCTTTAGACTTGAAGTCACAATCCCCCAATATGACGTCATCGCAAAATGACGTCATTTTAATTGTTCTCTTATCAGGTTTGGCATTTCGGTAACATTCGATTAATTCTGCAGTCGAAGGCAACCGACAGAGTCGATGTTGGCAAAGAAGAAGATGACGAGAATGATGTTGAAATTGACGACGAAAACGATTTAGACGACGACAAATTTAAATACGACGAAGATGACGAAGAGAATGACGATCAAGTTCGATCAACAATTCCTGAACTGAGCGACAATTAAGTCGATCATCGAAGTGAAAGAGAAATCATTCGTAAGACAGAAATTACCACATTATTAAAATTATTATTATATTATCATTAAGGAGGTATGTTTAAGCAAATGGCAATAGAACTACCATATACGTGACATTACGTCGAAGATTAATTTGATGCTAGCAAGAACGGAAAGTGAAAGTAATTTAGAAAAAGAACTATGTTACATAGATATAATAAACTTTTATGGTTTGCTTATTCTGCATTTGCTGCTAGTGATTTTGCTTTGATAAATAATTATCTAGCGCTTTCAGAACCGTTCTTCGTAAAAGCGTCAAATCGCCTCGCTGACAAAGTAAGGTTTCTATGGTTATTCTGTCTGTTTCAGCCCTGTATCATATGAGCAAGGACCAAGGGCAACAGTGATTTTCGGACAGACTGTAGACTGTAGAGTGTAGACATAGGCCCCCTATGAATTATTGTCGACAGCCATATATGTAAACATCGTTGTATGCGTGTCTACAACCATACTTGTGTCTAGCTTCTTTCCCATAATTATTTTCTAAAGAGCGCATGCTGCAGTCAGCTTTATGACGTCATTTTCTTATATGTAGATTTCCTCTGAAGAAGTTCAACTGACGTCATATTGACCTGCATTTTGCGATCGTTATTACGTCATTTTTATAGACGAAGAGGTGCATTATGGTGTTTACACTTTTCGACCATGGACCTTCGGCAGAATTATAGCGTGCCGCGCTTTGACCATGCGTTGCTATATGTCGTATTTCATTTAGACATGGAAACCGTTCTGAAGCAAGATGAAAGTATACGTTCTAAATACGAAAGTGCGTTCTACAGAGACCTTTAAAGTGGAAGAATGAAGAACGGAGCAAATTTGCAAATGTAAGTGATTCAAATCTTTTTCTGTTTGTAGTTGATTGGCAAGGTGGCTTAATTGCAGAACACGGGACCGCTAGTTTTTAGCGATCTTAGTATAGTTCAGTATATAGTATCTAATGACGACACTAACCCTAACACTAACCCTAACCGACGCTCACGGCGCTTAACCTGACCCTAACGCCGACAAGGCTTTAAATTTTAGCCTTCAAGCGACTATTATAGCAAAAGGTTTAATTATTTTAAGGATAGAATTTATGTGGAGTAGATCTAATCTCTCGTCTCCAATCCTGCCTTTTTCTATCGGGGTCGATTGGACGGAAGCGCTTCTGAAAAGGCTCCGGTTTTTGCTGAGAGAAGAGATTTATAAATGGTCATGTGGGTCTACAATACAATACAACACAATACAATACAATCGTGTTAGTCTATTATAGTAGCCTAGGCTAGATTATTTGTAGTTTCAACTTGACGTCAGAAACCTTAATAATAACGCATTAACTACACTTATTACTGACATGTTTTACAGATTATGGCATGACCGTAGCCTATAGCCTACCATGCAGTTTTCTAGCATTGTGCTAGCACTCAATGGCTTTATGCATATCTCGAGAGCAGGGTTCAACTCACATTGCATTGACATAGGCTACATGTAGGGCACACATAAATACTTTTTTACCTAAACGTACTTGACGTTATATACATGTATGTGGCCGAAATATTTGTTGCCTTACTTTATTTGTGGGCTATAACCACACTTTAATTGTATTGGTTTTTTTCACCTTATATCAAATCACTTCCAAATCAACTGTATAATTATATATATATATAGCCTACATGTATAGTGTCTTCGTCAGACGGCTACAGGGAGCGGACATTCGCTCGCTCAATCAACACCCACAATTGGCCTTCCTTTCTTTTGCAAATTACAGTCGACTTATTCTGCAGCTGCAGTAGCCTATTCCCAAATGCAAAGGCTAACGCGCTGTCGCTGGCTTACACAATACACAGCCAGCGTGCTATCGGTTGGATCAATAATAATAATAATACGGTTAATACCTTATTTATTCCTACAATGATATTACACAATTATTATCTGTCATAAGATATATTAATTATCTTCGTGGGTTTCTGTGTTGCTTTAGGAACCGCTGCGTTGCTGCTTGAGAGGATTGGAGTGAGGGGAGTTTGTGATGAGTGAAGGTTGTGCGGGTCTGTGTTGTTTTTGTTGTTGTTGTGTGTTTGTTGTTTATTTGTATTAGTACCTGCCGGGCCTCTGGCGTGGTTTAAAACCCCGTAAGCTCCTCGCAAAGGCAGGAGGGCCCCTGGCGCGGATTAGCCCAATATCCCGCAAGCCCATTATTATTAATTTTAAATTTATTTTATTATTTATGTGATGTGCGTTGTTGAGCCGTGGGATGAGAAGGGGGATGAATGGGTGAAATGATTAGAGGGATGTGGTGGACGTGGAGACTTGCAAGTGACGTGGAGCCAGATCGCAGTGGACCATATCAACACTGCAGCTTCAAGAGGTCAACCTCAACTCAACTCAGTCGACAAAGAAGTTTATTCGAACTGCAGCACAAAAACTTTTTGACTGAAACAGATTTTTGCAATTAGCAATTGACAATTATTCACAGCGTTGGGAGGAACATTCCTCACTCAATGGAATTTGTAATAAAGTACTCAACATTTTATCTGTTCAATTAATTGTCTAATCAGTGTCAAGTCTTTCTGACTGTTCTCCACTTTCATTCATTCACTCATTCATTCATTCAGGGCATTTATATAGCGCCCCTTCAAGAAACTACTCAGAGGCGCTCCCAGCCCAACCACGAACAAAGAAAAAAGACTTGAGAGACTTGTAGAACCCAGTGGAACCATGCAGAGACTTAGAAAAAACGAATTGTAAGCACAGACGTGGCTGGCCAGTGTTCACACGCCGAGGCGCCACACCTGCCTCCTGTCACTTTGGCCTGCCATAACCAAGCACCGTAAGCATGTAAGAAATGATTAAAATTATGATAAACATGCCATACTACCATTATTTTTGCAATATATTTACATTACATTCTACACTATATTCACATTACATTTTAAACCCCGTCTACATTGCAATTTACACTCTTATTTATATTACATGTAACACTATATTTACATCACATTTTGCACAATATTATTTACATTACATTTTCATCCGGACCTGACGTATACGTACGTACACCTAGCCCAGAACTTCGTTCTTACCGACCAGGTCATATAATATCCTCTCCACCTTCATAGCCATATATCAGATTTTTTATCTGCCAGCTAGGCTGAAGTAGGCAGATCATATACGTTTTTGTTCCTTGCAGTACAAAAATATATGCCTAGTAGATTATAATTTCGGCGGAGGGCCCTCCTTATAATTCTCGTCCTTATTTCGAAGACATGCAGTGCACGTAACTGTCCATAATATATCTTACCTGCCATTCACTGAGATGGCTAGCGGTGAAATTTATAGTAGGCCTATGCCTGCTGGCCCTCTCCATCTAGGTCTACTTATCTATGTCGACGAGCTGCTCTGAGCCTTCAGGAAATCAACGGCGGAACATCGTAGACGCCGGAAATGGATTTATTGTGGAAGCTGATGACCGACAATCTGGAGATTTCCGATTTGACCATCTCAAAACCACACAGACTGCAAATCTGTATACCAGTAAATTGAGGAAAAGTAACATGACGACGTCGTGTTTACCCCTCACACACATGCGCGCGCGCTCACACACACGCACCTGCGCACAAACACACACACACACACACACAGAACAGCCGAGGGGCAGAGGCAAAATGATCACTGTGTGTGTGTATATGATAACAGAAATCTTTAGCGACGCCGCCCTCCTCCTTTTTCTGGGCGTGGAACTGGCACAAGCATAGTAGTAGGTCTCTATTTGCTGCAGTTTAAAGTCACTGTCAATGAGTTGGAGGCGCCTAATTTGTGAGGAGTTAATGTTTAAGAATAGAGCGTTGCAATAGTCAAGTATTGAGTGGACGATGGACGTCGCAATAGTGGAAGTAGTTTTGAAATCGAGCATAGGTCGGATGCGACGGAGGTCCCGGATGTGCATGAAGCAGGAACGCGATAGGTTGGAGATGTGGTTAGAGAAGGAGAGATGGGAGTCAGACATTGCACCAAGATTGCGGACAGGAGCATCAGAAGTAAAGGTAAGAAATGAAGAGTTAGTCGATTGGTGTATTGAGGGGTCTGGAATTTTATTGATTTGGTCAGGAAGGCCAAGAATAATGAACCCTGTTTTGGAGGGGCTGATGCAGTCCATTAGCGTTTTGCACGGAAATCAAACGGCCTTCTAGTTGTCCCGCGCATGCGTGGAGCTACGGCCCAGTCCAGAAGCTTTGCATATCTTGGCCCTACTTGTTGGAACCGCCTTCCTCACAAGCTACGTTCTGAGCTTCTTGGCCTTTCTCTTCCTCTGTTTCGTAAACGCCTGAAGACTATACTATTTGTTGGCGGGAGCACTAGCTTGGGTCGGGAGCGCCACTGAATCTGTGAGCGGCGCTATATAAATGTTCAATTACAATTACAATTACAAAATTACACATACACATACACACACACATACACTTAGAAGCATGCATAATGGTGGACCTGCATCGTCAACCGTGTTCCTTACTTCCTCTTCTATCCCGTCCTCTCTGCCCAGTAAAATAAATAAATACAGGCTCATAAGTCATGACTCTGTGTGTGTGTAGCCTATATTATTTTGTTACGTAAAAATGCTCCAGTTGACCGACTTGTCGTTTAGATGTTTAGATGCATCTGCACTGGACTCGGAGTTTGCTCGAGCGGTGGATACGAAAGGGCTTTGGAAAGATCCTTGCAGTTTCGTTCGCCGTTGTTTGACATTAAACATCACAATCTCTGACAAACTAATTAAGTTCTTAATTAAACGACGACTGCTTTGATTTACAATCGCGAGACATGTAGAAATAACGACTTCGCTACTTGAAGAATCCTCTCCTCTCCTTCCTTCTTGTCTACTCCCGTCGCCTCTCGTCTCCTCTGCTCTCCTCTGCTATGCTCTGCTCTCCTCTCGTCTCCTAATAATGATGATGATGATGATGATGATGATGATGATGATGATGATGGTGATGGTGATGGTGATGGTGATGGTGATGGTGATGGTGATGGTGATGGCGATGGCAATGGTGTTGGTGATGATGATGACGATGACGATGACGACGACGATGACGACGACGATCGATGACGATGACGATGACGACGATGATGATGATAACAATGATAACAATGATAACAATAATAATTATAATAATAATAATAATAATAATAATAATAATAATAATAATAATAATAATAATTGTTATTATCATTATCATTATTATAATAATTTGCGGATGTGCGACTAGCCCAGAGACTCTCAAGTCTCAACGTATCCTACTGGCGCATGCACTGAGACTAGCGTCCTCTCGAGACGCTCTCTCGAAAGTTCGAGTGGGTGACATCTTCCGACCGATTCCGGTTTCTTTAAAGTCGGAAGACACGGATGCCGTTGCCACATTCGCTGACTGACGACGAAGTGAACATCCGCAGCGTAGTAGAATCAGTCCGCGACATAGTCCGCCCTATAAGACTTAGTCCGACGCCGATCGAAGTCTGCGTTTCGGTTGAAACACGTTTACGTTATACACGAAAGGTAGGCCTACATGTAAGTTTTGTATGATAATTATTCAGTTTCAATGCGATAGGCCTAGATGGTAGATATTTTGCAGCACCTTTTACAAATACGCATGCTGTAACCGGTTTACAGACTGTGACAAGAATGTAGGCCTTTACGTCGAGAAATCCCTCTTGATGTTTTCTATGTAGGCTATCCGGCAAAACTTAATCCAGAAGCCCAGAGCAATATACTATTGTAGGCTATTTTGTTTCTGGCAGATATTTTTGACGCTTTATGTCCATAGGTCCCATGTACTACGTCGGCATCAGCGTTGAAAAGCAAATTGCATTCAGAGTAGTTATTTCCGCGTAGGCAGAAGTCTTTAGAAAGAAGAAAATAAATCGTTCAAACTGTGATGCTGTACAGTGTACAGCCTATACCTATAGGCCTATACCACTCGCCATAATAATAATTATTATGTCAGCTCTCGCTAAGTGGTATATGTCATCTTCCTTTGATTAGTAATTCTGTATTCAACATTAGATTTTTTACTCACATATAAATAATAGCACTAGCCCACTACTGCTGCTGCTGTTACTGCTACTGCTACTACTACTACTGCTACTACTACTACTACTAGACTACTACTGTTGTTGTTGCTGCTGCTAGGCTACTACTGCTGCTGCTATTAGTGCCTAAGTTTTAGTAGTATAGCAGTAGTAGTAGCAGCAGTTGTAATAGCAGTAGTAGTAGCAGCAGCAGCAGTAGTAGCAGCAGCAGCAGCATAACTTTTAAAAGATAAACTTTTAAAAGTGAGCAAATAAGTTTATATTTTTGTGACCGCCTGCAAACGCACTGCGACAAAGACAGTAAAACGAAAAATTTTGAGTTTCAGAGATGCCACAGCACAGCAGTCACCACTACCACCATCGTCATCAGCCGCATCCACGTGACAGAATGCCTCACCAGATGGCGCTAGTCATTCTTCTACTTTCATGTTCTTTGACGCGTACCGTCGTTTCCTGTTCGGATGAAGCCATATCCGGAGTTTCCCAACCGGAAGTCATACCTGAGGGTTCGATGGTGGAGCTTTGGAGCAGCGAATCGATGCAATTCCTCAGGCAGTTCGTTGTGGCCGTCGTCAGGGAAGCGATGCTGACGCAAGGAATCCGGTGTGAGTCAGCGGCAGACCAGGAGCTCAAGGTCCTGCGTCTGATCGAGGAGGCCGTGCAGCTGCGTAAGGATCTTGAACAGGGGTCGGTGGAGACGGGAGGACGGGAAGCTGTTCATGGAGTGGCGAGGGGGTCGACGTCTTCCAGCAGAGAGAACGGGAAGAGATCGGCTTCCGCTGAGGCGATTAGAGACCACAAACTGAAGACTCTCTTCCGCTGGGGAAAGAGACGATCGTCTTCGAAAAAATAGACTCGATTTCTGGCAACTTCTGACTCTGCATTGAATTTTGTAGAAATAATTATATCTTCTTCGTGCACGGACACAGCGGTTTTCAACAGAAAGAAGAATGAAGAGCAAACAATAATTGCAATAATCAAATTTATCTAAGAATCAGTGATTATTAATTTATTTCGTTAATTTGAAATAACGCATATATAGTTGAAAAATGAAAAGTCACGAGAATTCATTTTACGTTCATAGTTTGGCTGGAAATGTTTTCCCTTCGTTGAAATTGATAAACGCACAGGCATGATCATCATTAAATAGCCTAATTAATTGTTCCATCCGTTTAGTCACAACTGCAGGGTTATTGAATAATTAATTAATTTAAAGTAATAATGAATTAGAGTAGGCCTAAGTAAAAACAAATACGTCGTTTTATGGACCAAACATAAACTACAAACTGCATGCGTATCGTAACATATATATATATATATATATATATATATATATATATATATATATATATATATATATTTATGATATATATATATAAGCTTACTTAGGTTTCGTTTGCCTTCTAGCTGTTACTCTTACTCTGCCTCGCAACAGTTTAATCTATAGACGTCAGACATGGAGCAACCACAAGCATTATATTGTCTGAAATCGTGACCAATAATTATAATAATTGTTACAGTCAGAGGCGAAATGTGTGGCGAAACTATTAATTAAATGCGTTAAGCCTACATGTGTTGTTTGAACCAGGTAGAAAGTTTCTCGATCACTCTCTTTAAAAATTGCATCTCCGGTTTGCAGATCTTAAAGTGTGGCTAGACGGTCATGGACGGCGTCCATGCACTTATTTTCAAATATGCACAACGTTCTGCCACTTGCTAGGCCAGCACAGCGTGTAAAAGGAAGGAGCGTCTGTAAGCATTGCATGCCTGCTCGATTGTGTTACGGCTCCATCTATAGCTCTTTTTACCATTCATTCATTCATTCATTTATTCATTCATTCATTCAATCATTCATTCGGTCATTCATTCAATCATTGGTTACGTAGATCTCTAGCGCCCCCACAAGGTTGCTACTCAGGATCACTCCCGACCCAATTAACCACGGTTGAAAAGGACAGTTTGAAGGCATAGTTTATTATAGTTATTTAAAAGCCCTAAAGGAATATTAGTTAGCATATAATTGACGATTCTACTATTTAAACCACTCGTTCCTTATAAATAATCATGGGCGGAGTTTATCAGGGGCTAGGGGGGGGCTAAGCCCCAAGGAGACCCAGATTCAATTTTTACCGTGTAAACGGTATCTTTTCCCGGGCTTAGCCCCCCCCTAAGAAGGCGAAGACTCATAAATTAGCCCCTCCAATAACGGAAACCAAACTCCGCCCATGGAAATAATATTTTCAGTTGTTCAACTTCCTTCTCAAACAATCCCTATAGCTGAGTCCTAAGCAGGTTAAGCTGACAACCAACGGTCGAGTAGCCTAAGTGTAATGTATCTTGTACGAATACTTTCAATGAAACATCTGATTAGGCCTAACTTTATGCAAGTCGAAATTACCATAGCACTGCAGCAGCAATGCCATTATGATCGTCCATCTCAGCGACCATCTGTACGTCGCACTCGTTCGAATAGGCCTAATACCATCTCGACCGCCAGTCGCAACTCGTTTCAAGTTCTCCAACCGAGTCATAATAATTGTGTTATTTATTATAGCCTATTCAACACAGCAGCACGCCTATGCAATGATATCCGCCCTCTTCCTTTCATTTTATTTTCCTCTACCCTGATCATCATTAGGCTATAGTCACTCACCATCACCTTTCACAGACTCATCCATCCATTTGGATACACCTCGGGTTTTCCATTCGGAATTGAAAATGCACCTCTTCATGCAGGAACTCTCATGCACCCCGTCTCATCTGATGATTGAACATGATTCTGATCTTACACCTAACAATACCTGACCCTGCAGACAACACCCGCCTTATCATCTGCTCCGCCCCTCTGATCCTCTGGCTACCGTACTAGGACGGACCTCATTTGGACTTTTTTAATCTGATTCAACACTGCGCTCGTGAACACGCTGTATAGTGCCATGTTCTTGACTTCGAGTGCCGCTGTAGAAGTTTCTAGATAACGATTACGATAAAATGAGCGCGTATTATCTCCAAACCTGAATAGGCTAAATATTACAACAGTTAATTAGGCTGTCATGCATTGAAATTTAACTTTAGGCGAAATTAGGAATGTGCTTTCTTTGGGCGACACTGCAGCTGCATGCCGCCGAACAGTTTAGGTGGCAATTTATGTTAACCAGACAACTCCAGATCAAGGAGGCCTAATTGCCCAAACATAAAGGCCTGTATTTGAAGCATAGCTAGGGCAATTAAGCGAATTTCATTTTTTAAATAGGCCTATCTAGAATGCGGATAGGGGTCATTGCATAATGATGTAACGCTCGTCATTTAAAGCGTTACGCAACGTTACGTGGGTGGTTGGATGGGTGGATGGATTGGGGGAGCTGAACGTATACGAAACGCCGCTACCATTAACAGTGTTGCTATAAATCAATTTCAAATTAACATCGAATGTCGCTTTAGACATGATGCGATGAAAGTTCAAACTTTGTGACTTGATTTAGAACTTAACCGAAGTAGCTTAGGCCTATATGCTGTCCGAAGAAGATCCGGGGCAGCAGACATGTAGCCTTAGTAGGTCTACAGTTAAATTCCAGGTCAACAAATCTATTCTCCCTTTTGCGTAAACCGGAAACTGCAGCTCGAATTGTCGGGATCTTTGATAGTTACTGACGCATGGGCGCCCGCAGGATTTTTTGCAGGGGGGGTCAGTCATGACCAGTAGAGTTAAGATATAAAATATGTCATTAAAGACTAAGCAACTCACACAATCACATTAATTGTCTCAATATAGCGTAGGGCCGTAGGCCTTCTACTATTTATGAGTCTTTTGCAATGAAACAAAAATTATTATATTATTCATGTACCCATTCATTGTAAAAAGGTAAAACACTAACATATGGTCTAAAGGACGTCATTTCGTTTTTCCAAGGCACAGAAAATAATTCAGGAGGCAAAAATTGGCTATCTTGTTAAGTTGTTAAACAAAAATTTCTACATGTGCAAGAAACTGCGGTTAACGATCAAACATGTTTTCTTCTTATTTTCTTACTATGTTTGATTCAGTTATGGGAAATATTTTAAACACTACAGTATTTAAAATACTATTTTAAATGATATCACAGTATTTTGTACGCCTACTTGTATTTATGATAGGCCTACATTAGATTGACTGTGGTCTGTAAGCCTATTCATATATTTAACCTCCAATTCGTTTTGAGTATTGTGTACTCTGTACTATTTTTTAATACTAAAATATTAAAAACTTTTCATCTGTCATTAATAACAGCTAATAGAGCAACATTGCATGCTGCATGCACTATGCATGAAACAATTATTGTTTGGCTATTATTATTATTTATGTTGAAAGCCCCTAGTTATATGGTCCCTAACTATGTCAGGCATAGCATAATCATAGCCTTACCAATATATATAATCATACTTATATATATATATATCATATATATTCAATATACATATATGCATAGTACACAGTCTGCCAAGCAATATTTGTAAACTGTTATGCTACAAAATGGAACTTTTGTCAACCAACTGTCTATTGTCACTGTGCGCCATCACTTTTCTCAGAGACTGAATTTGAATTATGAAGGTTCAACTAAAATGGGTCGATATGCAACCTATCTGGCCCGTATTTAATCATATTAAGCAGAAAGGACTTAAGTTGGAAAAAGCAAGCAGATAATGATGGGTGAACCCATATCCACCAGGAAGGAACCATGTTCAAATAAAAGAAATCGGTCATAGTTTAGGTCTTTAGGACATGCATGTCCAGCAAGTAACGTCTACCCAATAATTACATTAAAAAATTATTACTAAGTGTGAATTCCAGTTCAATAATTTAGTTCTGGCCTACCTGGGACAGTGGCGGAGTGGTGTGCGGTTGGAGGGCGCGCCGACTGGCGTAGCATTCTGCAGTACCGTACATTAATGGCAGTTCAAGATATTGTCTGTAAACTCGGTGTGTCATTTCGAGAAGGCCTATACTGCGGACCTCGTATCGAATAACATTCCGATTTCCGACCGGCTATGAACTGGACTCCATGTCCTCGGTCATCTTTTCTCTTACATCATCCACTCTCCAGCAGCCAACTCTGATGGAACTCTAGTCATCATATCAGAGGCTAATATCTCTCTTAAACAATCGGACTCGATTCCACTCCTCCCCTCACCCTCATGAGCTGGTCTTCCACTCTCAGGCCGACCTTCCCTCCGAAGTGAGTTTGGCTTATTTTTGCCCCACCCCGCTTTTCACTTGGTTCAAGTTGCGGCCGCCCTGTAGCCTATAGGGATAGAAGCCGCTGCTAATGTCCGCTCTTCTGTGACCCAATTTTATTGCCCTCCCCTCATCCGTCGCAGTCAGTCCTGTGTTTCCCATCTTTCACCTCTCTCCATTAAGAATTTCCCTCATCTTCTTCCGACATTTGCCCTCACAGGTCGCCGGTTTTGGTGGGGGGGGGAACGACAGACGATTCCACTGGGCCAGTAATTTATGCGCTCTGCTCCATGTCAGACGGTGGTTGGGGTAGCCCACCTAATCCGCGGTGAACGACGTTCGCGCCTCTATTACCATGGGTAAACGGTTCATAGGCTACGGACCATAGATCTATGTATATATATATATCTATGTATAGATCTATGTATATATATATATATATTATACATACAATCATGTATATAACTTTAAACTATACTGACTTGTGCATTATATATATAAATATCATAATGAGAGGGTGAAAATAGCCTGTACGTCTCTTGAGTATTAATAATCCAGAAGTGACAGGTCATTGCTTAACTGGGCACACAGTGCCTTAGTACAACCCTTCCCGTGCAGGTCTGCTCAATGGGCAACGCATCTCTTCCACTCGTCCCAGTTCATCGCCAGCTCCTCTGACCTCTTCCCAAGATATCTCCAAGCACCCCAAGTCGTCTCTAATTACAATGCCAGAGCAGCCAGACATCCGTCTGTGACCCTGTGTATTGTATATCCAACGGGCTACAGATCTTGCTACAGAATTTAGTTCAGACGGCAGACTGATCCGTCCCCCCTACCCCCACTCACGTCCCTGATATGACTGAGTAACGAAATCCATTAGTACCCAGTATGTACTGTGTAGAGATAACCGAAAGTTATATTGGCCTATGCCAAAGTTATTGAAGTAGCCTAAAAGAACATAATGACCGCGTGGTTGGCACTCTGTCCCATTTTACCACTGTCCACTGACATTTATTCCAGAAAGGGCTATTATTAATATTTTGTCAGGATTTCCAGGGGGGGTCACGCGACCCCCCTTGACCTATGCTGCGGGCGCCCATGTACTGACGGAACAATGTGGTAGACCTTGGATTGCTGATATTGACGAACCACTTTGAACTTGACTTAGGGCCTACTTGAGCATAGGCCTATTCTTCCTATACTTAGCCTAGGCCTAGTGGACGTGAATTTCAAACATTTTAAATTGATAGGCCTACTCAACAAAACTATAAGCAATATTTCTATTAGGCCAATAATTATTGAAGCGCCCATGCAGACTAAGCAAATAATTAGTTCAGCTTAATTTTTGATTGCTTAGCCTATTAATGAGCAAATTAATCCGTGATACTTTTAAGCAGTGTGTAGGCCTAAACATCTTAGGTTACTCTTGATGTAGGCTAAAACTTTAAAAATTGCACTTCAACATGACTGTTATTTATATAAATAAAAGAAATCTATATTTTAAGCATATCCTATGATTGATATACTAGGCTAGATTAAATTCGCCATACGTATGCAATGACACCATTATGCAATTTTATTGGTTAAGGGATGTAAATACTTACTTGCTTGCTTACTTTTCCAAAAGAACTCAAACTTGTGTTCTCAATGTTATCGTGGTAACCGATATCTTATATCTATGGTTGCTTTTGAAATCTTTGGCTCTTTGGATGTGAGTTTGATAACTGGTTTTGCTAGAAAATTGAGTTTAAACTACTTAAACGTAGTAAAAGACCAGAATACTTACTTGTTAAGCTGAAAGGGTTGGTGAGATTGACTTTACTTAATAATTGTACGTATGGATTAAACATTGACTTTTATATGTATTTTGTTGCTGTTGTGAGCGATAACTGAGGCATTGGTGAGACACTGCCGCTTAAAAGTTGTCTCGCAAGCTAGCGCATTCACGAGGTAGATGAAATGTAAATGTAATCGCAAATTTATATAGCGGCTGTGTTATGGCTTCGACCCTGAGGGTGATATCCTTCACCACCGCTACTCCACGTTTATATTGTGACCGAGCCACCCGCAGTAAAGATCCGAGAAATTAATCTCTGACCGACCGGGAATCGAACCCGGGCCGCCGGCGCGGCGAGCGGGCTACCAACCCACTCGGCCACCGAGGATCTCTAGAGCATATCTTTCTACGAAAGTGTGTGAATGTCCCATGCGGTGTAGTTGATAATGGCAGAAGCCTAGGCCAAGTTTGAATCAGCTATCATAAGACTGGGACTCTACCTTCTCTAGAATCCTTCGTCACTATTTAAACTTAAAACTGTTCTTATTGGGCGCGCAGGAGTCGGGAGCGCCTCCCAGTAGTTTCCTTGAAGCCTTCAAGGAAACTACTGGGAGGGCGCTATATAATTGTCCGGATGAATGGATAAGAAATATAACGAGTTATTTGTTTGTTCTTTCGCATAATTCACTAAATTTGCCTAGGGATATCTGGCACCGAAAGTAGTCAAGGTCTTCCACCGAAATTTTATCCATTGGGCCAAATCCACTGCCAAGTCCAGAACTTGGTTGGCCTAGACTGTTATCTAAATCTTACCTTGTTACTTCTATAGCGCCATCATCATAGTGCCATCAAATGGTCACTATCTAGGACATGTCTGGGATAGATAATCCCAAGGCTGAGCTACATTGGGCAAGCTTGGTGAAATTAAGCTCGAGACCGATGTTGATCATTTAAACGTTAGGCGCTGCCAATTTTTTCCTTTAATTTCAAGAGCATGGTGCAGGCCAAGGCACCTTTGGTATGAGCCATACAGTTTTGCTGCGCATGGTACTGCACTTTGACCATCCCACCAAGTTGAGTGGCTCGTGGTTTCTGTGTAAAAGTCGTCATTTCAGTTTGACTGTCTTAGATATTTCATTTGTTGCAAATTTACCTTTACGTCTTGTTTGAATTTCCTTGTAGGTCGAGCTGTGTTGAGAGAAAGATGTATTCAACCAGCTCACAGATGAAATTCTGGATGTTTCCACAGTCAGAACTTGAAAAACTACGAGAGGAAGCCAATCTGAAATATGTAGAAAGTCATCCACAGACTCCATTACTAAATGTACAGCTGATGTTATTCAGTGTTGTTTTTAAATTAAATTTTGACTGGTGTCTATGGCATGTTTCTAACTTTTGTTACCTATCTGTACTAAACTTGTTGGTTACTGGACTCAGTCACCATCACATTTTATTATTTAGTTATTTATGTTTATGTATTTTGCATTGATTGCATTTATTTTGGATTGGAAGTAGTATCTTCATTTTTGAACTATTTTATTTGAGCTACACACTGCATGAAAAATCGGATTGTTTGTTACTTTCAGACCTGTGGCAACGGATACTTCTGTCCAATCTCCCTTATACACTGGGGCTAAGACAATTAAGTCACACCAACAATCTATCAATTAGTGCCTCTTTGAATTGACCCTGGTGACTCATCTTTGTTTATTTTCTTCCCTATATTGTGCAACAGTGTTGTGTTGTATAAGTGCATAAGTTTTGCACTGGCGCTTGTGAATAAGTTGGTGTTTTGTGCTTAGTTTTGCGCTTGCATATATGGCAGTTTGGATTTTTATGGTGATCATAAAGAAGACTGGTTTTCTAACTGTCAGAATGAAACTCGATTTGAGTTCTTCTTGACTGTCGAAGAAGAAGCCAAAGTTCGACGTTACTACGAACACGAACTGAAGAATTTCTGTGTAGACTTCAACCCAGCAATGCCAAACTATGTCTTGGTAAGTGACAGTGTCACCTGTTTTGATCCCATGTCACAACACAGGAAGCAGTCTTTAGTGTCTGTAGTGCATTAATTTTATCACACAGACACAAACGCTCACATGCACACATACAGCATCAGTATTACAGCACCAAACAGAAAGGCTAATATTTAAGAGATGCAGTTTGTGTGAGAAATATTTAGGCGCATATCAGAAAAAGAGAAGAAGAGACTGCTCTTAGGCTGGCTAGAACTCTTCATTTAATTAGCATTGACATGTGATTGTGCGTGTGATTGTCCCTCGTCGTCTTATCCTCCCACCAACAATGAAAGACAGTAAAAACATGGGTATTATATATTGTACTTATTTGGCTGAGGGTGCGCATGTGTAACAGGAAACTCGCAGAATTCACGCTGGCTGGAATGGATTTGAATACGCTATGGAACAAATGGTTCTTGGTCCGTAGCCGGATCTGGCAAATAATGCATTTCCCAATACTTTGATTAGCTGCTCTGTGGAATATGTCTGCCAGGTTATAATTATATTGTGCTAGGTTTGACAGTCAGATTTTCATTAGTCACTCCCGTTTGCACGGAAGATGTGCAGCTTTTGCACAGATTAACAACAAACAACTGCAGGTTTCACGCGAAATAACTGGACTCGATGCTGGACGCTCTGGCTTTCTTTGCTCCTGATTCAAGACTTTAACGATGAGCTGCATTATTTTTCCCAGGAGCTGCGTTATTTTTCCCAGGAACTGCGTTATTTTTCCCAGGAGCTGCATTATTTTTCCCGGTCACTTATAGTACACGCTCGTCATTGAAGTGTTGGAAATTGCTAACCCTGGATCTGACTGTTGTTGCTTCATATTTACCAGTGATTGACGTCTTGTGCATTTCAATGATTGTCCTCTAGAAGGTTCTGAAAGCCATGGGCGGAGACCTCGGGGGGACGGTCCCCCCAATGGAGGTGTTGGGGGAAGGCCCATGCATTTGCCCCCCCCCAATCGTTGAGCATCGCGACTAAAAAAAAGGTCATCAACTTTTTTGGCGGTGGCAAAAATAGAAAATTTCGACTAAAAAATGGTCGTCAGAAATTTTGGCCGGCAACAGATGGAAATTTTTTCGGTGACACTCAGCCATTTGTCTGTCAAAAAATCTCGTGTCTTTCCGTCCACCCCCCCCAAGTCTCGGCCCATGCTGAAAGCGATTAAGTTGTATGACCATGACGAAATTTATGTGAGCTTTGACGTTCTGTGTTTCTTTGAAGGGCACGGCAATGTGTTACTTCAGGCGCTTCTACGTTCACACATCTGTCATGGATTACCATCCGAGCAACATTCTGTGAGTCAATAAATATTATTTAGTTGAAATCGGTTCTATTCTGAAATTCGTTTAGAAGAAACTACAAAGCTACTCTAATTGATTATCATGGAGGAACTTTCTCTCAATTGAAGATTTGCTTTTCTGTAAATCAGTATTGAAATATTTCACCATTTATAGTCCTCTATCAAGCTCATAACAAGAGAAACAAGTTTTTTAACCAGTTACACTGATTATTTAGAGCATAATATCTTCTCTGCTGTTGAGTTGTACCAATGGCAAATGAATTTAGTGTCCATTATTAAGTTTCTGAAGAGCTATTGATGAGTCGGTTATTCGATGCTGCTCTGAAAAAAATGCTTTAAATAAAATGCACCAGTCGAAATGATAAAATTTTAAATTGCTTTGCTGCCACAGATTAGTTTTAAACCGGAAATTCTTTTCCTGTACTTTCAGCTACGCATGTGTCTATCTGGCATGCAAAGTCGAGGAGTTCAATGTTTCAATTGAGATGTTTATAACGAATATGCCGTCCGTCAAAAATGCACTGCCAGGAACGGCGAAGAACAAGGCCGAAAAGGCAGCAGATCTTCTTCTTTCGCAGGAATTGCCACTGCTCGAAATTCTTCACTTTCATCTTACTGTGCACAATCCTTATCGACCTGTTGAGGGACTCATTATCGACATCAAGGTATGAAGAATCAGGACAGGTTTTATTTTTTTTATTAGTATTTTTATTTTTTTTACCCGAGGTACATAGGATCCCTCGGGATTTCAAAAAATTATGCTTGGAGCTGTTTTTGAGTGTTCAGACAATCAGGCCTCGTCCTCCGCAACAGTAGTGAAAGTGCCACATTATTATTATTATTATTATTATTATTATTATTATTATATGGCCTTGTTACAAAGGCAATGTGGAAGAAAAACAGATGAAATTCCCATGTTGGACAGCTTCCAAAATTCTTTGAAGGAAGGTGACTTGTCTCGAGTCTTGTTATTGTTAGTATTATTTTTTATTCAGCTTTTTTATAGCTAACCTTCAAGGAAATCTACTCTGAAGCGCTTCCTGTCAAGCCATAACAAAATAAGGCAGTTTTTTTAAGTGCAAATGTTTTGCCTATTTGTCAGCTTTACTAGCCAATAAATTTTTTAGGATTGATGGCGAGATTAAGTTATTAGCTGTGGAGATTTTAGTTGAAAAATTGAGTTCAATTGAATAAGCACTTCTCTGGTTGCACTCAGTGAGCAGTTGGTGATGGTTTGACTGCAGTTTTTGTTCGAGTTCTTGACTGTTTATTTTTTTGTTGGATGTTATCATAATGCTGATAATAATAGTAATACTACTACTAATAATATGCACATTCCCATCTGTCAGTGCTACAATGCCATCACATTTCGTTGCACTTTCACTAATGCTGTGGAGGATGAGGCCTGAATTTCTAGACATTCAAAAACAGCTCCAAGCGTGATTTTTTGAAATCCCAACAGATCTGAGGTACCTCGGGTAAATAATAATAATAATAATGTCAATTTCTATGACACTGTAACACAGTTGAGTTTCATGTTAAGTTCATCTTCATTTATTTTTGTACAGCCGTGAGCGTAATAACCATTCCCATTTTCTGGTTGCAGACACGCTGTCCCGAGATTTCTGATCCCGAGAAGCTTCGGAAAGGAGTGGAAAGCTTTCTGCTCAGCTGTTTACACACTGACGCCTGTCTCCTTTTCGCTCCCTCTCAGGTAAAATTTCGAAATTGTTCTAAAATCAGTGCCAGCCAGAGGCAGATCTTGCCTTACAAAATTTATGTATGATTTGGTAGTTTGCTTATTGACAGCATGCAAGGTCATGATACACAATGGTTTCTCAAGAATGGTATTCAGATTCAGACACGGGAAGCTGCCCATCAGATAACCTGTCCTTCTGTGTTGCATGGCTTGACACATGTATGGATGTATTTCATAGTCAGATTTATTGCACTGGACAAACAATTTAGAGGCAAGTACGTTTACTGTCTGTTACCATGCCGCTCAGAGGTGCATTAGACAAATCTCAAAGGTGTAATATTAGACAAACCTCAAAGGTATAATTAGACAAACCTCAAAGGTGTATTAGACAAACCTCAAAGGTATAATTAGACAAATCTCAAAGGTGTATTAGACAAACCTCAAAGGTGTATTAGACAAAACTCAAAGGTGTATTAGACAAAACTCAAAGGTGTATTAGATGAACCTCAAAGGTGTATTAGACAAAACTCAAAGGTGTATTAGACGAACCTCAAAGGTGTATTAAACAAACCTCAAAGGTGCATTAGACAAACCTCAAGGGTGTATTAGACAAAACTCAAAGGTGCATAATTAGACAAAACTTATTGATGTATTAGATCTAGATCTCTGTATGACTGTTTTTCACATGAGAGCTCTGCCATTTGTTTTTTATTTTGTTTAGGTAGCATTGTCTGCTCTAGTAAGCAGTGGTGTAAACTGCGGAATCAATCTAGACAGGTAAGTTACCTGTTATTGTATTTGCATTGCTGCTGGCTTACCTTAGTTATCTGTGTTTCTTCTGAAATTTCTGTAAATTCCTTCATTATGATTCAGCCATGGACTAGAGGAGTAATTATATTAAAATTAAATCTTTGATGGACTTGGATTTATTATATATTATATTTAAAGTGGTCGCTACAACACAACTGCATTTGATAATTGCTCTCCTTGCACAGTGCATAAGTGTGTACACAACCAATGACCATGTAGCAACTTGATGGTATGAAGAAATTATGAGTGAAGGACTTACTGAAGGTCCCTAGTCTGCTTGCACCGAATCTATCTCAGGAGTCTCGAGTTTAAAAATGACGTAACCAGTTGGATACCATGCCTACTTTTTATAAGAGCAATGTTGGTACCCAGTAAAATCTGAATTTGAGGTGCAGATTATGGTAGTTGTAGAATATATTTTATCTTTTTAAACTGTAGAGTGTAAACATATTTATGAGTTGCAATGCAGTTTGAGTTGGGGCAGATTCATAGGAATTCATTAGAACTCCCATGCAGTCGTGACCAGCTGACATTTTTTATTATTTTCTCTATAGAGCATTTGCATGAAAGCATTTTGTATTGTTGATTTATATATTTTATATATAAATATAATTGTTTTTGTTTCATGATGACAGCTATGTCGCAAACAAACTGGCCGACTCCAAAGACAATCTGCGAAAAATTGTTGATCACATACAGAGTACGTACTGTTTGATCTTTCTCTTTCCCAGTCTCGTGGATGCTCATTTAAAAATTGTGTTGCTCAGAGATGTAAAACACATATATGGCCCTTAATATGACTACTTTCATTTTTTCGTTTCGTAATGCATTTTTCTAACCCGACGCTCTCAGATGGCCCTTGCTAGCGGGATTTCCCCCGCCCCTTTTGGGTCTCCTGGGTAACCCGACATATTCAACAACTATGATGCAATTACAAGCTGTAATGAATTGGTTGCAAAATAAAAATGTTATGTTATTTGACAAACTAGAAATCAAATCTCATATACAGTAGTTACTTGCCAGAGCATAAGCTGTCTGCGAACTCTTGAAGGTTATCTGCTGTTGTTAGTAGAATTTCGTGTTACGCTTTTCGTTACAGGGCTGCGTCAAATGGTTAAGCATGTGGAGCATCTGAACAGTCAACTCAAACCCGCTGATTTTCAGAAGGAAATAAAGATGATTGAGAAGAAGTTGGAACAGTGTAGGAATCAAGAAAACAATCCGGACAGCATTCAGTAAGTTCAGACTTTGTCTTTTAAACTAGTATGTATGTATATTCGTCTATTTTCTAAAAGCAGGCATAACGCTGTCGGTGTACATTAAAAATATGGACATTATGGCTACTTAGTACATAATCATTCATTCCAAAATTTCTTATTGCATATTAGCATCCTTTACGAATCTACTCAGAGGCGCTCCCAACTCAAATGTGACAATATAAATTAGATTTCGCAATGTCTAAAATGTATTGACATTTCTAGGGAGTGGACGCATCTCCAACGAAAGTCCATTCCAAGTGGATGGGCCAACAATCGAGAATGTGCAATGCTGCCTAGTTGAGGTGCTTGCGCTGGGAACCAGAAGTTTCCCGATTAGCTTATGGTTGAGTTTGATAGTAGACATACAAATCCATGGAGTTCTTGTGGACTACTGCAGTTGTATTCCATTTGTACTCATGTATAGTTGTTACACTTCGAGAAATATTCGTTGTTCAAGAAACGACAAGAACTGTTTATGTATGGCATACTGATAATCTTCGTGTCTTATTTAATAGCTGTACACACACAATGCCGTCCATAGGCGAGTTTTTTCTTGTACTACATTTTATGGGTTCCTCTATTTAGCACCAATTTAATGCTAACGTTTCTTTATTTTGCCAGCTATCGACGCAAAGTGGAAGAGTTTTCCGATGACGAGGATGATAGCAAGTTTTCACAGTCGCAGGTAACCAGCTCAGTTATGTTATGACAATGAACAGATCCAGTTCTATTGAAGGACAGCCAAGGTCATGGTCACAAACAATGTGAGCCAGAATGAGAATTATATATTTAAAGATAACTGAGGGGGTCAGATGTAGGCTATTGTGGGATGGGGTGTGCAGTGAAGACTTTACTTTACTATGGGGTCCTAGCAGAGGGGATTGAACCCTCCCCCACCCTGTGCCAGTTCTCACTCTGATGTGAACACAGCTTTAATCAGAGCTGCTTGTTTTGAAATCTCACATATTGCAAAGATGTCATACGGTCCTTTTGGCAGAGAGATATATCATTACCCCACCGTTCAGAGACTTCAGGATTTAGAGCAATATAAACAAAACTAAGGAAAGCAGGCAAAATCAGACAACCCCTAGGTTGCAGCAGGTCATTTTACCTGCCTATTTTGTTTATGACCTGCCAAAAATTATCCGCAGTTTCAATATCTTCATATTTATTTTCGTAGACCTGTCGAATAACTCTCATGACCTTGACACAACCTCTGCTGAAATTGTACGCTGGTGCCACCACTGACACTAGTCTCAAAGCTATTACAAAATATTTGCAGTGTCTTAGAACATCAATTGGCAATTTGTATAAAAGTCTCTTTTTGTATTTTAGGAGGTGCCAATGGATCATGACAATTGACCTAATTTTGAAAAGTGGTCGGAAAACATCAGAAAGCTTGAATTAACTTGTGGGTGTCGTCAAAATGCTTTGTTAGTATATTTTGGCAACACAGATCTAGGACAGTTTTGTTACAAAAGCCATAAATACAGGAATGCAATCTCTAGTTTTGTTGTTCAGTCCATCACATTTGTTTCTACAGATATTGTATAAATGCCATGCACAAAACAATTGGAAAATGTTTTGTTTTGCACCTGTGACGTAATACAACTTCACAAAAAGCTACTATTGATGACACATGCAATTATGATATTGTTGAACTACATAATTATTATGGTCGACGTCAAAGCCATAAACTTTCTAACAGTGATCTCTGATGCCTCGTCTTATTCCCGAGTTTCATGGCCTACATGGCTGGCAAAGAAAGAAATACATTACATTACAAGTCGTCTTGATTTCTGTTAAATTGATACTACATTGTGGTTCAATGTCTTTTTGTACCTTTGTAAAAAGACATTTTGCAATCAGGCCAAGTAACCCATACAGACAAGCTGCTTTGCTAATTTCTGTCATGTGATTGCTCGAAGCCCCTTATTAGGATCATGCCATTGAGCATTACTTTGCAAGAAATGTATAATAACATCAGTGACCCTATATTGATAAACAAGTCCATGTTTAACTCCACACATGCACTTCCAGCGCAATACTTTAACAAAATGAGTGGCATTGGTTTTCCAGTCACTTTTAATACATGCTTTTTGTTAAAGGGTTAACAGTGTATGACATAAAACAGTTTATTACATCTGACCCATCAAACTTTGTTTCATTCGTAAATCTCTCAACTCCTTTTTCGTTTGCCATGGCTGGGCTGGGAGTGCTCCTGAGTAGATTTCCTGAAGGGCACCATAAGAGTCCATGTAGTATATATGAATGAATTTCACCGAGTTATTGCAAACATCAGTCAAATTGATTGCATCAGCCAAATATAATTGAAACTCGAAGAATTCTGAAATTATCACATTATTAGCTAATTGGTTTCAGTGTTCACAGCATGGTAGAGTAAACTTGAGCACAGTGCGACTTGCTTTGTGCAGTAATGCCGCTACCCGAATAGACTGAACAAGTTGCACATAGAATGACTTGCCTCATTTGCCTTAACTACACGTCCTTGAAATCCTGGAGGCATTACAGGCAACTGATTTCTTGGACATGTTAATGGAAAGTTGACCCACTCTGGACCCGCCCCCTAAAGTCATAATTATTTTACTATTATTCGACAGAATTGTTTGGAGTTGCATGCTTATGGAATGGGTTATTTAGCAATCTGCAATAGAACATTACTAATGACAAACCAATTTAGTACACGCTACTACTACTGTCAGGCATATATATGACTTAAGTTCGTGTTTAAAACATGGGTTGTGCTAAAAAACTACATGTGCAAAATTTAGATGCGGACGTCAATACTGGCCATAACCTACCCTCCCCTCTTGTCTGCATTGCCATCATAACCAACGCTCCCCTCTTGTTTACACTGCAAAGATCCTTCCCCCTTATTATGGACGTCCTTTACAGATGACCCCTAACAACTTTTCTGACCAGTCAAGGAAACAAACTTTGCTTGCAAACAGAACATTTACTGCTGGCAGTTTAATGTACCGTTGATGCACAGCTTTTTCGCGTGGGCTTAAGACGCATAAAACTTGGCTAAATTCTGGACTCTGGCGTACAAACAGTAACACAGAATATGGCGACTAAAAGGAATTCACGTGAGGAAGAGAATGCTGAAAGCCATTGCCACGCAGCAGAAGGCAACATATGGACTCTTTCGTTCACCTAGAACACAGAACACGTGAAGTCTGGCATTTGACAAGACAGTGATATTTACACATAAACTATGTTTGCTATGTTGCAAATTAACCAAAAATCATTCAGTAACTTTTATGAAACAAAATTAATTGCCGAATGAAAAAGACTTGAAGTCAACGAACCAATTAAACACGTCGTCGTGTGCTTCGGTTAAAACTATCTAATGGACACGGTGCAGAGTCTTAAATAAACTGCAATTGAAAATTGCAGTATTTAAATTATAATCAATTGATACTGCAACATATAATATATATATATATATATATTCATCATGGGTATGTGTAATCAAAAAAGATTATGTAACAATTATAATCATACTGCATTCATGTCAGTCTGAAATAATAAAAGAAGACTACCAGTAATATATATATATATATTACATATTATATATATATATATATATACAGATTATAATTGTAATGTGTTGCAATTTAGAATGTAGCCGGATAAAATAGTGGTTGCTGGCCATCGCTCTAGCCTCTCTGGTAGTCTTTCTCTCGTCTAAAAACTGCCTTTTCTCTCGGGAACACTTCTGAAAGGCTTTGATGTGACAAGTGCTTTATAAATGGTCAGATACAATAGAATATGAAAATAAGATATCATTAAAAACTAGTATGTCTATTGAAAGAGAGCCGTGAAATACAAGGAATGCATAACAAAACACAAATCAATAGTTCACTTTTTAAATTAGAATTAGAAAAGCTGGCAGATTCTATTCTCACCTATTCGTGCAAGTTTCCAGAATATTCCAAGCAGCCTATCAACAAATCAATTGAGATATAAATAAATATACTAGAAATAACCAAGCATAGTTAATCTGCAGACAATATAATAGTCTTCTGACTTAAGCAATTTAAATATGGTAACATAAAAGTGTGTCACAGCAAACAGACTTGCAATACTCTTAGCACAGATAAGTATATAATGTTTAATTGTCCAATTAGGAAAACTCGAGTTGCCTAAGGGTAATGTGTGTTTGCTGTGACTCACTTTTGAATAGTCTTATTAGAATAATTCTAATATGTTGCAATTGAGTATGCAAGTGGATGAAACAATGGTTGCCTGCCACTAGGGAATGTAATCCCGGGATCCCGAATATCGGGATCCCGGGAATCCCGGACATTTTACAATCCCGTAATCCCGGGATTGACAAACATGGAATCCCGTTTTTCGGGATTACCGAAAATTCGGATTTTTTTTATTAAATTACTTGACCAACTTTGCAACAATTCCTTGGTCAATAGACGCCAAAACGACAGATAAGCACACGCCCTAATGAAGGTAAGCTGGCGACCAGCAGAAAACCCAGAGGGGTGACTGGAGGTAGGCGTTTCTCAGTGATCAGGCATGGGATTTAGCTTTCCTGCCTCCCATTCCTTGCTTGGTTCATGTACACAGACTATAGACTCCTCTATAACAATGACTCACACACCATTCAGTTGACTGATAGAACATAAACAGATGTCAGATGCCAGCAATGCCCAACTCTGATTCACTCGTGTTGATGACGCCCCCACCCCAAAATTGCGCCTGAACTTGACAGCATGCAAACGGGCTGTTGCTGCCTTAATATCAGATGACTCACTGGTTAATCTTGGCTAGCCTGCTACCTTGTTGTGTTCCTTGCGCTGTGGTCAGTCGGTGCATTGGTCACCTCGTATCGTCTGACCTAATTCCGGGTCGTCGTATGCAGAGGGCAATTACCCTAATCAGAGAGATCGCAACTTAAGCCCAGTTAAAGACCGGGGAATCTGAACTGAGCTAAACTCACGGCAATCTAAGTCAAAGGAGAGACAAGAGAGGGCAGGCTATGGCGGGGAGGAGAGGGGTCTAACTTGTTTGTTTAGTGGGGATCGAAGCAACTGGTTGTAGGCCTATCACTCTCAAGTTTCAAACAAATCCCACTACTGACTAAGGCCCTTGCCGTGAGTCATAATTGATCGCGGTTGAAGTAATTGAAGCAAAGAGAAAGCTTTACTGTATTTGGCCTACTACTATACTACGTCTAGGAATTTTAAAAATTGCCATTATAAGCCAATCCCGGGATCCCGGTATCCCGGGATTTACTTATTTATAATCCCGGAATCCCGGGATTGAGCAAGTGCCACGGGATTACATTCCCTACCTGCCACGGTAAAACCAAGTGGTCAGTCAAATAAAACATGACTTTTGCCCTACATTACAATAATAGCTAAATATCACTAATACGAAAGTTGATTTACCGTACATACCCTTCTTTGTTCTTGTCTAATAACCGAGGAGACAAAGACCTCAGATAAGTGCAGGTGCAGATTAACAGCAAAACGACCGTCAGAAGGCTTTGAAAATTGAACAGTGCCGACTACAAAAGAAATGTTCATCAATAAAATAAACCAGTGTTTCAGTAATGTAATGACGACTTCATAGAATGTTCGCTAGATGTATGAATTAAATAAGTCACCTAATAAATCTAATCAATGACTTCTATAGCATAACATACTATATCGTGATCTATATGTGAGACATGTTGCACTGGTTCCCAGTTGTGGACAGCATCACACTCAAGATCATTATCATGGAACGAATCTCAAAGGTCGGCCCCAAAGTGCATTAGGGAGCTCTGCATTTCTGCCTCCAACCAACAAGAAGGCATTGTACTTATGTCATCGGATCTATTGCTGTTCACAGCTCGCCCCCATGCTACTAAATATTACATTGCACTTCATCGTGGATGCCCGACTTCTGCTGTGCCTCACACCAAAACACTATTGGACTTCTTGATGGTGGAACAAAGCTTTTAAATTCACTGCCCAGCTCTGGTTCTCTGATCTCATTCCGAGCTAATCTTAAAACTTATCTGCTTTAGATTTTTTCTCTGACTTGGCTAATTTTAATCTGGCTTCTCTAGTGGATTCCGACTGCAACTACAGTCTAAGTTGAATAAACCATTTTTGAATGCTCTGTGCATTATGTATGCATATGGCTACAAGAGTCTCACAAAGGTGCTTAACCTGACTACTGAGCAAATCTACATAAATGCGATTTAGGAGATATCGAGAATGTTGAGCTGCATGCATTGCAGTGTTACTAATTATTGTTAATGGAAGACCGTTCCAGTAGGCATTTTAATGCATAAGAAGGCACGGTGGGTCCGCATCAATGAACGAGAGAGCGGGACCATCAAGTCCCCACCAGCCGCAGAGCGCAGGGATCAGCAACCTGGTTTCTGGTAGATTATTACAGGACATAATTTATTAAACATTGTCAAATATGTGGTGGTCAAGATAAGAGATGCTATTGTGTTTGTGGACTTATTTTATATAGCGCCGGTAGTTAAACCGCTCTTCCTGAGTCTTCTGCGGACGCTGATAAATTTTAGAAGCTTTATATTACATTACATCACATTTGGGTTAATTCCCTCAGTGCCATCTATGCACATTGCACGTGTTGTGCTGCATCGAAAGGATGCTTTGAAAGTCATCCTTATGAGTGTAAAAACCTCATAATCCAATCCGTAAAACCAAAGAGGAAATTTTCATACCATTTTAACTGCTAAAATCGCATAATATCAATATTTATTTTGTCTGCCACATCAACAGGAAGTCGCATCGAACATTGACCAGAAAGGCAGGTTCCTCAGATAATCTACTAGCAGATTAAGTAAGTAAGTAAGTAACTAGCCAGTATGCCAGCGTATTCTTTCTTTCGTCAAGTGTGTGCCGATCGATGTGGCTTTTACAAGATGGCTCCATATAAGTCTACTTCTGTCTCTGATAGTGTCCAGCGTGCATATATCAAATCTCGGTAGCAGAATTTCTGCTGGGTACCTAAACCTGCGATTAAAAGAAATATAGCCATATTTTGTAAATACTCTAATATTAAGTGACAACAGCGGTAGACAGTATACATATATAAATATATTCTATCTCCGTTGGATATCGACTCCGCCACTGGTTGTACTTTGCCAGTGCCAGTCCTAAGCCTGGATAAGGAGGAGGAGGACGACACTAATGGTCTTTGAAATGGCAGCGTCGTTGAACAGCAACAAGTCGTTGGATGTCTAAAGGGTAGCCACAAACCACCGCTGAACAATAGCCCAGCAGACAAATAATTATTGCTAAAGTTTTGCGCATTATATGTTTTGAGCAGCAAAAAGAGAAAATGAGTAGCGGAGTTTATGGAGGAGGTATTTTAAAGTATTTATTTTGAAAAACTTCTGAAATAATGTACAGTCTTGTTAAGTGAGCGATAAATGCGGCTGCGTAAGTGCTTGTTTGTGGATGCCGGTGTTCAAAGGTTGTAACTAGGGTTGCCGCATATGGATCTCTGAGTTCAGGGATAAATGGTACTATTCCATTCTAGCTTAGGTACCCGGTGTTGCCTGGGAAATTTAGGATTCGCCCCGCTCCCGGCCAATTCCTTACTTCCCCACCCTCACTTCACTTCATCCCATATTCTCGCTCCTACTTTTCACCCCACTTATTTTCCCCATCCCACCGACCCCCTAACCCACCTTCCCACCTTGCCTCCACCTGTCTGGGTACCGTGCATTGCCCGAAAAATTTCGCTTTTGGCCCACTCGAACCCGCCCCAACCGTGGCTTCCCAACCCCGGTCTCCACCCCACCCCACCCAACCCCCAACCTCATCTGACACGCTCGTATGACTTATAAATGTTTATGAGGCGCGAACAAGGAGCAGAGGTTGGTCGGCTGATTTCAGTGCGATATCTTGTGAACAGTAAGAGATTTTAGCTTAATTTTCTGCTCAATATGCAGCCAGTGTAGTGTGTACAATATGGGTGCTGTAGATATATGTTGAACTGTTGTGCTATATGTTAAAATCCTCTGTTTTTGGAACTCAGTGACCTCGTACCTTGATGTCTCATGAGTAATAAGTTGAAGCCGAAACATTTTACAAACAAATTTACTACTTTTAAAATCTCTTGTAGTCATTACAGATATATAGTGCACAGTGTTTCTTATGTATGACTTAGCATATCATGGTTATATGATACATTCTCTATGATATATTTAATTGTAGATGAAGTTGGAGCCATTGTTCTGGACATTGGCTCATATTCAATTCGAGGTGGCTATGCAGGGGAAGATATGCCTAAGGTATTTATAAATTTATCTGTTCTATCTTCCTATTTATTCATAGATGTGTTCTGTCATATTGTCATTGTCATAACATCTGCATTGTTAGTCAAAACATTCATTTTTTTATCTGTTTGAGTTAAGAATCTTGTTTAGTAACATGCTCATTAGTTCATTGATCAGCATACTGATCGTGTGATAACCTTAAAAGCAAAGCATCCCTAGGATCATGTAGCTGGCAACTTCAGACTAATGTAGACTTTGAATTGCAATAAATTTTAACATGCCCAGCGATTGTGAATGCAAGTAAAATGGCAAGTATATGATTACTAAATGCCAGCAAATGGCAAGTATATGTAATATGTATGTATGTATGTATGTATATATGTATGTACGTACGTACGTACGCACGCATGCATGCATGTATGTATGTACTAGGTATTATGTACCGGTATATGATTATGAATGAAAAGTAAAATGGCAAACTGTATGTGAATCTTAAATTCTTTGAAGGCAGATCTACCGACTTCAATTGGTTTGGTCAAAGACTTGGACGCAGATGTCGAGATGAGTTCCAATGAACTTTCGCAAAAGCTAACGACTGAAAAGAAATATTACATCGACACGGTTAATATCAAGGTTCCACGAAAGAACATGGAACTGGTCAGCTTCCTTCGGGATGGCATGAGTGAGTGGGTGTTCATATTCTCAAATATTGCTCAGCTGTCTATCTTGCTCAGTATGGGTACGGTATATATACTTGACTAACATAGTACAATGAGGTCTTAATTACCTACAGCAACTATTATATATAAGTAATTCTAAAGTAAGTAAGTAGCTTTTATTTGCATCTGACTAGCATCATGCATGCACTTCGCTGCATAAAATGATCACTTGCGTTTAAAAAATGCTATGACTGTTAACAGCAGGTTTTAAAGTCACTCATGAAAATGCAGATCTGTTGATGTGACTATTTCTAAACAAATTTGATTTAGCGAAAGGCGGCACGAAAGGATGTCCTGAGGTATGTCACTCTCTCTTCACTTATGTCTGTGATCAAGTATTTCGCTCTATCTCCACTTATGTCTATGATCAGGTATGTCGCTTTATAACCTCTTATGTCTATGATCAGGTATGTCGCTCTATATGCACTTATGTCGATGATCAGGTATGTCACTCTATCTGCACTTGTGTCTATGATTGTCCTCTCTTTCGGAGTAAATACCATACTTGTCCTCACGATTAGGTGGCACAAGATGATGGATGCAATGGCCAAAGAACTGTGATTTCTGACCTTCCAACAGTGTGCAATTGTGGATTATGGGTCTTTTTATTGATGCAGAACTGTCTTAGGGTCTCATGCGCAGGGATAAACTCTGAGGGGGTAGCCAGGACATTTGCCCCCGTTTATTGAGAAGAGGCATTGCTCCAAAACAAATCCAAAGGGAATTTCTTGAAATATTGAAACGTATTAAGAAGCAGATTCAAAGAACTGAAATGATATACCTGTAGTTCATTTCTATTATTCTTTATAGACCAAGGATATCTTTTGATATCTCCTTTTACTGAGGATTTTCTGCTTTGTTGAATCAAAGTGTTTCGGATGATTCTACGTTATCCTTTTATCTGTTTTCAGTCGAGGATTGGGATTTGTTTGAGAAGATGATCGACTATTTCTATCTCTCGCAAGTCAAGTCAACTCCTGACCAACACCCGTTGCTGATGTCAGAACCGGTGGTAAGTAACAATTTTTATTACATTATTTCACATTATTTTTATTTTCATTATGCATTCATTTGACACCAATATCCAATGACTAGTTGAATGATTTGATCAAGGTACCTACAAACTTACTGTCTCATGGGAGATTTGAGCCTGTGTTCTCTGCTATAGTGCTGCAGGGGCCACTTCGCCCCACGCAAGACACACGTTGCCCCACAGGAGCCGGGTGGATGCAGGGTATTGTTGGAGGTGGGGAGAAAAACAATTTGCCCATAAACGCAAATAACTAGAGTGGCGTAGCGGTTGGGAGGTCAGAGTGTGATGAGGCTTGGAGTTGGGTGCGGTCGAGTGGGGTGGGGTTGGAGGCAGGGTATTTTTAGGGGAAGTAGAAAAACAATTTGCCCATAAATGCAAATATCACGAGAGGCGTAGCGGTTAGGAGGTCAGAGTGTGATGGGGTTGGGTGGGGTGGAGTGTGGTGGGGTCGGGAGCCGGCAGTTCGGGAGCCGGTGGTTGGGGCGGGTTTGAGTGGGCCAAAAGCGAAATTTATCGGGCAATGCAGAGTACCCCACAGAGGTGGAGGCAGTGTGGGTTAGAGGGGTTCGGTGGGTCAGTGGGATGGTGAAAATAAGTGTGGGTAGAGAGTAGGAGCGACAATATGGGGTGAAGTGAGGGTGGGGAAGTAAGGAATTGGCCGGGAGCGGGGCCAATCTTAAATTTCCCGGGCAATGCCGAGTACCCCAGCTGGTTCAACATAAGACTGCTTCAGTTAATTGTGCATTTTTAGGTTTTAGTTTTATATGTTGGAGAGAAAGTGTTGGAATCTTTGCTTCGATTTTTAAGTGGATGCTGTGAATTTTAATTTTAGTGGAACGTGCGTGGAAAGCGAGAGAAACTGACAGAAATCATGTTTGAAAAGTATAGCGTACCAGCCTTCTACCTCTGCAAAAATGCTGTCTTATCAGCGTATCCTTTAAGAATTCTCAGCATATTTTATGATGATTATTCACAAATGGTGTTTCTGTGGCCTCAGACATTATCACCACACGAAGTTGTTACATTAAGTTTAATATAAATGAATTCTTATCAAATAGTTTTTGCTAAAGGTTACATTTTTTATTTATGTGATTGGAAAGAGTTGTGGGATTTACGTTTGCCTTAATTCCAATTAAATAGATTTGCAAATGGCCGCTCAACGGGTCTTGTTTTGGACTGTGGGGCAACACACACGTCAGCAGTCCCGGTTTACGATGGGTTTGTTCTACAGCAAGGTACGTGGATTCAGCGTGAATCAGAAACCGTTGACAGATATTTGAGAGCTCTTGCATTGAGAAATCCTACAGCAGTGCTATGAAACTGTTGAGATACATTACATGCTTGGAAATGTCAGGACATGTAGCGTAATTGCAGGAATTGGTTAACTAATAAATGCTTGTCTTAACGAGCCGGGGAGCTACAAGATACTTTGATCTATAGCCACAATATACTTTAACCCAGGAGCCACAAGTAGGCTACTTCAGCCTTGGATACACAAGATACTTTAACTCGGGGAGCCACAAGTACTTCTGCCTAATAGACACAAGATACTTTAACCAGGGAGCCACAAGTACTTCAACCTAGGAGACACACAAGATAACACAGAAGTCACATTTCTGACTAGTTTCCAAGTTAAAAGTTTTTAGAGAGCTATGTTGCCAATCACTTGCTAGTGTGTTTTCATCATCATCATTATCCATGGGTTAGCAACCCGTAGGTGTCCAATGCACACTTTATCGTTCTCCTCCAAAGTCCGTGGTCCTGAGCAGATCTGCTTAAGCTGTAAATGTCTTGATTACACCACTCTTTGATGTCGTCTATCCACTCTCTGTTTGGTCGTCCTCTTCTTCCATTACCATCCATACTTCCCAGCATCACACTTTTTATCTCTCTGTCATCCTCCATTTGTGTTTTACGGAGATTTTAATCCTAGATGCATTGTTTTTCTGGCTCCTAAGGCATTTGCTGCTTGTTTGTAAATATGCATTTACGGTACCTGCCTCATTTTATAAAATATTCACAGGAATTGTGAAATCTCCTTTGGCTGGGGACTTCGTTACGACGGAATGCCAGCGACTGTTGGACGGTCTCAAAATCGATGTCATTCCACAATATCTCATTGCTGAAAAGGTAAGCAGATCTCCTTTTCACACTTCATCTTGATGAAAAATTTAGAGATTTATTTACTTTACATCATAAAGTTGCTTCTTACTTTACATGAAGTGAGCTGTCCTGCGTTTCCTTGACATTACCTCATGTTCAGTGTGCCTTGATTCAGAAGTGAGCATTTGCTGTGACAGGTCCCTCCACATGGGGATGGCCTTCCCCTTTTCTATGTGATAATCTCATGTCTGGACTCTTCCCTGCATCCTCTCTCTCTTTCTCTCTGTCTGTCTGTCTGTCTCTCTCTCTCTCTCTCAAGATGTTTGTTTTTCCCGGGGATTTTGTACTCAAAGTGCCTATGTCTGTGCTGCGAGAGTCACTCTATCAATTTTTAGATACAATACAGTACAATACCTTAGTGTACCTAACCCTACTTACGTATAGTTTTACTTTAACTTACGTTACCTGGAATTAATTCACCACATGTGGCTTAATTTTGAATACGGTACCTTTCACTTTGCCTTACCCTTGATACCATGAGCTTTTTCTACTATTTACCTTTTCAGCAATGAAACTTTGGGACATGGATTTCAATTGGTAGAGTACCGGTACTTGTCTTGCAACTTGAGTACAAAAACTACACATGTATGGGTTAAAGTCTTCCCTGAAATGGTTTCTCTATAAAGATCTTCACTCACAATTGTTCAGTGCTGCTATTGACTGTAGTAATAATAATAATAATGTAATAATAATAATAATAATATAATAGCATGGACATTAAATAGAAATACTTAATAAGTGCACAGTGATAATAAGTGTATATAATAATAATTATAATAGTAATGAAAATAGCTAAATCCCAACTAAATCTTGAAGCTGCTCCAGAGTAACGCCATTCCCATCTTCGGACATTGTTTCGAATAACTGAAGGATCCTAAATATTCTGGTAAATAAATAAATAATAATTTATCATAACAATAACAACAGCATCAACATGAAACTTTACTATACTATACGTCAGGTCACTCAACATCAGAATGTTTACTCTGCTGCTTGCTTCCATCTTTCCATCCAGGAATTGGTTCCGGAGGACCAACCTGCAAAGTGGAAACGAAAGACCAACCTGGAAGTGACTCGCTCCTTCCACGATGAGTCGGTCAAGGAGTTGCTGCAGGACTTCGCTGCATCCATACTCCAGGTTCCGGAGAGCGCGTACGAAGATGAGGAGGAGTCGATTGTAGCGATGTCTCCCGTTCCGTACGAAATGCCAAACGGATTCAACCACCAGTTTGGCTCGGAGAGGTTCCGTCTGGCGGAGTGCCTCTTCAATCCGTCCTATATTAAGGTGAAGCGTCTGCGTTGGTTGCGATGGAAATAAACTGGAAGATGATTGGAAATAAACTGGAGGATGATTGGAAATAAACTGGAGGATGATTGGAAATAAACTGGAAGATCATTTTAAATGCTTGACTCGTTTTTATTTATTTTGTTATTTATTAATTCATTCACGTTTTATCAAATAATTTTTTAATTTTGTTGTCTATTCATTCAGTTATTATTATTTTATTCGTTTGTTTACCATGCATTGCCGTACGTGCTTTCTCATTCTTGAACAGCAACAGTATTCTTCCTGTTGTAGTGATGATTAAGCAATCAGGAGATAGCCTGGCCGGACTTTAGATGTTTCACGTGTATGTATTTAATGGCATATGTTAATATATATATATATATATATATATAATCAATGTATAAATTGTATTTATAACATATACATATATACATATATATATTGCTGTTTGATTGATATCTTATTATTTAGGTGGTTATTGATGTTTTTCATTTATTGAACTACTTCGTCTTAGAATCAACTTAAATTTATAAGATGCCCCTTCTGTAACACAGCCATGCCGTTACAAGAGTGTCTCACAGACTGAGATGCCCTTGTGACAGCATGGCTGTGTTACAGCGCATAGAAATTGTCACTATTATTATTAGTAGTAGTATTAGTATTATTCCAGATCTCTAGTCAATAGACACACTCCTGCTCTTTGAGTAGATGATCTTTCTATAATGAGATGATCAATCTGTCGTTATACATTTCAGGATAATCCATCCAGTTCAACAATGTTGAGCATGGGTCATGTCGTCAGCACAAGCATTGGAATGTGTGACATCGATATCCGACCGGTAAGATAAGTAATTACTGCAAATTTATAACATGATAAGTCATTATATTATATGTGACAGTGTCTCATCATCACAGAAGTATTTTGGTTTCTGCATGGTACTTATTTAAATAAGAAGAAGAACTGTCCCTCCCTAAGCAGCCCACCCTGCCGAGCAAGGTGACCTGGTTGTCCCTATGATTCAACGTTCTACAGTGCTGTGTAAAAGCTTTGAGCACTATGGTCCGGTCCATCATTCTGAAATGAGAATTCTAAGTTACGTAACAATCTCTGCAATGAATTTCTTGGTTTTTGCCCTTTTACCGCAAGCATTTGAGAATCAGTCTGTTTGTTGTTGGGTGTTGTCTGGTCGGGAGCGCCTCTGAGGAGTTTCTCCTGAAGTGGCGCTATATAAATTCACGAATCTTACAATTACAATGCATATGAAGTGTTAGTTTAGTTTCTAGACTCGGCAGATGAGGATGGCGGGTGACCAGTCCTCTCCTCACCATCTCATCTTCCCACTGACAATGTGCTGAGTTTTCTAATGGCATGTGGGGTTCTTAATGCTCACTAAAAAATATCAAGATACGTAGTTGAGTGCTGAGTGTAGCCCAGATTAAGAGCTGTCACACATACATTGCAATCAATCAATCAAATTTAGTTTATTCAAAATATCAGGCTGACAGAACGCAGCTTGCTACATTTAACTAATTATTTGAAGGTTTTATATGAGAGATCGGATTATTTGCCAGTTGCCACAACTTGTCTCCAGCTTTTTAAAGTTTTTTTAATATAGTAAGCAATTGTGTGTGACGATATTGTTATAGGAATTTGTTAAAATATGTTTTTTGAGGTTCGGTCTTTACTTTGATTACAGAGTCTGTACAACAGCATCATGGTTGTCGGGGGCAACGCATCGCTCAATGGCTTCAGCGATCGACTAAATGTTGATCTTTCATCGAAAATTCCTCCGGTGAGCGTAGCGAATGAAACATGGATCTAACGTTTCTCTTTGATATTTGCTCTGCAGCTTAATCTTGCTGAGAATTCTAGGTATAATTATGGCTTAAGAGATGGCTCTAGGATATCACCATGGCTTCAGAGTATTGTCATGCCTTCAGAGTCTTGCCATAAATTGTTGAACTGTTTCTGCTTTACAGGTTAAACCATTGGGCATTGTCATTAGCAGATCTGATGTAAAAGTAAATTTATTTATTATTACTATTATTATTTATTATTATTATTATTGTTCGTTGATATAAATACTATTATTTGCAAAACTCGAAATACTGGCCCCATGGCTTGAAAGTCATCGGGCTCCTTCTTGCCGAGGTCTGTTTCCAGTGTATGACTGGGATCCATATAGAAATTTGGATTCGGTCCTGCTGGAAGGATCATTGGCTTCCCTCCGTGTGCTCTATAATCATCACTGGGTACTGACGGTGGAGGGGGCACGATGAGAATGCTGATCCATGCCCCTAACCCTATCCTGTTAAACGCTAGTTATTGGGTTGTGTAAGATTCTGAACTGTGTTTTTTTTCAGAGTATGAAGTTGAAGGTCATATCATCTCAGTCAAATGCCGAAAGGAGGTTCAGTAGCTGGATCGGTGGATCGATTTTGGCATCACTGGTGAGCACTGGACTGTCACATTTAACTGCTTTGTGGAGTGGGGCGGGGAACTCTAGTCTAGAACATTTGACGGAATAAGCATTCTTTCTAGGAATAATTAATGTTTTTGTCTAATGCATTCAAGATTATCCGGTCTTTTCATTTCTATGTGCACTGCAGTGGTGTAGACAATGGGATTTAGGGGTTAAACTCCCCCATTGGCTTAGGAAAAAGTTTTTTAAAGGTTTTTATCCACTTAAATTAGAAAAAACAAAACAATTGTTTGTAGTGACAATTGTTTTTTCACTTTATTACCTTTGTTTCTTTATTCCCGTTTTATTTACTGTAATACTGTTGGGTTGGTGTCAGGAAGGGCATCCGGACAGGCCATAAACCCCCCCCCCCATCATAAATTCCTGGCTACGCCACTGGTGCACTGTAGAAACACACTGCGTGTTTACAGAAAAATGTCTCGTTTTATGACCTGTTTTAAGTGCAGTACAGGTTTTTCTGTAGCACATTTTAGAGTTTGAAAGTTTTGTATAGGAGCTTAATTTCTTTTGTCACTAACTCAGTATTGCAATGTAGCTGAAGATTGTAAAATACATTTCTTGACTCCAATATATTTTAATTTTCTAGCACAATTTGGTATCAAGTGCGTCTATTCATTTTTTTAGGTTAGTGGTTCTTAAAATTCTGAAACGTCACTGTAGCCTAACTATCTCGTCATTGATTTTATTCTATTTTATTCCGGTTTTTTTGTTTGCAGGGTTCATTTCAACAGCTGTGGTTTTCTAAACTTGAGTATGAAGAAACAGGAAAAGGCTGCATCGAGAGAAAATGTCCATGAATCATTTTGTTTCATGTAATGGATGTGTGCTGTATGAAAGTATTCCTCGTGTCCCGTTACGAACCGAATCTCTCATGTCTTGTGAAATCGTAGGAATTTGTTCAACCCAAGTTTGACAGTGATGCTCAGGTTTAAATAGTGTTGAGAGGCACGTTATTAATATATTCAATAATGAAATGTAATTTGTAGTTATTCCAAGCTGGGTCAATGCAGTTGAATGAGTATTTAATTTGAAATTGGCATTCTGATCTTGACTCAAGACATACCCCCTTGATGTCATTCCATTTTTTCTCACCTTCATATTGGTTTAAACTGATGTATCAGTTAAAGAAAATTCATGCTGTACTCTGTTATGAACTGGCAAGTTGAACTCAATGTAGACGAGTCCTATCAATCAATCAATCAATCACCATAATCCCAGAAGATGTGCTTGTCTTGTTCAAGAATTGCTGTGTAGTTTGGGCTAATTTTGAATGAATTAAGCATGTCTTGGCAAGGGACATCACATGCAATTTGACCAAATGCTCAAAACTTTGTTCTGTTAGCACATCCAGGTAGATACAGATATCTGATTTTCAGTAAATGTACATGCTGGTAATAAATGAATATTTACCGTAAGAATTTAGCCACGGAATGCATTGTTTGAGTCTATTTACAGTTTGATTGACGTTGGACAGTTAGATTAGATTGCAATCATGATTTCAAATGATCATTTTTTGTATTGAGAATAGAATTGTACGTTTTATATGATATTGTTATCTAGGCAATAGTATCTTGTGTTCAAGATTATGATTTATGACGATGTCTAGACAACAGAATTCTATATCTTGCTGAAACGAAGATCATTATTGTCAGCTTAATGTTTTCATTTCTGGTTGAGTACCGTAAAATGCAGAATATACACTCAATAAATTATGTACCAACAGTATAAATGTAATTTGTGAGTAATAAAGTGATCAATTTGAGTAGAAGTCGAGGGTAGTTGATAGTTTAGCAGTTAGTGTTGCTTTAACGTCAATCGAGAAGTTGGGTTCCAAGATCCCTGCAAGGGTAGAAATTTGGTTAAAGATTCACCTGCGCTCCTAGGCCAACTTGGTTAAGAGTGCATCGAATGCCCAAGTGCTGTCAGTGTGAAGATGAGAGAGCGAGGGAAAGGACAGGTCACATGCCTACATCATATGTTGAGGCTAAAAAATGAAGTCGGCAACACTTCGTACCATGGCTACCTCAGTGTTGGCTTAAATGGCTTGTTTATTTTTCATACAATATTATTGTAGTTGTAGTAAATGTGATTAAACATTCAAATTTGCATGCAGTTCCTGTACTGAATACTGGTGGTTAAGGAGTACTGATTAGTGATTACTAATGATTAAGGAGTACTGATTAGTGGTTACTAACCACGATGGATTTAATGTGATCAGTCCTGTATTGACTAATGAACTTTTTCAGTTAAACATTTAGCTTTGTGAATTTCCAATACACAATTGATTGGCAGTAGTTGTAATGAACTGATGTTAAAAACCATTGCTTAAAACATCTGTGTTCGCTAAATATATATTGTTTACTTGTAAAATAACTGATTAAGATATAAACATAAAAAACATGCATGTCAATGAATAACATGGTTCACAAAGTGTAGTACCTTACTGAATCTAAAATAAAGTTCTAAACTCATTTCAGAACTTTAAATTGTCAATAGGAAGTTACAAAACTACAATTTCTGTACTTTGGGATTAGAGTAATTACAATTCTGTACTGTTTTATAGCAACTACAATTTCTGTACTGTTTTAAAGCAACTAGTAACTACAATTTCTGTACTTTATAGAGTAATTACAATTCTATAATGTTTTAGAGGAACTACAATTTCTGCACTGTTTTAGAGCAACTACAATTTCTGTACTGTTTTAGAGCAACTACAATTTCTGCATGGTTTTAGAGCAAAGTGAACAATAACCCATATTCATTCGCACACACTCATCTTCTTTAATGCTAGTCCACCTAATTAAAATTAGAAGGTCACCTAAATAAAATTAGAAATACATAATTCACTGGCAAGAGTTGACACTTTTCTAAAACACTGAATACCTGCGTTAGTTTCACGCAGATTGTGGTTTCAAAGATAAAATCAACTGTCATATGAACAGTCAACTAATTTACAAGTCATTTGTCGTTTTCACAGACGATTGTATTGTAGTTGGGGCTAAATGAGCCAGTAATTCGACTTTTGTCCCATTCCCGAACTTTATCCTGAGCCGCTCTGCAAGCGAAACTGTTGCAAGAGAGGTTGCGTGAACAGAGGACAATCTACGCTCCTCTTTTTCACAACACAATGTTTCGACGTTAGATCGGCATTCAGCAGACTGCATTACGGGAGAGCTTGCCACACCAACAAAACTGACCTCTTCTGGTGTTTTACCCGACCTGCATACCCATTTTGGTGTTGCACAAGATGAAAGATCATCAAATAAGTCTACCTGGCTATCATCTAACACCGTTCTTGTGTAGAGTGCACTTTCTCGATCGGCAACATTGTACGACGATTCAAGATCGTTCAATATTGACGTCTCGATGCAAAAATTTCCATGCTGACGGACGCTCCATGGATGCAGTGTTGGTAATGAAGTAAGTGGGGTGGTACCATGAAGTTTTGCAAATGCAGACGCTCTTGATTGGTCTTCTGAATCAGAATTGCGATCGTTTTTATCTTCATTCTCATCAGAGCTTCCACAATTTCTTTCAAAGTCGGAAACAGTATTATACAAATGACTTTCAACACCATCTGTGTGTCCAACTTTGTCCTTTGGAGAGTTGGACAAACTACTGAAATTCTTCAAGAATTTCTGGCTTTGTGTGTGGCACGATTCTTTCGTAGACGAGTTCAACAAGTGACACAATTTCAAAGAATTACTATCCTCATTCTTATCGAATTTTCTCAAAGAAGACTCTGACATCCAATTCAGTTTTTCCAAATCCTCTGAACTGCTGGAAACTGTCAGAAGTTTTGAAGGCATGCCCTTCAAAAACTTGGACATTCTCCGGTTGTCATTGGATGATGATTTTTCTTTGCATGATGATTTTTCTGCATGTCCAGAAATGGTGAGCTTTTCTTGTGCAGATAACTGGAGACCCTGGTCTGGCTCGTCAGAAGTTGTGGAAATAGTTTCTTCTGAAAACGCAGAATAGTGTTTGGTTCCTTTACGAGAATCTGACTTATTGTTGGAATCTGACTTATCGTCGATCACTCCTTGACGCTGGAGGGTTGATCTCTGTTCCAGGGGCAAGTAACACTCTAAAGACGAGTCACTTTCATCATCCGAGGGACTATCCAATTCCAACAACTCTTGCTTCTGCCGCATAGTGCTTGCAGCAACAGTGCCAGCACCATTGTTCAACGTTTTAGAGACAGCCGCAGATGGTGGAGGATTCTTATTGTTTTCTTCTGATGAACACGTATCCACAGCTTTATCAAACCAATAGCAGTCATCATCACTCGAATCCGAACTTATCACAAATCGCGGCGGCTTCTGACGTCTGCGAACTGATTTCTCGCTGATTGACGCCATCGACTTCGACTTTCTTAGAGTGCTCTTCAAAAGATGATCAAATTCATCACAGGCTTCAGTCACATTTGTAGGCATATGTTTGGGAAGACAATGAGTGGCAGATATCTTGCCAGGCAGACATGCAGGAAGGTTTGTACCATGCTGTTCTTTGATCTCTTTTCTTTTTGACTCTTGTAAGATTGGCAGGTCCTGAAGACGCTTTGTTAGTTGGGATATTTCATCAGATTCGAGTGGAGAAGGCATCTTTTTTGCTGTTAAGAAATAAATAGAAATGATTGACTAGAAACAACATATATATGGCTATTTCAGCAATTGATGTAATACCGTTGTGTGAGCAGATGATGTGTCAACAACATATATATATATCTTCAAGGCTCAGTGGGATGCCCCAAAATATCTGCTTGACGTAATACTTCTTTGTTAGTTGGGATATTTCATCAGATTCGAGTGGAGAAGGCATCTTTTTTGCTGTTAAGAAATAAATAGAAATGATTGACTAGAAACAACATATATATGGCTATTTCAGCAATTGATGTAATACCGTTGTGTGAGCAGATGATGTGTCAACAACATATATATATATCTTCAAGGCTCAGTGGGATGCCCCAAAATATCTGCTTGACGTAATACTTCGGCCTCGTTTCATCTTCCACCAGTCCCTTCATTCCTCCAAAACACTTCACCTCTTGGTTCCCCACACTACCAAATAGCTATGGTGGTGGTGGTATTTGCAGTTTAACGTCACTGTGTGATAACATAGATCATTAGCGATGCCCTCCTCCTTTATCCAGGTTTGGGACTGGCACTGGCAGAGTGCAACCAGTGGTGGAGTTAAAATAGCCATGGATCAGCCTTGATCATTTACCTCACTTGGTCCATCTCTTTGGAAAACGTTTTCTCCTTTTGTTCGCTCTACCATCCTTTCTGGCAATCACTTCTTCCTTCTCTCTTCTCAAAACCAGATTCTTCTCAAGAGGCCTTGCACACTGGGAGTGCTTCTCAACGATTCACCCTATCAGAGGCGCTTTACAAATGCTCAAATACAAATATTTTGATAACTCTGCTTTTTGCTGTTTGCCGAATGGAGATAATAAGGCCATCTGATAGCAGCAAAGACTCAGTTCTACACAGACTTTAAACTGCTCTCTGCACGAACAAATATCTGGAATTTACTGAATTTGTAACAAGGTCTATGTGTACCATAGTTGATATCACGGCTATCGAAACCGCTGCTAAGGCATCAAACACCTTCATAAGTTAAACCAGAAGCTTGCATCACCTTCAACATGGAACTGCAACTAAATGGTACTCAAGACAGCCGTCCAATGTGGATCTCCATTTCATATCTCTGGAGACAACATCTGACTTGATGCAGCACTCATGAATAAGCTTGTGCCCAGTGGCGGAGACCTAGGGGGGGACAGGGGGGGACGGTCCCCCCCAATGAAAGTGTTGGGGGGGACGGCCCATGCATTTGTCCCCCCCAATGTTTGAGCGTCAAGCCTTTTTTGGCGGCGAAAATAGAATTTTTTTTTGAGATTTTAGCCGGATGACTAAAAAAAAAAAAAAAAAAAAAAAAAGGTCATCAACTTTTTTGGCGGCGAAAATAGAAAAATTTCGTCGAGATTTTGGCCGAATGACTAAAAAAAAAAAAAAAAAGGTCATCAACTTTTTTGGCGGCGAAAAAATTTTTTTCCCGAGATTTCGCTCGTCGTCAGAAATTTTTTCTGAAAATCTCGCGTCTTTCCGTCCCCCCCAATTCTCGGCCCAGGTCTCCGCCTATGCTTGTGCCCTGGGTCTTGCTTTCAAGTGGCACTTCATAAATTCAGAGCCTACATCTACAGACTGCCAGTAAACAAACTTCAGTCGCTAATACATAACTACACTACAGGAAGTTGATGTGTAATATGAATCCAATCAGTAAGTACTAGAAGACTGGCTCAGGTAAGAATTGAATAGAAAGCCACGTACGTTTTTGCCTTCGTTCTTTTCCTCTTGACTCTCTTTCATCTTCAAAGGAGTCCACTACGTTTGGGAAAGCGATCCGAAACATCTCCTGTTCTTCGACTGTCGTGTAGTATTCTGCGGTCGTCATCGGGTCACCATCTGCCAATAAAAGCACAGACAAAAGAGGATTTAGCATGATAACCAATTTAAATCAGCACTTTGGCAAATCACAAAACAAAAGATGCAAGTAATGAAAATAAGTAGCATTTCTAAAACTACTAAACTGAAAACTGACATGATATGATGAAGTGCTCAGATAAAATAAACGACTAGTAAAATAATCCAACTACCATAAAACACTAATAAATGAAAAAATGCCAGAAGACGAAGTCCTATGCTGAGACAAATCCAGTCTAGCCTAAAACGCACATTAAAAATTACTTTAATTCCTCCCAAAACTCTTTAAAATTTCACTTTCTGAGTGCACTCCCTAACGACTTCATATATATATTATGTAGACTTCTAAATTGGAATTACAGTTAAAAAATGATAAATGAGACGTAAGCATAACCCAATCAAGACAGTTTTCTTAATCAATCGGTCAGTGATTAGAACGCTGATCAAACTATTAGGTACTAACCTATCTTGTGCCATTCCACCTCGAAACAAGACACACCCTGTCTAGTGCGCATCTTCACGATTCTGTAGAGCATACAATGATCATTACTCAGATGCAAAGTAACAATTTACTTAAATGCAGTTTAATACAATATAATGCAACTAGACAACAACACTTTTTGTGTATTTTAATGTTCTAAACATGACAGGGAGAAAAATGCAGCACCTCATTGAAATTGACCGCAACTGGTTATTGGTGCTTCCCTTCTCTTAATATTGGAACACTTGGTTACCCACAAGCCCACAGAGCACAATTCACTTGCTTAATCACATACACCAGAACAACCAGCTAACCAACATTACTCATCCCGGGTGCTTAGCACACCACAGAAATATGTTGGCCTTTCAGTGCTTCACTCATATTGCAAAGTAAATAAAATTTTCGATCGGACAATATAATACACAAGAAAGTCTTGCAAGATATATTGGACCATTGTCACAATGCAGTTAAGCTGAACGACTATAAATACACCTAAGGACTTTCTACTTCAATCATGCACAGTGTTACCTGTCTTACCATAATACCTGTACTTTCAAATTCACACAAGCATCGAGCATTACCCTAAAGTTCTTATATAAATTTACCTTAAGTACTGAAATAACTATGACCCTCACCCACGGCCTTCAGGGACAGATATATTACGTTACAGATCTAAATTTAACCATTCAACTAATTTACCTGAATGGACGCAAGCTTTGGCTGCCAGTAACACCCGAACGAATTAACGCGTCCATATCAAACAACGTCAGGAGTGGCAGCATCTTGCTTATCGTGTATTCTTCTGGCCATTCCAATCGAGCAAGAGCATAGTTCTATTTGAACATTGAAAACAACAAGATATGCAAGAGCATAGTTCTATTTGAACATTGAAAACAACAAAATATTATGCATAAAAATAAATGCATACATTGTTCTTGAAATGCAGCAACATTTCACATCACATAAGAATTTAAAGCACATGCGAATAGGCGAGTCTTTAACCTAGAAGATTCTCGTAATAAAGTTCCTCCAGTCTGAAGGAAGTCATGAACATGGGACTCAATTGTCCAATGGATTCCTTTTGCATAGAAGCAATGGATGCTTTAATATTGTACACTTGCACAGTAATTGAGTATTTATATAGCTCCAATCAAGATCAGAGGTGCTTCCGACCCAAAAAAGTGTCTTCACTGGTAAAAGGAGAGGTTTTATCTCCAATGGTAAAACAAGGTTTTTGTCTTCAATGGTTTAAAGAAGTTTTCCAATTAGATGAGATAAAATGAACACTAAGAAGTTTTTTTTTAGATAACTAACTGACTAATAGGCAAACAGAAGAGCATGACTTTTGTAAGTTCCACAATGATTAGATATATTACAACATTGTGGGGCGCGGTGGTGTAGTGGTGGCGTCGCTGCCTTGAAGCCGGAAGGTTCGAGGTTCGAATCCACCTCGCCGCGTAAGGACCTTGGGCAATGATAATGGTGTGTTAGTCCTTCACTCACAATTGCTCAGCGCTTCGGCGTGAAACTCTGATGCAGTGTCCGCTCTGCAGTCGGGAGCGCCTCTGAGTAGAGAGCTTGAAGGGGCGCTATAACAAGTGCACATACAAACAAACATAATTGGAGACTTAAGTAGAACCATAACTGAGCCTATAAATGAAAGATTACCTACCACCAGTTTAAACATTTTGGGACGTTTCCACGCGAGTTTCTGCTGTTGAGGAATTTTATCTTTGTCCACAAGAAATTCATCAACAACCTCAAAAAGAATACACACAAAAACAGCAAATAAATATATCAGCCAAAGAGCAAAGTCATAAGAACAGATTATTCTAATCCAATCTTGTGGCTTTGTTAGATTTGACCAACACACACACAGTCTATCGCAGTCAGTCATTAAAATGGAATCATTCATTGGTCATTTATTTCTATGCATAATGTCTGAGAACAGCTAAAGCACCAAGACAATGTTACGGCCAAGCAAAAGAAGCCTCTGAGAATGGGATTTAAAAATATCTCCCACCATTGGACAGAAGGACTAAGTTTGGCTGGTAGCCTGGGCAGGGGACGTGGGCCAATAGAAACCGGGAAAAATAAGAACCAGTCTCGAGATACAATGAATGGTGCCACGGCCCTCTGAATTTGTCCACAGCCATCTCAAAAGCAGAAGAGTGGGGAATGAGTGCCTACCCTCAGTACCCTGTGCATGGGAGCTTTACTTTCTCTGAATAGAATGTCACAATTAGTCATGGTTGGCACCATATACATACAAGACTTTATAAAAAACGAAACAAGAAAAAATATGGGTATTAGTATACATGTAGGTGTACTAGACTAACCAAACTCGATCAGCTTAGCAACTAGAATTCAGAGCCTCCTAATTGATCAAGACATTCAGAGCACAAAGTCAGCTATTCAAACATGACACCTGTGAGGTATGGAAATGAGATTATCAAGAATGAGAAATGATCATGATACGAATACAATACCTCTTGATATGGAAACCCAGGCGATGCCAGAGCTCTTCGGCAGATATTCACTTCACTGGATTTCTCTGAAATTCATAAATCCAGCTAATATTCAGACAATCATACTACTACTATAAAATGATCCGCACAAGGTTTTGCAAGCATTATTCATAAATTTTTTGAGTTTCGTGAAATTACACTACACTAGACCTATTTTTGATGTCCAATGTTTCATTGGAGAAAGATGCATTTATTACTTATAAAATCATTCGTAATAGTAATCTCAAAACTATTCAAACATTGCTAAGAGCAATAAACCACAAACATTCCATCTTGTCTATTTAGCACATATCAAAAGGTTTGATTTGATTTGATACTAAATTTATGCCAATACACAAGCAGGTAATATTCAATATATGTCTCATGTCTACAGCTATAAGCTGGAGGAACTCCACTGACTCTCTATCCAACACAAAGGGTAAATGGTTACAGCTCTGGTATGACAATTTCACTATGTCCTCATCCTAATCAACCTCTCATAGCTTTATTGTTGTCCCCCAATGCTCTGCGGGAAAAGGGGGAGGGGTTCGGCTAGTTCCATTCACTCGCACTACAACTATGCAAGATTGAGTCTTTTCCACAGCATGCAAGTCGTCTGGAACAGCCTCTCTTTAGAGCTGCGCCTACACCATGGGACTCTATCTGAATCCTTCATCAAGCAACTGTTCATTTGTTGGAGTTGGGAGCACCTCAGAGTAGTTTTCCTGAATGTCTGAATATAAAAAGTGACCCTTCATCGTATAACACAAAGACAGACTCAGTAATAAACTTGTCAATGTCCACTTTGAAAGCAACATTGCATGTTACCATTTGCTTTATGCGCACGAAGTTAATGACTCATCAAAACAAATTGAAGCGCTCGGCGAAATGGAAAAGTGTCGAAACAATGTCTTCCACAAAAAAATCCAAGATCTCTTACTATTTTTATAATCAACTTCCAAGGTCAATTCATTTCATGGTCAAATAATTCCTTTTGCAGAGTATTGCATTGGAAAGAAATATCAAGACACAATGGAGATACATGTTTCCATGAAGTGGCACTGCATCTGATCTTGCATTAACCTCTACTGAATGCTCACAGACAACAAATACCTGCAAGTGAAGCGGATCCGATGCCATTACCAATGATTCCAGTTTTCCACAGGTTAAACCTGTTGAAAGATAATTACAAAACAGAGCATCAGTACATGCAGAAATTTTCAATTTCACCACAGTAGTCAGCAGAAGTGTATGTATACTCCTCAACCAACATGGGGAATGATGTCCAGCAAGTAGGTAATTCACCTCGAACTCAACAAAATCAAGTCATGGTCCATCAGTTGAAAGTACCAAAGCAGTTTCCGTTGCCTGTCGAAAGTTCTAATAAAGTGATAGCCCAGACATATCAAGAAGACAATTTAAATACCATTTTAATCGAAGAACCGCAACCACAAAAGGACTTCATGTGGCGTGGCACTCATTCAACACGCAGTAACAAGCAGTGTAGGTGAAGGATCACCTGGTCACCTGGTGCCGTCAGCTCTTGTAGCTCTGGCGACAGTCATGATGTATCCTCTCCATTGTCTCCTGTTTAGGTGAAGGATACCATCTGATAAATTCATGGCTGGGTTCATCCATCCCACTAATAAACCGGCAGTATTTCAAAAGGCATTTCACCATAAAAAATCTAATTTAAGCTGGAGACTAGAACAGTCTCATTGTTAATCTCATTTCCTATTTCATACAACTTGTCCCAACATGACAACATTGACATTCATTTAATAAGCAAAGAAATTATTACTCAAGCCAACAACATTTAACCACGTGGATCAAAAGTGCAGCGCTCGTAAACAACACAAGAAGAAGCAAACAAATGATTCCGACTCAAATTCAATACAGTGTTATATTGACACCAATTTTCTCATCACTGGCAAAATCGCTAAAACTGCAGTTCTAAGGACTGACCTCTGCAGCATGGATTCGCCATTTAGACCGGCGATGAAGCGCATCGCCATCTCCCGACCGACGCCAGCAACGCCTTTCGGCAGATAGTCGCAGCCGAGAAGAACGGCCAATCCAACGAGACGCTCTCGGTTGAGGTCAAGGGTCGTTTCAACGTCATCCATGCTGTACACGTCGACATGACGATCCTGCAATCAAGTCAATCACAACACATGACATGACGATCCTGCAATCAAGTCAATCACAACACATGACGATCCTGCAATCAAGTCAATCACAACACATGACGATCCTGCAATCAAGTCAATCACAACACATGACATGACGATCCTGCAATCAAGTCAATCACAACACATGACATGACGATCCTGCAATCAAGTCAATCACAACACATGACGATCCTGCAATCAAGTCAATCACAACACATGACGATCCTGCAATCAAGTCAATCACAACACATGACATGACGATCCTGCAGTCAAGTCAATCACAACACATGACATGACGATCCTGCAATCAAGTCAATCACAACACATGACATGACGATCCTGCAGTCAAGTCAATCATAACACATGACGATCCTGCAGTCAAGTCAATCACAACACATGACATGACGATCCTGCAATCAAGTCAATCACAACACATGACATGACGATCCTGCAGTCAAGTCAATCACAACACATGACATGACAATCCTGCAGTCAAGTCAATCACAACACATGACGATCCTGCAATCAAGTCAATCACAAAACATGACATGACGATCCTGCAGTCAAGTCAATCACAACACATGACATGACGATCCTGCAGTCAAGTCAATCACAACACATGACATGACGATCCTGCAATCAAGTCAATCACAACACATGACGATCCTGCAGTCAAGTCAATCACAACACATGACATGACGATCCTGCAGTCAAGTCAATCACAACACATGACATGACAATCCTGCAGTCAAGTCAATCACAACACATGACATGACGATCCTGCAGTCAAGTCAATCACAACACATGACATGACAATCCTGCAGTCAAGTCAATCACAACACATGACATGACGATCCTGCAGTCAAGTCAATCACAACACATGACATGACGATCCTGCAATCAAGTCAATCACAACACATGACGATCCTGCAATCAAGTCAATCACAACACATGACATGACGATCCTGCAGTCAAGTCAATCACAACACATGACATGACAATCCTGCAGTCAAGTCAATCACAACACATGACATGACGATCCTGCAGTCAAGTCAATCACAACACATGACATGACAATCCTGCAGTCAAGTCAATCACAACACATGACATGACGATCCTGCAGTCAAGTCAATCACAACACATGACATGACGATCCTGCAATCAAGTCAATCACAACACATGACATGACGATCCTGCAGTCAAGTCAATCACAACACATGACATGACGATCCTGCAATCAAGTCAATCACAACACATGACATGACGATCCTGCAATCAAGTCAAACACAACACATGACATGACGATCCTGCAGTCAAGTCAATCACAACACATGACATGACGATCCTGCAATCAAGTCAAACACAACACATGACATGACGATCCTGCAGTCAAGTCAATCACAACACATGACATGACGATCCTGCAATCAAGTCAATCACAACACATGACATGACGATCCTGCAATCAAGTCAATCACAACACATGACATGACGATCCTGCAGTCAAGTCAATCACAACACATGACATGACGATCCTGCAGTCAAGTCAATCACAACACATGACATGACGATCCTGCAATCAAGTCAATCACAACACATGACATGACGATCCTGCAATCAAGTCAATCACAACACATGACATGACGATCCTGCAATCAAGTCAATCACAACACATGACATGACGATCCTGCAGTCAAGTCAATCACAACACATGACATGACAATCCTGCAGTCAAGTCAATCACAACACATGACATCACGATCCTGCAGTCAAGTCAATCACAACACATGACGATCCTGCAATCAAGTCAATCACAACACATGACGATCCTGCAATCAAGTCAATCACAACACATGACGATCCTGCAATCAAGTCAATCACAACACATGACATGACGATCCTGCAATCAAGTCAATCACAACACATGACATGACGATCCTGCAATCAAGTCAATCACAACACATGACATGACGATCCTGCAGTCAAGTCAATCACAACACATGACGATCCTGCAATCAAGTCAATCACAAAACATGACGATCCTGCAATCAAGTCAATCACAACACATGACATGACGATCCTGCAATCAAGTCAATCACAACACATGACATGACGATCCTGCAATCAAGTCAATCACAACACATGACATGACGATCCTGCAGTCAAGTCAATCACAACACATGACATGACGATCCTGCAATCAAGTCAATCACAAAACATGACGATCCTGCAATCAAGTCAATCACAACACATGACATGACGATCCTGCAATCAAGTCAATCACAACACATGACATGACGATCCTGCAATCAAGTCAATCACAACACATGACATGACGATCCTGCAATCAAGTCAATCACAAAACATGACGATCCTGCAATCAAGTCAATCACAACACATGACGATCCTGCAATCAAGTCAATCACAACACATGACATGACGATCCTGCAATCAAGTCAATCACAACACATGACATGACGATCCTGCAATCAAGTCAATCACAAAACATGACGATCCTGCAATCAAGTCAATCACAACACATGACGATCCTGCAATCAAGTCAATCACAACACATGACATGACGATCCTGCAATCAAGTCAATCACAACACATGACATGACGATCCTGCAGTCAAGTCAATCACAACACATGACGATCCCGCAATCAAGTCAATCACAAAACATGACGATCCTGCAATCAAGTCAATCACAACACATGACATGACGATCCTGCAATCAAGTCAATCACAACACATGACATGACGATCCTGCAATCAAGTCAATCACAACACATGACATGACGATCCTGCAGTCAAGTCAATCACAACACATGACATGACGATCCTGCAATCAAGTCAATCACAAAACATGACGATCCTGCAATCAAGTCAATCACAACACATGACATGACGATCCTGCAATCAAGTCAATCACAACACATGACATGACGATCCTGCAATCAAGTCAATCACAACACATGACATGACAATCCTGCAATCAAGTCAATCACAAAACATGACGATCCTGCAATCAAGTCAATCACAACACATGACATGACGATCCTGCAATCAAGTCAATCACAACACATGACATGACGATCCTGCAATCAAGTCAATCACAACACATGACATGACGATCCTGCAATCAAGTCAATCACAACACATGACATGACGATCCTGCAATCAAGTCAATCACAAAACATGACGATCCTGCAATCAAGTCAATCACAACACATGACGATCCTGCAATCAAGTCAATCACAACACATGACATGACGATCCTGCAATCAAGTCAATCACAACACATGACATGACGATCCTGCAATCAAGTCAATCACAAAACATGACGATCCTGCAATCAAGTCAATCACAACACATGACGATCCTGCAATCAAGTCAATCACAACACATGACATGACGATCCTGCAATCAAGTCAATCACAACACATGACATGACGATCCTGCAGTCAAGTCAATCACAACACATGACGATCCTGCAATCAAGTCAATCACAAAACATGACGATCCTGCAATCAAGTCAATCACAACACATGACATGACGATCCTGCAATCAAGTCAATCACAACACATGACATGACGATCCTGCAATCAAGTCAATCACAACACATGACATGACGATCCTGCAGTCAAGTCAATCACAACACATGACATGACGATCCTGCAATCAAGTCAATCACAAAACATGACGATCCTGCAATCAAGTCAATCACAACACATGACATGACGATCCTGCAATCAAGTCAATCACAACACATGACATGACGATCCTGCAATCAAGTCAATCACAACACATGACATGACAATCCTGCAATCAAGTCAATCACAAAACATGACGATCCTGCAATCAAGTCAATCACAACACATGACATGACGATCCTGCAATCAAGTCAATCACAACACATGACATGACGATCCTGCAATCAAGTCAATCACAACACATGACATGACGATCCTGCAGTCAAGTCAATCACAACACATGACATGACGATCCTGCAATCAAGTCAATCACAAAACATGACGATCCTGCAATCAAGTCAATCACAACACATGACATGACGATCCTGCAATCAAGTCAATCACAACACATGACATGACGATCCTGCAATCAAGTCAATCACAACACATGACATGACGATCCTGCAGTCAAGTCAATCACAACACATGACATGACAATCCTGCAGTCAAGTCAATCACAACACATGACGATCCTGCAATCAAGTCAATCACAACACATGACATGACGATCCTGCAATCAAGTCAAACACAACACATGACATGACGATCCTGCAATCAAGTCAATCACAACACATGACATGACGATCCTGCAATCAAGTCAATCACAAAACATGACGATCCTGCAATCAAGTCAATCACAACACATGACGATCCTGCAATCAAGTCAATCACAACACATGACATGACGATCCTGCAATCAAGTCAAACACAACACATGACATGACGATCCTGCAATCAAGTCAATCACAACACATGACATGACGATCCTGCAATCAAGTCAATCACAAAACATGACGATCCTGCAGTCAAGTCAATCACAACACATGACGATCCTGCAATCAAGTCAATCACAACACATGACGATCCTGCAATCACAAGTCAATCACAACCGATCGGTTGTAAAGTAATGTAATGTAAAGACATTTACCGAAGACCTCCTCGACGTAAAATGAATTCCACATTCCACACACAACTCATAAATTATGACTTTTCAAGCAAATATCCTTCTTTCCTCTCACAAAGTTTGTCATCTGATTCACCTCTGAATTACCCAATTTAACATGCTAACCACAAGTCTCAGCTCTCAAGCACCCAGGCAACCTAATCAGGCAAAATTTTAACCTTAACAGGCATATCAACACTAACAAATCTGCTATAAACTTGGGACTACTAACACACCATTATCATATGCATAAGAAATCAAACAATTACTACAGTAGATGAAATGAACCCCCAAACGAATTATCACAAGCTGATCGGCAAGTCTATTTATGTCTAAGGGATATGAAACCCTGCCAGCAATGCATCAAAGGCACAAAATGGCTACCAATTGTTAATGTCATGAATAACACACTTGGAACAGAATGAACTAAGCATACAGTGAAAGATCGTTCAAGACGTACATTAAAGGCTGACAACTTAACTTACTTTAGCATTCATAGTGAAATTGCGATAGACCGTCCTTGCTCCGTAGAGAAATGCATCACCGTCGTTCGTTATGCAACCATCAACAATCTAACGTAACGCAATTCAACGATCCATCAGCAAAACACAAATCCATCAGGCTAGCATTACCTAAAAGCATTGGCATCACATTAATGGCAGAATACATCGTATCATAATATTATAAACATTAAACAGTGGTAATTGTCTGGATGCTACAGTGGTAATTGTCTGGATGCTACAGTGGTAATTGTCTGGATGCTACAGTGGTAATTGTCTGGATGCTACAGTGGTAATTGTCTGGATGCTACAGTGGTAATTGTCTGGATGCTACAGTGGTAATTGTCTGGATGCTACAGTAGGGTGTGTCTAAATATTAAAGTCTCGAATTAAACATCGACCAAGTTGGTTTTCTGTTCCATCATGATAGTAATTATTATCTGCCAAATTATGTGAAAATCGAAATAAATTTAGGACTTGCGCAAAGCCCTTTAAGATTTGTGACTTTGTCATCAATGTGATTCATTGTTATTTTCAGAGATCCAAACAATTTTAGAACCTTGAACATTAGATATATGTCATAATCAAAGGAAATACTGTCAGTTATTCGTCATAATTTATTCCCTTTAGTGCTTTCGGGAATTTATCTCGATGGTACTCAACCATTTGCAGAACAAATTGTTTCTCTTCCTCATTTCTTACCAGCGCTTCATTGAAGGTCTGCATAAGAGCCACTCCTTTCTCTGCCAAATCATTCGTCACTCTTAGGGCAGATATGATGTCTTTTGCCTCATTGTATGATTGCTCTGACTCCCACTGTTGCGGATCTCGTTCAAGAAAAGAGTCATCCAATCCGAGGATCCTGAATATTTTTGAGGTTGAAGTGGAGACGAAATCGGGCAGTGCTTTTGTAAGTGGATCATGTATCGGAGGAATCCTCTTTGGAGGATCATCAGATCCCTGATTGTTCTGCATGTTGTAGACCATGCGCTGCTTCTCATTGACGGTGACTGAATCATCAAAAAGGCTGAGGCCAACCAGGGTCTCTGATAAATACCAAAGGTGTCGCGAAAATGCTGTTGAGGCGACCTGTGAGACTTCCTTGTCTTGATAAGTGTGGATTGCCTTCAAGAATTCAAGATCGTTCCTTGGGGCCTCTTTAGGTGAGACACATGTGAACCAGTACTTCACATAAATTGTTGTCACAAAAAGGGACACTCGAACTAAATGATTCCACACCTTTTGAGAGTAGGATGTTCGTGATGCCCTCTCTGAGCTCTGACGTTGTTGAATGGGATATTGATCTCTGAAAAGCCACATTTTGATAGCATAGATCGCACGTGCCATCCAGCGTGCTCTATGAACTGCCCCTGGGTACCTGAACTTTATTCCTTTTGGCGGAATTCCTCCTAAGAAAATTACTGTCAGCTCAAGTAGCTCTTTGTAGTCATCTCTGTAATGATCAGTACTCAGTTGCTGCAATGCGAAGCTGATGACATTATCTCGAATTTCTGTGATATGCTGTACTGCATCTTTATCCTCCATTGCTGTGCGATACTTGGTCTGATCGATTTGTGGCCAGAAGTCTCGGAAATGAACAAAGAGTTCCAATTTTGGAGACCTTGCAGAATCATGCAGTGAAAACACCTTTTCCAGAACAATTTCAGAAATATGATGTCGGCAAGCAAGGTTCAATAGGTCCTTTCCTAATTCTGTTTCCAGCCTGATGCATACGCCGCCCTTGCAACCCGTGTTGCTCGCTGTTGTATCGAAACACATGGCCACGATTCTGTCTTCCAATCCCCAACGTCTGATCTCGACCAAACACGCATCTGACATGACGGCAGCTGTACCAGATTGGAGTTTGGGGATGGCCAATAGCTTGGTCACCTCCTTACCAGATACCATTATCGGAAGGCGATCAACACACCCTCGTCCTGTTCCTGTAGCATCTGGCATGATCTTGCCATCCCAGTGAATAGTAAGAGGAACTTTCGGATCGAAAGATTCATGAATCTCTGCTGCTAGGGCTGCACGGCTATCCTTCCTTGCTCGATGAATCGCAGAAGGACTGATAATCAGCTCGCCAGCTGGTGCTGCACAAAGATTGGATACAGCGAGAGCAGTCAAAATGTGAGAGGCCTTCCTGCTGCTGGTTTTGGTACGATCTAGAGCAGCAGCAACATCACGAGTAACGACAGAGATTGTCCCCCTTCGCCGTTTTGGTGGCCAAGCAGACGTCGAAGGTTCTGGTTCTTTTTCTGAGCTACTGGATGACGCCTCTTCTTCGGATGACTTTTCCAACACAGAAACTTCTGTCGCTGCAGCAGCTGTGCTAGCACGATAGCGTTCCATACGCTCTGCAAGTGCTGCTGATCTTGCTGCCACTCTCGTTTCTTGCTTTGAAAGTTTGACATCAATACCTGCCATTGAACCACGTCGTCCTCTCTCACGCTGTGCTTTCAAAAACTGTCGATCCTCTTCTATCTTGATTATTGTCATGGCATCACTGTGGGCAATATCAAACAGATCCTCCAGGGAATCCTTGAAAGCCTCACGCTTGCCATCTTCGGTTTCTGACGTCCTAGAAATACTTTTCTTAAGGTTTTGCCATTCCTTATGGAGATGTCGTAGCCGATCCCAAACGTGATTCCTAGCCTTCGTTGGAATGCGGGCTCTTTCCCAAATTGGGAGTACCATAGCTGCCGTTTCTTTTACGCTATCATCCAGACTCTGATTTCTTAGTGTATGGAAATTAAAAAGCACCTTCAGAACCTGTCCTCGTGTAGGTAATTTCGCATAACTGAAATGATCTTCCGTACTGCCTATCAACCAGATTTCAGCCTTTTTTCTAGTAGATTTAGCCATCCCAAGTGCGATATGATATATTAATTAAAACAAACACTGTCCGCCATTTGCAGCACGACACCCATGACATAAGCAAAAGATAAGCTGTCATTGTCACGAATATTGATTAGTTGGGAAGCGGCCATTCAGAAGGGGTCAAAGGCTGGCAAGAATGGGAATCATGAAAATATTGCCTATAATCCAACCTGGTTCCTAACTTTGGTCGCTTTGCGCAAGTCCTAAATGTTGAGCTATTAAGATATAATTTTGGATATGGAGGTTATTCATGATCTGTCACGATAATCTGACTTGGTCGTTAAAAAATATTCGAGTTTAAGATTTCACATGTACCTTAAAAGCACCCTAATGCTACAGTGGTAATTGTCTGGATGCTACAGTGGTAATTGTCTGGATGCTACAGTGGTAATTGTCTGGATGCTACAGTAGTAATTGTCTGGATGCTACAGTGATAATTGTCTGGATGTTGTTTGGTTACTTTTGCTATGTATAAACTTTCACAATATTTGGGTAAAGCGTAAGCAGTGCTCAAAAGATTTACACCAATTCTCTAAATTTTAGGCCAAAATGTACATTTGCAAGTGGAGTAATAAAGAAAATACTTAGTCACTTACTGCCATCAAACTCTCTCTAAACATTTCATGCAGCTACATTAAGCTCGACACAAAAGAACACTGCATTTGAAAGTCTGATACACTCTGTGAAAACATTTTAATCTTTTTCCTTCCAGTGCAAACATTATTATTTGCACTATTCCTCAACTAGCTGCCCTAACCAGCTAGCATTACACATACCACTCACAACATCCTCTCAACTTTCTCATCTAGCTCGACCCATCTTAGGTTACGACACTAAGCTAAACCTGACATAGGGTTGAGGTACTAACCATACCCCATCACAACTATCTAATAAAAATTCTATCCCTTTGATTGAATATTCTGGGTATTACAAGAGTTCATATGCTAATCCATAAGAAACCTGCAGTACAGTTGAAGAGCCATTAGACCTACGCGATGTCTGTTGAGAAAAGCACACATGGCCTCTGCCTCCGAAGCAGCCTGAACGAATGGAACACCAAGCATCTCCAGCATCTCACAACACTGGAAAAATCAGAACAATAAGTAAGTAAATAATAACAACACACAATACAATAAATTCAACAAGAAAGCTTTGTAATAATTAGTAAGCAATAATAAAAATGAATGCTTCAATAGTAAAAACATTAATTGAAATAAATAATAAAGCATATTTCACAAACAGCCGTGCACTCAAAGAAAGCACATAAAAGTATATAATCTACAATTCTACATGCATAATATTGCATATCCAAGCATTTACATAGCACCTGTGACATCCTGCAAATGGCAATACCTCAATTACGTCAAATCTCAGTCAGTACACCATATACATTATACAACCAAGAAAAAATTCATGGACAAAATGGATTTTTATATGATAAGAGGTCAAAGCAACGACGTCCAATGTGAGCACTGCCGTTGAAATGCACCAGTGCACAACCTCATTGTTTACCAATTGAGCCGAACACTCATCTACTACATTTTGGCTTTTACAACTAAACTACATATGATGCTACACCAATTGTTGTACATGTAAAAATTAAACCCGCCAATGAACCACTAAACTGTGCTGAGCATCGTCATACCTCTCTGTGAACTGCCTGAAACCGAGTTCTCCCAATCTTCTTTGGAAGTTTTCCAGGTGGCCCTTTCTGGCCGTGGTGCTTGAGTCGCTTCCTCATGACACCCTGCTTTAGACCTGGAGGCACGCCTTCCACCACAATCACTGGAACAATCCCAAGCTGCAGTAGATGCAGCACTCGGAAAAAGAGATTCCTTAAAATACACAATCAAGATTTTATTAATTCGATCCAGGGTGAGAATTGCAGTGGTAGTGGGGGGTTCAAACCCCTAGTCTTTCCTAGGATTCCATAGTAAGGTCCTCATTGCACACCCCAAATCCTCATAAATCCATGTCTGACCCTCCCCCAATTATTTTTCTACAATTCTCATACTGATTCGATCAATCAAAATTCTCAAGATTCAAAAAGACAGGATTGTCATGTATGCAACTTGCTATGTATGTAAATTTATAGCACTGCAATGGGGCAATGAGAATGAGAAATCGGTGCAGGCATGATGAAAACGTTGGATGGCTTTGATTCAAATGCCAATTCAGGCGAAAATATTATGAAAAATTGAATCCTCGCTGTAATTATGCAGACAGTACTTAAGATATTCCCACCAAAAACTGAGCAGCTCTAAAATATTCATGAATGCTTATGCATCAAGTTTCATCAGGGCCGCATTAAGGGCACTGAGGGCCGGGTGCTGTGATTTCTTTGCGGGCCCTCTTCTGTCGGTCCATCGGGCGCATAATTATACCATGTTTACTAATTATGAGTAGTAAAGCCTATGGATGCTTTTCCTATGGTGTACTTGCTTTCTAAGTCAAGTTTCCAGACACTAGTAGGTCTACAGTGACAGAAGGAAGATTTTCTTCATTGTTCTCCATATCCACATTTCGAAGGCCTCCAGTCTTTCTGTATAAGCTATCCTTTTTTCTCAAGGTCCAAGTCGCTGATCCATACAACACCACACTTGATCCATATCAATTTTTATCATCCGTTTCTTTTTATTCCTATTGGTTTTTCTTTTCAGTTTATCATAATATATAAGTTCCTCTTCCTATTTTCAAGTCTAATAAAGTAAAACATTCGATTTCCTTCGCAGACTCAAATAGCTTATTGCCCTGGTAATCCGCTCTTTAGAGCGTCCGGATCTTCTTAAACTAGTGATGTAGCTTTTCCGGAAAAGTATTTTGACGGAAAGTTTCCGGAAAGTTTCCGGAAAGTTTCCGGAAACTTTCCGAAGAACCAGAAAATACATTAAACTCAGAAAATATAAGAATTTCACTCTCAGAAATTTTTATTTTAGTTTAAACTCCTTTTATTTACAGTATTTCTGTCGATGCAAACAATGTTGAACTTAAAAATAATTAATATGAGCAATAAACACTATTCATTAGCATTTCAGACTAGAGTAGCCTATAGAAAACTAGTTGCTTGCATGTCTGCAGTCATCTCTGTTGCAGGAAATGTGTAAAAAACTGATATAAACATGAAGTAATACAGCATCAATTTCTGTTTCTGTCTTATATTTTCATAACTCACAAATATGACGGTGACTGAATGATAAAAAATATTTTCTCTAAATTTACATCAAAGTTTAATTGCTTTTAATTCCTAAATGTACTGGTATTTTTGGGCTGTGTGAACAATTATCACTAACACTAGCAGTGCCATCTATTGAATAAACTATTACTTATAACCACCTAAGACTGCTTGTAGTGATGGATGTATTTAGTAGCATTATATTGAAAGAACATTTCGGACTCCATAGAATTGAGTATGTATTTAATAATATTTCATTGGCGGAAAAATACATCGGAAAGTTTCCGGAAAAATATGAAACTTTCTGGACAATTTTTCCACCTCACAATACTAACTTCTGATAGTGATTGATGTATTTAGTAACATTATATTGAAAGAAAATTTCGGACTCCTTAGAATTGAGTATGTATTTACGGGTAATAATATTTCATTGGCGGAAAAATACATCGGAAAGTTTCCGGAAAAATATGAAACTTTCTGGACAATTTTTCCACCTCACAACACTAACTTCTGATAGTGATTGATGTATTTAGTAACATTATATTGAAAGAAAATTCGGACTCATTAGAATTGAGTATGTATTTAATAATATTTTATTGGTCGAAAAATATGTCGGAAAGTTTCCGGAAAGATTCGTCGGAAAGTTTCCGAAACTTTCCGGAAAGATATGAAACTTTCCGAGGAAAGTTTCCGCCTCACAACACTATCTTAAACCGAGGTCAATGACTGGGCGGCCAAGAAAGAGCCCTGATAGAGTACACACAGCGAAAGAGAGGCAATATTTTCGCCTTTATTTATACCAATAAAAGACTGAATTATTGGGCCACTCTGATACTGTTTATTTACTTACTGACTTATGATGGATTTTTCAGATGGCTCGCTGTGACGCCATATCACCAGTTAAACAGTGAAAATGTGCAAAAAACCTGAGATGAGGCTTGGTTACTGAAGGCGGAAGAACGCTTTTGGCCTCGACTATCCATATGCTCAAGTCGACGGCAATTATCTGACCACGTAGATCTGACAGGGATTTATGCTGCTTCACCGGTTCAAGTATTCGCCAAAGGCCTTTCACACCCATCTGACAAATTCCACGTCCGTGTAAACTGTGAAGCAAAGTCAAGAGATACTGCTCGTGCACAGGCACTTTTCAATCAGAGAAATCCATTAATTGTAAATTACGAAATACCTAATTTCATGTTAGCCAAAGGAGGTTCGAATATCCCTCTCTCAATCATAACATCCGGTTTATCTAAAACCCAGGATCAGTTTGCCCGAAAATGTTTTACCTAGTAGTGAAAATTTAATAAATTAATAATAATAAATAATAACAATTTTTCTTTAATAAAGCGCTTGCAAACGCACTGGGCTTTACATGTACAAGTTATGCAGCAATCTTAATTAACATCAAACTTAACTATTAACTAAGCAGACAGCCTGCAATACACGGCGCTAATAGCAGCCTACAAAGCATGTCCGCCCAACTGGGTCTCGAACTTGTTACCTCTCGCTCTCTACGTACGCCAGCGTGTTATCCATTTCGCTACCGGGCGCCCCATCTAGATTGCAGACACCCAATGGATGCTATAGACTAGCCTATATACTTCCGACAGGCCAATGCATGAGTGACGCGTCATCGATCTATAGTTATCATAAATCAGTCTGTAACAGCATTAGGTATAGGCCTAGGTCTATATAGGCCTAGATCCTAGCATTTTAATTTACTTATTCTCCAAGGACTCTCTATTATTCTCTGCAGATAACCTTCGCCGAAACCGGTTTCTAGAACAATAACGTTGGCTAGGCATATATATAGGCCTAGGCCTACAATGCGACATTCTTGTTGCAGATGCATCGTGCATGATCGAAAGAATAGCCTAAAGCAGAGTCGATCGTAGGCTATAATTATTTGAAACCTAAAGAAACTGCATGCCATTTCAGATATTAATAGGCCTAGCCTATAGCCTAGACTAAGTGGCGCCCTCCTTTTTTTTATAAAGGCTTAGGCCATAATTGGGATTGCGGATTGCCAGACACCAATAAGATATTAAACATTTCGAAAGATTTAATTGTCGGCAGATCATTAGACCTAAAGTCAAATCAAAAGCACAGGCGGAGACTTAATTGGTCTACGGTCTAGGAGTTGGGTGGGACGAACGAGCGGCCAAGGGACAGTACTGTTGCCGAGGCGCGACACTAATTTTACCGACGACATTTTCTCCATTTTCATCGACGAAATTTTCTGACGACTTTTTTTTAGTCATTTGGTGGAAATTTCATGAAAAATACCATTTTTCCTGCCAAAATAACTTATGACAATTTTTATAGTATAGTCATTTGGTCAGATTTGAATCTGGAGCGACAGCAATGACCATGTAACTGGTACATGTTTTAAGCTCGATAGAAGAAATTTCACTATAGGCTAGGCCTAAGCCTGTTTTGCTCACGTGCCTATGGACCTGCATAGGAAATCTCTATAGATACCCGATTTATATAGTCCGACTGTCTTCTGAAATATAACCCTATACTATTATAGATGTGTATCATGTGTTACTCGGCGTTGCCCGGAAAATGTAGGGTTTTCAACACTACTCGATCCTCGGGGTACCCAGCGTTGACCGCTAAATTTCGGGTTTTGGTAATTAACCCTCCACTCCACCCCGCTTGACCAAAAACCCAAACATGACCCGTCCCTGAGGGGCCGGTACGTGTGTAATTGCAGGTTGTCTGTTCTGTTAGTATAGTTAATATTTATGTGATCTGCGTTCTTGTGAGTATTATTGTTTCAGCTGCATAATTGTAAACTGTAACCGGTTTCGGTTGTTGATAACCGGAAATTATTATTAGGCGTGAATGGCGTCATGCGGATTGTTGCCTCTTTACTGAATGCGGAAAGATGGCTGCTGTAAGGATTAAAACGCTAATAACTCTGGTTTGAAATTGAATTAAAAGCTGAAAATAGTTGCGTTGACCTTATAATTTGGGTAAGAATCAATGCAAACATTTTGTTAAACAGACTCTCTCTCATTTCCGAGCCTATTCTGGGACGAAGAGTCATAATCCATAACGGAAGGGACAAACTTTTAGACTTATAATAAAAGATAACCTACCTGCTCTGCGTTGACCATACTTTAATTACGATCATTCTGAACACCATTCTCAAATCTGCAAATCGATATAATTATTAGAAGGTAGCTATACTTAAATGCGCATACGGTAGCCTACTGGTGCAAAAACGAGTTCGGTTATAACCGCAGCCTGGAGCTCATCATAGCGTATAAGCGCCTTCGTGAGGTTATTGTACGCGTTATATAAATGTTCATATAGCCTACATACATGCATGGCATCACTTGAATTTATTATCCCGGATTAACGAGCCTTGAGATCTGCAGGTATATAGTTCGGTTTGTTATTGCCGTGTAGCAGCTGCCCTTTGACTAAGTTTGATATGATGATAGGCTGTGTCGCCCTCCTCCTCCTCCTTTGTACAGCCTCAGACTGGCACTGACAGAGTGCAACCATGCAGTGGCCGAGTTCAGAGAGAGCAGACTATAGGCTACGTGTAGGCTGGCAGGTAAGCTTATAACGCGCTGAGCCGTTGAACCGTAACTGCTTACATCGCCGCCGCTGCCTGTACAATTGGTCAGAATAGTCTACCGTAGGCCTATGCGAAACTGCAAACATAATCCCAGACAAATCCTAAGATTAAAGCCTAAAGCAGCACATCGAGCCGAGTTCAAACACAGCTGGATATCATGGTCGTTCAAACAACTCCTATTATAGAACTTCGTGCTTCAGAATATATATAGCTACAGAGAAGAATAGAAGGTTGACAGATCTAGTGTGCATATAGAGAGGCTTACAAAGAACAAGTAGTAGAGGCTACGTTAAAGTTAGCTCTTTAGCTAAATTTAGACCAAAAGTTCCTGCCAGCATAGTAGTAGGCCTCTAGGCTACAGTGTAGTTGCAGCTTAAAGTCACTGTATGATAACAGAAATCATTAGCGACGCTCTCCTCCTTTATCCACGTTTGGAAAATTGGGACTGGCACTGGCAGAGAGCAACTATTATAGTGGCGCAGTTTCCTGTGAGCATGTAAATGTAAATGCTTTATATAGCGACTGTATCGCATCGACCCTGTTCATGTCTGACCGAAATTGCGTTGGCAAGAATCTTTTCTGCCGCTGCCCTTTTGAATGCACTGATAGCTACATGAAAGATACAGCATGCATGCATGATATATATATGCATGCATGCATGCATGCATGCATACATACATACATACTTACATACATACATACATACATACATACATACATACATACATACATACATACATACATACATACATACATACATACATACATGCATGCATGCATGCATGCATGCATGCATACATACATACATACATACATACATACATACATACATACATACATACATTTCTCTGGGATCCAGGGTCAGCTGCAGATTGTATGTACAGGAAGCAGGCTTCAAAGGTTTAAACCACATGTTTTACATAAAGTGCTCATTTCCGTTAACTAACCAGACGGCCATGAACGGCAACGGAACTGTAAAGAAATACGCATGATACATTTGCCCATGTCTATATGCATAGATCGGTGTACAGATGTTATATGTTTTATTCAACAGCCAGCGACTATAATAGGTCGTAATCTGATTTGGCAAGCGTAACTCCAGACCAAAAGGGTTAACAAGTAAACAAGTAGCCTATTCATGTATAGGTCTATTTCGTGTATAGGTCTATTCGTGTATACGCCTATTCGACATATTTGTACAGCAAACAGAATAAACCAGATGGACAATCTGAAACCAGTTTTCGTTATAGGCCATGGTTGGCGTTTGAACGGTTTCCGTCGATATGTAGATAGCCTCAGCACAGTATAAATAACAACATTGCTAATATTATTATATACTGTGGCCTCAGTTCAAAACAAAAACAGGAATCCCTTTAGTGTAATCAATGCCCTTCACACTCAACATTTTAATTACTGATAGTCATCTTTTGCATTGTCAGTCTTCTAACTCTTCTTTTTTTATAAAACTTATTGGACGTTTAAAACGCGAAAAAAGTTCATGAAAATTTAATTATCTAACGACGAAACTTATTTGCATATTCTGTCAGAAGAAATTTCAAAACTTCCTTAGCCTAACTACAACAAAGTTCTCTGGTACCGTGTACCAAGAAGCTGCGTACATTTCTCGCTAAATTACATTATCATAAAAATCTAAACCATTCATTTTGTAATCTAAATCATTATCTTAAATCAAAATACATGCATAGGCTAATTATGTCCAAAAGAAGCTCTTTGATGTAGGCGTGTGCACCTTGCGAACACCTCTGAAACTGCGTCCAGCGTTACACGAGCTGCAGTCAGCTATTGGCAGACTATGGTTTCAGCGACTTCATTTCTTAGTCTCGGCATACGAGGGAGGTCTCATCCTCCAACCGACAAACTACGGTCAATTTACTTTAGGCGGAGTTGGCTATATAAGGGGCCACGGGCATACAGTAGAAATCTCAAAATACATTTCTGTCATATACAGAGGCATGGCCGCATGGAGGGGGATTGGAATCTTCGATCTACAGTATCTCGATTGGTCGTAATTTCTAGGGCGCCACTTGAAAGCCAAGCGCGGGGCACCAGCTTGCTCACGAGCGCTGATCGACAGCCCGACAAGCTAACCAGTACTGCGCCAGCCATCTTAAACATCTAACAAAATGGCGATTAAAATGGCTGACTACCAGTTTCCAGCAGTCTTGCTATCGCCGACTGCTTTATGGAACAATCGTGATAGGCATTTCGGGCACAGGGTCTGATACAGAAATTTTTGAAGAGGGGCCATGGCCGGATTGCCCACCCCCTGGATCCACCTCTGATCGGGCAGGAATTCCCGAAAGACGAAGCAAAAGTAACACAACTATCGGCCATGACAGTTATAGGAAGAACTCTGATAGAATTGCCACGAGTTCAGTCATTTCGTATAGGATCATCAGTAAGTTAGCATGGATGTGCGATGGACTATACAGTAGGCCTATAGAGCGTTGAAGGTCAAATGAAATGGATCCCAAATCGTCCGAGCTGCACGCGTAATAATGGGTTGAAGATTGCATGAAACCACAGATATTCAAAGAAAGTCCGCTCTGACGGTAAATGGATACACAGCACCCGAAAGCTCGGATCAGATCTTTGAACGGTGATTTGTTCATGTTTGCGAATAGGGTTGGTGTAACTATGTATGAATGTGAGTTAGGCCTATAACTAGGCGGCTAGGCTTTGATCAAAGTAGGCTACATTACAAGGACCAGCAGGAGATGTAAAACGGTAAAACCATACACGTAGAGTTGGGTGTTCAAATAGACTTTTATACTACACGTGGAATCCCAAGAAAGACTACGGAGGTTGAACCCCAAACTACCCAAGGAATTCTCACCTTGAAACAGCCGGCCTGCATCTTTTCCTTCTCTTCTTTTAAGAAATGGACTCCCTTTTACCCAGAGACGCAAGTTTACACCGAAGCTCCAGTCAACGCGTCCAACTAATATGGGACACCGACAACGGCTTTAAACTAACCCCGGAGACAATGCCTTTCTTTATCACACCCGAAGATTGATGTTTGGCCTATAAGGGGGCATCAAATTTCCGGATATCGCAGTTACGAACAGAAAGCAATCGCATTGTAGGCCTCATATCTCTCGTACACTCCGTACAGTAGGCCTATATGTTTGTGTGTCTACAGCTAGATACGCAGTGTGGCATTTACCTCACGCACAACGCTCATTATACAATATACATTGGCAACTTAAAATGTCCTGCCACATAGCTCTAAAACTAAAGCACGTGGGTGCATTTCGGGGACGGGGTTTACGGATTCACCCCAACCCCATAAATAATATCATAATCTAGAAATACTAATTTCGTGTGTTTTGCTACCAAGTCCACCGGTAGCGAAACTTTGAATGTTTGGACGTATCTTGGGACGAGGCTTGGCAATGGACAGGAACGAGCGGAGGAGATGTGTTACCCGATGTGAAGACAGCTGCACGGGAAGGACTAAGGGCATAACTATAGTATCGGTGGCCGACGTGTCGGTTAGGGTCAGGTTCATGGGCGTCCGCAGGAATTTTTCTAGGGGGGCGCAAACTTGCAAATAATTGTCACAGAGGTTAAATAGGTTGTCGAAAGCAACAGATCGCTCCACCTTCGACGCTGGCTACATGTCGATCAGCTGTCACGGAACCAGCATGCGAAAAATCATAGACATTCATTGTCGCTTTGTAATAATCAAAACCAAATAATCAACATTTATCTGCAATTAAGCGAAAAATCCAGAGGGGCGCAAGTGCGCCCCCTTGCGCCCCGCTGCGGACGCCCATGGTCAGGTTAGGTGTTGTGAGGGTAGGTTAGGCTCAGGTTAGGCGTCGTGAGGGTCGGTTATGGTTAGGGTTAGGAATAGTGCCGTCATTCGGTCTCCGATACTATAGTTACGCCGGACTAACTACTAAGTAAGTCATCTGGAACCTCTCCCCCACTGAAAACCCAAGACATGTTTCCCTGGCTACGTCTTCTGCTAAAGCACTGTACTTGGGGGCGTTTTTTTCACACTGTAGGCCTACCCCTGCATAGTGCATTCTGTAGATCGAGCTACAGCTTAATTTTTAAAAACAAAACAATCCTAAACCAGTTTCAACCAGTTTCGTCGGGGGGGGGATGGTCAATCAGAAGCTGCGTTGCATCATCATGTCCTCCCATCGCTCGGTCGCGCAGGACCCTTCGTGCATCCACCACCTGTGAAAGTTCGTGTACCACATGTTCGGTCTTTGGTCGTCGTGAAGTAAGGCACAGAGTCGACACCAGAACTTCGTGTTGATGAACTCCCCGCTGCCCTTCCACCGAAAGTATTCGTTGTAAAGATGGTCGGAGGCGTTCAACTTCAACAGATATTCCGCCAGCGCTTCGGCAGACGGGAAGTCGTCGACGTGAATGTACGAGTTGGGCGGGGCTGACTTCAGATAGTCTGCTTGCCGGCCTCCCATGACGATCGGTACGACGTCATTCCTACGAAGCAAATCAGCAAAGTAAGTATGTAAGTGTTTTATTCATAACAGTGAACGAACAAAGCAGTTCTGTGCCAAAAGAAGGTCAAATCAACAACAGTTTTTTTTTATTCATTAGGCCTACAGAAATTCAGCAAAATTTGTGCCCATTCCTAAAGTAAATCAAACAAAGTATTCAAATGTCTGTTGTCAAAGTAAATCAGCAGCAAAGGTAGCTAATTAGCGCTTTGTTAAATTGCAGACTAATATAGGTTTTTTCATTCCTGTGTCCTGAGTTGCGCAGCTCCATAAAGGCTAAATGGTTACAAACAAAATTGGGTTCCGATTCGGTTACTCGTGGCCTTGATAGAGGGCAGAACGGCTATAGGCCGCTATAGCATGTATAACAGCACGTAGCTCTTGTGTAAACATAGCCAGCACTTGTAAGCAGACAGGCTTTTAATCCCTAAGGACTCGTGTGCTGCTCTGGAATGCAGCAATTGATGTAATCCTCAATCAAAGCACTGCTTGGCCGTATAATAAACAAACCACACTATAGCTGTATCCATTCCAGTTCCGACGTACGCCTACGTATATATAATTATATATATATATAATATGTATCTATAATATGTATATATATAATACATATGATATGTATATAAATGATATGTATATATATAATATGAAATATATACGTAACAATTATAAGCATGGTTTACATATTCTCCAGCGTTATTATAACCCAAGCCATCATAACATAGGCTATTGTACTTAACGACGCCGTCATTTCTACGATGATTGGCCTCATTCAGAATATACAGCCTTCGATCATGCTGCTTTCAAGAAATTGCTCTCCAATTCTGCATCGATTTAATCCTATACAGTGGTGCCCTGAGCTCAGCTTTAAAGTTGCAATGAAAAATGACGAAACGGCGTCGTTCATATAAACAATTATAAAAGCCGCAGTTTTATATGTAGGCTATGGGGAGGAGGGTGAGTTAATTTGTGGGGCGAGTTAATTTGTGGCTGTACAACAAGAGGGGATATTTATAAACAGCTGCATGACTGTCGGTCCACAGCTGTTGATAAAGGAGGAGGGCGACACTAATCATCTTTGAAATGCCATGTCGTCAAACATCAACAAACATGACTGTTACACTGTCGTCAAACATCAACATGGCATTTGTTACAGCTGTTCAGATGGTGGTGGTATTTGCAGTTTAACGTCACTGTGTGGTAACAATTAAAGACCATTAGCGACGCCCTCCTCCTTTATCCAGGCTTGGGACTGGCACTGGCAGAGTGCAACCAGTGGCGGAGTTCGGTTCAGATGAGTTCGACCTTATCGAGTATATCTATATAGGCTATACAGCGGCTTTTATAATTGTGTATATGTTTATATATACTACCTGCTAAAGTGTGTATAGGGGGTTGCTCTTATAATCTTATTACCATACAGCACATTGTAAATATATTTTTGAACACCTCGTCCGTGCATTTACCATGATACCGGAGTGTCCCCTAAGTATGACTACAATTATCGTAATCGTAATTTAGGAATTTCTACAGCGTCTATATACAAAAGCGAAGTGGCGGGAACCAGCTTATTCACAGGCGCTCGATCAAAACAAAGTCGACATGCAGGCAGTGGTAAAGTCCGAAGAGTCAAGCGAGTTGTAAGATGGATATTATAATAAGGTGGATGATGTTTAGAGATAAACGGCGTGGAAGTTAGAAGAAGTGGAAGAATCAGGATTATAGGATCTGTGAAAGAGCAATGTTTTCAGTTTAGAAATAGCGAGGGGTGGATTTTTGGCAAGTCCGTTTGATGGGTCAGATAGTGCGCGAGAACCAATCCGTCCGTTAGTTGTCCGTTAGTCCGCCCGTTAGTCCGTTCGTCCATTAGTCCGTTGGTCCGTTAGCCCGTTCGTCCGTCGTCTGCCTTTGTGGTATATATATATATATGCATGCATGGTCTGGTATTATATAATATATACAGAATGCTATTTAGTAAAATCAACTACAAAAGATGCATTGATTACGCGGGTATACATAGAGAGATAATATCCGAGTAAATAAGTAAGTAAATATCTTGAGCTTAATATTGGACCAGACATGCAGTAATGCAATACTATATATATATATATATATATATATATATATATATATATATATATATATATATTGTGTAAGTCAAAGACTATAGATACAAAACAAACACTACAATAGTACAAGTAAAACATTCGATCGGTACATAAAAATCAGCCATGTATAATTGTATATGTACATAGGCTTATTATATATATATATATATATATATATATATATATATATATATATATTAGGGCTGTTGATTTAATCGCGTTAACGCGTGCAATTAACGCGTTAAAAAAATTTGCGATTAAAATTTTAACGCATTAATCGCATGCGTTAATTTGATCTGATTGAAATGGAATCAGAGGCAGAAAAACTCGTTTTAAACGGAAGGCTCATACTTAAAGCTAGTGATACATTCTTTGGCAAATATTTCAAAAACGAATTTGAGTATTATTGTAGCAATTCGTCGCTCAATTATCGCTTGCATGCGAACCAAAACATGCATTTAACATGAACCGTCGACATCGGCCGCATCGCATCGTCCACTAAGGTTGTTTTCTCACCCCGTCAGACTACGTTGGATGAACTCCAGGAGATGACCAATGGATTTCAGGTTTCAATTGATAAATGTTTACAGAAGGACAACTGAGACGAGGTTTGGCAAGAACCGCAATCTCTTGTGAAAAATTGTGACTAAATACTGAGGTTCAGTAGTTAGACCTAGGCCTACTATTGTTAATTAATAAGAGTATCCCTTGACCTTACCAATGTAAATAAACTGGTCTGCCAATAAGTTACAGTTGGCTGAATAAATAATTAATTTTGAGAGTCAGAAAACGGTTGTCTAGTTTTCACATGTAGGCCTATATCGTTTTAATTAAATGTAGCTTAAATGAAAAAATTAACGGATTTTGAGCAGTTGACTAATCTGAACAGTGTTTCAATTCTGTCTGTCATACAAAACTGTTCAATAAGTTAACTGCAGAAATTCAATAGGCCTAAGCCAAAGGTTATTGAATATGTTTGCAATAGAAAGAATGCATTCAGTCGTTGAAATTTTATGCTTCAAGGGTCCTTATAAAATAGTAAGATTAACATATCTGAAGGAAATGTAGGCTATTGCGATTAATTTGTAGTTAATTGCGATTAACAAAATTAATCGCGCGATTAATTTTGATTAAAATGTTTAATCGAACAACAGCCCTACTATATATATATATATATATATGCAGAATATATATAATATATTATATATATATATATATATATATATATATAGTAAGTAAACAGCTATGTCAGGCAATGTGAAAAACGTCGATTAATATTGCGTTAATATTGCGTTAATTTGCGATTAAAAATTTTAGTCGTGCGATTAACGCGATTAAAATTTTTAATCGAACGACAGCTCTAATATATATATATATGCGTAAATACAGGACTTAAAGTGTAGAAAAAAAGTGCCTGGACGCTTCTTAGCTTTCCAGTGTATGCTATACGTAAAGAAATAAGTAAAATAACTTGCAGGACGCCGTCCATGACCGTCCAGCCACACGTTAAGCCATGCGTAAATATCATATATACACACACACAAGGTATACCATAATTATGTACACACTGACGTATACCATAAAGGATATACGCATACTATATGTACATATATATACTATATGTGCATATATAAAGTGCACGCGTTGGCCGGTGTAACTCGCGATTGCATGGATGTATAGAGTTGTATAGACTTGCTGTATCATTCTCCTCTCATTCGATCAGTTACTCGGCAAACACTCGGCAACCATGGCAACCATGGGCAATTATATAGCCCCAGCTGCTGCACACGCGAAATTTCCCTCATATGTAATTATTATATATACACGTCATGCGTTTTACACATTTTATGTAAACATAATTATAATTATAGACCTACTTGCTCATGTAGGTCTACATATAGGCCTATATTCTGCATACGTCAATACATGCATGGGTACACACACACGCACGCACACACACACGCACACACATTTGGACACACACAAACACACATGTGTATCATGTATGTACATGTGTACTGTGTACATGTACTATACCAGAAACAGAAAGCACATGCATTTTATATTGATATACGGAACTTTTGCAATGGAGAATTACAAACGGTGGTCGTCGATTAGGGTCATGCGTCATGCATGCCGTCCGCAAACGGGGACGGAGTGGCACTGAAATTAGGACCAAACGAAACGAGGACAGACCATGGCAATTATACAGAGAGACAACTGCGTTCGAATGTATACTTCTTCTTCTTCCTCAGCCGTCCTCGTAATGTATAATTGCTTCGGCGTATACACGCACCCTGTGCCTGGCATTAGGGGAGGAGGGGCAGACTGTCCACACAGCAGGTCAGTTGGCCTATACTGCCCTATAGCCTATATATACACTCTAAAGCCGGGCGTTTACAATCTGAACACATTTTGAAACGCGTAATTGTAACACTTACAGAACGCGTCCGGGCGTTTCAAATGTAAACGCTAGCATTATATTTTTAAACACCTTGTGTGTCTCTAAGAGAACGCGTCCGACGTTTCCAATGTTAACGGTGGCGTTACAAGTCTGAACACCTTATGTGTCTAAGAGAACGCGCCCGGCGTTTCTAATGTTAACTGTAGTGTTATATTTCTGAACACCCTACGTGTCACTAATGGAACGCGTTCGGTGTTTCTAATGTTAACGCTAGTGTTATATTTTCGAACACCTTACGTGTCGGTAATGGAACGCGTTCGGTGTTTCTAATGTTAACACAAGTGTAAGCTTATTGAACACTCTACGCGTCACTAATAGAACGCGTCCTGCGTTCCACTAATAGAACGCGTCCTGCGTTTCCAATATTAATGCCAGTGTTATATCTTTGAACACTAATGCCTCCATTTTAAACACCTGTTAGGTGTTCTACTTTGAAACGCATTACGTGCGCAAAATTTGAAACGCGTAATTGTAACACTTACAGAACGCGTCGGGGCGTTTCAAACTCGAACACGATCATGTTCTGAACATCAGTGTACATGAACAGAACACAATAATGTGCACTTCATTGACACTAGTGTTGACAACCTATCAACACTTGCTATTAACCCAAATTCTCTTAGTCAAGAGATAAACACAAATAATATTTACAATATAATGAAAGCATTTTTTTTACAACGAAGTCCAAAATTTAAGCCAACAAAATTATCAAATCAAATTGATTACTCTAAAAAATCAATTACACGTTATGCAATGAATAAAAAGAATAAGTGGTACAATTAAGCATAATTATAATAAATTAGGCTATACTATGTGAGCGTCTATATATATAGAGGTGCATGAAAAAAAGGAGTTTGTAACAGAAACAGCAAAAATCTAAATAAAAGACCAACAGCAGACAATAATTAGTACCATAAAATATTGATATATAATATAATATATATAAATTTACTGCATGTGCAGGTAATAATTATCACAGCTATAACATAAAAGTCATAATATGAGACTTATAATCGAATTAGTGCAACTGTACAATATTGGTCATATACGTCAGGGATGGTTGCAAAAAGCAAAGGCGGATACAGAAATTTTCGATGGGGTAGCCAAAATTTTGGGTCTTGGTCCGTGAAACAGGGAAAAATTTCGTCTGGGTCGCCGATACCTTTTCCATCCGCCGAAAAAACTGATGACTTTTTTTAGTCATCAACTTCTTTGCCACTGCGGGGAACGGAGACATACGGAGCTACTCACGGGGGGCCAAATCAACTTTTCAGGCCAGAATAGCTGGTAAAAAATGACTAATTTCGAAATGGAAGACCATGGCCGGATTGGCCCCCTGGATCCGCCTGTTACAACAGCTTTTGACACCTCGTCACCACTTGTCCACTTTGTATCAACCCTGTTCATTTGCAGATGTATATACACATTCAAAGTGCACTCGTGAACAGTAATAATGCACTAACATATAGAAAAATTATTACTAAAATACTTTTCTTAATTTACACATAATTATGAGCATAATTGAAATGTCTGAGTATACTTTAAATTTGAAAGTAAGGCAAGTTAAATGTCCATACAATTATAACATTTAAATCTGCACAAACTGACATCATCATCATCAGTACTTTACGTGCAGTTCTGCACATCGGGCAATGCAGCTCCTCCATTCCTCCCTGTAACAAACTGACATAGTATGACTGAAACTGGTGCATAAAGCACACAATGAACAGAAGCTCTGTACATCGGTCCTCTCTGTCTGCATTTACATGACACCTCCCTCATTCCGAATGCCATATACAATGAGTCTGGAAAAATTCCATCCCCTTTTTGTAAATATGAAAAAAAGAGTAAATATTCATCAATTTATAAAATTCTATAGCCATTGTAATCCGGACATAATTAGTCACAAATTTATAAATTATTACAGGTTGCCGGTTAAAAATGATGTCATAATGACATTGTCAAATAACAAATTTTGGGATTAAACAAAATTAATAGAAAATGACGTACACGTCGTACAGCCAGGAAAACAAGGCTTTTATAAAAAAATTCGCTGTAAAACAAACACTACCAACAAATTATTTTTGAAATTCCCATACAAGGGTTTTTTGGACAATGGTCGGCCTAAAGAGGCTTCTCAAAATTGATTTAGATTTAACTTGATAGTCGCAGGGTTTGCCTGGCGCACGTGCATGCACGCAGAAATGAAAAATTTATTGAAGAAGTGCATTAGCTTGTTTTACTTAAGCAAAGAAGATAGTCCACAGTCACATATAATGGTAAGGAAAATAACCTGCGAGGTTGGCATTTAAGAAACTTCCGCACATGAAATTGACAAGAGCGAAATTGACCTGAAATGCTTTTGAGAAGCGTCGAGCAATGGACTTGACAGAAATAAGCAAGCAAGCAAGCACCTATTCCCTGATGCCGGTGAGCTCTGTGTACACAGATTGCAGTCCAAAATCATTGAAATTTAAAATTAAGCCAACATTAACTATAAATAAATAATATTTTAGAATATTATGGACATTTTTGGTAACTTTTGCATATTGTCCTGGACATCTGAAGTTTTATGCAAATGACATCATGATGACGTCATTACTATAATATAGTAATGACCTTAGCTTTTATATTTGACCAAGAATTTGCTTATTATGTCACGATCAAAATGGCATTGGAATTTTAAAAATCGATAAAAATTTGCTGCTTATTTTCATATTTACAAAAAGGGTTAGGATTTATCCCGACACAGTGTATATAATTTTATGTTCAAGACCCATAAGCAAGTTTTAAGGGGAATCTAAAGTTAAATTCAAATGCTAATCAAACATGTTAGACCTTAAAGGCAATTCCAACAGGGAATACAACTAAAATGTCAAGTCCAAATTAACTAGAAAAATACTGCAAAGCTATTGACACTGACAATAATCACAAACATTCCAGTTTCACATTTAACTAACATACAGAAAACGTTCTTATTAAACAACTTGTTTCATCTATAATTTTCACACAAAGGCATCATTGAAATGGCTGAGTATACCAGCTCTTTCAAACTTGAAAGTAAGTCAATTGTCCATACAATTACTACACTTAAAGCTGAAAAACTGACAAATGCTTGGCATCTTATAAGTGAAATTAGTGCATAAAGCACACATTGAACAAATGCTTTGTATACATACGTACGTTGGCCTCTCTTTGTACACATTTACATGACCCCTCCCTCCTTTCGAATGTCACATAATATGTGCAAGACCCATAAGCATGTCTCAACGATATTTAAATTTAAATTCAAATGCTAATGAAAAACGTTAAACCTTACATGCAATTCCAACAGAAAATAGAACTCTGCATGTTCTACATTAACAGGAAATTAACTATTGCAACTTAGCTATATTACAGTTTCACATTTAACTTAGGAACACTGAAAATCCAGACAAAATGGTTGTTTAAGCTTGTGCTAGTGTCACAGACAAAGAAAAGATTAATTGTCAGATAATGACTCCGGTAAACTGTCCATAACATCACGCAGTTTTTTAAACGAAAAATTTCCACCACTTGCTGGTGTCCTTCATATAAGACTCACCAATTGCCAGAGTATAGAGATTAATTATCATAAAAAATAGCATAAACTCTAGGATATTCCAAGTCGAAAACATAGTATGAGAGAAGCATCTGCAGGTTTGCACTCAGAATATCAGGCTTTGGCACTTTAACCACAGCTGTGTCCCTCACGATGAAAATGCCCGTTTAATATATCGTCAACTACTCAACTGTTATTTTCTGCTGTTTCTAAAGACTGGGTCACAGTGCTGCTTACAATGTTCTGAAACAAAATGAACAGCATTCAAAATTACCAATACTATACAGGCAGGCAGGCAACTTACAGTCACTCGTGTGCTATAGATAAGATATATAGAAAAGATTGGCTACAAAAATTAACATCAACTTTAGTATAGTTCATTTGTCAATTTTAGCTTTTAAAATGAAATGAATATTCAACTAATTATAGACTGCTATAGAAATTGTATATTTGAAAAGAAATTTCATTCAAAAGTAATTTCAATGCTATACTATTCATTTTAGCCATGGCACATTGAATTGATCCATGCATTTCATGCAAATTTATGGAAATTTGAAATTGTGATAAAATTTAAACTATACAGCAACATATCTGAATCTGATGTTACTGACCTTCAGCACATCTATAACAGACGAAGTTGTAAACGCCTGCCTTTCTCCTTCCTACCAGCCCGGCTGAAACATGTCTGCTGCTCCATGAACTCCACAACGGGCAACATTCGACCAGCACCATATATGCACAAAAAGAAACCATATACTATACTATATTCATTCATTCAGTGCTAAATACTTAAAGAGTTCCTAGAAGAAAATTACTCAGAAGCATTCATCACTTAAAAGTGCACAAAAACAGTTTAAAGTTTGATGAGGAGGATTTCAGATAGAGACCCAGGGTGTAAGCATAGCTCTAAAGAAAAGTCATTCCAGGTCACTGGTTTTATCACAAAAGGATCAATCTTCATAGTTGCAGTACAAGTAAAGGAATCAAGAACCCTTTTCCATGGATTGAGCTTAGGGGACAAGGTCCTTGGATACGTCAGACAGCATAGGCCTAGCTCTCTGACCCACTCTGGTGACCACACTTTACCAGGGCGGCTACCATATGCCAATGAGGCATGCCGCAAAGCGCAAGACCCGGTCCAGACTTGCCATTTGGCTATAGATGAAGGTATTGAACTTTGAGCCTAAATTGGTCCCCAAAACCAGATTCACTCCGAAAACAATTATTATATAGCCAGTGCTAAAAGGCGTTAGGCCTAATTATACCTTTCGTCAGAGAAAATAAGGAAACAGAAGTTGCGATGATTAGCCTACAAGAAACAACAGGCCAATAGCGTGTTAAAGTAGACAATATGCACCTTACGAGCGTGATACGCTTTCAGCATTCGGGATGAGACATACTCATATCTGCATAGTTTTACAGAAATTTAATACACAAAATTAACCTGCCAAACGACATATAGGCCTAATTTACGACGTTAAACTACACGTTTACCGATATATTTTCCACAATTTTCGGTGAAAATAAGACTTCGTCTAAGCAGTAAAAATTATAATCATAATTCAAAACATTCAACCGCCAACACATCGAAATTCGAATGTGGGTCGAGCATACATACTCATTAATATTCATGACCATATGGTCGTGCTTTGATGGAAAATTATTGAAAATATTCAAAACAAACCAAAACACAAGGCCAATATCATAATCTCAGTTTCGTAAAATAATATTTGATATAATGTGTATGTGTTTGGTAGAGACTTTGACCTAGATTAGCGGTCACCAATGTAATTTATTATTGACTATTCTATTCGAGATTATACAACCCATGACGTCATATATGCATTGCGTTCAAAAGCTGAACGCACGCGTTGAAATATCGTGGCAAGACGCGTACTGAAATTGAACACCGGTGTTCAAAATAGCCTACGCCGCTGCAACACGACTACATGCATAATAGCCCAGTGTACTTTTACAAAGCTGCAGAAATTGAAATTAAAAGGAATTATTCATGTCATTTGGCCTTCGTGTTATCATTGTTTTTATTAAGAGCTCATACAACACTTCAGTAGACTGTAGCCTGTAGGCTTACGCGTCGAGCTTGGTCGTTATATTGCGCCATCATTATTGTATGACAGTCTTCCTATACACACATAATTATCCTATGTTGTCTGTAACTTGAACGCGTCTTTAACACACCCGTTTACATATTGAACACATGTGTGAATGTTTCTGTACACCCATGTTAGTTTATAGAACGCTTCAAGTGTGCTGCCGGATGCGTCAGGCGTTCTGAGGATTTACAGTGTAGGGTATGGACATCAGGATAGAAGAGAAGAGATCCTGAGTGGCCGAGTGGGTTGGTGGCCCGCTCGCCACGCCGGTGGCCCGGGTTCGATTCCCGGTCGGTCGGTTTATCAGAGATTAATTTCTCGGATCTTTACTGCGGGTGGCTCGGTCGCAATATAAACGTGGAGTGAGGTTGTTCTCTGCCTCCGACACTAATCATCTTCGATATGAAAAAGTGTCGTTAAGCCCGATCATATATATATATATATATATATATATATATATATATATATATATATATATATATATATATATATATAGGATAGAAGAGAAGATCACGTCCGATTCGATTCGTTCTCCTCAGCTTCCTATTCCTCTTTATACGGTCCTCAGATAATCCTATAGTATACAGATCTGCTAATGCTCCTTTTTCTCCTTTTGATCCTCTCTTAAAGTGGTGTGCATGCATGCAGGGTCACGGTGAGAAGTGGGAACGACGGATGTGCGAGCAGTGGGAACGACGAATGTGCGAGCAGTGGGAACGACGAATGTGCGAGCAGTGGGAACGACGAATGTGAGAGCAGTGGGAACGATAAATGTGTGAGCAGTGGGAACGACGAATGTGAGAGTAGTGGGAACGCTGAAGAAGTGTTTTATTGGAACGCATGCATGGTTATAATTATGTTTGAAGAAATAAGAAGATTTTTAAAAATTACACCGCAAATTAAATCAAATGGTAAAATACGAGAGCGTCTAAGACAACTAAATGCAATAAATATAATGTATGCGTCATCAATTGTTATAGCGCCCCTTCAGGATTTCTACTCAAAGGCGCTTTATATAAATACAGCGCGGACACTGAATTGGAGTTTCACACCGAAGCGCATGAGCAATTGTAAGTGAATGAATCAGTGTCGCCATATAGGCCTGCACAGCGGCTTGAGGTGGATTCGAACCCGCAACCTTCCGGCTAGAAGGCATCTAACGTATTACCCCTATATCACCGCGCCCCACTTCCGGCTACATAATCATCCTATTTGTCAAATTTTAAGGGTATCAGAACGATGGCGCATATATTATACAGGAGATCACCCCGGGCAGGTCACCCTGATGATCCTAACCAGTTTGTACATGTTTAACGACACTGCCATATCAAAAATGATTAGTGTGGCCCTCCTTCTTTATCCAGGCTTGGGACTGGCACTGGCAGAGAACAACCAGTGGCCGAGTTCTGCTGATCCTATAAGCTGATATTGGTGACTATAGTTCTTTGCATTCACCAGTGCACCAGAGCATACATGTATATTGTACTCTCCTGACGAAGCATCGCTACTGAGCGCTGAAACTTACCGGACACCGTGCGGTTTTAATCGGCCCTAACACTTGCTCGCACTTAGCACCGTGTGTCGTCAGAACGCAGAATGTATACGAGCACGAAAGTCGCGCAAAATTTATCATCTGTCCCAGGTGCGCATTTAACGCGTTTAGAAATTCATTATTTATAAGCCAAAGTCTATGCATATCATACATAAATCAGCCTTGCAAATACACTGCAGAAGTGTTTCTCAGCGAATATAAAATCACTTTGGACGCGGGTGCGATCCCTAAGGCGACGGAATTATTACCGTTTTATTGTTATTCGCCATGTATTCGATCGCGGAGAGCATAAATAAGAAGTCAAATCGCTGTTTTGTGGTAGAAAACATCTGCCGCCGGTTTTAGCTGTCGATGGTGCGACATTATATAGTTATTCTCCCGTATATTAAAGCGAGTTAAATCAATACCGATATTCTAAAATTTAACAGCGAACAACAAAGATGAGTTTTATGGTCCTTATATTATGGCATGTGCTATTTTTCATGATTAAATGCCCTGAATAAAATGATGACGATGATGATAATGATGATGATGAAGATTATGAGATATGACGAAACGCAAGCGGTGTCCTTGAAACCATATTGTAAACATGCATCACATTTATAAGAATTCATATGATATGCTCAAAAACCCATTCATCGTTAGGCCTGAGCCGAATTGAATAATATGTATAACTGTACCTTCACATGTACGTGCCACGTGGCTGGATGTATTGCAGGCCTATCAAAACCTATAAAGTCTTAACAAAAGCAAAATGGTTTATTCCAATAGACAAAAGTTGGAGGATTAAGCAGCCAGTGGATTAAGCAGCCAGTGGATTAAGCAGCCAGTGGATTAAGCTGAGAGTGGATTAAGCTATCATTGGATTAAGCTGAGAGTGGATAAAGCCACCATTGGATTAAACTCAGAGTGAATTAAGCTGAAAGTGGATTAACCTGAGCGTGGATTAAGCTACCATTGGATTAAGCTGAGAGTGGATTAAGCTGAGAGTGGATTAAGCCGAGGGTAGATTAAGCTGCCAGGTGATTGAGCAGATCTTAAGTTTATCCCGGTGGGTAAATCAGGCGTAAGGAATTACTTCAGCTTAAATTGTTCTGTCATCGTGTATTAAATTCACTGTCATGCATGCAGCAGCGCTGCAGGATCCTATATCTTCAAGGCTGCAGCGACTTACCCAAGGCCGTTCTCGAAGAACTTTTCCGTAACGTAATGATCACAGTTGGAGTTTTCGAACGACAAGTAGAACTTGTAGTCGGCGTTCAGTCGATCGTTGCACTCGTTTTGCGCCGACCTCGGGCAGTCGATCGTTCCGCAGGCGCCGAATATGTCGACTGGAATGTATTTCCTCAGCTCCTGCGCGAACTCCCATCGCCTGTTCTTCGCGTTACAGTTCGACACGAACCACGCTACCATCTTCGTCTTGTTGGCGGCGTAGTTACGCGCCGCCATCGCCGGCGCTTTAACCCTCTTCTCTCCGCCGAAATCCTGCAGCACAGCTTCCGATGAGAAAGGCACAAACTTGGCGTACGGCGTGACTAAGGTCGAGTCCCAGCGGTACGTCGCCGTCCAGTTGATGAGATTGTCCGGCCCGACGAAGTCCGCCGTGTTCGCCGGGGACTCGAGAACCCAGATCACCCAGATCTGACCGGACGGTTTCTTCTCGGTCGTCGTGAAGTAGGCGTCCGCCTGGAGCAGGCGCAGGTCCGCCGTCAACTCGTGGACGGAGTCGGTCGTGATGTTGCAGGCACTTACGGGACATTTATCGTTGGTGAACTTCAGGCCCCCGAGCGGGGTCTCGGCGTCCACACCGCCCGGAACGTATATCGTCCGTACCCGGATAGGTCGGTCCCCTACCCTCCCGTTCTTCGACGATCTCATCATAAGCCGCGAGTACCTCTTCGGCACGTACTTCATCTGCTTGACGATCCGGTCGTCCACGATCTCGTTCTTCCGATCCTTCTTCGCGACCCAGACGTTCCAACTTGGATCCTCGGCGTCATCGGTGCTTCCCTTCAACCGGACGCGACGAACAAACTGTTCCCGATATTCCTCGTTCTCCGATCCGTTCCAAACGGCTCGACCAACAAACGTCGGTAGAGTGGTGGAGGAGACTCCACGGAGAACGGCATTCATCGAAGAATTACCACCAGCTCCACGAAGTCCGCCGTGGAAGATCCGTGTCTGGGAGACAGCCCCCGCCCGCACGGAGGAGGATGCTAGTCGATCTGTCACTGCCACCAATGGTGCGACATTGGCGGTGGTGCTTTTCTCGTCGTATTTCTTGAAGCGTTCGTCAAAGAAAACGGGGTTTGGATTGCGTGGACCGAGCAAGGCATCGTGTTTCTTCTTTTCCAGCAGTGGGTGTTTGTCGGCGTCGAGCTGCAGTTGTGTCGTAGAGTTGTAGCTGATGAAGTTGGCGAGGATGACGACGACACTGATGACGATCAACAGATACGTCAGTAGTTTCCTTGGACGGAATCGCATCTTGCTTCGCTTCCTGCAGTACATATGTGGTGGCGATGGCACAGCGGCGGTGGCGGCTGCGGCAGCGACACGGGAGGTGGGGCGTCAGGACAGCAGCATCTCACGCTCAATTCACCGGACCACCTGCAGTTTTAAAAAATCCTATATATATATATATATGTATGTTTGTGTATGTGTATATACATATTATATACATAAGATTAATTAATCGGTAAAATCCGCAGCTCTCTGTCTCCGCCTCTCGCTGTCTGTCTGTCTGTCTGTCTGTCTGTCTGTCTGTCTGTCTATCTGTCTGTTTCTGTCTTTTTTCTGTCTCTCCCTTTCCGTTTGTTTCTGTCTGTCTCTCTCTGTTTCTCTGTTTGTCTGTCTCTTAAGATTAACCAATCGGTGACATCCGCAGCTCTCTGTCTCTCTGTCTCTGTCTCTCTGTATATGTATATATATATATATATATATAGCCTATATACACAATCAGATACATAATCTCTGTGTCTCACTCTCTCTCTCTATATATATATATATTATATATATATATCATAGATACATAATCAGTTGATTAATTGGTAATATCCGCAGCCCTGATGTACAAAGCTGCTCGGTTTTCGCCGATTGATTACGCATAATATTATGCATATATTATGTATGTATGCATGTAAGTCGTCGTCATCATCATCATCATCATCATCATCATCATCATCATCATCATCATCATCATCATCACCACGACCACCACAATCATTATCATCATTACGATCATGTTCAATCTGGTAGCTGTCATCAGAATGTCACAGCAGTCATCAACCCTTAACGTCGTCGTCATCGTGATGATTAAACTTTCATCAAGGTGGATTATTGTGCGCATGCGTAAGGTGTGCGCATGCGTAAGGTGGGTTTATTACCAATCGACACGCATAGACGCATTGCCAGCTGACATGCGGAGGTATAGTTCCCTCCCCTCCCTTTCCGCTTTCCCATTCCTCCTTCCCCCTACCCACACGATGACGATTGGAATGAAATCGGATAGAAGGTGCGACGACCTTGGGAGGCGCTTATTATTATCAGCGCCGTCCACAAACACTGCAGGTCGGCATTAAGTGCACGCGCATGTAGTCGCGCACTCTTCAGGTAGATCTCATAATTATATGGACACGCAGCATTTCATATGCCTCTATTATAATATATGTATATGTATATATTATACATACACATATAGCCTAGATACATACATTTATATATATATATATACAACACATCTAATACATTTCATATATTATCATATGCCCCATTATACACACGAATTATTATTCTCAACTCGTCGCCGTCATCATCATCATCATCATCATCATCATCATCATCATCATCATCATCATCATCATCATCATCATCATCATCATCACCATCATCATCATCATCACCATCATCACCACCACCACCACCACAACCACCACCACCAACACCATCACCATCATCATTATCATCATCATCATCATCATCCCCAACAACAACAACAACAACAACAACAACAACAACATCATCATCATCAGTGCATTCACCGCTTTGACCGAACGACTGACTGATTTATTGATCGATTGGTGCATGCGAAAGAATTGGAGATACCAAGTGTATCAATTGATCAATCAATCAATCAATCAATCAATCAATCAATCAATCAGTCAATCAATCAGTCAGTCAATCAGTCAGTCAATCAGAATTTAGATAGTGCCTCTTCAAAGTTCCTACTCAAAGGTGTTCCCGATCTAAGCAAGCCAAAAGGAAGGAAGTTGTTTTAAGAAACACAGGAAACTCATGAGAGCAGGTATGCAAAATAAAATGCCTGTTTATCTCTCTGTCTAATTTCTAACCGTTCTAACTGTCTTAGTCGACCGGGGGTTGGACTGGGAGCGTTTCTGAGTCGGTAACCTTGAAGTGGCGCTATATCAAATTGCTGTAATAAACAAATATATATAATTAAAATGAATATTTTGTCTTAGTCGACCGGGGGTTGGACTGGGAGCGTTTCTGAGTCGGTAACCTTGAAGTGGCGCTATATCAAATTGCTGTAATAAACAAATATATATAATTAAAATGAATATTTTGTTATGATTGCATACACGCGTATACGGACATCACACACAACGTATAATAGATTACAGCACATGAAAGTTGTTTTAATGAAACATAATTATTATTGTAAATTATGCAATGCTTATCGATCTTGTGCAGAGCTGTATATACTGCTCCATGTTACTACTTTATATATATATAATATAATATATAACATATATAATATATGAAATATACATATAATCAGGGATTTTTGATGTGCAGTTCTTGACAAAATGTGCATTTCCAAATGGATTTGTGCAGTTGTAACCTAAAAGCACTTCTGCGCAGTTATGCATACCAAAAAAGGTCATTGTCGTCCCAAAGGTTATTGTAATTCCAAAAGGTTATTGTCATCCCAAAAGGTTATTGTCATCAGTTTTACTATCGACATCGTACGATATTTTCACATGATGAACAAAGCCAACTAAACAATACACACACATGTAGGCTATACCAAAAAGGAGGGAAAAGGTAATCCGTTTCATAAAAATCTGAAAAAGGAAACATTACCATGGAAGTCGGGAAGGAAAAGAAAACGTTGTTTAAAATTCATTTTAAAAGCCCTGATACGATATTACACATTTGCGAAATATACACGTGAACATAATTATCACTTTAATACAGTCACCAGCTTCCTTATAGAGACTGGGAGCGTGCTTCAGTACGAGTTGTAGAATCGAAAAAACGTGCGACGTATATAGGTCTATACGGAACACATTTTGTCAACGCTGCTGACATCTGACGGTGAGGAAATATCGTCCGGCTGCTTGACATGACGGATACGTCGATTCTATAACAATAATTATAATCGACCTTTGCGTATCGAATTGTCCTTCCGAAAAGCGGATAGACGCAATTGTTACAGGTAGGCCATGCACGGTTGAGACAATAGGTCCGTGCCAAACAGTCGGACGTAGTCTGTTTGTTTAAAGGGAAGTCTGGATGAGACTATGCGACGAATGGTCTATAACAATCAAGAAGACGCTATTCCATCGATCAATCAAGCCAGTCTGGCTTGGCATACACGACATGCTGTCAATAGTCGCTGGTGTCATTCGGTGGATGTGCGTATAGGCCATGTGCGTATACATATATATATATATATATATACAATTATATATATATACATATATAATTATATATGCATGCATATATATATAGTATCTCTGAGTCATGAGTCTGTGCGGTTTCTTGTGTGCATGCATGCGTGTCCGAAAGCCTGTCTGTATAATTATTGTTTGTATGCGCTCTTGTCATAGCGCTTCTTCAAGCTCTCTACTCTACTCGCTCTCAACTACATCGCGGACACTGCATCGTAGTTTCACGACGAAGCGCTGAGCAATTGCGAGTGAAGGACTTGCCCAAGGTACCTACGCGGCGACTTGAGGTGGATTCGAACCTGCAGCAACCCTTCGGCTGCAAGGCGACGAACATACCCACTATACACCACCGCGCCCCATGCACGTAGCCTATATGGTGAATGTGCGTGTGTTTGTAGTGTGTGGGTGTGGGTGTGTTTGTATGTGTGCCCGCAGTTCCATTGTGGCTTTGTGTATACAATAAGTCTGAGGAGTTTCCTTGAAGAGGAGCTATATAGTATATATATGCAAGCATTTAGAATCCAAATTATTGTAGAAGCAGCAGTAGCAGCAGCAGTATATAGCAACAGTAGCAGCAGTAGCAACAGTAGCAACAGTAGCAGCAGCAGTGTAAAAATAATACTATTTTTTCTTTAATGAAACGCTTGCAAACGCACAGCGCATTACATGTACGAGTTACGCAATAATCTTAATTAACATCAATCTTAACTACTAACAGAATAGCAGAACAGACAGCCTGCAATACACGGCGCTGATAGCAGCTATAAAAGCAAGTCCGCCCTACGGGGCGCGAACTCGTTACCTCTCACTTTCTACGCCAGTGAATTATCAAATGCGCTCCTCCGAGCATCCACAGAAGCAGCAGCAGCAGTAGCAATAGCAGTAGTAGTAGTAGCAGTAGCAGTAGTAGTTGTTGTAGCAGCCGTAGCAGTGGTGATGGTACCAAACCAGTGCTTAACTTTATAGTGACATTAACCTCGCATATTAAACACCGGTAGGAGATGTTTGTGCTCTATCCAACGATATTATTTTATGCCACCACACCATGCCTATGCCTACACCCTGAGGCCTATTTGGCGCAGCTGTGAGCCTCGCCACTTCAGGCCTCTTAATCTCTATAGCCTCAGAGCTCAAGGGCGGACCATTATGCATTGAAGTTGCGGCCTCTTTCTGCTTACGTGGCGGTGCCAAAATGTTGTACAACGGAGTCGCTAGCTCGCTCGCTTTCTGCGGCTGCACGCCTTCACCGAGAGGCCTATTTGCTCGCTCGCTCGCTCTCTCTCTCTCTCTCTCTCTCTCTCTCTCTCTCTCTCTCTCTCTCTCTCTCTCTCTCTCTCTCTCTCTCTCTCTCTCTCTCTCTCTCTCTCTCTCTCTCTCTCTCTCTCTCTCTCTCTCTCTCTCTCTCTCTCACACACACACACACACACACACACACAAACACCACACACGCACACAAACACACACACATACAGCACAAATGCGGCCTTGCATGAAGTTCGCTCATTGCGCAAAGCAACATCTCTGGCAAGTATCGTGCCTTAATGACCAACTATAGTACACAGCCCCGTCTCGCGTATACGCGGCACGCCAACGGTGCATGCTCAATGCACACACCAAGCTCAGGACGTTTATAAATACAGTAACAGTCTTCAAAGAGCACACGTTTGCAAGAAATGCGGCCAAAGCTTTCCGACAAAGACCGGGTCATTGCGAAGGAAAGTTATCATTCCAAAAGTTCAAGAGTTTTGATCGAAAGAACTTATAGGCTAATTTAAAACATAAAAGAAGAACATTCAAAGCAGTTCAAGAGTTGTGATCAAAAGAACTTATAGGCTAATTTAAAACATGAAAAGAAGAACATTCAAAGCAGTTCAAGAGTTGTGATCAAAAGAACTTGTAGGCTAATTTAAAACATGAAAAGAAGAACATTCAAAGCAGTTCAAGAGTTGTGATCAAAAGAACTTATAGGCTAATTTAAAACATAAAAGAAGAACATTCAAAGCAGTTCAAGAGTTGTGATCGAAAGAACTTATAGGCTAATTTAAAACATGAAAAGAAGAAAATCAAAGCAGTTCAAGAGTTGTGATCGAAAGAACTTGTAGGCTAATTTAAAACATGAAAAGAAGAACATTCAAAGCAGTTCAAGAGTTGTGATCGAAAGAACTTGTATAGGCTAATTTAAAACATGAAAAGAAGAAAATCAAAGCAGTTCAAAGACGTGTCTTCACAACAGCAACTGTGCACGAATGTCTCATCACTTCCCTGCAGTTCAATAAATTACTTGGATCTGAACTCCTCACGATAAAACTAAGAAGAAAGACATTCCTACGTGTCCGCCTGTCGGACGAATTCGAATAGAAATCTTACTGAATTTGTATTCACACTGGCGCACGGTTGCCTGCTTCAAGACTTTTTTCTGGTATCACATAACCTTAGAAACAGTGACCACTATTATGTTTAAGCAATCCTTACATAGCCTATACTCCTTTGGAGATTAGCCCAGTCTTGGCCATATGACTGAATTATTTATGTTAACTAATTAAGTTATTGGATTGATTAATGTCTAACAACTTGGTGATATACTTGAGATGCTTTGTGTAACTTTTGTTTCTGACTTGGTGTGCTTGTTGTTGTTGCAACAAACGGTCCAATAAATTGATTGATTTTATTTTATTCGGCATTACGCAAAGCTCCTCTTAAAGAATACACTGTTCATAGATGCTCGCGGCACATATGGGAAACACAGAGAAATAAAAAAAGTCTTGAAGCAGGCAACCGTGCACCAGACGCGGAAGACCAATGCTGTATAGATAGTGGAAGGCCTATAGAAACGTGCATGAGTATACAGTGTGTACACATCTCAAAAAAATACATCTGTAGTATACCTCCGGGCTGCTGTGCCGAGCATGGGCGCCTGCACGCAGGAGCAAGAGGGGGCACTCCCCTGGAAAATTGACACATATTTTTAGCTACTACTTTTTGGCTCTTAACAAATTTCACTGCACTAAAGCACTAATAACTAATCATACACAATTTAAGGTGAAACTGGTAAATTTTCAATTCCATGCCGCATTTCAAGCTCCTGCTAAAAACGTTAATCGTAATCGGTACGTTTTCCCCCTCCTGCAAAATCTTCAGGCACTCATCACTCATGGTGCTGGACCGCTGAACGCGTACACTAGAGGTCTCTGCGCATCTCTTGAACGCACTTTGGCACATTTTGCTCAATACATTTTGTACAATACATTTGGTACAATGTACTATATATATATATATATATATATATATATATTTCTGAACGGTTGAACCTATTAACATATTGTACTGAGTTGTAAAAAAGCTGGAACATTTTGCATTGCTCTATACACGCGCATTTTGGCATTGTTTGAATGGCTTAGATATTGCCGCATTTCAATAAACAGGCATATAATTAATCGTTGTGATCATAGTATATCATTACCACGTATTCATATTCATTTTATGGGAAGGCAGGCATGCACACATTGCACAGACGGCGCACTAGCGCAGACCCTTTACAAGCCCATCTCCTCAGTTTTCCCGTAAAAAGCATGTATATATACAGCAATAGCCTATACTGTAGGCCTACATACAATAGACCCTAAGTCTATTGCATTGCATTGCATTGCATTGCATTGTATTGCATTGTATCGATACATTTATATAGCACTTCTCGCAGAATGATTATTCAGAGGCGCTATATCGGCACGAAAAACTCCAGGGGAAAATAAATGCTTTTATATAAAGAACGAGAAATTGATCAGGAAAACGAGTCATTAGTTGTCTCGTATAGGCCTATATATATATATATATTATATATAATTTATATATATAATTTATATATAATCTATATATACATAATTTATATATATATAATCTATATATACATAATTTATATATATAATTTATATATATATATGTTTGTTTGTATGTGCACTTGTTATAGCCCCGTCAAGCTCGCTACTCAGAGGCGCTCCCGACTACAGTGCGGACACTGCATCGGAGTTTCACGCCAAAGCGCTTAGCAATTGTGAGTAAAGGACTTTCCCAAGGTCCCTATACGCGGCGCCTTGAGGTGGATTCGAACCTGCAACTCTTCGGCTGCAAGGCGACGAACATACCCACTACACCACCGCGCCCCACAAGGTGCGGGATGAAGGGTCCAACCACAGCTAATATTATACCAGTATGCAGTCCTATAGCCGGTACATATATCTCAGAACGGGGGTGTGCCTATGTCTGCGTGTCTGCATGTGTGCCTATGTCTGCGTGTCTGTGTGCCTATGTCTGCGTGTCTGCATGTGTGCCTATGTCTGCGTGTCTGTGTGCCTATGTCTGCGTGTCTGCATGTGTGCCTATGTCTGCGTGTCTGTGTGCCTATGTCTGCGTGTCTGTGTGCCTATGTCTGCGTGTCTGTGTGCCTATGTCTGCGTGTCTGTGTGCCTTTGTCGGCGTGTCTGTGTGCCTATGTATGCGTTGTAGGTCATTCGAAAAGGAAGGTCCGTATGCAATAATAATTGCAAAAACACGATGTCTCGTGCGTTAGAAGACCTCCTCCCGCGAAGGACAAAGAGATTATAAGTCGATGATCGAATCGAAGAGAACGAACTGAGACGACGCATAGAAATGATTCGTTTGTCCGGAAGGGAGACAGCACCTGCAGGCAGGTGACTCTCACACAAAGATCGTCCTGTTTATATAACATTCGGATCGATCATCAAATTGAATTGAATTTTCTCGGCCTGTCTGGATGGACCGCGTTGGATAAACGACGTCAAAGACTATATACATTTGTTCGATTTTATACAAGCCTGCGTGTCTGTGTGCCTATGTCTGCGTGTCTGTGTGCCTATGTCTGCGTGTCCGTGTGCCTATGTCTGCGTGCCTATGTCTGCGTGTCTGTGTGCCTATGTCTGCGTGTCCGTGTGCCTATTTATGCGTGCCTATGTCTGCGTGTCTGTGTGCCTTTGTCTGCGTGCCTATGTCTGCGTGTCCATGTGCCTATGTCTGCGTGTCCGTGTGCCTATGTCTGCGTGTCTGTGTGCCTATGTCTGCGTGTCCGTGTGCCTATGTCTGCGTGTCTGTGTGCCTATGTTCGCTTGTCTGTCTGCGTGTCTGATGCTCTGTGCTTGCTCTGTGTAGGCTATCCACTGTGCAGTGGCAGGGATTTATATGTGCTTTTCAAAATCACTTCACAGCGTCAGTGCGTTCGATTTTACGACTATGTAGATCAGTGGCGGCGCTAGAGGGGGCTAGGGAGGCTAAGCCCCCCCGCCCCTATAAGAGGTTCAGCCCCCCCCCCCTAAAAAAGGACCATCCGATTTTTTACATTGAAATATCCACGATTTTCGGCCGACGACTAAAAAAGTCGTCAGAAATTTCGGCGAATGAAAATGGGAAATTTCCGCCGCGAGGCTTCAGCCCCCCCCCGCAAACTGAAATCCTGGCGCCGCCACTGATGTAGATTAAACAGCAATCAAAAGCTTCTAGAAGAAGATAGAAATACTTTTATTACGATTAAAAAAATGGTAAAAACTAAACCGATTGGACAATATCGCCGTTATCAAAGACAAAATTGAAAATGAGAAACCTTGGAGCAATATATCAGTCTTATAATAGCTTTTAATTTAAAAGCAGACACCTATATTAAGTTAGTTGGTGAATTCGAAAACATATCCTTTTAGAATTTTTGCTTTTAGGTACTTACGTTTTAAAGCAATAATTAAATTGTTTTCATATACATAGGAGAAACGGAAGGAGTATATATGAAGAGAAAGAGGACGACGATGAAGATGAATAAAAGGAAGAGGAAGAAGGGAAGAAGAGAATGAGGAAGAGGAGAATGAAGAGGAGGAGGGGGAGAATGAGGACAAGAGAATGAGGAGGAGGAGGAGGAGAATGAGGATGAGGAGGAGGAGGAGCAGACCGACTAGGTGGAGAAAGATGTAGACTCCCGATGAAAGGAAGCAATTCCACCCCTTCGCTTATCGGTCATCTCCGACAATTTCCGGGACTACCCCGGTCCACCCCCGTCCGTCAGATTTAGATTATTGTCATTGCAAGATAAAAATCCGCGCATCTCTCACTCAAGTCGGACGTCTGACCTGTTGTTTTCTCATGCATAAACGGTAAATCTTGTACATAAATATATTCATTCATTCATTCATTCATTCATTCATTTGTTTATTCATTCATTCATTCGTTCGTTCGTTCTTTCCTTCATTCATTCATTCATTCATTCATCCATTCATTCAACCATTCGTTATTTTGCTCGTTTGTTCGTTTGTTCGTTCATTCATTCACTCGTTCATTCATTCATCCATTCATTCATTCGTTAGTTCGTTCATTCATTCATTCGTTATTTTGTGCGTTTGTTCGTTCATTTATTCATTCATTCATTCATTCATTCATATGCCGCCTTGAAAAAAACCTACTCAGTAGCGCTACCAGTTCAAACGAACCTTGAGCCATACCTGGAAAACCGTGCCGGTGCATGGGACGGCATGTAAATAACGTAGCTCAGGTGGAAGATCGTTCCAGATGGACGGGGCCATGCACAAGTGAAACAGGAGCGGCACTTTGATAGAAGCTCACCCATAGTCTCATACACACACATGTGCGCGCGCGCGTGTGTGTGTGCGCATATTGTGTGCTTGTGCATGTGTGCGTTTCTTTATGTCTGCGTGTGTCGGAGTGTGCGTGTGTGTCTGTGCATGTCTGTGTGTGTAGGTGCGTGTGCGTGTGTGTGTGCGTGTGTGTAGGTGCGTGTGTGTGTGCGTGTGTGTACGTGTGTGTGTGTGTGTTCACGTGCGTGTGTGTGCGCGTGCGATCAAAGGAGCAATGGCATCGGATAAAATGGAGACACCCTCCCTCCCTCCGCGGCATGCACAAAAAACATTGCACATGCAACAGATGAAAACAATGACGAAAACAATGATGAGAACGAGAAGCGTCGAGATTAAGATTCTTACAAAGAGACGACGACGACGATTGTTATTAAGTATAATAGTTATACGATGTTCATTGACCCCCACCCGTGACTGCCACTGCCATTGACGTCATCCGACCTCCTCCTCCTCCTCCTCTTCGCCCGCTTTGGACTGGCATTGTGTGGCACTACAGGTACTACTACAAGTCGTGATGAAGTTTATTGCTATCAGATTACTCAAGCAGAACAGCAGCAGCACCAGTAGCAGCAGCAGCAGCGATGGAAAGAGAAGACGTCATCCATTCATATCATCCTCTGACTTTAGATATATGGTGATACACTGACACCTGGACCCAACACAAGATGTCGCACCTGCATCCGAATTACACATAGATGCACACACACACACACACACACACACACACACACACACACACACACACACACATACGCATCACACTTACACACAATACACACACACACACAGACACACAAAACACACACACACACATGCACAGACACACACACACACAGACACACAAAACACACACACGCACATGCAGAGACACACACACACACAAATTCAGTGTGTTCATCATTTCCGGTAAACAAGTGAAACGACAAGCACGTTGAATTCAATGAATTATTGTAATATTCAACGACGTGCTCATCTTCAGCATGGTCAGCCGAGTTTAATTGGACACGGGCCCACCGGGAAATTTCCTGGTCTCCCGGCGGGCCAGTCCGCCCCTGTGTAATATGTGTATATATATATATAATACAGTGTATATAGTATATACATATACACGTATATACATATAGTTATTATATATTAGACAGCGCATTCCTACCAACAAAACGGTTCCATCTAATTTTGTTGTATCCTCTCTGTCTCTCTGTCTCTGTCTCTCTCTCACTCTCTCTCTCTCTCTCTCTCTCTCTCTCTCTCTCTCTCTCTCTCTCTCTCTCTCTCTCTCTCTCTCTCTCTCTCTTTCTCTCTCTCTCTCTCCCTCCCTCTCTTTCTCTATCAGTAGTGCACTCTCTCTGTTTCTGCCTTTTCTGTCTGTCTGTCTGTCTGTCTGTCTCAAGTACAAAGAGGCATTGTCTCAAACTCCATGTGTTCAGGCCATAAAGGCGCACTGACGAATAGTCTCAGATGAAAGACCGTAATACAATGCCATGCAACAAAATGCGAAATACAACGGAACTATTTTCATGTACGTCCATACATCCATCCATCACCAAAACCCACCATCCACCCAATCTTAAAACCCCACCCATCCACCCAATCTTAAAACCCCACCCACCCATCCACCCATCCATCCATCCAATGATCTCTTTGTCCAGCGATCAAGGATCACTTTGACACAAACTATATTGTTTACCACCATTGAGCCTGTCACGTGGAATGCCCTCTATTCCTTGTTTCGTGTTTCCATTTCATTCTTGATTCTGTTACCACTTGAAACACATATATTTCTTCGCTCGAGGTTATACTCACACTGGCAGCGCTACTGAATGGTCACCACTGTTTGCGGCGGTATATAAGTTTCAAATTACACCATATCAGCTTACATCCATCCACCCACACAGGCCTACTCATCCATCCATCAACCTAAAAATGCATCCATCCATCCACTCAGCCAAGCCACACATCCCATCTATCTATCCAAACCAACCAATGACCCAATTAACCCATGCCCACCCACCCAATCACATCCACTCACACCCTATCCAACCCACATCCACCCACTTTCCAACACCCACTTATACCCATCCATCCATTCATCCAACCACCCGACTCATCCATCCACCCAACTCATCCATACATCCAACCCACCTTGGCTATACTCATCCAGAATCCACCCACCCCCCATCCATCCATCCATCCACCCACCCATCCACCCACTCATCCATCCATCCATCCACCCACAAATCTCTGCAGGTGTGTAAACATCACTTGATCAACTTTCTAATCATTCATCGATCAATTCTTTCCTTGTTCTTTTCGGACCTCATCAACAGATCATCGTCCAAATCAACCGAAGATTATTTCCGTCTGTCAACACAATCCATTTAAATATATCCATTTATATATATATATATATATATATATATATATATATATCCATATATATTCACTGGCTCAACATAAATCCGTTGGCTCCGGAAATAACACTGCAGGCCCAACAACAAACGAAACGTTCATCCGCGATGACCATGATTTCAGACAAACAGGCACACCGCTCTCCATTCTCACCGTATACTGCCATTGCACCATTGCACCATTGCACCATTGCACCATTGCACTATTGCACCATTGCACCATTGCACTATTGCACCTTTGCACCATTGCACCATTGCGCCATTGCGCCATTGCACCATTGCACTATTGCACCATTGCACCATTGCACCATTGCACCATTGCACTATTGCACCATTGCAACATTGCACTATTGCACCGGTAGTATAGTCGTCTGAGTTTAGTGACAAAAATCATTCGCGTCACCCTCCTCCTTCAGCCACGCTTTGGACTGGCACCAGTATGAGAATTTTGGGGGGAATAACTGGGGGTCAGACATTGATTTATGTGAACTGAGGGGGGTGCAATGACGTCTTTACTATGGCGTCCTAAGAAAGACTAGGGGTTGAACACACCCAAAACCACCCCCCCCCAAAAATTCTCACCCAGACTGGCACTAGAGCCTCAGACGCGTGCAGTATCGGCTGGGAGACATAATACATGTACATAACTGGTGCGCCCATTGATTAAAGTGTAAAAAAGAAGCGCATGGACGCGGGTCTCACTTTCCAGTTTATGCTTGCCTAACAGGCCTAATTTACAGGATGGCATGCATTTAGATCTGAAGTGCTTGGATGTCGTCCATGACCGTTCAGTCACACTTTAAGTCCTGAGCATTATATGCCTCTCTCTGCTACAGCTACAACTAAGACTGTAAAACAATACGAATACCGTGCGGCAATGGAATAAAAGCGGACTCAGCTTAAGTGGAAATAATATTAATTTATTATCATCTCTGTGGTTTGGAGTTAGTTCCGAAAGGAGGAAAGCGGGCAGTGGCGGCGCCAGGATTTCAGTTTTGTGGGGCTGAATCCTTGCGGAAGGCTGCGGGTATACACAACTAAACAGCGTGTACTTACCTCACACACAGAGTACAGATAAAAAAGGTGTAAAAACCAACAGAAAATAGCGCTCGCATAACAAATAAAACGGGAAAAATGCTGAAATTAGCGAATGTCATTGTTTTGCCGTGGGAAACGCTATATATACGAGGCCAAATAATTCGATGACTAAAAAAGGTCATAAGAAAATTCGGCGGAAAAAAGTCAATTGTAGCCTATCGAGCGTGTAATTGCAGCGTCCAGGTTCGAATCCACTTCAAACCGCCACGTAAGAACCTTGGGCAAGTCCTTCACTCGCAATTGCTCGGGTGCTTCGGCGTGAAACTCCGATGCAGTGTCCCTGCTGTAGCCGGGAGCGTCTCTGAGTAGTGAGCTTGAAGAGGCGCTATAACAAATGCGAGAACTAAAATTATTATAACTATTATCTATTGCAATCGTGATAGACGTATATTGTATACGTGTCTATGGTAATTGTGAAATAGTGACAGTCATAAATTCGTTACTGTCATGATATATATATATATATATATATATATATTTAATCGCACAGCAATGGTCCTATATAGGTCAACAGTTCCAGAACCTGGCGCTAGGTTTCGGCAGCATAGAAAAAGACGGTTAAAGTCCACGCGGGTATTCCATGGATCCCCTCCGCACTGCGCTGATCAGTTCACCCCTCCTGGCCATGCCATCGCGTTGGGGCCTGCGAGTGTTTACTTGTACAGGTGTGCCTCATTTGCTTGTCCAATCTGTGCCTATACCATACCTGCAAGAACCTTGCGATACCTGCGCACCTGTCGCATGCGTACCTGGATTGACTCATCAACCAGGGCAACATGACAGACGTCTGCGGTTAAATGGTATTTTTGGCATTGCATTCAAACATTCATACTTGTATAGCAAGCCTTTATTCGGATGAACCGTTCAGAGGCGCTCCTAGTGCGCAAGGCCACGAGCGAAGAAAGAGGTTGGTTTTTGTTTGCTACATGTTTAACGACACTGCCATATCAAAGATGATTAGTGTCGCCCTCCTCCTTTATCCAGACTTGGGACTGGCACTGGCAGAGAACAGCCAGTGGCGAAGATGGTTTCTGAGATGTTAACCCTTCTATAGCTTACACAAGACATTATAAAGCGATTCCCCGACCCATTAAACCCTTGACAACCCATTAACCCCTTGACAACCGACCCATTAACCCTTTGACGACCAACCCATTAACCCCTGGACGACCGACGGTCACCGACCCATTAACCCTTCGTGTTCTTACGCAACCACACATTGAGACAGAACGAACCCAATATTCTTCCACTAGTGGAAAGATCTTCCACTGGTGGAGGAATCTTGGTACGAACCCGTCTGTCATTTACCCCATGGTTTCTGTCCAGTCACCCTCCCCCATCTACGCACACCCCATTTGACCTTGTAAAGAACCCGGTCGTGAATGCAATCGTCACCTACTTGCGCATGGAACCTGTCGTTTGAGGCGAACCCAACCAGATGGTAATGCCTTCTACCAGCCATTCCATGAGGTCAAGGCCGCACGACAGTTCAAACTTTTCACACACGCACACACGCACGCATACACGCACGCACAACTACGCACGCACATACACACACACACTTATCACTGACGACAATCTCTCGACCACAACCAAACTTACCATTCCCTAGGGCCTACTGACGGCTCCCATAGGGGTCAATGATGGTTCCCATCGGGGTTATTGCATGGCTGCTCACATCGGGGTTACCGATGGTTCCCGTCCAACAGTTCCCGTGTGGACTACTGATTGTCAGCTTCTAGCATATGACAACAATAACAACAACAACAACAAAGCAAAGTAGAACCATGGGGAAACACAAGGTCACAGCAGAATTAAGATCTCACCTGAAATCGCGTCGAACGCATGCAGAGCAGCGCCGTGATTGTTACCGGTTGCAGCCGAGGCCAAGACTTCCTACCGACCGACCGACCGACCGACGGAGGCCTACACTAGGTAGACGACTCTCCTATACAACATACATATCCACCTCACAGCACCACACTTCTTCAGCCGTCCTAAGCACAGGCCACCGCCGACGCAGCTGACTACCCGGGCTCTCCTCCTCTCCCAACGAAACCATTGCGCGATGATACAAACCATTCCCAGCGCACCTGTAGCCTAACCTCTGGCGGCGGTGGGGGGGGGGGGCGTGCCACGGCCAAGACCTGTGCAGCAGCAGAGCGCGCACAAATGGCCGCAGCCAATCATGGCGTGCCTTTGAATATGCCGTGTGCAATTGTATAGCGCTATTCAGTTAGAAAAAGCGATTAGTTCTGAATGTAAAAACGCGCCTGTATTGGTGACGCATCAGGGCATGCGTGTGTGGATTATATATATATATATAAATATATTATTTATATATACACATATATATTATATATTATTTTATATACGTGGCGTCCCAAGTAACCGCTGAGCTCAATACATGCCATTATCTGTAAGCAGCTTAGGATAATTAAGATTTATAGGACTTATGTGTGTGTGTGTAATTGCATGCATGTTGCATGCAGATAGACCTACAACCATACACGTTATGACAAGCACACCTATAATATTATTATAGAACATGTTAGCACATAAATAGGCTTACATATAATACATTTTTCATGTTAAAGAATGTTACGTTTAATGTAATAATGCTTACTCGCGTATTAGTAAACACACAATCGTGTATTATGTGAGCGTGCATATGGAGGAGGAAGAGGAGGAGGAGGAGGAGGAGGAGAAGGAGGAGGAAGAGGAGGGGAGAGGGGGAGGAGGAGAGGGGAGGAGGAGGAGGTGGAGGAGGAGGAGGAGGAGGTGGAGGAGGAGGAGAGGAGGAGGAGGAGGAGTAGAAAAAGGAGGTGAAGGAGAAGGAAGAGGAGGAGAGGGAGGCGGAGGAGTAGGAGGAGAAGGAGGAGAAAGAGGAGGAGAAAGAGGAGGAGAAAGAGGAGGAGGAGAGGAGGAGGAGGAGGAGGGGAAAAAGGAGGTGAAGGAGAAGGAAGAGGAGGAGGAGAAAGAGGAGGAGAAAGAGGAGAAGGAGGAGTAGAACTAGCAGAAGGTGGAACAGGTGGAGAATGGAAAAGACGGTGGTGATAATGAGAAGGAAATGTGTTTCCACTTCTGCACATATTATATACATGTATCTGCTGCTGTCAATGTCTGAAGTGTTCAGCAGACGGTTGCCAATTAAGCTAATTCAGCAAAGACAGGAGACACCATTATAACCCTACGAACTCGTTTGAGTAGGTCTCCACCCCTTCCGAATCTTCCACCCTTCCACTCTCGCGCTCTTTGCACCAGTGCACCGCCCAATCTTAAGCTGATCAAGTCATTCATTTTCCAATGTTCAAGTAATATACGCAGCCTGTTTCTAATACATGTCCTACGGACACACAGCTGCAAGTAAACATTCTGCGAGTATATTATAAAGCAACAGGGAACGGTTCACACCCAACCCCATGTGCAGGCATCTGTCTGTATATTAAGCCCCGATTTACTCCGCCTCCTGCAAGGACCTTGATGACAAACCATGTGCGCTGGAACCAATTGACGTCCTTCTGCACACTTTAAAAACTCCATTAAACATTCCCTTCTCCTTTTCCACTCATTTCACCGTCTAATTTCAACGTCTGGAGTATATAGGCCTTAATAAGCTTGGCAGTGTGGGCAGTGGCGTAGCCAGGAATTTTTCATGGGGGGGTTTTATGGCCGGAAACCCTGTTTTTTGCTATTTTTTCTTACTTAAACGGAAAAAATAACCTTAAAAACCTTTTTTCCGGAGCCAATGGGGGGGTTTGACCCCCGAACCCCCCCCTTGCCTACGCCACTGAGTGTGGGTGTTGTTGTACCAGATCTGATCCGGGCGAAGAATGCACCGACGTTTTGCCCACCTTATGGCAAGGATATCTGTTCCCAAAAATCGGATTTAGCTAGTATTTAACTGCTGCTGACAATGAGAAGGCCAAAATCAAGGCCAAAACAAGGCCAAATCAAGGCCAAATCAAGACCAAATCAGGGCCAAAACAGAACCAAATCAGGGCCAAAACAAAACCAAATCAGGGCCAAAACATAACAAATAAAACTGGAAAATGCTGAAATTAACTAATGCCACTGTTTTGCCGTGGGTAATGCTCTATACGAGGCCAAATCATTCGATGACTAAAAAAGGTCATCAGAAAATTCGGCGGAAAAAGTCAATTGTATCGAGCGTGTAATTGTAGCGTCCAGGTTCGAATCCACTCTCAAGCCGCCACGTATATAGTGAAAGTAGGCCTATATATAGTTCTTCATTTTCACAAGCACCGCTGATATATAGCAAATACGACTATATTATTTCATACTCACATGATCACATCTCGGTATTTTTAATGGATTCGTCTGCATAGCTTCACTAAACGAATTCAAACTCTGCCACTATATTATGTACACGTCAAAACGAAAAATGTTCGACATAGCATCGTTTTTTAACAAGAAAAAGAATTTACGAGTAAAGGTTCAAGGAATGCATCGAGTGCTATATATAGCAGGCGTCACTGGGTAAAAAGTAATCCGTTCTGCAGTCGAATGAAGTCTTAGATAACCGGGTGATCTGCATGCGATCTTTTTGCATCTTAAATGGGCGAAAGCCAGACAACGTTCAAGACTGTTAACACTGGCAAACCATGCATGTGCGAATGGACGGCAAGACCCGACCCATGAAATTCGAAACTTATACAGCGTCGATTCTGTTACAAAACAGATAGGTCTCCGCCAATAACAAACGTAGACACACCCCAGAGACAAAAACCCAATATATTCTCGGTCAAAGACAGCAAGAATCCCAACTTGCAGCCAGAGGTGGAACACCAGAAACTAGACAATATAGGCATCAAGATCATGTCGTCGTCGTCGTCATATTGTCATCGTCATCGTCATCATCATCATCATCATCATCATCATCATCATCATCATCATCATCATCATCATCATCATCATCATCATCATCATCATCATCATCATCATCATCATCATCATCATCATCAATCATCATCATCATCATCATCATCATCATCATCATCATCATCATCATCATCATCATCATCATCATCATCATCATCATCATCATCATCATCATCATCATCATCATCATCATCATCATCATCATCATCATCATCATCATCATCATCATCTTCTTCTTCTTCTTCTTCCTCCTCCACTGTAGTCTGCAGTCTGTCTGTAGACTGTATAAATTCCGTCATTTTCCTGTAGGCCTATACATTGCAACTAGGCCTACCTCCTGCCACAAGAACTGAATTTTTTTAGAAACCAGTTTGACCGGCAACAGATCTAGCCTTACATACAAAGCAGAGGGCTCCAAAACGCGCTGCCCACGCGGTTGGTCAGTGCTCGAACAGGAAAAAATCAAGTGAAAATAGACGCTGCATCAGCCGCGCGAATGAATCTGGAACTATTTTCGCTCCAAGTGTGTATAAATTGTCCTAAAACACCGTTGACCCTGAGCGAGGATCCTGGGTGGCCGAGTGGGTTGTAGCCCGCTCGCCGCGCCGGCGACGCGGGTTCGATTCCCCGGTCGGATCTTTACATACTGCGGGTTGCTCGGTCGCAATATAAACGTGGAGTCGACGCTGATATCATCTTCGTAATGGAAAAGAGTCGTTAAACCCATACAATTCGTTGACCCTGAGCTGAGAGTGGCAAAAGTAGGCGTTGTGCGCTGGGCGTGGACTCCAATTAAAGTGTCTATCATCGCACCGGTGTCTAATTACAGGCAATGCAAAGGTTTAACTAAGGAACGTTTAATTTATGGCGTAACAGTCGCTAGATTTAATTTACAGCACACACACACACACGCACACACACACACACGCACACACACACACACGCACGCACGCATGCACGCATACATACACACGCACACATGCGCAAACAAACACGGAGCAACTTCAAAATCATATTAGACGACTGTAGTTAACGTTTAGTTAAACTTTGACATCAATATAGGCTATTAGGCCAACGGTCGCCTACCCCAAAACATTGCCAATTATTCGCAGTACATTTGACACACTAAACAAACATGTACAGCCTAGCCTATAAGTAAGTAAGTAAGTAAGTAAGTAGCCTTTATTTGCATTTGTCAAGCGCACATGCATTACATTGTATAACAAAAACGAATACATACATAATCTAACTATGATAGAGAACAGCAATTAAAATCATGTTAGCTTTATCTAAATATAATTATAAATGCATCTGTTAATGAAACTGTTTTTAAACAAATTTGTTTTAACGAGAGGCAACAGGAAAGGATGTCAAATATACAAATTCATGTAGGCTACACAATGATTATTGGTCTACAAACTTGCATACATACGTGCATACACAACGCACGCGCACACACACACATACATGTACGCACACATAAAAAGTAGTATTAAATTATTAATTGAGCCGACGAAGACCGACGTGTGGAATATAAACTAGGTCGATATAAATAGGCCGATATCGCACCTAATGCGTATTTCCATTAGCTCCAAGGAAATGTATACATTTTCGTAGAGCTAAAGGAAATACGCATTAGGGCCGTCAATACATGACGTCACGTAATTTAAACCGATTTTTTTTACCCCTTCCCCCATACCCTCGTCCGGAACCAACACAAAATTCATATGATATCTAGTAAGGGACCGTCACATATCGTCACAAAGGTATGACCCCCCCCTAGGTGCGTGACGTCATTTATACTCGGTTAATACAAGAACAATAGAACTGTTAGAACATGGTATGGTGCATGGTGGACAAGTTACATGGTGCTATAGAATTACCAGAGACCGTATATATGTTTCGAAGGACACGTCATCAGTCGGTCAGATCTGATTGGCTGATCTGATCTGACGAAATGAATCGGATTGGTCTGTGTTTACATCCGCTGCAGCTCAGCTGCTGGTGTAGAAGACAGAAATAGACAGGAGCAGACGACAGACGACAAAGGCTAATTGCTTTCGTCGTCTTCGTACGCAGAGCAAATATAGTCCGACTGCAATACAATTGATACACAGGCTGAGCAGTTGAACGTATACGTCCATAATTTTTTATATATACTGTTATACATTATACATAGGCTACATATATATGATGACGACAACGACGACGACGACGACGATGATGATGATGACGATGATGATGACGACGATGATGATGACGATGACGATGGCGATGACGATGATGATGATGAAGATGACTATGATGATGATGACGACGACGATGACGATGATGATGAAGACGACGACGACAACTATGATGATATTCATGATATTGAACCTGAATCCTGGTTGTATTGCATGGCCATAATACTGATTCGACCTGAGACAATAAATTATTCGTGCATGTCTAACTTCTGTTTTTAACCGAGACCATAAAATTATATTGGAGTCGATCTCTAGATTTTGTCAGCATGAGAAACCATATGCCATATGTATACGCTCTTCATAATATATCGTCTCTTCATGCATCATCTCTGCTTTGACAGAGTCCACGTGAGTCTGTTGACAGTGTATATAGAGACATATATCTCTCGATCCTATGCATTTGACACAAAATCGAATTGTTCGTGTCTGCTAAATCTCTTAATCCGACTTTAACGACATAATATATAGACATATCTACGGCCCACAATATAGGTACGACATATATATTTTTATATATACATATATATACATACACGTACATCAATGCTTTACTATATGCATCAATATGTCATTTATGATATATTGATGCATATAATAAAACACAGATGTAAGTGTCGACAACGTAACAGCTTGGAGTCGATGTCGCATGACAGGTGTATATACAATAGACTCGGTGGCCGAGTGGTTAGAGCGGTTGGCCTGTAACATGTAGAGTACGGGTTCGATCCCCGTCCGAGGCAGTTACTGTGTAGAGACTTTGAGCAAGTGTCCTTCATTCACAATAATACTCTGCAATACAATTGTACATGTAGTTGCGCCGTTGAGACGTGTGTGCACTTCTGAGTCTTGCATGAAGGGCGATACATGTGTATATATCAAATGTCAGTTGTATTGTATATAATTATAGGCTATCGTATACATAGGATTCGAAACTATAAAGCATGCTATATCCGATGCAAAAAGGTCCGCATGTTGCGACATTCATCAATCAAAACCATTTCTCTCGCACTCCTAATCTCTTCCCTCTGCCAAGCATTCCAATTTCCCATGCATAAACATTTGATTGGTTCCATATGGGTTCTACAATCTACATGTGACTTCCCATATACGGAATATGAGACCCATACATCAACAATTTCATGTGAAAAAATGTACATTATATATTATACATTGTATATTATACATGGACCCTTCAATATAAAAATATGAGTCCAACATGAGATCGATCGGCTAGCTATATCAGCACGCTGGGCCACATTCGCTCTTTGTCCTAGTTCTTCCGTTATAACTACTTCTACATCAACATCTTGTTCCAAGTCATATAGGCCTATAACCTACGAAACGAAATATATATACAGAACGAGTCTACACAATCAGATATATATATATATATATATATATATATATATATGATTATACATAAGCCTTGATCTTGGGTACTATAATATGCATGGGCTGTGAAAGTTATGTATAGACCTACATTCAGAAATGTCTTTTGCAGAACAAAAATGTCGTTCCATATTCACGTGTTTTTTCCTCAGACACCATGCATAAGCCATTGAGTTTTTACTCTTTTTTATTAGTCCTGTTTTGTGCTAACATGTGTCGACGAACTCCTCCCTGTCTCTGTCTGTCTGTCTCTGTCTCTGTCTGTCTCTATCTCTGTCTGTCTCTGTCTATCTCTGTCTCCGTCCGTCTGTCCGTCCCTTCTCTTTCCTCTGTCCATATATGTCTCTTTATCCTCTCTCTCTCTTTGTATCTCGTTCTATCTCTCTATTTGTCTGTCTGTCTCTGATATATATATATATATAATATATATCACCATAATTATAGGCTAGGCCTATCATTATATTGTATATATATATATACATATATATATTATATATATCGGCGTGCATGTAATATTTTTATTGTACTCACATCTGTATAACTGTATACGCTGTATTTAGGCCTATATGTGTTTGTGTCCATGCCGTGTTTACATACCATACGCCTAAGTAGACCGACCTATATCCCGCGTGCCATTAGGCTACAGATAAAATACAGAGCATGTTATGTATATATAAAAAGTATTCACCTGCCAGAGTCTTAAGACTAAACTTTAGCCTTTCGTTTGTTGCACATGCTAATTTCGTTGCCATCTCCACAACTGCAGCACTGTACACGCCCACCACACATCCTCAAACGACCGAAACTCATCTGCCATCCATCGTTTTCATCCGTCCATCCATCTAGCCATCTCCTCCTCCTCCGCCCAGCCCGCATCCGGCCGTTCGTTTGGCCTGCAGAGGCTGGCAGTTAGCGGGGCAGAACGTCCGCGCGTGGACCATTTTTCAGCCGTCTACACAAAAACAAAGCTGTTGCCACTGCGGCGTAGGCCTATACATGTGCCGTCAGCCATTCCATCTATCGGGTCTGTCTGTGTATACATGGAACTCGATTGTAGTGCACACACACAGGCTGCTGGCCTATTATCTTCTGCTGATGCTGTGCGCTGTGCTTGCATTGTACGCGTAGGAAATAGTCTTGCAATCATTTATAAAAAGCGTGCTTTGTCAGTTCATTGGCCGCTTATATGGATATCGGGGACTGCACGTTGATTCATATTCGAATAAATTCCGCAATTGAAAAATCGGTTCGTGCTTGAGTATGTGTTGCATAATCATCATCATCGTCGTCGTCGTGACGCGTCGTCGTCGTCATCATCATCATCATCGTCATCATCATCGTCGTCGTCGTAGTCATTATCGTTGTCTTCATCATCCTCATCGTCGTCGTTGTTTTCATCATCATCATCATCGTCGTCGTTGTTATTGTCGTCGTCGTCGTCATCATCGTCGTCATCATCATCATCATCCTTGCTCTCCCTGGTGACCTGGTCTCAGTCCAAGTGATGTATCCACATTTATTTAAACTATAGGTCTATAGCAAACCAAAATTGCAAGGCAGTATCATGTACATTATAATGGCTCATTGGCAATTTGGTAACCAATTACGAGTATGCATACATGTACAATCATCATTAGGGCTCCATACGCTCTATTTTAACGAATTAATTTGTTCAACAATTCCCTTCCTTCCTTCCCTCCTTCCTTCCTTCCTTCCTCCTTCATTCCTTCCTTCCTTCCTTCCTTCCTTCCTTCCTTCCTTCCTTCCTTCCTTCCTTCCTTCCTTCCTTCCTTCCTTCCTTCCTTCCTTCCTTCCTTCCTTCCTTCCTTCCTTCCTTCCTTCCTTCCTTCCTTCCTTCCTTCCTTCCTTCCTTCCTTCCTTCCTTCCTTCCTTCCTTCCTTCCTTCCTTCCTTCCTTCCTTCCTTCCTTCCTTCCTTCCTTCCTTCCTTCCTTCCTTCCTTCCTTCCTTCCTTCCTTCCTTCCTTCATTCATTCCTTCCTTCCTTCCTTCCATTGGTCTGCCTATGCTTATGCTTAGGCGTACCTCATTTTGCGCAGGCGCCTTCGGCTTCTTTACCCACAACTTGTTGGATAATGTTGTCATTTTGCAATTGCATATAATTGCAGCTCTGGTCCAAGGGTCGACTGTTGCGAATTACGACCTTAACGATGGGCCACGTGACACCAGATGCATGACGTTCTCTCATATAAATAAACTCAGCAGAGTTTTAGCGGAGGTTTGCTTCAAAAATGCAAACTCAGGTATACGGTTCTTCTTTTACCTCAGAGGTTTCAGTCGTTTTCCCCGTAAGGTCACTCCGTACAATGCTCGACTCAAAACACATACATGTATATGATCTAACCCAGCCTAGAGATGATTCCTTTGCCAAAAGAAGTCTTATTATGAGAATGCTGTAGCCTGTAGACCTAGTATACCAGTGCTTAAAGTGTAGAAAAATAGGTACCTGGACGCCCCTTACCCTTCCAAAAGAAGTGCCTGGCGCCCCTTACCTTTCCATATCTGTGCTAGTCAATAAGTGACAAGACAGCGTTAAGACTTTTAAAATAAGTGCGTGGACGCCGTCCATGACCGTCCAGCCACACTTTAAGCCCTGCCTATTACTTTGCATAAACATTTCTGTTATGTATTTCTTCTGTGAGCTACTGTGCGTTTGATGATAAAGAATATTCTTCCTTGCCTATAATTACTCATTATATTCACCTTCTGCTTCAGCTTTTGTCTCAGCTCCTATTCAGCTCACTCTGTTCCACTTCCAACCGCCATATAGCCTATCTATAGAGCTTTTGCAGTTGCTTTGGTTTTAGCATCGGCTTCTATTTCGGCTTCTGCAGTTTCAGCTTCAATTGAGTGCGTTTCTGCTTCTGCTTCTGCTTCTGGCGATTCGTCTTCATTAATCGGCGCATTTTCTCCGCCATCAACGCACCTTTCGCCGCGTTCGACTCTGCACCGTCAACCAAAGTAATGGAACACCCCGAGGCCGACCGGACCGTAAACGCAGGCGGATGCGATTCTTCCTCTCACCACTCCCCCTTCGTCCGTATACCCTCCCTCAGTGGTCTGCCCTCTCCCCCGTTCTGTGTCTCTCCTCTCCTTCTTACTCGGTATCTATTTGTGTGACCGTCAGCGGCTCGCTACTGTCCATGGGACGTCAGGAGTTAGGACATCCGGACATGGAGCGCCACGGGTCCAACAACTTGGCAACAAGTGAAACTGAAACGGACAGAGAGGTAGTCTCAGGTAGAGAGACAAGGACAGACAGAAGGACACCGAACTGGTAGACACGCAGACACGTGGAACACAGACATTTTGGCTGCGAGCGAAGGAAAACGTTTATCTGATGAAGAAATCACTTTTGCTTCAATTCGTCCAATAATTAGGGTCTGCAATGCTCTGCATGCGACCGACCGATGAACAGATAGAAGAAATGTTGATAATGCAGTGGATGGGTCCTACGCGTGTGCGAGGGCCTTCATGTTATTGGAGAACATTTCCAGCTGTTCAATATGAGAATTTTAGAAAAATAACTGTGTATAAGTCAGCCTTTGATCCACGTTGAGTTTCGATGTGCAGAGAAGACTGCTATGATGGGATCCTGAGAAAGAATATATTGGTTTGAACCCTTCCAACACTCCCCCCGGAATTCTCATCCTGCAACTGCTTAATGCTTTCTGTTGTTCAACAACACTGCCATTTCAAAGATGATTAGTGACGCCCTCCTCCTTTATCTAGGCTTGGGACCGGCACTGGCTGAGTGCAACCAGTTGCGGAGTTCATCCTGCATCTGTTCAAGCATCATATCTAATGCACCTGGTAATCTAATGACTTATATAGCGCCTAAATTTATGACGCTGTCTAAGACGCTTGAACGAAATCGCAATTAAAACTCGTCACGTGATCATCATGCGATTGAGAAGCCAGCATGCCGAGAGACAACATTTGAGCAACGAGCACTCGTGAAGGAGCTACAGAAATCAGACTGAGATATATAAGAAAAGTGAAGTATCTCGAAGAAGAAATCAGACTGAGATATAGGCTATATAAGCAAAGTGAAGTACGTATCTGCAAGAATTACATTATCCAACTGGTTTGTCTGTGCTAAATCTATATAATCACACATATCAGAAGTTAATGAACACGTGCAGAAAGCTTACAGCGCTGTGCAATCTCGGTATATCTATAGCTGGTCGTATACAACCTGGAATGGTTTTGCCGAGGGGTCACTCAACTCTCTTCCTTAAGAATCTAAATACTGTTCTATTTAACCGTGGTTTAACCGCGAGCGCTTCTGATTATAGCCTAGCTATAGCCTACCTTGAAGTGGCGCAATTTGAAATTATCACGAATTTAAAAAAAACAAATCGCACGCATACATAGGCCTGATGCAAACTTACAACTTAAATGCCATTAACTTTGCGCACATGGGCAAAATTCTTAGTTAGCCTACATGTTCCACTTGATTGAAAAATTTATATTGGCATGAAACACTCAATTTGGAGCGTAGCCTATAGTGGACTACTGCTTCGCCCCAACGTATGTTAGAAAAGAATTTAATCAAAGAAAACAACAAGTACAGGAGAAGGACACAGTGTTTTTGGTAGTTGCGTAAATTTAGCAAACGAGTTGTAAGAGGAATTTCAAGACATGCAGAATAATTTTTACGATATTAGATAGCAGTAGGCTAGGCTAACTATAAGATACGACCATATTCTTTATCATAATTATGTAGAAACTCTTTAACACAAATTGTTCCTCTCATTAAATCGTTCTACCGGGTCTACCCAGTGGTTCATTCCTATCTGAAACGGAGGGTAAATAAACCACTGGGCTCAGTGTTCGAATCATTACGATAGCCCATCATCTCATGTCTCTCGCTAACATAGTGCAGTCCATTGGGAATCACTCTCGGCCCGTAATTTAGATGCGGAACTGCGACGTCCAAGAAATGGAATTCAGAGTCTAAAAGCTCGATCCTGTGACCCGAACAATCAACCAAAATTCTGCCGTAAATATCTTCAAAACACTTGACACCAGCTCCAACATGTGATGATTGATATTCGCGTATAGTTATCCCATTCGTATCGATCTCCAACAACTTTGCTTCAGATATGTTGCTACTAAAAGTCAACACAAGGTTTCCATCTGCTTTCTGAATTGCGCTGCTAAGAAACCTGGATCCACAAGTGACTGGGGTCAAGCAAATCATATGCTGCTCGAGACCATTCGCATCATAAATGCCTACTACAGTAAGTGTCGGATCTTGCTGTCTTGCTCGGATTATCAGGTTGCCGTTAGCAGAAACAGATAAGCCGATAATAGGATCTAACTCAGACTCTGTCATCTTCAGATGTTCAATCCAAGGAGACAGACCTACTTTAAACTTGTGGTTATCTTTCGTAATGCGTATTACTGAGAGGCCAAACCTATTCGCATGCAGTATATATACGCAGTTTGACACGCTGCAAGCTGCCATGTCTACCTGACTAAATTTTGCCAGTGGAATGATATCAGTTGGATGTCCCGCATTGTTGCGGTCGTAAACTTTGAGCACATAAAGTCCACCATACAAGGAAAGGGCAAATACTTCATCTCTCATTGAAGTCAGCTTCGTGATGGATGGCTTGACCAAAGGCTGATGCACAATTTCCAAACGAAGCGTATCCTGAGCTAAAAAGAAAACAATGCTCTGCCTAATTTATTTAGCAAACAACTGACACGAAGACAAATACCAAATAATGCTTTCGAAAGGGCGGAAAGGTTATTGTTACAACTTTGTTATACTCTTACCGTTTTACGTTACGTATGTCATAAGCCTTAAAGCATATAGGTCTATCTTTTAACTATGTGCAAGTATACGTATACGAATATACGTGTATGTATGCATGTAGGGATTGTAGGTTATAATATAATTATCATGAATGTATGTATGTATGTATGTATGCCTTTAGCTAATCAATTTTTAGCCTTGTGGACAGTGGCCCCCTAAGAAAAGTGGCCCTCGTGTCCTCCAACTTAGAAAAAGTGGCCCGATAGTCAAAAAAGGTTGAGAACCACTGCCCTATGTGTATGTATGTATGTATGTATGTATGTATGTATGTATGTATGTATGTATGTATGTATGTATGTATGTATGTATGTATGTATCTTTGTATCTTTGTATCTTTGTATGTACCTATGTATGTATGTATGCATGCATGCATGCATGTATGCACGTATGTATGTATGCATGTATATTTATAGAGGCCTGCACATGTAGGCTATAAATATATATCTCTGTATACATGCATAGTTGACAATTTAGTTGTGGTGTATATGCGCATGTATGTACATACACCGTGTCTCAATAAAAACTGTGCAAAATTGTTTTTGTCAGAACTTCGTCAAATTTCCACCAATCTTAATAATTTTTGGTAGGTCGACGGCAAAGTGGCTGAAATTTCATGTTATATATAAATTTTCCACCTCACCTGACTCATTTCACTGCACTACCTTGTTAAACACAGATGCGTTAAGTTTTCATATAACGCTCAAATTTTATTACCTGCAACAGACTATCTGACGACTGAATTAGCACGCAGTAAAGTAAAATATGGTTTACTTAGCGGAGTGTTTTAATAGCTATGACAGATCTGCTTAAAAGTGTTAGACTTAGTGCTTGAAATGTGTCCCGAATACACGGACACAAGCTCTTAGACGGCGACGCAACTGGCCGATAACAGCAACAACGATCCACTGGTCAAAGCGCGCCCACTCGTCAAGCAGGAGCGTTTTGACTTCGTCGACGTTGGCTATTCTGGACCGGTAAACCTCCTGCAGCACACTCCAAATGCCATAGTCGACTGGGTTAAGATCCAGTGAATTCGGTGGCCACATTGTTGGAAGGATGAAGTCGGGCGTCTCTCGCTCCAGGAAAGAGACAGTGTCGCGCGCTTGATGCGCCGGGGCGCCATCATGCTAAAAGACAATAAGCTCGCCCTGGGATACCCGGCGTATGTCTGACGGTATCTTCTGGGCAAGAAGGTTGTCGCGATAGTAGGTCTATGCCCCATTCACTTTGACATCCGGCTCGATGCAATGGATATCAGAGCAGCCAAGCTTCGAGACGCCGTTATGTGAAAAATTGGTAATCTGGGTTTAACAAGGTAGTGCGGTGATTTAGGTGAGGTGGAAAATTTATATAGGGTGTCTCGATAGGTCGAGAACGATTTTGAATGCAGAAAAATATATGTTATACACAACATAATGTGGAAAGTTTTATACTGGCGGATAGGATGTTCAAATGAAAATGTTACGCAAAGAAAATTAGATCACTGGCTCACTTATTCAAATTTTAGCGCCAATATCCGTGACGTCATCAAATTCGTGCCAAGTAAACGTAAATAAAGCAGCATTATCATTGACTATAGGGAATACGCCGATTAGACAATGGCCAGCGTTGCCCCTCCTTGGGTTTTTCACAAGATCTTGGGTTTTTCGATCCGCACTTGGGATATGGGGTTTTATTGAGACGAACTTGGGTTTTTCCTTGGGTTTTTTCTACAAAAAGGGCTTTTTTACATTTTCGGGCTTTTTTGGACATTTTGGGGGAATTTTTTTACATTTTTTTCGGACGGAAAATTGTCAACATTTTCGGAAAATTTGTGTCGGAAGACACTCTAAAAAATGGAAAAAAACAAGTTGGAGGGGCGAAAAACCCAAGAAAACCCAAGTTCAGCAAATCTTTCGAAAATGCCCAGAATTTTCCCAAAAATTCGTAGTTTTGAAACTTTCCCGATTTTTCCGTCCAAAAAATTTGATGACCTCTTTTTAGTCATCCGACGCAAATTTTCCAAAAATGCTGACAATTTCCCGTCCGAAAAAAATGTAACAAAATTCCCCCAAAATGTCCAAAAAAGCCCGAAAATGTAAAAAAGCCCTTTTTCGTAGAAAAAAACCCCAGGAAAAACCCAAATTCGTCTCAATAAAACCCCAAATCCCAAGTGCGGATCGAAAAGCCCAAGATCTTGTGAAAAACCCAAGGAGGGGCAACGCTGGCCATTGTCTAATCGGCGTATTCCCTATAGTCAATGATAATGCTGCTTATTCACGTTTACTTGGCGCGAATTTGATGACGTCACGGATATTGGCGCTAAAATTTGAATAAGAGAGCTAGTGATCTAATTTTCTTTGCGTAACATTTTCATTTGAACAACCTATCCGCCAGTATAAAACTTTTCACATTATGTTGTGTATAACATATATTTTTCTACATTCAAAATCGTTCTCGACCTATCGAGACACCCTATATATAGCATAAAATTTCAGCCATGTTTCTGTCTACCTACCAAAAGTTATTAAGATTGGTGGAAATTTGACGAAGTTCTGACAAAAACAATTCTGCACAGTTTTTTTTGAGACACGGTGTATATTGGCTTGCATGCATATACAATAATTATATGCATATGATATATGTCATGAATATATGTATCAGCGTATATGTATGTGGGAACATTATTTCAATGACATTTCAAGGTTACACGCAAAAAGTCCCATATAATTTATTATAGCTCAGCCAAATACGGCACGATTTCAATGATTCTTTTACCTGCTTGGTCAGTTCCAACAGGGCAACACATATAAACAAACGATCTAAAAATCATCATCATCGTCGTCATCATCATCATCATCGTCGTCGTCATCATCATCATCATCGCCATCGTCATCGTCGTCGTCATCATCATCATCATCGCCATCGTCATCGTCATCGTCATCACCATCATCATCATCATCATCATCATCATCATCATCATCATCATCATCATCATCATCATCATCATCATCATCATCATCATCATCATCATCATCATCATCATCATCATCATCATCATCATCATCATCATCATCATCATCATCATCATCATCATCATCATCGTCATCAGTTCGTGATGAGGCCAACCATTTTGCACATATAAATAATTATGGGAACGAATAAATAATCACTCTCCTTGCTTTTCTCTGCATGGTTTCAGCTTAAGTGATGTTGCGTCACGAGTAGGCTATACAAACTACATTCGAAAATGAGATGACCGTGTTGTACATTACAATGGATATATAGCCTAGTTTGGCTTATTTGAAAATCGAAATAGGAGTTAGACTCTTTTCTTTAGCGAATGCAGTTCGCACCAAGCCATGCCGTAGCGTCAGGCCCCTCGACAAGGTGTAGTGCCGGGAGGCCGCCCGGGAAACGAAGAAGGCAGCACTCGTTCACAATGTGTACCATTGTCTGTAGGAGTTATACTTCTTCTTCTTCTTTAGGTTCTCTGCCCAGTGGCAGGTCCGAACGTCCAATGTCTCCATATTTCCCGCTGTTGTGCCATGTCTTTAAGTTCTCTGTAGCCCTTTTCCATTATCCCGTCCAGCAGTTTCTGTCTAGGTCTTCCTCTGCATCTTTTCCCCTCCAATCTTCCTTCAATTATTTCTTTCTGTAGTGAGTTTCCTCGCAGCAAATGTCCTACCCAATTCTTTTGTCTTGACTTTATTACCTCTAGCAGAGATCTTTTCTCTTCTACCATCGTCAGCACTTCCTCATTCGTAACATGCCTTGTCCAACTAATTTTCTCCATCTTTCTCCATACCCACATTTCAAACGCTTCCAACCGCTTGGTGTCTTCCTTTCTCATTGTCCATGTCTCTGCGCCATATAACGTCACACTCCATATCAATGTTTTGACCATTCTTTTCTTAAGATTCCTATTTAGCCCTCCTCTTAGCAATTCTTTCCGTTTTAAGAATGCCTCTTTACCCATTGCTATCCTTCTCTTTATCTCTTTATGACATTTGGCGTCGCTTGATATTAGGCTTCCCAAGTAGCAGAATTCCTTCACCTGCTCAATTTCCTCTCCATTTATTTTGATACATATAGTTGTTTCCTTGTCCTTACTGATCTTCATAACTTTTGTCTTTTTGATGTTAATTTTCATGTTGTAATCTTCTGATGTCGCATTTAGCCGATCCATCATTCGTTGCAGATCCTTTTCGTTTCCTGCCAGCATCGCTTGATCATCCGCAAACCTTAAAGCTCTTAACAGTTTTCCTCCTACTTTAATTCCTTCTTCTGTTCCATCTATTGCCTCTCTTATTAGCTCTTCTATGTATATATTGAACAGTAATGGTGACAACGGACACCCCTGCCGCACTCCTCTATCAATTTGTCCCGGTTCGGAATATTCTCCTTCTATTCTGACTCTGACCTTTTGTCCCATGTACAGATTCCCAATGAGTTATACTAGAGAATCATTATTATTTAGGGCAACGCGCGCTCTATTTTGCGAATTCATTTGTTCAATACGGTAATTCACTTCCTTCCTTCCCTTTTCCTTTCCTCTTTCTGTCCTTCCTTCTTTTCCTCTTTCTGTCCCTCCCTCCCTCCCTCCTTCCTTCCTTCCTTTCTTCCATTCCTTCATTTTCGCTGGCTTATACTTTCCCCATTTTGCTCAAACCCAATCAGCACCCTTTCACAATACTTGACTGATTTGTAAATTGAAATTGTCATGAAACCCTCCAGTTAGAGCTTAGAACACCATTGATTTTCATAGCCAATAGCTTTACGAACAGAATTTAAGTTCTACAAATAAAGCAGTAATGAGAAGAACATTGTTTTTGCTTGAACCATTGCTAAGTTACAAAAAACATAATTACATAGATCTAGACTATAAGAGTATAACCATGTGATACGATCATTAAGTGTCGAAACGATTTGGCACGAATTGTTCATCTCATTAACGTTCTATCCGGTGGTTCATCCGTCTATGAAACGGAGGGTAGGCCTATATAAAACACTGGGCTGAGCGTCCCAATCAGAACGATAGCCCATCATCTCATGCCTGTCGCTATTGTATTGTAGGTGATAGAGCTTCAATCTCCGGCCATCAGCCAGCTGTGGAACAGCAGTATCCATGAGATTAAATTCAGAATCCAAAAGCTCGATTCCGTAACCGGAGTAATTTACCAAAATTCTGCCGTAAATATCTTCAAAACACTTAACACCAGCTCCAGTATATGATGATTGATATTCGCGTATAATTCTCCCACTCGTATCGATCTCCAACAACTTTATTTTTGATGTGTTGTCACTAGAAGTCAACACAAGGTTTCCATCTGCTTTCTGAATGGCGCCGCTAAGAAACCTGAACCCATAAATTGCTGGAGACAAGCTTATCTTATGCTGCACGACACCATTCGCATCATATATGTCTACTGCTTTTGGTCCCGTATCTCGCTGCCCTGTTCGGATTATTATGTTGCCATTCGCAGCAACAGAAAGGCCTATATTAGGAAATACACGAATAACCGGTAGTCTCAGATGTGTAATCCACGTAGATACTTTAAATTGATGTTCATCCTTCCAAACACGTATAACTGAAAGGTCAAGTCTTTCCTCATTCAGTACATACACGCAGTTCGACAGGCTGCAAGCTGCCATGTCTCCACGATGAAATTCTGGAATAGGGATGACATCTTTTGACTTTGCCACATTGTTGCGGTCGTACACATTAAGCACGTAACGTCCATCATGCTGTATGAAGAGGGCAAATACTTCATCTCTCATCACAGTCAGACGCATAATGTACGACTGGATCGTAGGCTGATGCAATACAACTTTCCAACGAAGCGTATCTTGAGCTAACAAAAAAACAGCATTGCTCTGCCTTATTTATTGAGCATTGATCGACACGTAGGTATGTAGAAATAATAATGTTTACAAAACGAGGCAAAATCATTTTATAGGTTTATTGATAAAATTCTGTTTTACTCTGACGTATGCTCTGAGTCTTAAAATCGTATTTAATTCGTTTAAATCACATAGAAAAAGCTCACCCCTATAACGGCTCCATCGGACTTAGTATCAACGGTATTCCAATCACACAGGTAAAAACTAAATTCCTCGGGTTTTTTGTCGACGAGCGCATGGCATGGAACGTGCATATAAAAATATAGCTGCAAAAATGTGGGAATATTGCATCGAGCATCCTATCTGCTTCCCTCATCCATTCACATCAAACTATATTACTGTCGGGAAACTGGGCCGGTGTTGTTTTCTCTAAGTGTCTTGATCTTTACCTTAGCGTAAGTACGGCTTCAGCCAATCGGCTAGAAGACTTATGAATGATTAGAAGACAGAATGGAGCGACAAGTCACTGTTCGTTTTCTTTCTACTTTAATAACTAATTAATAGCTCATTCAACGTTATCCTTATTAAATTCTACGTATAAGATCCTTATCTACACAGTGTTTCAATTAACCCGAGTCACAGTCTGTCTTTCAGTTCTGTCATAGGATTCGAACCTATGCCCCACGGAACGTCAGCCTTCCGATTCCTCGATGCCGAACTTCTCGCCCTTTCTCGTACTAGATGAACCTCCACGGATGCTTCTCGTTTCCGACTCCGCTTCTGCCTGTAGTCGCCGAACCTCTACGGATGTCCCTTGTCGCCGAACAACATCTATCCACGGAACGCCAGCCTTCCGACTCCTGCCTGTAGTCGCCAAATCTCTACGGATGTCCCTCGTCGCCGAACAACCTTTCAATGGCCATTTCGGACCTTCTTATATACGTTTTCTTTCCCTGTCTGAAGATCCGCCCATCGAATCTGTCATTACCGCCCAGTCACTGTAGGCTGTCAAAGTCCGCCTGTGGTGGTCTGGTCTGGTCTGGTATGGTCTGGTCTGTCTAGCGGCAATCACTTGTCAGCTGTCAATCCAGCTATTATTGCCTGTCAGCGATGGTCTGGTCTGGTATGGTATGGTCTGGTCTGGTCTGCCGTCAATCAACCGTTGGCCTGTACTGCGATGGTCTGGTCTGAACTACGGCCGCCATACGCTTCCGTAGCACTGAGTCGCAGCCGTGTTTAAATCGGCATAGCCCGGTCTGCCTGCCTGCCAGCCTCCACAGTCGTCGCTTGTCTGTCAACGTCAGGTCTAATTACCTCTACATTACTCTCTGGTATTTCCATATTTTCTCCTACTGCGACATGATCTAAGCGTCTGCACCTATGACTTCTGCATAGAACTTGAACGAGCTAATAATTTTGCCAGAAACGTAGGCCTACGGCAGGCTATTATAGCTATACGCGTTATATAGCTGCAGTATCTCTTTTGGCTCGCACACAAGTTTAACAATAATGAGCTTCTAAAACTCGCTGGGGGTGTTTTAGATGTTTGAACGCCGCCCGAAATGAAATAATGTAAAAATGAAATAATGCCTAGGACTACTATAGCGCCTGATGTAAGAGCTACAGCGTGTATGCTGAGTAAGTCCGAGCAGAGAATAGTAGAAAATCGCGAAAAATAGTGTTTTTTGCACCGCCGTGAACGTATTACGAGATAAAGAAAAGCAAGAAAAGCAGGTGATGACTTTAAAAGGTCGTCAGAAATTGCGACGACTAAAAAAATTCACGGCTGAGACCCCCCCAAAATAAAATCATGGCTACGGTCTTCATAAAACTTACCCAGATCATAAACTTTCAGTAAATAATCAATTATAGGCTTACCTAATACCCCACCAAGGATCACTTTAAATAGGATCAATTCGCACTTCACTAGAAACCCCAGTTGCTGTCTGGAAAAACTCCCTTAAATATCAAATAGTCTCCCCACCTGCAATCATTAAAAATTGTTGCGCGAACTCTTATATTGCTATAAGTGGTTACACGTTTATTTCATCTAATCATTCTCTTTGATCTTTGTTATTTACCGACTATTTGTTTGCGTTTGTTTTATATCATCTAGTCAAATGTTGACTTAAACAAACTGTATAATTATAGTCCCAGCTTCTCTTCAAGTCGTGTAATTAATTTATCTTGAATAGCAGCGGGATATTATTCCTTCTGGGTATCCCTTTGTTGCCTCGATCTTATTCCTTTGTATCCTTACTTAAGTATGCATTGCCTTGAAATGGTTCCAAAAAAGGTTGATTGATCGATAGATTGATTGAATTCATATAGCCTACCTATCTGATATCTTATTATATGTAAGTAATAAGTATTTATGTTTTTATTGTTACCCGCCGCGAGAGTCGGGACTGAGGGAGCCCTATACGTGAGGATCAATTAAGTATTTCGCTCTGGGTAGCCTATAGGCCTGCGTTTCACCTGTGCAGAAATTATTCCCTTCACAGAGTCAACCGACAGTCTGTCCTTTGTCCCTTGAGCGTTAATTAAAGAGACCATGCACTCTCATCGTGACTCTAGTTTCAGGTTTTCTTTTCCTATGCATCACTCAAACGGCATACACGGTATTCGGGAACTAACCAAAGCCGTCCAGAGTTTTGTGGAGTTCTCTTCTATAGAAGTTGGTCGAAAGAACGCTGCTCCATTTCAGGGAGACGGTTCTAAGTCTGCTTATAACCATCTCAGCTCTTTCTTTCCATAAACTTTTGGCCAGCCTCATACCCTTCACCTCCATAGCAACGACTTTGACGAGGATGCACTCAATTAGCTCCATCGGTAGATCTTCCAGCTGCAAGTTAAACGTTTCAAATATAATTATGACATAATTATGCTAGAACACTTCGTAAGAGTTTATCACCATCTAATAATAATATTCTCTTTATTAACAATCCGGTTGACACACCGCAGCCCCCCCCCCCCCAATTTGCTGCAGGGAGTCTGCGTCTAAGGTAAATACTTTGCTTAATCAATCAAGAAGATGCAACTGATATGCATTCATTCATTCGGACATTTATATAGCGCTCCTTCAAGAAAAAAAAACTACTCATAGGCGCTCCCGACTCCAGCGCGCCCCCAAAAACAGCTTTAAGTTTAGATATATTCGATAGACAGACCGTCATCAGATACACAAAGCGAATGCTGTTATCGGAGTATATATATATACTAGGAATATTGTCTTTTTCCATGTTTATTACCATATAGGACTAGCCATACCACCTGTTCTGTTCTGTTAGTAGTTGAGATACATGTATGTCTTCTGTCATTTGCATTTCTGCGAATTGTTTCAATTGCATATAACTGTAGGCTACACATGTAACCGGTTGCGGTCTGTCAACTGCATGGATTGTTCAACAAAGAATATAATTGTAAATAAACAGAAAGAAGAACCTTCCAAGGGAGACTATAGTATATAATAAACAACAGCTGAATGGCAACACGCTGGCACGAAGAGCAGAAGGAAGCGGGTTCAAACCCAACGGGCCCCATAAGGTCGACTCAGCCTTCCACTCCCTAGAGGGCAGCAGTAAAAAGAGCAGCAGTTTAACTGCAAGTAACCCTGGGTTCGGGGGAAAGACCTGGTCACTTATAGTGACTCTCGCCGATGTATGGCAATGCCGCCTAAGGGCTGAGGGCCTGCTACCAGAGGTCAGCACCTGGCCCGACGCTCACGAAGTGAGTATGGGCAATACCTTAAGTTACCTATAGCATAATAGACTCAGTATAGGCATGCTCCTTTGAACACGCTGACTGTGCTCTTTAAAAGCATATGAACTAATAAAGTCAGTTGGCAAGCGAAATCCTGGTAAACTTAAGTCAGTTCTATAGGTCACGCTAATCAAACGCTTCAAAAGTTTAGTTCCGCACAGAAAATTGCGCAAGCGCCGATTGCATTAAAAAACCGATGTGTAGCTTAGGCCTACCGTTGTGTCAGTAAGCGAGTCGAGTTTTGCACGTTTAGCGTTATCTTCATTCTGGAATTCTGCTGCAAACGAAATAGTAAAATAATAAATGAGCTGCACATGCATGCAAAAATTAATTATATAGACTCAATAATATTTTTAATGCGTCAGTGTTATGAAGTAGCCTACAGGTGTAGCCTTCCATGCACGCTAGAAGTCTCGCGTTAGCTACATTGATCATTTAGGCTACTAGCCTACAGACAATTGTTTCTTCTCTTTGGAATGCGCTTTCCACTTCTGTTTACTCTATGATTCTGTCTAGCACAGTACGTCTCTCTCCTCAAAACTTGCTTCTTCTCAATGGGCATTGCGCGATGCGCACTGTTAGGTCTTCTGAACGGTTCGCCCTACTATAGAACGCTGTATGCTAGAAATGCTTAAATACAATGCAATACAGCATATAGGCTGCGTACTATATTTATTGCGTACGAGAGCGCGCGATTCGCGATGTGCTACCAAAAGTGGCTTTTTGCATGGATTAAATTGTCAGGCTACAGGGTTAACGGTGGTTCAGGAGACTCGAGATCTGCGAGAGAACCACCACTTATACAATGCTCTAAAATCCTATCTGCCTTGTGTATAGCTTCTCCTTGAAATTGCTTATTGTCTCCACCGATAGTCCGATACTGCCTATATGGTCTATGAGCACATCACTCAGCTCGTTCCATTCTGCTGCAAAGAAATCTTTGTTTGATAGTACTCTCGGACTGTCTGAAGATCCTACATCGGTGTCCTCTTAATCCTCTGATGTCAGCCAACTGAAAAATCTTGAGAATGGTGCCACTTTTTTGTTTGTCATAAGCTAGCATGATTGTCTCTTATGCAAAAAACCAAATCAATAGAGCACAGTTTTAAAACCTGCCTTGCAATAATTCTCCGTCTGAGTCTTTAGTCGTCTGCTCGTCATGACTGGATTCAGTTGATGTTCGTTTCTTCGACATTTCGTCGTCGTCGTCGTACGGGGGCAGCTCACTAGGATCTGCAGACGGAGAAACGTCGCCTATATTTCAGCGAATTAAATTAAAATTGGAAGAAACGCAAGTCGGTCGATCAACGAATAATCGGCATGAAAGAATTTTTGTCATCGTGACGTCACACAAATATCGTAATCGATTAATTCTACACTTAGTACGCTATAATTAAATAATAATATCTTTTCTTTAATTCACTAGGCTAATAGGCCTACTGAAATAATTACTGTTCTTATTATTCAATCAAACAATCATTCATAATTTATATAGCGACCCTTCAAGGTACTTAGGCTACTGAGCGTCGCTCCCGGCCGAGATCAAGCGAAAAACAGTCTTCAACAGTTTGTGAAATTGACAGCAGCTTAATTGGAACTGGAAGGTGTCGCATAGTCAAGGGAAGTCCATTCGAGGTTGTTGGACCAACCGCAGAGAACCCAGAGTGACCTACTTTCTCTCAGAATCACACAACTGGACCACCAAGGGCGGATACAGAAATTTTCGAAGGGGGGGGCGCAAAATTTTCGTTCTTGTTGGTGGGACAAGGGGAAAATTTCGTCTTATTCGCCGCCGAGTTTTTTTTAGTCATTCGTCCAATTTTCCTGAAAAAGGATACCATTTCATCATTTCAACTGCCAAAATAGTTGACGACCTTTTTTGGTCATTCGTCCAATTTTCCAGAAAAAGGTGTCATTTCAACTGCCAAAATAGTTGACGTCGTCAGTCATCATAGTCGAGAGTAATGGTAAATCAAACAGAGGGTCCACGTCCCATGCGATTTTGTAATGGGGGGCCTGATGTCCTGCTTTTTTCTCCCACCCCATTTATTTAATGGCTGGTTGAAACCATATGGGGGGCCACGTCCCATGCAATTTTTAAATGGGGGAGCCATGGCCGGATTGCCCCCCCCCCTGGATCCGCCCCTGTGGACCACCCAGCTAAAGAAAAGATGTGATCAACTCAAGTGGACGGCCAGAGAGTCCAAAAGAGATAGAGAGGCGCTTAATTAAAATGTCATGATCGACCGAGTCAAATGCTGCACTAACGTCAAAAATGGTAGGGTCACCCCAACCCCCATCTATGGCACCGTAGCAGTCAGCTTGCAAGCGGAGCAACAGCGTCTCAGTGGAATAGCCCCTGCGAAAGCCCGAGTGATATTTCGGAAGTAAGTTATTATAGCTTAAGTAGCCTAAGTGGTAATTTGTTCCGACACAATCTTTTCAATTGTTTTTTTAGAGGAAGGAGACATAGAAGATCGGGTGAAAATTAGACGGGTCCTTGAAGTCAAGTCCGTCACGTTTCACAGCAGGGAAGACGATTTTCTGTGAGTTGTTGCAATTATTATTGATAGGCCTGATAGGCCTATTATTAACAAATTAATACAGCCATGCTGGTTATCATGGGCGGAGTTTGGCTTCCGTTCTTGGTGGGATCATACCCCGCAGTCGATCGAGTTGATCGATCGAGTCGATCATAACTCGGCCAAGTCGAGTCGATCGAAAAATCGTCGACTCGATCGACTTGCAAGTCAAGTCGATCGTGAGTCTTGCCAAGTCGAGTCGATCGAAAAATCGTCGACTCGATCGACTTGGAAGTCGAGTCGATCGTGAGTCTTGCCAAGTCGAGTCGATCGAAAAATCGTCGACTTGCAAGTCGAGTCGATCGTGAGTCTTGCTAAGTCGAGTCGATCGTTGTTTCATCTACTCGACCCGACTTAGAAATATTTTACTTAGCCTACTATTTCTTGAAGTCTCAAAGTGACCTATACAGTTTTTGCACACAAGTTCGGCTAACGAACCTTTTGGCAGCTGTCGATTTCGTGTTAGTGGAACTGTGAAAGTTGACTATAATTATAATAGACGTGCGTTCTCGATTTGAGTTGAACGAATACAGGGTAACAGGAGCGAATAAAAAATGTTTGAAAGGGTGGACAAAATTTGTGGTATTGAACCGACAAAATTTTCCTTGGTCTTCCGCCGAAAGAATCTTTTTTAGTCTTTCGCCCAAAAAACTTCTAAAAACCCGTTGCGACTTTGTTTTTTTAAAAATCTGATGACTTTTTTAGTCATGAGCTAGGCCTACTTTCTCTATCACCTTCCTGTTCCCGTTGTGTTGATTTACAGCTTAATTCTTGAAACCTGATGGAGGGAGGGACCACGTCATATGCGAATCGCTGAATGGGGTGGGGCATGGCCGGATTGGCCCCTTCCTTGGATCCGCTCCTGAATGAGCATGATACAGATCTACTATTATATGCCTGTATATGCAAGTCATGTAGATGTTAATTTTGAGAATATAAAAGGAGACCTTTTATGACGTCACTTCGATTATGATACAATTCTACAATTAAATAAGTTCAATGAGAAAACGAAATTAGGCCTATTGTGACGTCACTTCGATCAGGACACAGATCTGCCGTCATATTATTTCATTCATGTTGAGAATACAGAACTAGGCCTATGCCTATTGTAACGTCACTCTGATTATGATGCAATTTTGCTATAAGCGAGTTCACCATCTCAGTGACCTTTCGTGTGCGCGTGCGCAGTGGTCAAGGTCAATGCTACAATAGATGGTGTATATACCAAAAGTTCGGAAAATTAATGACTCGCGCATTGCGAATTTGTAATCTTTAGGCTACAATTATAATTCAACATCTATTGTAGCATTGACCTTGAATACTGCGCACGCGCACGCGAAAGGTCACTGAGATGGTGAACCCGCTTATTATATTATAATTAAGTTCACATCAAGAATTAAAAAACAGCGCCAATTGTGACGTCACATTGATTATGATACAAATGTACGAGACCTATTATGGAAGTGCATTTTGAGAATATAAGCAAGGTCTAGTGTGACGTCACGTCGATTATGACACAAATGTACTATTATAGAAGTGCACATTGAGCATATAAACAAGGTCTATTGTGACGTCACTTCGATTATTATACAGATCTACCAGTATATTATGTTCGCTTTGCGAATATAAAACGGGGCCTTTTATGACGTCAGTCACGTCACTTCTATTATAATACAATTCTACTATTAAATAAGTTCACTGGAAAAACGAAATTAGGTCTATAATTGTGGCGTCATTTCGATTATGATACAGATCTGCTGTCATATTATTTTATTTTCATAATACAAAACTGGGTTGTTTAAATGCAACATCGCTCTGATTATTATACAAATCTACTCTTATACGTTCAGTTTGAGAATATAAAACTAGGCCCATTGTGACGTCACCTAGATCATGACACAGACCTACTATTAAAGAAGTTCATTTTGAGAATGAAATAGTCCTATTGTGGCTAACCTCGATTAGGATAATGATCTGTTATCATAGAAGTAGCCTACATTTTGAGAGTATAAGCTATAGGCCTATTGTGACTAACTTCAATTATTGCACAGATCTACCGTGATAATTATTGAGTTTCATTTACATAATCTAAAACCAGGGACGTCATTTCAGCTTTTTTCAGGGGGGGGCAAAAAAAATTCGCGGGTCAAAACTCCACAAGCTTCGTAAGTTCTGTATTTAGCCAACATGTGCAAAACTGTGCCTAAATGAGATGTTTTATTCATGCTCGTATTTATTAAATCTACTTATAGGCCTTTTTGATTCAATGATGAGGTATATTTTAAATGCCTACTACTTTAAATAGACTATAAGTGCTTTGCACTTGTTATTATATTCCGTGATACTATTTACCATTATATGATTATAATAATGGTATTATTTACTATGATATATGATAGTATCATATTAAAAGAGTAGGATTTATTGTTAATATTTGTACAAATACTATTTTTATACAATTAAAATGACAGAAATGACCTTCACCCACAAAAAAATTTGAAAAATTATAATGGCCATTGTTCCAGTTTACATTATTGTATTACATAGACCGGGTTGGACCATTATAATCTACCATAATATTATTGATTATTATATAATTATTATGATATTACTTACTATAATAATAGTCTAATAGATGACATCATCTGGAAAATAATTTACTGTTAATACTTTTAAAAATAAAAAATTACCATTAAATGTCTTATCTCCATTACCCAGTGCAATCTTTCAAATTTCTAACTGTCAGATTTCAAAATGTTTTGTTCCTTGAAACACTTAGTAAAACAACATCATTATTACATATGCTTCCCAATTTTGGTAGTTTGGCAATTCTTGCTTACTTTGTATACCATGTTTAACCATTTCTACTAATTGTGTTGTCTTGAACAACAAGGGTAAGCTTATTCCAGTACAACAAAGTAAGCTTACATGTACATAATAATTATTATACTCCAGTCTGCTGCTGTTACTCATTGTAATAGTCCATTAGCAACAGAACAGAATTTCCTAACTTGATACACAAAGAAATTATTATTGCAATTATAATTACATTTTGATACTGATATATTAAACCGCTCTTTTTATCAGCACTGAAATAATAGAGTGATTTTGTCAGAATAACACCCTACATGCTATGATTACAATGTGGAAGCTCAACAAGAATTTGCTATTATTTTAAGTGGACCTATATTTTTGAAATCTTAGACCACTCTTAGCAGCACTCAAATAGAGCAATTTTGTTCAGACCACAGCCTAAAATGGTGCCATTGCACTGTGGAAATTCAAACAAATTTCTTGCAGGCAGGGTGCACATCCCCTCCCCAGGAGGGGTCCAGATTAGACACTGCTTTAATTTGTCATTAATAACAATTCACATAGCAATATTGCATGCTGCATGCACTAAGTCTGCAATAATTATTTTTGCCTTTGGGTTAATGACTGTTATTATCTATGCCTATGGGATCATTCAAGTTGTGGTCAATGGCTTGTGATTATATCAACCTGGAAAAGATATGACTGAAGAATTTTTTTAATATCCAGGATTTCATGTATAAGAAGTAACCTGCTTATAACCATTGCACTAAAAAAACAGTCAGTTTGTATAAATTTCCAGTTCAATTGGATGTCACATAATAGGCCTACCGTGTGGAATGTGGATCGTTGTGATTGTTTACAGGATGAACTCTCATGTCCTTTGGTCCTCTTCAGTTCTCAAGAAAGCCCAATCATCAGCTCTTCTGACCGTCATTGGTAACCCACACTTATACCTCTCCCCTGCCCCTCCCCCCCAACTGCTGCATGCAGTCAGCCCCTTGTGATACATCTTTCTACTGTGTTCTTTCAGAACTTCCCGCTCATTGCCCTTTGCCGGCTACTTGCCCTAGAGGTCGCCTGTGTTGGAGGCTGACGAGAGGCGAATCCACTCCAGGTCCCGGTCAGACGGGGTGGGGTGCTTGTAGGCCTAGTGCTTATAAGGCTCAGAGGGAGAATCATGCCTCAGATGCCTGGCTGCTTCGTGTTATAACTGGGTATTGGTCGGCTTGCACTACATGTGTGGCTCAGTGGCTGACAAGACCCACACATCTGGTGACCTTATACTGACCTGGGACTTTATCTAGGGGGAACAAGCTGTACAGAAGTAACCTGAGTATCAGCCTGAGCTCATTCCCTGTGCAGACAATATCACAATATACATGTGTACACATAAGTTGATACATGTATCTGTGGCTATGAACTGTGCACTGTATGCAGCTCGAATCTGCCCACACATACAAAACCACAGAGGTCGTCGTGAAGACACAAGTCTTTTTGAACAACGTGTGGCGTTGCAAAGCAATGCAAAATATGTCATGTGTAAGAACAATCGGTCAAATTCAGGGGGGGGCAAATGCCCCCCCCTGCCCCCCCCAAATGACGTCCCTGTCTAAAACGAGGCCTATTGTGACGTCACTACGATTACAGTGCAAATCTATAAATTCACTGATAATACGAAATTAGGCATATTGTTACGCCACACAGATTTATAACGCAGATCTACTATCGTATAATTTCATTTCAAGATCATGTAACTGCAGATCGTGAGCAAGAGACAAAACTAGGTCAAGTCGACGCGAAGTCGATCGAGTCGATCGTCGGCCGAGCCAAGTCGATCGAGTCGTAGAAAGGTCGACGAAGTCGATCGAGTCGATCGCCGACCGAGCCAAGTCGATCGAGTCGTAGAAAGGTCGGCGAGTCGACGAAGTCGATCGAGTCGATCGTCGCACGAGCCAAGTCGATCGTAGCCCACGACTCGATCGACTGCGGGGTATAGGTGGGAGGGGGCTGAAAAAGGACTTGGTTTTGGGGGGCTGAGACTTGGTCTAGAACGAGCGGCGCTGAAACATATTTTCATATTTTCTCGGCCGAAAAAAGTTGACGACCCTTTTTAGTCGTCGGATTTAAATCTCGCCAAAACTATACTAGGCCTAATTTTCCGACCCCAAAAACTTCGATGACTTTTTTAGTAATTCGATTGAAGTTCTTGGGGGGGCCAAATCCAAAAAATGTACCATTTACACGGTAAAAAATGAGTCTGCGTCTTCTTGTGGGGGCTTAGCCTCCCTAGGCCCTGATAAACTCCGCCCATGCTGGTTATAATAATTTTCGTTTATTCAACAGTCCGGTTGACAGACCGCAACCAGTTTGTGTGTACAATTATGCAAGCAGTTGAAACAATTTACAGGAACTCAGATTATCGTAAAATAGGCGTATACATAAATCTTAACTAGGTGTGGTAGGCTACCCGGCGTTGCCCGGGAAATTTTAGTTTTTCGCCTCGGGGTATCCGGGGTTGACCGCCCTAAATTTCGGGTTTTCGCCCTGGCCATCCCACCCCGCTCTCACCCTACTCCCCGACCCCACCGGCCCACCCTACCCCTCTCCCACCCACACCCACATACACACTCCGCCCCACCTCGCATTTCCCTCCACACCATGCCGCCACACTCGATCCGCCCAACCCTGCCCCGTTCCCACCGCGCCCACACCCCTCTGGGGTATTCGGCGCTAACGGGTAAAATTTGAGCTCTTCGATCGCTTCTGCCTAGCACCACCCTGGGTCCACCCCAGGCTCTCAGCGTACCCATCCCTACCTCCGCCCACACCCATTCCGACCCTGCAATAATTCACACTCAGCCCGCAACCCGCCTCCACCCTGCAGCCTTCATCCAACCCACCCCTCAGGGTTTCCCGGCGCAGACCGGGAAATTTCTGTTTTCGCCCCTCCCCACCGGTAGCCTACGCCCTTCCGTTTCCAGACCCCGGCTCCACCTTGACCCCACCCCTCTGTAATTGTAATTGTAATCGTACATTTATATGGCGCCCTTCAAGAGAACTCCTCAGAGGCGCTCTTTATCGACCTGACACCAATAAACCACAATCAAAGAGAATGGAGAATCTGGGTTTGGCGTGGTCCAAAAGAATATCCACCCAACGGGGGCTCGAACTCTCCTATCTCTCGCATTCTTGGTCAGCATGTCATCCATTACTCTACCGGTTGTCTCACTTTGGTTACACTCAGAGGTGTATTCTGAATTTTTGAGTTGTGTACACGCTGCCGCCGGGAAAAATCCGACTTTTTCGGACCAAAGACAAAAACCATAAACATAGCGCTATAAGACAATTTGAATAAAGTTAGCAAACGGATATTCCGATATTCGAATCGGCGGCAGCCATTTCGTTTTTGAAACGTTTTAACCTGGTTTAAGAGCGCAAGATGAACAAGTTTATTTAAGCATAGTAACTGTTATCCGAGTTAAAACATTTCGAAGGTAATAAAGTACGCCTTATCAGCCAACTTAGACGAGTGCATGGTAGCCTACACATTTTATTTTGACGGTGTTGTGAGTCAGTAAAACACATAATCGTAATCTCGAAATTTCTAAAACGCCACTTGAAAGCCAAGCGCGGGGCAACAGTTTATTTTCGAGCGCTGCGTTGAGTTAGAAGGGTTGTCCGTGAGAGTAGTCCGTGGTGATCCGGGCCGAGTGAGTCATTCTAACAAGTGCACGTATACAAACAAACAAACATAATCGATGTGACGAATCAGCACTGATCACATTTGAGAATGGATAAATCTGCGCGGAAAATTCCGCTGCAGCATAGGTGATATTTCGACGCAATTCCCGGGCCGATCGAAGACCTCGGTTAGGATCAGGTTCGGCGTTGTAATAGTAGCCTACTGTTATAATTGAATGGCATTGCATTTTTAGTGTGGTTTGTAATTGCATAAAACATGAACAGTGTTGAGAGTATAATCGACATTTGAAAAATTATATTTGCATGAGTTGGCAGTTGATTATTCATCACTTAGACTTATGCACCCTATAGGCCTAATATTGTTATCGCCAGCTGTTTGGCGAGCAGTGGCTGGGCGGCTGGGCTTCTGAGTAGCTCTCTTGAAGAGACACTTTATAAATTCTTGGAATAAATGAATTAATGAATGAGTAAAGCAGAAAATAACTTCCTAATTATACCATGGATGGAAGACATGCATTCCTAAATATCTGTATGGTCTTGTCAGTTATATGTTTGTAATTTAATGCAAAGCTTGGCTATTTATTTCAGCAATATTTAGCCTACAGAGCTTGAGTCACGAATTCCTGCCTTATGATGGCAACCTGTTCTACTCCATCCAAGAAGGCCAGATGCTACATGTGCCACAAAATGGCTATTGTACGACACGAGGCCACCTACAAAAGTGAAGATCACCAGGTCCTCTTCAGACTGTAGTGATGGTTGCCTATCGTCATTTCGTTTGATGCACCCTTTGGCATTGAATCCATGCGACATTGTTACACATTGTTCAGCGGAACAGTGACAGAAGTTCCGTGTGTGCAGCAAGACACTCTGCTCTAAACTGTGCCTCGGAGACTTCAAATCTCAAAAGCAGCACACTGTTCAGTATAAATTTTGCAATGATGTGAGGCTTAACTTTAACACGATTCAAAGATTCAACGATAAAGATGAATATGAGATGCTCTGCTCACTCGACTGTCTGGCTCAGCATCGAGCAAATTCCATCAAAATTATCGTGTGTGAACAGTACAACAGGAGAACTCCAGCCTACTAGAGCCTAGTACCATCTGACAATGAGCGATGCAACTGTCATAATTTTTGTCGACGCTCGTGTGTGGTGACATTCCGAGCACAATTTTGCCAGCCATCTGCAGAGTTATCCAACTGCCAGTGCAACTCATCGCCAATGTTCAGTCAACCCATTCAGTCTTGACAGCTACTCCACGAAAGTGTCAGTCCCAGTATGGCACACACCACTCCTCAAGAGGTCATTTTCTTATGTGTTTTAATCCAAAATGAATCTAATCTGTCACAGTTTGGCAAATTGGTTCTATAAAGATTCCTTTTTGTCATTTCTTTCTTGCTTCTCTGCAGCTTTTCCTCAGCCTGCGTGTCATTTCCTTGGGTTTCTGTATTCTGAGCATTTCTTTTCGCTTCTTTAGGCTAATTGCTGTATTTCTTTTGTAAATGTTAATAGACTGAAATCGCTCTAGATTGGATTATTTGAGCAAGAACTGCTTTGGCCAAAACTCAAGGATTTTGTCTTTATTGGTCCTGCACTTTGGAATCAGGGTGAGAATTGGGGTTGAAGGGTTCAATCCCACCCCAATCTATCTTAGAATCCCACATTAAAGTCTGCCTTAGCACCCATTTCCACGTGGATTATAGTCCGAATCCCCAGTTATTTTTTCACAATTCTCGTACTGGCTCTCTCCATAGACACGTTCTTTGTTAATAACTGGTACCCGAATCACATCTTTTTGCAGTCTTAAAACTTTATTTTCTCTGGGTCTTTTGCACTGGGAGTGCCTCTGGTGGGTATGTACTGTGAGAGGTACTTTATAAATTTATATATACAATATTACAATTGAGTAAAAAATTTATATGTTAGAAGTTAACAATATTAACTTTAAATTGAATTAACCAGCTACCTGTGATGAGTTGACTGGTACCTCCTTGTCCACAGGAAGAGTTCCTAAACCTGTTGTTTTATTATCAGCTGTTAATATGATGCTGTTTGATGATGATTTTCTTCTGTCACTTTTGGCAACACTATAAAAATTTCTTTGGTGCTCAGTTCTGCTGCGCTACTTGTACATCCGATGTGGCTTCGAGTTGCAACGAGTTGTTGTGCAGTGATGGGCTAGTCTAGGATATATGAAACAAGAAACCAACCAACTTTACAGAATTGTTATTGAACATGGGAGTTGGACAGGAGGCCATCAGAGCAAATGATGCAGTGCTCTGTTGCTATTAGTCATTTGACACACGGTGATATATGGCACAAAAAGCTGGAATGGAGCTCTAACATTTGAACATTTTTGACAGGTCTTTTCTGGCTTCTAAGATTGTTAATATAGTACATAATTTTTTTTGCTAAACAATTATATCAGTGTGCTAGACTTAAACCGTTGTAACATTTCTGTAAGAATGTCATGTCACTGATGGTGAAATGCAGAATGGAGGATCAAAAGGTTTACAGTGCTCAGTAAAATGTAACTGCTGGGCAGCCATGCATGTATCATGTCCTACTGTTCATTGAAAAAAAATCGTCTGCTGGATTGGTCAACTAAACGTTTGGAAGGCAGATGTCTAGCTTAAAAATCATAAAACCACTTCATGAAATCATCTTGCGAACACAGTAGTAAAATGGTTACAAAACCATGTTCTGCAGCAAACAAACAAATTCAGCCAATGTGCAACCATGCACCCACAGTTAGCAAAAGTGTCACAAGCTCTATAACTTATTATAAGTATAATTCTCTATAACTTCAAATGATGGTCACACTTGGATTCTTGTATTTCGTACACAACACGAGGCCGGTTTATGACCTGTGTCATACTTCAACATCAAGAGAAACTGAGGTGACCCAGATTGGAGCCTCTGGATGATGGATTATTTCTGGCATCAAGTACAACTGGCTATCATCATTCTTCATTGACCGAGGACTGTAAAACAGAATGTTTAGAATATCAATACCACTTTTGCTGTTTCTCAGCTCTTATAAAATATAGAAAAACTTTCACCATTAATTGACCAGCTGTGATGGGGGATAACTAGACACATCCTATATGTCTTTGGCTTTGAATGTCCTAAAGGTCCATGGCCGAAACTGCGCCTTGACACTTCAATGTAGATGGTGTAATAAAGCAACTAGGAAGCCAAAGTAGCTTGTCATTAAAGAGATGTATGGTACGTGTGCATGTACGTGTTTCAAAGACAGAAATGTGACTACCTAACAGAGCTGAGCTACTGAATATATGTCAGCCCTTTTCAAGAACTGCTTCTAGAATGATCTAGCAGAATAAATAGTCCAGTACATGACGTGCACAAAACAAGCAAAAAAGACTAGCAGGGTGGTTGCACCTATGGTCAGTAGGTGGTTCAACCTTCACAGTAGAAACTGATGCACTGAGAGATGTCTGGGCAGTGTCTTCAATATGCATCTTCTTTGCTGCAGATGACCCCCAATCACCACGCTGCTTCTCTGGAACATCAGATGTCCCGTCATGATCTGTGATATGCAATGTCTGCAGAAAATCATCGGCGCCAGCACCGGTTTTATCAAAGCTTGCAAGATGAAGGTTTCCTGAAAGAAATACAGAATGTCTTCATGGTGAATAATTTATGTTTCTGTGAGGTCATTCAGTATATTTCCTTCACTGAATCCCACATTTCCATGTTGCAAATGGCATGAATACTGGTAGGCGTGTGATACTACGGTTCTGCTGTCCAACTGGAAAACTGTCCACAGCACAAAGCTTCAATCAAGCGTATAAATGCCATTCAGAGAAAGAAAATAATTAATAACATAAATTTTTCCCAAATCGATAATATTATAACTTCAAAAGTATAAACAAAATAATTGTTGAACAGCTTCTAAGTTAAGATGAAGAGTTCACCCAATGAACACGGTAGATGAATCTGGGATCAACATGGTCGCAGCCAAGATCAGAAAAGAGGCCCAAAAACAAGCCTTACAGCTGCTTACTAATTTTAACAAATTTAATATTCAGTAAGCAAAACCATTTGATGTTAATAATAACATGAGATGAAGATCCATACCAAAGTGGCGAATGGGAGCTGAGTCTGTTACAGCCTCATGATCCTCTGGCTCTCTCTTGATTCCAACTTCATATACTTCGTGCACAGATGAAGCAGTAGCAGCAGCAGCAGCAAGCTGTTCTGCACCTGCAAGAACCAATTAGCAGAACTGACACTTTCCCCTATGAAGCTATAATTAAACTTTTAGCAGTCATAAAAATCTTTAAAGAAGCTAGAGAGAATAATAAATACAGAACAACAATTACAGCTAGCCCGGCATTGAGGAAAGATGGCAAGAGTGGTTACGTTACTCAGCTTAGAAACATCTAGACTAGACCAGCCACTAACATCTGTATTCAATAGATTTCCATCCAGCAAACTAAAGTAATATAAAAATGTAGTAAAATGCTCTAAAAGGCATTGTTAAACACAATTCTAAAATCTTCAGATAAGATAATAATATTCTTTATTGACCAATCCACATATTTTTTTACAGAGATGGTATAATAAACAAACATCATCCACAGAACCAATTAAAAGTAAAATATGGCAAAATTACACATATTCTAAATCCAATTCAAATATATTTATCAATTTAAGCTTAAATAAGCAACAGCAGCAGTTCATGCACAAAGTGTCCATAGAAAGATTTGATAAGTGATTTCAGGGTGGCTTGTGCATAATATTGAGCATGATTAAACGCATCATAAAGTGAAGACTTGTTTATGCACGTGCAAAATGTCGACTTTTTACCATTCTACATGCCTGTTTTACAAGAAGTTTCACAAAACGACTTCACACCACAGCTGTTTACTAACTTACTTAACTGCATAGGAAGACCACAGCTGTTTACTAACTTACTTAACTGCATAGGAAGAAAGCACTCTTAAAGCATGCAGAAATGTAGTCAAATGAAAATTAAAACAAGCAATGAAAATAAATAAAATTACTAATGGAAAACAAATACTATAAACCTGCAAGAGGAAACCCGTCACACTAACCTGCACCAGGTTGTTCCATATCAGCCTCAGCTTCACCTCGGCCTAAACGAACTATGTCCTGTAGCATATAAAGCATTGAAAGAATCACAAAACAATAATAACAGAGACAACAACAACAAAAAATAAAGCGAGTAATGAGAGCACTCAAAAACTAAAAGTAAGTATTTTCTTTATTACTCCACTTGCAAACGCACAATGGCACACAGAACATCATTATAATACATAGAAGTAATAATAGGTAATATAAAAACGTGCAAATTAAAATAAAAAGTTAAATATAATATAATTACTAAACTATCATCGTCAAACAAGTTAACTATACAAGTTAACTATATAACATTCTGGTGAAAAGAACAATAAATTAAAAAAAACACAAATACACAGAAATGAATGGCACAAAAGAGCCAATGTATATAAATGTGTGCAAATGGAAATGACTAAAAATTCTTGTTTAGTAATAAGAAATGCTATAGAAACCAACCCTCACGTTGCTCGACTTCTCTGGAATTGGGATGAAGACTGGCAGAAACCAACCCTCACGTTGCTCGACTTCTCTGGAATTGGGATGAAGACTGGAATTGGGATGAAGACTGGAATCCGAATCATGATAGGATAAGGAAGGAAGGAAATCATAGGTGGCATCAGTAAAGGAACAGGAACAGAAACAACCATCGTTTTTTGTTCCAAGTTGATCTCTTCTGTAACAGTACCAAACACAACAAAACGTGGCATAAAAGGTCTCAATTAATTATGCCTGGGACTTGATATGTAAACCCCAACTGCTGACACATTCATTAATCCCAATCTGCCTTACTTAAGAGATTTTGCTTTGTCAAACTTAATAATCAAACTTATTCTAACATTTAAACTGCAGAGGCAGAAGACACTAGACTTACAGCATATAAAATAGCGCTATAAATATGTCAGACTACTAGTCTACGTAAGCTGTCTTATTAATGACTAACTACAATTCCATTCTCATAATGCACAAGGTGAGCTGGTCAAAGTGAAACCACTGTCAATGAATGCCCTGCCTATCGAGATCTGTCATAATGCCTGTGTTTGCATCTGGATAGAGCAGTACCTTAAGGATCCGCCTGATTACAATAAGCAGATGGTTATAAATGCTTCTACATATGTCATTGCTGCACTGGTGGATGTCCTAGCAGTTTCTTCTTCAACAAGCAGCCAAAAAGTTTTCGTTGCTGACACCTCCCACCCGCACTATCGTTTCCCTCGACCATCATTACTAGTTGTGGCCCTACTCACGTCAAAAACGGGCACTGATGAAAGATGTTAAGATGTTAAAGAGGTTGGCTGAAAGAAATACACGTAAACAGAAGCACTGTAGCTTATAAGTAACTTCTAATCACACAAAACAATCGGCTTGGGTGTCCAACTGAAAAATGTTGCCCCTTGAATATGTGGACAAAATCCCAAGGTTCGCAAGCTTCACTCATGCGTAGGCTATAAATGCCATCCATAAAAATGAATAAATCCATCACAAAGTTTTAAAAATAACAGAAATTTATGCCAAATTGATGATATTAGAACTTCAGAGTACAAACAAAACAATTGTTGACCAAGTTAAGATGAAGAGTTCATCCAATGAACACAGTAGATGAATCCGGGATCAACAGGGATGCAGAAAAGATCAGGAAAGAGGTCCAAAAGCCTGCCTTACAGCTGTTTACTACCGTAACTTACCAAAATTTTAATATTCAGTAAACAAAGCCATTTAATGCTAATAATAACATGAGATTAAGATCAATACCAAAGTGACGAATAGGAGCCGAGTTCTCGTCAACTGCTGATTCCCTCTTGATTCTGCTTCCATTCCATCTCACTACAGGAAGTTTTTCATGGGCAGGTCGTGTAAGCACAGATGGAGATGGAGCAGCAGTGGCAGCAGCAGCAGCAAGCTGTTCTCCACCTGCAAAGAACCAATTAACAGAACTGACACTCTTCCCTATGAAGATATAATTAAACTTATATTACAGCAATCAGAAAAAAATCTTTAGAGTGAGATAGGGAACTTGAAAGAATCATAAACACAGAACAACAATTGTTAGCCCGGTTTTGTTTCTGTGCCCGGCATTGTGGAAAGATGGCGAAAGTGGTTATGTTACTCAGCCTAGAAACATCTAGACTAGACCAGCCTGTAACTAACATCTGTATTTAAAAGATTTACATCCAGCAAATAAAGTAATATAACATTCTTAGTAAAATGCTCTAAAAGGCACTGTTAAAGACACTGTTCTAGGATCTTCAGATAAAGAGGGAGAATTGATAAATGATTTCAGAGCGGCTTGTGCATAATAATGAACATGATTAAACACATCATACAGTGTGGACTTGTTTATGCAAGTGCACAATACCAACTTTTCACCAATAAGTCATTTTACATGTTGCCTGTTTTACACGTCCCCAAATGACTTCACATTACTGAGTCCCCACTGTAACTCCATCGAAAAGCACTCCTAAGGCATGCTGAAATGTAGCTACATCAAAATTAAAACAAGCAATAAAAACTAATAAAAATGATTAAGGAAACAAACAGTATACATCTGCAAGAGGGAACCTGTCACACGCACCTGCCACAGCATGCTCATCCACCGATCCAGCAACATCGTTGGCAACATCATCGACCATCAGACAAGACTCTGGAATTATCTGTAACAGATAAAGCAATAAAACAGTGACTTTAGCATAAATAACAGAAGAGAGACAGAATCACAGAACAACAGTTAGGCCTACAAAGACACCAAATTTGGTAGAAACGAGTAATGAACGCATGGCTAAAAAGTTTAAAGACAGTGATTGAAAAAGCATGAATACACAGAAATGAATGGCATTCTGATGAAAAAGGAGAGAAAAACCTGCATATATTAGATGTACGAATGGAAATGACTTAAAACTAAACTTCCTTGCAGACAGAGAAAAAAACATAAGCAAGATAGACAACTGTCAATAAAAACACAGGGTGATGTTTTGTAATAAGAAATGTTCTAGAAACCAACCTCAAGACCAGCAGTGGACTTCTCTGATGCTGGAAGCACGACTGGAATCGGCACAGGAATTGGAACCATCACTGGATAAGGCACGAAAATCATCAACGGTGTCGGAACCGGAACTGGGACTATTATTGTCTTGAGCTCCCAGTTTCTTTCTACTGTAACAGTGCCAAAGACAATACAATTTGGCATAATAAGGGGTCTCCATTATGCATGGGACTTGATCTGTAAACTACAACTGCTGACACCGTTTCATTATTCCTAATCTACCTCAGCTCAGAGATTTTGCATTGCTAGGCCTATGCTCTTGGCAATTCTAAACATATTAAGACAGAAAATAACCTCAAAATCAAAATAAAAGGATACGTAATAAACCATAATGTTAGATTCTTAGATACAGGAAATAACTGAATAAATTCAACAGAACTGGACAGCGAAATGACGTGGGAGGCGGCTGCGGAGGACGGAATAACGTGGAGAGGCTGTGTCACCCGATGCGCTACCAACAGCAGTGGAAGGACTAGGGTCTAAGGAGTCCCATATATACATCAATCAATTGGTTGTCTGCATATGTTTACACACAATATACCGGTAAGAGTAAAGTTCTAAAGGAAACAGCCCACCTGACCTCCATCTGTATGACAGCCTTTTCCCCACTGTGTTGGTGTACTAGCTTTTGTCTGCATATAAAGGTTTGCACCAAAGTGTTTGTTTCAATGTATGCAGGTTCAAAATATCAAACATCTATCTAAACTACGTATGGATATACCTAATAATCTGATGCTATTAGTTGTTCTTAAATGTACATAAGAATAAATCACAAAGCTTCATAAATATGAAACAAATATCAACAAAGAGAATGCAGCATCAAGAATAAGAATCAGTTGCTGTACTTGATTGTCCAGTGCCCATGGTAATATTATAGCCTCTCATTTGTACACATTACCAGCCCCTACTTTTGATATACTGTACATATTAATCATCACACTCAGTGCAAGAAACACTTCCAATATCAAGGCACACAGCTAATTTTTTCTTAGACAGCTTGTTCACATTTGTCTTGACACTTTCTTAGAAGGTGACCATAAATGTTCAGATACCTGCATGCATAGATACATACATACATATTTACATATGCATAATTGCATATATATATATATATATATATATATATACATACATACAATCATACATACCGGTACATACATACATAATAGCATATCACATGCTCACCAGCATGCTGAATTTTGGTGGGGTTGATGTACCGGTAGTTGCTGCATGTTGAACACCACCGACTTTGCCAATCCCTGGCACAGGCTTGAGGGGAGATGCCGCTAATGATGGAGTTGACTGAACTGAAAATGAGGACAATACAAAGAATCTAACATTGTATGATGAATGCATGGTGCCTTTTAGAAGCTTCTCAGGGGCAAAACAGACCTTGGCTAATCTGAAAAACCTAATGTAAAGGTTGTTCAAAAGCATCAGGTAGAATAGTTTAAATTGTTGATAGAATACTGTTCAACAATGCTGTAAACTTGGTTGGCTTCTTGTTTCATATATCACATATAATGGTTGTTATTATTTATTTATTTATTATTACTATTATCTAGCATGATTGACTATGGTATTCAGACAACAAACTCCATTTGTTCAATTCGACTTGCAGCTACTTAGTGTTAACTTTCTAAGTATTCGTTTACAGACTATTGATACTGGTGTTCATGTTGCTTGTCTTTTGTGTTTATGGTTTTGAGATGAGGTTCTGCTGCTACTATTCTGTTGTTATTAATATTATTATTGTTAATAATGCAATAATTAATTATTATGATTATAAATGTTGCATTGCTAATTAAGTTCTAGTTAAGCATTAAGTATGCTATGAAAACATTCATGAATAATAATTAAGGAAGAGAAGTCAGGATAGTATAGGCCAGTGCTGTCCAACCTGTGGCCCACGAGTTGATTTTAAGTGGCCCGCCTAAGCCAATTAATTTTTTCTAATTTTTTTTTAGTGAAGGAAAAACAAAGTGTAGGTCAATTTGCATAGCCATAAGTTCGTAAGTTGTTGTGTTATTTGACAACGTGAACACAATATCCAGTTCCCACGATGCATTCATTATTATTCCATATTAAATTTTAATACAACTTAAACTATATTTACATTAAAATATGTTTGTTGCTTTTGAATTCAACATTGCAGCCCTCGGCTTCAAGAAAAGTCCTTCTATGGCCCAAGGTGTTAAAAAGGTTTGACAGCACTGTTATAAGTTATTAGCTTTTGCAGGCTCCTGTTGCACTGTATTTAGTTGTTCATGATTGTATCAACAGAGTTGAATATGTGCAATAAATAAATAAATAAAAATAATAAAGTTTATCCAAGACTAGCCTATCAATGCGCAATAGCTCGTCGTAACCCAAAGCCATATCGGATAGTATGTACAAGTAGCGAGCAGAACTGAGCACCAAACAAATTTGGCATACTCCCAGTGCGAAAGACCCAGAGAACAGTTCTAAAGTAGTCTTAAGACGGCAAAAAGATAAAAAAAATAACAGCGCTACGCCAGGGCCTTTTCCCGTGGGATGCATTCCCCCAACTTCTCAGAGGCTTGTGAGGGTCCCCCACTTCCAACGAAAGGCTTGTGATGGTACCACCCAACTTTTGCCACCGATTGCTGCTAACAGCCATTTCAATGTATACTGTCTCCAGATAAAAAAAGTAGAACACAAAAAAGTGTCATAACTCGGTCAAAATCTTTTTAGGACTTGTCTGAAATTTTAAGCACAACAACAGTGACCATGTTTACATGAGATCCTAAAGCCGATTAGAAATATTCTTGAATTTGTCAAATTTATGAGTGTTTAAAATGCAGCACCGAAAATTGAACTTTCCAAAATGGAAAACCTGAAAGGAAAGGAAATTCAGCTATATATGGCGCTCAAAATGTCTTCCTTGGTCACGGACACAACGACCATAGACGTAGTAGATTAATAGCTGTCCCGGGAGACACTCGGCTTCATACCCCACAGCTGTGGCCGTCCAGCAGTCCAGACCTTGATCTGGAGTACATGTACTGGAGGAGTGCATTTTTCGTTCACGTGTTTTCATGACATCGATAACCGTATATGGCGTAGGGCGGGGCTGTTTGAAGAGTGGCAGCTGTTTGACCAGGTGATCATCGACCGGACCATCAAACAGTAGCGTCTACATATACGGCCGTGTGTCCGTGAACAAGGAGGACATTGTGAGCATCATATATAGCTGTGTGTCATCAGCGTAAGGTTGGTTAAAAGCACCATGTTCCGTAAGGAGCGGGTCAAGACCAGTGGTATTATTAATATTAATGTACAGGAGGGGACCAAGAACTGAACCCTGAGGCAAACCATATGGGGCAGGGACCCACCAAGACCTGGTCGAGCCATGGACCATGCTTATATTACATCCATGGAAAGATAGGAAAGATTCAATCGATTCCAGAAAGTTACCAGACAACCCAAACGTAACATTTAACTGCTTAAGAAGGATACTATGGTTGGCAGTACCAAAAGCTGCACTGACGTTGAAAAGGGCGAGCAAGGTCATTTCCGATCTGTCAATGGCTTCATAGATGTCAGATGGAAGTCAGAGCTCAGCAGAGTTTCGGTTGAACGATACCTTCTGAAGCCGGATTGGAATGGTGAAAGTAATTTGTTCCTCTCCGGATATGCAATGAGCTGACCCACCACCACCATCTTCTCGATGATCTTAGATAGGAGCGAGACGTTAGCAATCAGTCTGTAGTTCACTGGGTTGGTCGGGTTCAAGTCGTCGCCTTTGAATGTTGGAATCAAAGATCTTCGACTGGTTTCATGGTCTAAAATGGATATTAAAAATACCTGTGAGAAATCAGCATTTATATTGTATTTTTCTCGCTATAGGCCTAGTGCGTACATTTACATTACACTGCAGTATAAATAACAAACACTATGTATTTGAGACTGCATATATAAACTAAAATAATCAGCAAGACAGTATTGTCACTATCCTTGGTATTGTTCTATGATGCTATGCCATGCGTGGTCCATGCATGTATGCATAATAGAATAGGGTTCAGAATTCTTATAATCTAATTAATGTTCTATCACATTATAAACAACATTGTGGTTGTATAGGCCCATAATCATTGTTTATAATATTTTTCTTTAATGTAACGCCTGCAAACGCACTGCACTTTACATGTACAAGTTATGCTGTAATCTTAATTAACACCAAACTTAACCACTAACAGAACAGACAGCCTACAAAGCATGTCCGCCCAACGGGGACTCGAACTCGTTACCTCTCGCTCTCCATGGCCATGCCAGCGTGTTAACCAATGCGATACCGGTCCCATCTAATTCATCTAATGGTCAGTTCAGTATGCATAATTAGGCATAAGCCTAGAGAATGTGCAAAGGACCGTAAAACTAAAACGTACACACCTCAACTGTCTCAACCTTCTCTCAAGATTGCGAAAAACTGGTCGTCGCAATATGCGAAATCGATATGCCGTGTGCACACTGCACGTGCGCAATGCGTATGCGCAGTGGGTCGGGTCGATTCTGTCCATAGGCATCTTACATTTCGATGGCTTAGAGCACAGACGTCGTATGTGCAAAAAACAAAACTTTTCAGGAAGTAGGAAAAACTTTTTTTCAAGATACATGTTCCTTTCTCATAAAAAGTGAGATAGCCAAAATGTTTATTTTGATTCAGCAAGTGACATTGTCAGTGTCTTTTATGCAGCAGCATAACGAAAAGACTTTTTCAATGTAATTAATGGCCAGATACGACATCTGTGCACTAGATTATGTCGTATGTGTGGCATAAATTACTGCACAAAATGTCGTATCTGTTGCAGATACGACGTTTGTGACCTTAAAAATGCAGATACGACATTCAGATTCTAAACGATATGAACGATATCTTAGTGCCTATTCGTCGTATGTACATACAACCTTTGTGAGGCTGTGAAGAATAATTTTACGCATCGAATAGCGTCAAAAAGTGATTATCTGAAAAAATTGCAGATACGACGTCTGTGCTCTAAGCCATCGATTTACTGAATCTATCACAAAGCACGTTTGACTTAACTTTACGAAGTTTAATGAGCGAAAATTAATAAACAGACATGCCTACTTCTTCAAAAAAATTTAAGTTTCTTAATACGTCAACAATCCAACGTTTTCACCCACCCAGCTCACTTAATACTCTTCAAGCTCGAATACTCAACCAAAAACAGAGACTACTTCCGAACAGAAGTGACCTGACCTACTGATATTTGTCGAAACGGCTATGTGGTCTGTTAGTAGGATCGTTGGGTGGCAATACCTCAAAAAAATTTGTGACAAGCTGAAAATATGCCAAATGTAACTGTAATATACTGTAATACACTGTAGTGAAGATAGCCAAAAATTGGGCCACCGGGCCCTGTTCTATAGGGCCCAATTCAAAATGGCCGACCGATTTACAGATTTTTCAATATCTCAGGTTCCAATTCACTTTGAATCGTCATCTTGGTGTCAAAACATACACATTTCAGGGCAAGGAATCGAGCAAGCCCATTACAATGTTCCCAATGGTCTCAATGGCAGCCATTTTCCAAAATGGCGACCGAAATATGGATTTTTCATTTTCTCAGAGTCCAATTCACTTAGAATCGTCATCTTGGTGTCTAAAGATAAATATTCAGGGGCAAGAATTCCAATGTGGTCATCGCAAAGTTTGCCATGGCCTCAGTGACGGCCATTTTCCAAAATGGCTGACCCAAAAAATATGGGTTTGTCAGTATCTCAGCATTTAGTCCATTTAGAATCATCATCTTGGTCTCTAAACATACATAATATGTATTGGAATCCTTGCCCCTAAATATTATTAGGGGCAAGGATTCCAATAGAGCCATTACAAAGTTCCCAATGGTCTCAATAGCAGCCATTTTCAAAAATGGCGACCGAAATAGAAATTTTGTAATATCTCAGCTCTCACTTCACTTAGAAGCGTCATATTGGACTCTGAGATATTGGATGCGAGTAGAAAGAGGAAGTCAGTGTAGTTGGTTGACCATAAGCTATAATATAATTATGAGAGTATTTAGGAATCAAGCAATCAGTCGACCAGCAGCATTAAGGACAGATTGAATGGGACATAGACGGACCTCAGAAAGACCAATAAGAAGGTCATTGCAGTAATCAAATGGTCGTGACTCAGACATAGCAGTTTTAGTAAGAGAACCAGAGGTCAAGACTGGAGTAACGAGACAGATGGGAGGAGGAAGTTCATCATAAATGTGTTCCTTGAGTTAGGTATGACTGGAACCGACAAAGGGGAGGTCCTTAAGCCCATCGGATGTCTCAATAAAGTTGTCTCTACCATCTCAAATCAGCAAGTCTCCTGTCTCTGCCTTCTTAATATCTCTGCAACCTTCGACACCATTGAGCACCTGATATTACTCCAAAGACTGTCTTCCTGGTTTGGATTTACCGATACTGCTCTCCTGTGGATTCAGTCATATCTCTCTCTTCCCACTCATTCTCTGTCAAACACCTGGACATCATCCCGGTTTTGTCCTCTCACCTGCGGTGCACCTCAAGGTTCTGTTCTTGGGCCCCTACTGTTCTTTCTATTACACAACTCCACTCAGCTCACTCATCAAAGCATCCGCAGTTGACCATCACCTATATGCTAATGACACCCAATTGTCCATCTCATTCTCCCCAAGAAGCTTCTCAACCTCAATAGATCATCTTCTTAATGTGATTACCCAAATCTCCTCCTGGATGACACCCAATCTCCTGTGCTTGAATCCACTACTCTAAAACTGAATGAATTCTTATAGGCCTGTGTGAGCAACTGAAGAAAATCTCATATCCTTCTATTTCTATCAACTTTGACTCTGCATCCACTTACATATTTACAGAAAATTCTCCTGTTCGAAACCTACGTGCGATTTTTGATCAAAACCTTAGCTTCCCCGACCACATCACCGTAATCTACCTATTGCTTCATGCATATCCTCGACCATCGCAGAATCCACCCTATTCTCGACTTTAAAACTGCATCCACAATAGCAACATCTATAGTTAATGCGAAACTTGACTATTGCAATTCGCTCTTCCTAAACATTGATATCACCCAAATAAACCACCTCCAAGCAATCCAGAATGACATTGCCTGTGCTATCACCAAAACCCCAAACACCACCACATCACTACTGTCCAGAAATCACTTCACTGAATCAAAATGCCTGAACGCATAGAGTACAAAGTACTATCACTCACTTACTATACACTGCAATCATCGCAGCCGTCCTATCTTCGTCGGTTGTTCACCATTCAGCCACTTCACTCAACACGCACTTCATCCTCCATTACAGGGCTGTTTTAAGGAATTTTTAGAACTGTAAAATCCTTTCTTTCCTTTCCCATCCTCCATGGTAAGTTACTTACAGTCAGAGGACAATGACCTCTTTTGCTAGTTTTAACTGTACAGGAGTGCTTCTACAACTGCACAAATCCATTTAGAACTGCACATTTTGTGTACAACTGCACGTTTAAAAAAAAGATTGACCAAGGTAATGGAGAAACTGGAGATAGATATTCTAGTGTCTTAGATAGAAATGAGGTCCCACCCACGTGACCCACCCCACCCCAAAAAACCAACTGGAGTTGGAAAAATTGTGTTGGTCGGTAGAGGTCTAGAATGCCTCGGTAGCAAGTAAACAATATAGTCGTCACAGATAATGGCAGAATAGAGCGGTCTCACTTAGGCTATAGATAGCCCAATGTTTCCACGAAAGTAAGTCATCTAGTTGTCAAAATACCATGAAAAGGTATATTTTCATAAATATTAATATACGCTTAAATAAGCTAAAGAATACAGCAAAATCTACCTATGGACAGTGCCGGTGTCGCGTGACACTTAAACATTTTATTCTGATCAATGGCTAACTCACTAACTTTCGCGTAAACTTTGGGTTATCGATCGAGGTAGGTCACAGGGTTATGAAACATTGGGCTATCAATTGCCGTAGGTGAGACCGCTCTATTCTATCTATATCTGTGACGGCCATACTACATGTTTACGTGCTACCGCGTGCTACCGAGCCGTTCTAGACTTTTACCGTGTGGGTAACCATTTTAAATAACCTCTGGTTGCACCCCTGCTAGATGGTAAGAGGCTAGGTTTTGGTTAAACAAGGTTATGTCCAAAATCAATTCGCTTTGGATCATAGCACACCAGGCCGTTTAGAATCACAATATAAATTACTAATAATAAAAGTTCACAATTCTTAGCAAACCTGGGACTTGGTCCCAGGAAAAAAACTCGCGTTAATTAATGACATAAAACTAATAAGATTTCCAAATTAAAACAAGAAATTTTGATTATTTCGCAGAAAATATTAACCTACGATGAAGACCGCTAAACGTCAACATGCCAATTTACTCATACTATAGCGCTCAGAAATGACGCAAAACGTCCAACTACGCTAAGAAAATAGTGCGTCGTTTATTATGTTCCTACTAAGATAGCAATGTACACATTTCGTGCTATCTTGTTTTGCATGTATAACTTTTAATTCTAAATTGTTTTAACGCAAATCCAGCTTGTCACAAATTTTTTGGAGGTACATCATATGAAAAAATATAGTACTGCCCGTCTATGTGGCGCCATTGACAGGACCTCGTCTCTGTCAAGGCAAAATGCGTACGTGGTTAACGTTCGAACCTCGATCGTTCTTGGGACTTGTCGAAGTTGTCGGCGTCAGCTGCAATGACAATATTTAAAGAGACTGCGATCTACCACCATAACTAATCGCACACCATCACCTTTCTCAGGCTCCTCTATCCATCAAAACTCGGGCTTTTCATTCCAAACTGAAGACACTCCTTTTCAAGAATTCTTACCCTTCTCATTTGATCAATTCAGATGCAATCCAGGTAAGGGTGAGAATTGCCGTGGAGGTTGAGGGGTTGAAAAAAGCCCAATCTTTCTTAAGACTCCAATTGTATGGCCTAGTCTTCGTTGCGCCTCCAAACTCCACCAAACTGACACAGTATTTTTTTTAAAGTTCCAGTTTGTCAACAACTCACGACCTGAAATAAATTATTATTAAAAGATTTACTTTCACTACGATTATAGAGTAGCTCTAGCGATTGATTAATTACTGCTTATTTATGTCCTAAAGTTTTGTATCATCTATGTTGATATAACGTCTGTGTAGTTAGTGAAGGGCGCCGGTGTCCTCGTATTGTCGCCGTTCAGGGACAAACAGTGGATAGCGTATAGTTTATGTTTTATTTTATGTAAATTTGCACTTTATGATGGAGTCGGATGCTAAAAAGGTGAGCTTTCATAATCTGGTTGTGCGAGTTTGCAATTAAGTATAATATCGTTTCTACTGCAAACGTACTTGTCTCGCACCGAACGTGTGTTCTCCCATGTTGACTTCTATGACTTACTTTCCTGATTTGTAGTCAGTTTCACTAGATGACAGTTATAAATTCCTGTGCATACATGTTCCTTGTTGTATGTCAGTGGCAACGTCGTGTGATAAGTAAATGGTCAGCGACCTTTAGAAAGGGATAACCCCCCAAATCCCTGAAAATACAAAAGCCCGATTTTCAGAAAACAGTTTTCTAGAAAAAGTGGTAATCCCGAAGACTGCGTGCCCGTCCGTGTAAACAGTATGGCCGCCCAAGAAACTGATAAAATAGAGCGCTGTGGCCTTAGCTTCGAAGTTTATATTTACTCTCATTTACTGCATATTTTCCCTCATTTATAATTTTATTGACTTATCTGTTTTACTTAGATCTCACGCTGATTACTAACTTAGTGCACGCATTGTATCATGAGATGCAGCTGATAGGTCGCAGTGCTCTATTTTAGCTAAGTCGTTGGCAACCATATTGTTTTGTATACGGGCACGCAGTCTTCAGGATTACCCATAACACATTTTAGTGTAAAAAATCATTAGATTGTGTGCATATCAATTTCGGTGATCAGGCCGAAATTATTTGAGGGTTTTGGGTATTTGGCCCACACCTTCTTTAGAAGCTGAGTGGTATTCGAGACTGAGTCACTAAAGATGGTGTCCGAGCTCAAATTCATTATCATCAACTATACGTGAACTAACTGGACTTGCAATTGAAAGGTATAGAAAAAGATGAAAGCACTATTAAGTCAGAAAGAAAAAGTGAAATTGAATAAAGTTTTCGTTGAGAATCTGACAAAATGAGGATGCGTAAAATGTGGCTAAGTGAAGAGCTTTGTCTGAAAGTTTCCCTTGGCCAGGCAATATTTACACAACTATGTGATTACAGAACTTTATGGTTTACACAATTTAGATGAGTTAGTTATCTTGGTGGTCCATTGTAATGGGGTGTGTATAGTTTATAATGAATTTGGTCTTTTTAGGAAGCTTCGAGGACTTCCAACGGTTCAGCTACACTGACGTCACCCAGGGGCAACGGTAATCAACGAGAGATTATATTATCCGATGTTCCGGTCAGTGTTTCAGTAATATTTTCATTTATTTCAACTTGGCGAAGTACACAAGATGCTGTTTTGACCCAGATATTGCAAGCTACCAAAAAAAAATATTCAGAGTTCCTGGTAGAGGTGTCAAAATATGGTTCAGTTACTTGTTACCTTTGATATGTGTGAGCTTTGCCTCTCCTTTCCACCTGCATAGGCCGCCGCGTGCTGCGCTCTGCTGTCCATGGTGACTTAATGGTTCCTTTCACTCTCTCTGCAACAATGCAAAGCCGTTCGTTCTCTGTGGTTGGTCCAACAACCTGGAATGAGCATCCCTTGACTATGCGACACCTCCCAAACTTTTCTCAATTTGACAAACTGTTGAAGACTGTTTTTTCGCTTGATTTTGGTCAGGAGTGCCTCTGAGTACTGACTTTGAAGGGGCGCTATATAATTGATTGTGTTATTTCCTAAGTGGATGCTGAACCTTTCCTAGGGGTCGCATGCGAGTCATTGTACAAACTTAGTCTGTTTCGGAGGTACCACATAGACGTGCAGTCGCCCTACCATGATATATAATCAACCCACGAATGCATACGACAGCACATTGATCGTTCCTGGATTCTTAGAGACTGTCAAAAACAGCAAAATTCTTTTTATTTTTTGCATTTTGGTCCATCTTCTACTGAAGAGCATGTTCCTGCTGATGCATGTCTTTGGCCAGCATTCATTTATTCATCCCTCTTTCTGTAACACTCTGCCTTTCCATGTCTGCAGTTATGCAACCGAGACTCTCTTTGCTCCATCCTGAAAACTTGCGTCTTCATCTGCCTAGTGTCATTCTGCACGTCTGAACTTTGTATGGAGGGCATATTGTAAAATTGCAGTTGTGTTGAGCCACTCCATGGCTTCATAATAGAGGCAACGAACAGGTGTGCAGTATGAATGTTATGTATATACTAAGAGTGCTTGTATGGAGCCCTAAGTGCTGGTACAAGAGCATTCTGGTTTGGTTACTTAGGAATAACCAAACAAACGTGTGTCTTTCTAGCAGAAAGCACTTCTTGAACTATTACATGATGCCTAATGCTCTAGTCTGCTTCAAAATCATCATGCATCTTTGGCCGGTTTTGCGTTTATGCACTCATGACCTTTGATTCTAGCCAGCATTTGTGTTATTGCATGGTCCTACTTCCTGTTGTTGATAAGTCAGTCTGTTTCAGAATATCAAATAGTTTTTTTTATTATGCTCTATTAAATGTATTTGTCATGAACAAATACAATAATCATGGTTGAATTAATGTCGTTATAACTGGCACTGTCACACAGACGATTGAATGAGATTAGATTTTAATCAGTTGCTTCTCATTCTTTTAGGCCAAAGTGCAGACGATTAAAATCGATGGTCTGGAGAGAACGAAAAATGATATCGTCACAAAACATGTTGAACCGGTGCTGTTGTCGAAAAATTTTGAAGAAGTGAGTGTTTGGTTTATTTATTTATCGCATAAATGCTATAGCGCTCTTCAAACTCTCTCCTCAGGGGCTCTCCCAACTACAGCACAGAGACTGAATCAGAATTTCACGCCGAAGCGCACGAGCAGTTGCGACTGAAGGACTTACTTAAGGTCTCTATGTGGCGGCTTGAGGTAGATTTGAACCTGGAACCCTCCGACTCCAAGTCACCGAACCCACCACTACCCTACTTGCACACCACAACGTTAAATGTTTCTAGAACGCAGAATTTTATATTTTACCAATTTCCCCCCCATTATACATCTTAGAATGGACTTATTTGACAATTAGTGATTTCCCAGTATACAGTAAACTTTGGATAAATTGACCATTTTTCAGAATTTGTCATGAGTTGATGGCAATGTAACCAGTGTAGATTAAATAACGGTTTGTGTATTGTAAAAAACGTTCTTTTTGAATAATTCTTTTGCAGATGTATAGATTTCAACTGTAATTTTTCGATTTTTCCCATTTGTATGCTTGATGTATGGTGTGATACTTTTTAGATGGTTAAAGCAGCACAGTTTGCGAAGTTTCAAATGGAGCAGCTTGGTCTATTCAAGGCAGTTTCAATTAACGTAGACGTCAGTAAAGGTATGGGAAGTTGTGTCTGTCTTAACCTGGCTAAACTAATGAATGCAGAATTAGGCACTATGCAGTATCAACATGAAAAATTAAATCATATAATTTATTAAATTCATGACTAATAGAAATTTTTCTATTTAATTCTAATTGGAAGAATTTATTTGTATTATTACAGATTTAGATTTAACGATATTGTAACTGTTATTCATATTTCTAGTTTTCCTTTGGCCTCAACATAGGCCTGACAGGTTTTGTGAGTAGTAGCGTTGACATAAATCTCGAGATATTTTATTTGGTGATGTAGCGACTGATTTTTAGTGTTTTAATTATCTTTCCATCCTGCACCCGAATTTGAATCCACACAAAGTTATAAATGGTTATTGAGTTGTGTAACACATGAGATACTGTTCGATTTTTTGTTTCTAGGTCTCTGCTTTAGACAAATTTTGACCTCTGAGGTTTTGTAAGGGGGGTGGGGGATTATCGAGTCTATTGTATTATATAGGTTATGGCAGGCTATTATGTGGCTTATCCTAGAGTCTGATTACTGTTACATGCCTGCTGTCTAACACTTGCTCAAGACCTTTCCATTTAGCCATGGTTGGGCTGGGGGCTATATAAAGTTTTCAAATGAGTGAATGAATGTTAGAGATCTGCAATGATCAAGTGACTGAGCACTACCTTACACTACGTTACATTGATCAGGTCCCACTGCGAGGCCAGATGGTTATGAGATCACATTCGCTGTGAAAGAACATCGACGAGTCACCGGTGGAATGAGCACACTGGTCGGGACAAACGAAGGAAGCATTGTAGGTTTCTTTTGTTAAATCTGATCTTTATTATATACGTCTATTGATATTTGACCTTTTTGATGTTTGACCTTTCTTTGATCCTAATTACAGTGGGGTTCAAAATGATTTAAATGCTTGAGAAAGATTATGCAGATTTTAATTCTTCAATTCACTTTCCTTGTAAGAAATCTCTCATTTTGCTATAGCTATAGGTAACTGATTTAAGTAGCTGGACAAGAAAAAATAGTTCCTTTACTGATTAATTTTGAGCTAAAATGATGTTGTAATTGCTGTTCCAGAATTCATTTTTACTCTGTTTAGTGCTGGTGCAAAATGTTACATTCTGGTCTTAAACAGTAAAATATTACTTGTATTTATGCAAACAAATCAGCAAGATTTGTCGACTGTTTTCTATGTGCAAAAATCTTTTCCTAAGGTTTGTAGTATGCGGCTTCCTAACGTTATTGGACGTGGAGAGAAGGTGAACAGCGACATTACGTACGGTTCAAAAAATGCTCTTGGCTGGAGTCTTAACTTCAGCAAGCCATTGCAGGGCGATCCAAAACTTCAGTAAGATGAGTTTTTCTTTGAATGTGTTCGATTGCAAATCTCGAGTGCATGCACATTTGGACAATTTGTAATACCATTTGAGTAGCTCTAGAAATGGTTATGCTTTTTATCTAGATGTTTTTAAAGTTCATTGAGATGATGAGTTCATATGTAAGCAAGTTATGCTGGATAATAGAAAAATGGCAACTATCCTACTCTTGTGCATACTTACTTTGTCCAACTTTTTGTCCCATTATTGATTACCATTGTGCTCAATGTTACTGTGGTTTCATCTTGTTTTGAGTTTTGTTTTGGGTTTGTGAAACACGGAGATATGAATGTTGCTTAGAGTCATAACCCTTTTACAATAAGAAGGATTGGCTTCCCATACATTTTATCATGCGCTCGTCATTAACGTGTTAAATCGTTTGATTTGGGTTCTTTTTGCTCCTTTGTGGGGCACAGTAGCTGATTGATTGGAGTGCCTGGTTTATAACCCAAAGCATGTGGGTTCAATCCTCCTCAAGACCGTAGCATGCAGCTAAGCCATCTGTAGGATGGTCGTGTTTGCAAGTCTGAGCTTTGGAAGGAGGGCACTGTAAAATGATTTGTGTATTTATTCTAAAAGTTGGTGACCATGTTGCTTGAGTTCACTCGGGTTTATAAAGGAGCAATTCATGAGTGTTGTGTATATTCAGTGGCAATGGTGGCCGATCTTCCTCGAACTATTTGCTGAGTTTGAAATGTCTTTGCTTACTGGTTTAAAATTTATTCAGCACCTCCATGTAAATACAGAGCATCATTTTTTGGATTATTTTGATTACCTCTAAAACTGGTTACTTGTTTCTGTTAGCTTGCAAGCGGGGATCTTTCAGAACAGCGTCGATTTGCCATGGAGTGGCTACAAGGAACTCGGACGAGGATTATTTGCCGAATTCATGGTGTGTAGAAATTGATGTAAATTCTCGTAAAGACTTGAAGAAATTAAGTGAAAATCGTAGAAATTTTTTAAAATATTTTAATCTCGTATTATGACCATAATTTGTAATCTTTTGAATTTTTGAAAATAGTTTTTACACGTATTGGTGATGGGCTGACGGTTTTAAAATTTCTGGTCCACTCTTGTGTGAATATAAATCAGGCATTTGAAGTTTAGGATCCTTACCAAATAACTGTTTTAAGGATACTCAAAAACTTGCATAATTCAGTGATTATTTCTTTTATGCACACCAATTCAGTAAGTTGCATCGCCCTATGGGCAGTTCTGCACAAGAAGGATTAAGGTCTAAGGTAAAGGATTCAGTAATCTTGTATTTTTCTGTGGGAATAAAAATTATTTTAAATGATGCATTGTTTTAGTTCCCGACTTCTCTGGGAGCGCACAGCCTGCGTTGGGAAGGAACCTGGCGAGAGCTGAGTTGTCTTACGAGAACGACAGCATTTGCCGTCCGAGAACAAGCCGGACACAGCCTTAAGTCGGCCGTCAGGGTATTCATCATTGGATGCTTTCATCCATCTGATACTTATTGATATTTTAATTCAAACGATAAATATGATGATGATGACCAGGGCTTTGCGGATAATGACGATGATGGTGACGATAGGATGATGATGAGAGGATGATGACAGGATGATCATTACAAATGTGAAAAACAGATCTATGTAGATGACAGTTATAATGAAATCAACACTGTAAAACTTAACGAGAAAACCTGACAACTAAGTGTCTGTTCTCATAAATATTGTTGTATTGTTCTGCGTATGTATTTTTGTAGTTTACGTGTTTTAATTGTGTTATGTTAACAGCACACATGGGCAAGAGACACACGTGACAGCAGGGTCTTGCCCAACACTGGCACGCTGTTTAAACTCATTCACGTAAGTCAAGAGTAACATCGGCAATTAGCCCGTTTTATATCAAGTTTTTCAAAAGTATGTCGTGAGAAAGAATTTCCAAAGAAAGTTTTGTCTATTAGAAGCAGTTTACTATGGTTTGATAAGCTGTTGTTACTTAGGTGTTTTATATTGACTTCTGTAGTGTGACTTTGCGTACATTTCAAGAGTACTAAGATAAGTTTGCACAAGTTTACATGCTACATTGTAATCAACAATTCTCTGTATTAGATGTAGCTAAGAGGTTGTGGACTTTTTGGTGCTGTAGAAATTCAACCTTACATACCTTGCTTTTGCATTTCACTGAGAACTCATGGTCTTTGAGAATTCATGGTCTATGTGATGTGATGCTAGAAGCAGCAGTTGCTAATATTTATTAAATTATTTGTTTATTCAAAGTTAGTCATATTGTTGATGGATTCCTAAAATTAACAGCTTTCTGATGACATAATTTATGTTAGTGGCTAGTGTGGTAATGTTCTTGTAGGGTGGAGTAAATGCAGAGTAGTTGATAATCTGAGGATATTAGGTATAGGTAGATCCCAAAATAGCAAACCCTGCCTTGGGACGAATGACAAAAGATGGCAAAATCATTGTCTCTGGAAACATGTATTCATATAATATGGTACGTAATTTGGTGAAGTAGGGTAACGTACCCTGAGTGTAAGACTAGTGGTGAGCACTTTTCTTAGCTGCCACAATGGTTATCCAGTGATCAGTAGAATTTTTTTTGCACATAAATCACCGACTTGTCCACATTCTGTTTGCTTGAGCTGTTTTCTCTAGGTTACATTACTCGAACTGAAGCACTACTGAATGGTGACTGCTGTGAGTTGTGCTATATAATATAGTTTCAAATTACATTACATTGCATTCAGTTTTATAAAATGTGTTCTTGGCGTGTTTTAGGAAGTGGCAGGGTTTGGAGGTGATGCCCAGTATTTGAAGCAAGAGGCAGAATTCCAAGTTAACAAGCAACTCTTTCTGGATTCTGTAAGTTTAGTTTGTAACTCCCATTTGAATAACTTCTAAAGTATCTTTCTGAAACAATTTGTAACAGCCTAAAGTCTGTTTTTCCTGCCAAGTTTGTGTTTTGGGATGGTGCCTGAGTAGAATCTTGAAGGAGCTCCTTAAAACTTTCTGAATGACATGTGGTGTGGTGCTGTAACTGGGCATTTATCTAGCACCTTTATAAGCATATTTAAGCTGTGCGCAGTGGTTAAAGTGGTTTGGGTTAGCAGTGGGAACGCCGAATGTGAGCGGTGGGAATGCTGATGAAGAATTTTATTGGGACTCACGTATTTCCAGCGTTCCATGCATGGTGGTGTCCTGGGCATGACGTTAAACTGCATCCATCCTCTGCCACAGGGAACCAACAACGTCCCTGTGCCGGTCCTAAGCCCGGACAAAATGAGGAAGGTTTGCCAGATGGGTGGCGATACACTGGCAGTAAAAGACAAAGACGATTGAAATCCGCAAAAACCACGACACAAGTGTCATAGCAACCCAGATGCCTCAAGGTGTCATGATGTGGAGCAGACATGCACAGGCCGGTCAGGACAGACCCGTGGAGAGAGTCGGAGGAGAGAGCATGGGACACATACGGGCTTTGACCCAAGTTGTCCTTCATGCCTCTCTCCCCAATATTCTCTTCATTCAGACAAGGTGGTCTAACTGCTCCAAGATATTAATGGTATGGAGCAGACCTGCTGACCGGACCGGTTGAAGCTGGGCAACATGACGCGAGACAGACTCAGACAGAGAGTGGCGTCGGACTCCTACGGGCACTGAGCCTAAGGATGTTGATGATGATGATGATGCATGGTGAGCAGTGGGAACGCAAACCAAAAATTTCGAGAGTAGTGGGAACGTTGTTCCCACGCGTTCCCACCCACTTTAAACCCTCGCTGTGCGCTTGGGTTTGTCAGGAGCTGATCTTTAGAAGGAAAGTTGAGTTGATCCATTTTGTTTTCTAGGTCGTTCAGTTCTCGTTTGCGGCAGGAATCGTTAACGGTCTCTTCCCGGGTACAAAGCTAAACATCATGGATCGAATCTTCCTCGGAGGACCACTGACGCTACGAGGTTTCAACATTCAAGGGGTTGGCCCACACGATGAGGGTAACTTATTAGCATAGATCTACGAGATTTTATGTGTGATAGTAGCTGTTGGGTAATTTCTATTGTAGCCCGTTAACATCTGGGATTGTGATGTATCGTGATAGTAGCAGTTGTACTAATATTGTGTTAGAGCACAACGTTTTTATTGTTTTTTGGTGCTGTTCTTGACTACAGCATTAGCATTGGAGGTGTTGTAAATGCTGCGAACGGCTGCATTTGCAGATTTGTAGTTATAATTGACAGTATGTTTGGTGTAGCTTGTGCTTTTATGTTGATAACTAATAATATGTATGTCTTCTTCTATGCTGATTGTTACTTAAGTCCTGCAGATATTTAAAGATTTGTTGCAAGTTTAGTCCTTGTTCTGAACCTAGACGAATATTTTTGTAGTTTTGATACATAATCCATTTTACCATCTAAAGACCATTGTATCTCATTGTATCTCATCAAAAATTGTTGAGTTATGCTTTTTGAATCTTTGTCATTAAATTGTTTGTATATACATCAGTAGAATGTTTGGTGTGACATATGGTATTCTCAACTCATCACCTTATATTTCTACGTTGTCCCAATATTGTAAATAAATACATGTTATTACCAAATTTCAATCAGTACAACTTTAATAATAATACAGCATTTCTTCAATTACTAAATAATTATGCTTTAAAAGTTTCTCATTGCTGATGTTGCAGTTCAGGTGCAATTGCTTTTAATGATGTTTTCTGGTGAGATTTGTTTTTTAAATTAAATTATTGGTGCTTTTCCATAGATTGTGCCCTTGGGGCAGATGCTTACTGGTGTTCTGGTCTCCATCTGTACACCCCGCTTCCCTTCCGACCAGGAAAGGGTTCTTTCGGGGAGTACTTTCGAACTCATTTCTTCGTCAACGCTGGAAACCTGACGGCCCTCGACAGACGTAAGTGATGCGTGAACATCGGATGGGAAGGGGTCTTCTCTGTTTTAGTTGATGCAAGCAGTTTGTGATCTAATTGCACTCTTTATACTGTGGCATTTCTTAATGTTCTGTAGTGCCTACAATAATATTATTAGCAGTTCCTAATATCGGCCGTTTCCGAAAGCAGAGGTAATTTTTCATCTTAGTCTGAGAAGTTGTGCTTCCTAGTAATTCCTTATATCCTAAGAGCTTTTATCATTCCGGTTGCTAGGGTCATCATAGTTCATATGAGCTAGTTTCCTTATTAATGTCTATTAATAAACCTCCAATGGCCTCCCTGTTACACTACACTTAATACCCAATGCCCACTCGACTCTGTTAAGAACTGTCCTATTTAGCTGTGGTAGTGTGGGATACGCTTCTTTGACCAGAGACCATGAATGAATAGTGCTGTCCATGAGCGAGGGAACCTGCTTATGAAAACCGTTTATGAAGGTTATATAATATTTTAGCAGTTACTTACAAAAACTGACAGCTTGAATGAAGCACATGATTTATGCCATACAAATCTTGTAGTTGAATTATATGAAATTTTGCTTTAAGTTGCTCTTGTATATTTTTCTTTTTCGCAGACGTCAGTTGGAGGGATAACCTGTTGGGTCTTGCGGAAACGCTTCGGTTGAGTTACGGTGCTGGGATTGTCTTGAGGTTGGGAGGGATTGCACGCCTTGAAGTTAACTACTGCGTTCCTGTACGAAGTCAGAAGGGAGACAGGCAAGAAATCGATACTAGAAATATTATTTCACACTTGAAATATTTATTTTTTTACATTAGGTGCATATATATGTAAAGCTTGATGAAAAACTTTATGCCCCTTGAAGTCTATTGTTTCTCGAGAATACTCTATCCATACGGAGTGTCCAACAGATTACTTGTGGGGTCATTGCATAATTACGTAACGCTCGAGGGTGGGTGGGTGGGGTCATTGAAAACGTTACGAAACGTTACGAGGGTGGGTGGGTGGAGGAAGCTGAGCGTTACGTAACGCCATGAATTTTTTTTATTGCTATTAAATTACCATCGAAAGATTCTAAAGACACTTCAGACATGATGTGGTCGAAGTTTAAACTTTGTGACATTGATTTAAAACTTAACCGAAGTAGGTTTATTTATCTGAATAAGATCCGGCAGCAGACATCAGTTATATGCCAGGTCAATTTAATTATGTTCTCCCATTTGTGCAAACCGGAAACCGCTCTTCGAATTGTTTGGATCTGTGATAGCTTTACCAACGGAACAACGTGGTAGGCCTAATTGCCCTTGAAATCCTGACATTGAAGATCCACTTGGAAACATGTTTTACTTAGAGGACACTATCCCAAACATTTAAAATTAATGCTCAACAAAACTCGGCAATATTTCTATTAATAATTATCGAAGTGCCCAGACTAAGCAAATAATTAGTTCATCTTAATTGAGTTAAACTTTTCAGCAGTGTAAAATTTTATTCCTAAGGTATAATTTAAGAAAATTACAGGTCACGCATGGCTGTTATTTATATGAATAAAACATCGGGTAGGCTATATTTTAAGCCTAGTCTACAGTAACTGTCAAATTAGCCTATAATTCACATACTAGGCTATATTAAATTCACTATGAAAACATGAATTATAATAGCCTACGCGCTCACATAAGCCAATAATAGACTTGAATCTCAACTGGATTTTTGTAACAATCGTTACGTAACGCTGGGGAGGGTGGGTGGGTGGGTCAAGGGCAACGTTACGAAGCGTTACACGGTGGGTGGGTGGGTCGAAAACGGTCATTTTCGGCGTTACGTAATTATGCAATGACCCCTGTTCTTAGCATGACCAGATGTTGCTTTTATACTTTTAACTCAATAAATTGATGGTTATGGTTTGTTAGTGCTTACAGGGCATGCGCCCAGCAGAGAAGTGGGTTTGTGCAGTTGCATTTATTCCACTGATTTATCTATAGACAGTTGTGTGATTTAAATGCTTTGTGAACTGGTATGATCGTACTAATGTTGATTGTTTCTCTTGTAGTGTCAATCATGGATTACAGTTTGGAGTTGGAATTAAATTCCTCTGAAGAGTACGTGACATTCGGAAGGCAATAGTTATTTTACAGTCTTGCTTGGGATCAACGGCAGTTCAGACGATAAAAAGAGACTGCCATGATCTCGCTGTCAGAAGTTAGCTGAAAAACGCTTCTCTTGATAACAAAAAAACAACTGCCAATTGGTCGCATTAAAATTATTTGTCTTAGGCAAACTAGTCGATGTTAGAATGAATTTAGGATTTCTCTAAGCAGATTAGAATAGTTCTATGCAGAATTATAAATGACTGTAGATCAAGCATGACTCCAAAAGAATGATCCAGATGAAACAGCCATGTGCAGGATTATGTTGACGTCCTACAATTCTTAATCAAGTGTGTACAGCCAAGGAGCTGTGCAAACTGCAAGAGATGTGCGTAACATGGAACCAAAATCCATGCAAACCGTCACTAAGAGAATTGGTTCTGTCCAGAACTCCAGAATTGTGGTCTGATTTACTAACAATTACCTAGGTTAACGCTTGTAACCGATGTGTGAAGCTTCAATGTTTTTGTCTTTGTCTACTTCCCACCCATGCTTAAGATCGTCGAATTATTAGATTTTGAGTTGATCTTGAACTAATTAGCAAAGATAACTTGGATTTTTTGCAGAAAATGAGGTCCATTTTTAACCTGGGAAATATTTCTGCTATGGACATCTGGTGCAGTTTTCAGAATTTCTTCAGATCTGTTCTTGCTGACCGTTATTTCCAAGTGCATTATTTACTATTGCAGTGAATTTTGATCCTGTGATAACAACAGTCTTATACATCCCGAGTTGTGTTTCTTTTTAACTTACAGGGAGCGTATTTCCCTAGAATGCAAAATAATAAAGGCTTTGAATTTTCCGTCCCTTTTTCACTCGACATTGGTATGTCTGATGGAACAAATCGCATTGCTTGTAAGAGACCTTTGCTTAAATTGCTAATGTTCTACAATGGCTGCTCGTTCCCCTTTGTATTGAATTTAAGATCGGTTACAATTCTTAATCGTTCACAAGTCTCTCCACGGAGCCGCGCCAGAGTATCTGCGTCATTACTTTATCGGGATGCATTGCATTCTTCAACTTCCGGGTGGCGCCTCGAATTGCTTAAGTAAAGTGATCTTTGCGTATGATGGATGAGCACCTTCTTCATTCACTATACTTTCTCTGTGGTCGGCCCCAGTTAATGTAACACTAGGAACAGCCTTCCTCCTGCCCTGCAAGCGGCTGAATCGGTCGACTCCTTCAAATCGAGACTTCTGTTTATTTAGGTTTTAATAATATTACTTTTATTGAACAATCCAGTTGACAGACTGCAACCGGTTAGAGCGTACAGCCAGGCAATTTAAACAATTCACAAGAACAAATGAAGACATAAATTGTAAATACTAACAGAACAAGAACAGACAACCTGCAATACATGCTGCTAATAGCAGCTTACAAAGGATATCCACCGTACGGGGCTCGAACTTGGGTCTGCTTGTTCTGCATAACAGCGTGTTATCCGATGCGTTCGTTACCGCCCCCTCAAAACCCCGTAGGATAGAGTGATAGACGTGCTTTGTAGGCTGCTGTTGGTGATTCGAAAGATGCTCAGAGACACGTGCGTGTGCCGTCCTAGTTTCCTAACCCGGGGATAGCGGTACAACAGGTAGGGTAGAGGAGCTCCTCGTGCTGGTGATATCGTAATGTAGCACTGAAGCACAGTTAATATTTTTTATTGAGGCAACGACATTGAAGAGGTGTGGAGTATCATGAAACGTCTTTGTGTTGACTCTTTAAATATGTACTCCCAATGCAAAAAGATGGCGGCTGAGCTAGCGCTATGAACGAGGTGTTATTATTAAGTTATCCAGGTCTGTTTAATCGTGTTTAGTTTAAAATTAAAATCTATAACGCACTTTAACAAGAATTTCTTGCACCAGAGCGCGTTTCGCTACATTCCTAGTCATATTGCAATGTGAACAGATGAGTCACTTGTAGCCTACGATGCCTGTGCTTGTATTGCTAATATGCAAAGTGATCGAAGTACAAAATGTGTCATATATAATTATGTGCATACTTACGGAAGTTGCCGATATATGCAGATATATGGCTACATATGTAAATGCCCACGTTTATGTAAGTAAGAATTACTTCAATGTGATAAGTTCTAATGCTACACAACGTATGTTGGGCCGGTCTCGGATCTCAGATTCATTGGCGAGGATCTGCCCCAACTTTTCGCCTGCTAGGGGTTGGGTAGATGACTGTCAGGTTCGAAAGTCTGCTTTGCCCTCGCTGCATATTCTTTCTGGATTGTTTATCGAAGTTCAGCTGCCTTTCAAGGTCACACACAACACAATACTTGGCCAGGTGTGTTTAGTATGACGATTGTGTTAGTAGTGCCTCAGCCACCCTGAAGTGGCAATGCTGCTATTGGTTTATGGTTGCTTATTCCCAAGTGCACTTCATTTAGTGTTCTCATAGCCACCCTACTGGAGGTTGTTGTAGTATAACCACCTGAGGATGCGCTGCATTTCCGTACAGCTCTGGAGTTTCCATCTGGCCACCTTAGGCTGCGGCAGGTCATTTGACCTACCTATTTAACTCATGACCTGTCAAAGATTCTGTGGAATTTTTAATCTTTTTATTTTTAATTTCTTCGACCTGCCGAATAATTCCCATTATCCTGACGCAACCTGCTGAAATCGGATAGCTGGTGCCGTTAATGCACTAGGCATAGTTAATAACAAACTGCTCAATAGGTTTGAATTAGCTTAATTATTTCCGATAGTGGAATCTTATCAGGAGTGCTCACAGCTCAGCCACAGAAAAAGAAACAAGACGAGAGATTTATGAAATAAAGTTTGATTGGTCAAATGTGATAAAGGCAGCTTTGAAGGGAGATCATTCCAGATGGACAATCCTAAGACCGAGAAAGCTTGGCATTGTGTGGCAGCTTTGCAAACCCGTGGAACTAGAAGATATACAGTAAATGCTTATCTGTCGGGATCTAAGGTATTCCGAGTTAGTCAAGACCCATCTTTGGTGTCCATAATTTCATCTGTCAAGAAATGCAAGGGACTACTACCACTGCATTACATGCAGTCTTTTCATGCACTCAGTTAAGTCCCTCAATTTTTTCTGTCGTGCAGTTTGTGTGCTCAACCTTGTCTGTTAACAAAATTAGTGTATACATAATATGTACCTATATTTCAAAGTGAGGATTTTATTCAAGTGTTTGTTATGATTGTAAAGCACTAAAAATAATGTGAACCATTTTCAGACTCTTGACTGAAGTTTTAACCATCCAGGAATCCAGCCGCATTTCTATTTCTTTCTTTATCGTGGAGCTTCTGAAGAGGAAATATGGCCGCCGAAGTGGCTCCAGTTAGCACTGGAGCATACAATATTTGCAAATGGATGACGTTCTGGAGCATGTACGCCGGCTATACATTGGCTGTCTTCAATCGCAAATGCTTTTCGTTTGCCATGCCAGCCATCATGCAGAGCCTTCACCTAGACAAAGACCAGCTTGGTATGCAACTTTCTAAACATGATTAACAAACGATTATTAAGTAAATAAGTATATCCTTATTCCTTAATCCTTTATTGAAATGAACTGCTAAGTTCTGCACTTCAGGGTTCATTCTGAGATATTACAAGTCAAGAGAAAATAGTTCTAATAATGAATGCTTAACATGCCAGATTGTATTATCACAGCCAAAAAGTATTTATGTTAAAGTCATTAGAAGTTCTTGACGATTTTAGTTCATGTGGACTGTGGAGCCGAATGTGAAAATCCCGCTTGTGTGTAAGGTGCCGCTTGTAATGTTACGGCGTCATATAAATTGTCGTAAGATTTTATTAAATGTTATTATTGTTTCAAACCTAGGATGTATGTGTCGAACTGTTGTTGATGAATATCAAATGAACTTTAATGTAATGAAATTGTACTGTGATTGCTTCTAATTTTCTTTAAGGTACAATGATCAGTGATGATTTCAATACTGAAACTTAGCAGGCAGGAAGTCTAGAGGTCTATACATGCACAGACTGAATTATGCAGACACGCAACAATGACTAGAGAGATTGAGACATGTGTAAGGAAGATGTATAAGTTTCAGTTTCGGCTTATGCTCTGTTGTGTGTACAGAATCTTGCAAGAAAGGCCTCATTTCCTTATTCATTATTGACATATAAAGGTCATGTAGCATAATTGCAAATTTATAACCTATGTCACACTTCATAAGAATCTCATTGGACTACCTGTCAGGATTAACCATTTTACATTGACCTTTGGATGACTTGGCACATGTATTTTTGAGTTGACATTTGTATGTTTCTAGACAACATAGAACTATAGCTTTGGTTCAGGTTTTTTTTCACGTATGGGATAATCATATAGAGTGAATGAATTTGATAAAATGAAGGAGGAGGAAATGGGTAGAATTAAAGCAGCGTTGTTGATCGTGTAGGTCTGATTTCGAGCAGCCAGAACCTCGCCTACACGCTAAGCAAATTCTGTGGTGGAGTTCTGTCAGACCGAGTCAGCGCAAAGATTCTCTTCACCGTCGGCCTCTTCTTCTCAGGCATATTCACCGTCTCACTAACTGGTAGGATGTTAACATCTGGGTATAGATCTATGTTCATAATGTTTAGATGTTTCCTAAAATAATGCCTTGCAGGAATAAATTGTTTGATGTAAAAGCTTAAGATAAGCGTCTCAGCCATGGAGAATGGGTTGACTATTAATTGAGATGCACTGCACTCCGCTATCCACGCTGACTTAACGGTTCCTTTCACCGCCCTGCGACTGTGCAAAGCCGATCCTTTGTGGCTGGTCCAACAACCTGGAACGGGCTTCCCTTGCAAGGGAAGCCCGTTCCAGGTTGTTAGAACTATGCGACACCACCCAAACTGCTCTCAGTTTCACCAACCTTTGAAGACTGCTTTTTTCTTTTAAAACCTGGGCTGGGAGCTTCCCTGAGTAGGGATCATGAAGGTGCGCTATATAATTCTGATCGATTGATTTATGGATTGAAGAGATCAGCTGAATGTCAAGTTGATTAAATTATTGGTTGTATTTAGTTTTAGTTTGTCTTTGTTTTTCTTATGATGAGAGACATTTGTTACAGTTTAATTGTAATTCTTTCTTCTTCTCCTTTAGGTTCTCTGTCAAGTGGCAGGTCCAAACGTCCAATGTCTCCATCTTTCACGCTGTTGTGCCATGTCCTTAAGTCCTCTGTAACCCTTCACCATCATCCCATCCAGCAGTTTTTGTCTAAGTCTTCCTCTGCACCTTTCCCCTCCAATCTTCCTTCAATTATTTCTTTCTGCAGTAAGTTTCCTCGCAGCAAATGTCCTACCCAATTCTTTTGTCTTGTCTTTATTGCATCTAGCAGAGATCTTTTCTCTTCTACCATCGTCAGCACTTCCTCGTTCATAACATGCTTTGTCCAACTAATTTTCTCCATCTTTAATGTAATTGTAATTAGTGACTGATTAATTGTAATTTGTGACTGATTAATTGTAATTTGTGACTGATTAATTGTAATTTGTGACTGATTAATTGTAATTTGTGACTGCTTAGGTGTAATTGGTGACTGATTAATTGTAATTAGTGACTGATTAATTATAATTAATGACTGTTCTGATTTTTGTGTGTGTCAGCTTTTCAGACGGCCACTCCATTTGCTGTCTTCATGTTCCTCCAGGGATTGGTTCAGGGAGGTGGTTGGCCAGCCTGCGCCAAAATTCTTAAGCAGGTACGTCTATTTGTTGTGCTCTTTCCAGGTGAAAATACGAATGTGATGGTAGGTATGAGAATATTGTAAGTCTTTGTTTATTTTTTATGAGGACTTTCCTCTAACGTGAAATGTTGATTATAGAGTCATCTGAAAACTGGATCTTGATAGTTGCATTGGTATGAATTTCAATTTCAGTTTTGTTATGAGCTATATCTCATGACCTCATCATGTAATATGCTTCTGGATATGGTTTCCAAAGATGGCATTATGAAATGCGTTTGGTTGAGACGGCTTACATACAGAAACAATAGATATTGTTCTAGCAGATTTAGCTGGATTGTGAATGTGATTAGTGATAATGAATCTGAGTGAATGGTGACATTGTGTGCCTTAGCAAGAATGAAAAGTGGTAAGAAGCAAAATAAAATATCAGGAGTAGCCTGGTGGATTCCTGCAAATGCATTTCAACCAAATAGCACATGTGTACAGGTGCCTTGCTGTGAAAAAAACATACCCTGAATTTGTGGATGTTTTCCTCAGCATGCTGCCTCATGTTGATTTTTGTGCTGCAATTGTTTATTAACTAATTCTTTTATTTTGGAGTGTCTTTTGTTGATGTGTGCTAACCGTGTTGACCATCAGATCTTGCTAACACATTTGATGTGCTGAAGTTAATGAATGGGACCCACGACATAAATGGTATGAACACAGGACAGTGTTTTCTTCCACACGTCAGGGGCATACTCCTAAAACAGGATACCGATTTTGGCGGCTGGGGATAATTCTTAGTCAACAAAGGATCTTAACTGTTGAGTTGTCTGGTTTGCAGGGTCAGAGTCAATAAATTATTTCAAGGTGGAGAGTGGGGGTCTTAGGGTCAGAGCAAGTTGAACACCTGAAATGGCAAGCTGAGATGAACCACCATTAGACTGATTGCTTGACCAACCACTGAAACAATTACCATTTTAGCCTTGGAGATCAGAGAATGAAAACTAGTGACAAACAACCAACCTGTATCCAAAATTTATGTGCTGAAGTGCGATAAGTTCAATGGCCATATTTCTAAATGGACAAAACATGGTTCCTCATGCTTGGACTGGCAGAAGTGTTTATCTGGGTGAACGTGTTGAAACGATTTCATTGTACCGCATGGAGCAAATGTTATTGTATGCGGCATGGAGATTTTAAAGCAGTTTTGAGCAGTCTTTAGAGGGTCTAAGGGTCTACAGGCAAAGTTTGAATAAGTGCATTGAATACTCTGGGTGAAAATAATGAAAACCTGATTTTAGCTGGTAGTGATGAAATCTTATTATTGAAAAATGTCCACTTTTATGGAAATGCTAAGGAAGCGAAGACACATTCATGGCACGTGTTTTTGGTAGTGATAACACGTGGCAAACTGTTGGTGTTGTAGTGGTACAAACCAGCCGAGTTTGCTAGCATGTGGAGTACTCTGTCTACATCAATGAACATAGCTTGCTCTGTTGGTCCTCTTGTCACGCTATTTCTCCTTGAGAACGCTCGATGGCAGGCATGCCTTGTCCTGTTTGGTAGGTCCTGAGAACATTCATCCATATTATATAGTTGAAGGGGTCGTTTAGAGGTCATATAATTAATAACTGTCTTGTTTTTGCTTGAGATGACCTAACAGTTAGAAATCGACTTTCCTTCAGAACCTTCAGACATTTTTCATTGATTGAAATTAATTAATTGATCCTGTGGTGTAGAATGCACCTTCTTTGCATTTCATGTCGATGTTTTGTTGTGATTACTTATGTTTTTTTTTATTGAGATGCCTGACCCCAGACAAGGGCAAGGTTGATGTTTGCGTTAACGTTCCTCGTGATATTTCACAACACTTGTTTTCAACTTCTCCTAATTTGCACCATTTTCCCTCTGCTTGTCACCAACGTTTGAGAGGATTTTTGCCATCTACTTTAATTATTACTTTATTCTGTTTATTTTAACTGTTTCTTTTTCATATGAATTCAAGATAAAGGTGATTAGAGTCCATTTAGAAATTATCACAGCTCTGTAAGTGATCTGTGGTGAAGCTTGCGAAGCAGAACTTATTGAATATTATCCAAGGGCCGTTCAGGATAATAGAAAGTTTCTAATGAAATGGTGGTTGTGTTGTGAACATTTTGTTCTTCGTTGTATTTTTGCAGTCACACTGTGAAAACAATGCTTTTCTTTTCTTGCAGTGAAATTCAGGGACTGTCATATCCAACCTTTATAGCATTTGCTTATTTTTGGGGCTTTAAATGTGGAATATTGGTGAATATTGTTATATATACATTGTGTGAATATTGCCAGAAATGTCATATCTTTTTGAATGATTCTACAAGTTCCTAAAGAAATATGTGAATGTTTCTGTTGAAATTTTGGAATTGTCTGATTTGCATTTATAAGTGTCCTTAAAAGAAATGCTAGTCAAATGTAATACTGTTTTTGATTTGTCCACTGTATTTAAAAAAGATCACACACTTGACTCAAGTCCTTGTATGAAATTACATCATAATGCTAATACTGTCAGATGTAACACTGAATTCTCATTTACGTGCCATTTAACAATTAAAGTTCGCATATGACTGCCACTGGAGCTAGGACTTAAAATGCAGAGCATCCTGGAAGTAGCTAAAATATTCACCATCCTCTAAAACTGCTATTTTATAACAGCAGCTTGCAAAATACCCGTAATAGCAATGGTGCCTTGTGTTAGTGTATGCTGTTGTTGATTTTCCTCAGGTGGTGAGAAAGTCGAGAACAATAGCAGTTCTATAGCAGTGCTCAAGGGTTATAGACATCTCTCATGAAGTTTTGCTGTTTGACTCTGAATTTTTACATAAAAGTGGTTCTAAAAGTTCGCCACTAAGACACTGGTTTGCACGTGCGATTAACTGTGGTTCTCTGTTGCTATAGTTTTACGGTGGTCGCATTCATCTGTGTGTTGCAGTGGTTTTCGCCGGCCGAGTTTGGCATGTGGTACAGTATCCTTAATACGACCATGAATCTGGCGTGTAGCATTGGCCCGATTCTCACCGCATTCATAACGGCCATGATTTCGTGGCAAGCAAGTATGACTATATATGGTAAGGACGTGTGTGTTGGAGTGCTCATCGAACGCTGGCGTTGTTTCTGTTGCATGACTTGGCTCTTTTCTTTCCGTTGCATGGTTTGGCTCTAGTGCTTTATACATCTCTTTGTATTAATTAACAGTTGGGATATTGTTGTAGTTTGTTTTGCACAGATTTATAACTTGTAGTAATGAGCATTCAAAGTGGGCGTGTTTACTTACATGGGAAATACAAGTTGTGGACGGACATAAATGTAATTTAGTTAAGATTTGTTTGTTCTGGTGTAGCATGATACAGGCGCTTTATCATTGCCATCTAGTGATACACTTTGTGGATACTGATACTTTTTTGCTGGAGACGAAGAGCCTTCAGCTCTTGTTCATGATCAGAAATCTATCTTTGAGAGGTCATATTAAACAGTGCAATATTTCTTCATTTCCGAGAAGAACAATGCTGTGGCTATTTATGTCGATGACAATTTTGTTGTCCTCTCACAAACAGAGGATTTCAAACAGAGTTTAAGGACAGAAGTAAATAATTGTTAGTCACAGATTTTATTAAAATTAAAATTGTGTGTATACAACTTTGAAGGTTGGATATGAGCAGATTTGACTATGATTTGTTTTTTGTGTTTGACTCCCTGTTCAGTCTGAGTGATTTTAATGGTTTTACATTGTTTGTCAAACTAAGTTTGTGTTTTGATAACAAATTTAAATGTTGTGTGCTCCAAAATTCGGTGTTTGTAAAGCAGTGATATCAAATTTGAATTTCCTGTGCTATAAAATTCCCAAAATTCAGTGTTTGTAAGGTTGTGTTTGATATAAAAGATAATTTTCGTGTGCTTTAAAATTGCAAAAATTTTGTATGATTAATTTTTAATGTTTGTGTTGTTGCTTGGTGTTCAGGGTATGTTTGTAACATTTCAGAAAGTGTTAAAACATTCGATTTTGGCTTTTCTTAGTGACTCGCAAAAATGTGAACATTGCTTACTTCGCCTGTTTTTTATTTAAAAAAAATTATTTTTATCTAGAATAGCATCTGTTATCCAAAATTGCTATATGGTCAGTATATCTGATTCTCTAGGAGAAAAGATAAAGCAATTACTGTGGGCTTGCTGGACTTAATTTGCCCTTAGGTTTGTCAATAATATAAATGGGACATATGTGCCAAATTTTATCTGAGCATATCCACATGACCTATCAAACAAACTATGAGCCAAATGAGGAGCAGATAAAACTACATAAATTTGCGAGAAATTCGATTATAAAACTATTGATATTTAAAATCATTGCTTCAAAAGCTATGTGTAGTTATGGCTAAAACTGTATACATGTATCATGTAGCAAGTTCTTGTGGATTAACATTTCATCCATAACAAGGCTAGACTTTTGATGCAGCAATATACTGAAATATCATATGATGATTAGAACTCTGTTGCAGAAGCAGCATAGTTCTGATACTTGACTTTCTTCGTAAATACATGTGCCATTCAATGCTTGTACCGGCAGTAGTTCATGTAGGTCTGCTATTTGTGTATAAATCTGGGAAATTTGTTTTTGGTTTCACTTATTCAATCTATCATATATCAAATATATGATAGCATTGTGCTGACCATATTTTCACTGCACTGAATTTATTGTGACTGGTGCACATTTTAGTTGTTTGATTTTTTCCGTTTGTTGAAATTTTACTTTTGCTCTAATTTCTTCCCACGTTTCATTCTATTAACACTTTTGTGATATTTAGTTACTCTGAGTCCTGTAGTTATAATTGATGTTTTGTTTAGTGGCTTGTTTAGATTGCTATTGTTTCAGTCTTGTTTTATCCGTTAGTCACCTCTTAAGGCAGGGAGCATGGTTTCTTTTTAGCAGAAGCTCCCACTTTTTTACTTGTGAAGGAATCTAAATTTACTATTTGTCATAGTCATTTTTTCGCTGGTTGGAGACATTTAATTTTACTGGCAAGAAAGATAGTGTACAGTTTTATATGTGTGTCACAGGCAGTACATGGATGTGTGGTGTGTGTAATAAGGGGAGATGTCTGTGTGTGTGTGTGTGTGTGTGTGTGTGTGTGTGCGCGCGCTTGTTAGTAGCTTTCGATAACATATACTGTAAGTGTTCATGGTTTCTATACAATGCTATTTTTAAGAGGATATGGTTGAGTGATAGAATGCTGAGCTCATATGATGCTATGTAACAATTGTAACATGGATCAGTTCGATCCTACTATCAAGTCATTTACTGATCTGTGTCGGCCGGCCACCTGTTGACCATTTGTAAATGGGTTCGGCTGCAAAGTGATTGGTTAACATAGATGTGTTGTTGAAATGTGGAATTGTTGTGATCCTATTTGTACTTCTAAAAATACTTCTTATGCCCTCGTATACAGAGGCATGCAAGCAAGTGTTAACCTTGATCTTCAATAGTGCCTTATATATATATATATAATATTATATATATATGTTCACGAGCAATTGAACATACATACATATATGTGTGCAAATATGTACATGTATTGTACGTGTATCCATAGGCGTACGAGGCGGGGGTCCAGAGGGGGAAAATGCCCCCCCAAATTTCGGGCAAATGTGTTTTTCGGGCAAAAGAGGCATGGTCGGGAAAAAAAATTCGTAAATTTTTTTCGGGCAGAACCGGTACGGGAGGAATTTATCGGGCACGCAGGGGGAAAAAGTCGTCAGATTTTTCTGACGGGAAAATCGTAAGAAAATTTTGAGTAGATGACTAAAAAAAAAAATTAAAAAAAAGGTCGTCAGATTTTTTGGACGGGAAAATCGTCGTAAGAAAATTTTGGGCGGATGACTAAAAAAAAAAAAAAGTCGTCAGATTTTTCGGACGGGAAAATCGCAAGTAAATTTTGAGTAGACAACTAAAATAAAAATATAAAAAAAAGGTCGTCAGATTTTTCGGACGGAAAACCCTAAGAACATTTTTAACCCTAAGAAAATTTTGGGCAAGGTCGTCAGATTTTTCGGGCAAAAAATTTTTTTTCCCCCCGCTGCCGAAATGTCCCGTACGCCTATGCGTGTATCTATGCATTGGCTTTTGTACGATGATGCAAAAGCATTGCTAATAATACTGTACGTTTGTGTGCAGTATATATATATATATATATATATATATATATATATATATATATATATATATATATATATATATATATATATGTATTGAACACCTAATTGTTTATGGGTCACATATGGCTGTTGTTTTGTTTTCTGTTGATTTATATCTTGATCTTGACTTCTTGAGCATTGGCTTAATTTATGTAACTTGTGGTAGTTTCGATGAACATTGGCAGCTGGCCATTTGCATAAGTAATGAATCAGAGATTTGTTTTTTTTATTCAGTATTTTCCAGCCAAGATGTATGTTTTTAATGACTTGTTGTTTTTCTTTAGGTCTAAATTTTTGTGAATGGTGTTTTTTAGTGTTTCTTGGAACCCTGTACTTGTTCTGAGTAGCTGAGAGGTCATGACCTTGGACTTTCGCATTGAATAGAACATGTGATTGTCAGCGTGTATTTTTTCCCTTGACAATCATCGTCCATTATTTGTGTCTTTTACGGAATCATTTAACGGTGATGGTGTTGACTGTGGCAGTAGTTTCTGTGTTGCATAGATCTATGAAGATGTTCTGCTGACGTTTTTAGGTCTGACTTCTCTGGTTGTCAGCGTCCTTTGCTTCTTCTGTATATGGAATTCACCAACTGACATCGGCCATCCCAGCTGCACTGATGTTGCCAACAAATCCGACGCAAAGGGTGAGTTTCATAAGACCGAGGGACACCCTTTTGCGTGTGTGTTTGTTTGTGTGTGTGTGTTTTGGCTCGTTTATGGTGCTCCTTTAACCATTTACCGACCAAAGTGTAGTAGGATGGGAAATCCTGTACCCTTGGTCAGTAAGGGGTTAGAGAGCATGTTCAATCGGCTGTTCATTCTTTATGTTGTACTGGAGGTCACTCGGTGTGTGACAGGGAGAGGTGGTGAGAAACAAAAATGTGGACAGACTGCAATGGTAAACACACATATATAATGGATGAAGAGCAGGTTGCCGATCAAGTGGAAAGTAAGTCAGTAAGTATATTCTTTATTAACTAATTTTGCTGAGTCCAATTAGATGTACAATCATCGTATACACAGAATTGCCAGGTAAGTTTTCTAGATACATTTGAGTTCATGTTTGTGATTAAAGGGTTAATGTCATATAGAAACATATGTTATTATATGTCACTTAGTCTAAGTTTAATTGAATCATTGACTTGCAGATGTGCTAGTTGCCGTTATTTTATCTATCTTTGTATATTTATTTATTTATGTCCCAGTATGTCTAGTTCTTTGCACCGGTATTCATGTCTGTATGCATGCATGTACTTATATATAGTATGCTTGATGTTAAGATGCCTGTTAAGTACAGAGTGCTGTGTTTCTGGATAAATATTTAGGGCCTTTCAAGAACTCATCGTAGAGATCTAAAATGACCAGCGTTATTTGATTAATAATTAAATCTAATTCATTTGCTGATTTGTAGGTAAGGGACGTGGGAGAGGCCGAGGGACATGGCAGGACATGGTGCGAAGTCCGTTCATGTGGGTCGTCTGTACCTGTTATCTCGTCTTGTTTATGGGTCGCACTGCCACCCTCGACTGGGCGCAGTTGTACCTCATTCAGGAGCTTGGTCAGAGTCCGTACATAGGTGAGTTGGCGTTGGGAAGTTGCCTTGTAAAGGAAATAGTTCTTTCAGCAATTTTTTGAGAGATGAGGTATTGCCAGGCAATCATGTTCTTTTAACCCTGGCTGAAATTGCTTAATAGTCAAGTATAAGCTCCATAAGTTCAGTGTTTAGGGTTTGCTCCATGTAAAATGCTTAATTCCTTTTTGGGACCATTGAATAGAGAGTGGTTTTGTTTTGGAAATTGTTGGTCTTGTAATTGTGCTTGATTACAGTAAATTATTTGGTCAAGTAGAGAGAATGCTATTTGAACAAATCCATTGCAATGCATTACAGGCACGGTTCGAAGGAAAAAGTTCTAGACAAAAGCAGACCAAGACTAAACTGGATAGATAACATAAATGAGGACATGGTGTTGGTGGTGGCGGTAAAAAAATGGTCATTGAATTCCTACACCTCATTTAACTGTATACCCTGAACAGAGTCCATGACAGAAATGAATTATTAGTTATCCATATGAATCAATGCTTTGCATTAACTCACATGCGACATGCAAATGCTGTTTCCTGAGATGTCATCGTGTGGGATAGTGTTTTACGCGATCTGTGTGTCTGTGTTTAATTTCCAGGCAGCTTGTTTATCAGTAGCCTTGAAGTCGGTGGAATCATTGGATCCATACTCGCTGGGTACATTGCCGACAGACTGGTTGCCACGGTGAGCTTATCGTCCACTTCATTTATTTATCTGTTTATTGGTTACTCTGTCTTTGATATCACGATTTACTTTGTGATCCTCATGGGCGGAGTTTGGTTTCCGTTCTTGGAGGGGCTAAAGCCTTCTTGAGGGGGCTACAGCCCGGGAAAAGATACCATTTGCATGGAAAAAAATTAATCTGGGTCTTCTTGGGGGGCTTAGCCCCCCTAGTCCCTGATAAACTCCGCCTATGGTGATCCTCTGGATGTGTTCTTGTTCACAGCGCCCTTTCTTTTGATCCTTAGCTGTGCTATGATACTATGAAAAACGTTAGTATTATTATCATTGTTTCTATTATTATTATTATTGTTGTTATTATTATTATTAAAGGAAAGTTTTGTTATTCTTAGTTCCCAGTTTCAATATACACGTACTGGGCTTTAAAAATAGAACAAATTTTACAATTTTTTATATATTGGACTTTTATTATAATATACTATTACTAGTATTGGTATTGTTGCTGTTGTATTGTATCAGTTGAATGAATTGAATTTCAGAGCCAGAGAGACGATGTTCAGGGCACACCTCGCATGACTGTTGCCACGGTCTACGTAGTCATCTACATCAGTGGGTTACACGCACTGACGTTCCTTGTGTCTGGGGGATCATCTCAGGTAAATGGAAACCTACTTCTAAGGTATTTCTCAAGTTATGGAGTTTCACCTTGCCAGATCAGCAGGGAATTTTCAATAGTTTGGGTCTTTCCACATTAGTCAGGAATTTTAGGTTGCAGAAAAGCTTTCATTTTTGTAGATATACTCTGCTGCGTTAGGTATTTCCAAGATCTAAAGGGATTGTTAAATGGATGGAACAATCCCCAGGTTGAAGCATGCCAAGATAGAAATGTACTTATAAGAAGAGTAGAGCAGTCTCTTAAGCTAGCCTGAAAAGCAGTCATGGATATGAAGTGTTAGTAGGACTTAGCGACTTCATTTCTGAAAACTCATCTTATGAAGGCGAGTGGCTGGTCCTCTCCTCGTGGTCCAAACTTCCCAATGTTAATGTACTCGTTATATTGAGCCAGGGAGGGAGGCAGGTGGAGGAGAAATCTCTAAACAAATTTCTTTACTGAAGTAGATTTTTGACGAATGACTTCTCAATTGACTGTCCAGACCACTAACAACTAGACTTTTCTTGGCAGAGATCAATAGTTGTATCGCAACTAGAAATCTCTAAACAAATTTCTAATCTCTGTTTAGAGATAAATCTCTAAACAAATTTAAACAACAATAGTTGTATCGCACGTGTGTTATTTGTTGGTATTCACTTTGAGAAGTATACACAATTTTTACATATACAAAAATACATAAATCAATGCATGTATAATTGTATATGCTTGTAAGTGGGTAAGCAATCATTAGCATGGGACAAATGCTGAATGCCTTAAAACAGTGGCAAAAAGTCGATAACACAATATCAGTAGAACAAAAAGCACAGAATAAAGACTCACTAAAAGTGATAATAGTTTTGTTCTATGTGAAATATTTTGGTAAAATTTGGCCCCTTAACATAAATACAAATGAATTTTAAGCCTGTAGAACTTTGTTTAAAAATTCTTACTTTTGGCCAAAATATTAGCTTTGATTAAATTTTGTTGGCCCACAGCGTGTATCAAGTGTGACCAATGACCGTTTTCTGCCATTTTGCCGACAGGCCTGTGAGTATACCGAATCTTGCTGCTTGTGTGGTTTACTTAATTTTAGCTTTTTGTGTATTTCAGCTGTTGATAATGGGCGTGGGATTCGTCATGGGTTTTGGAATCTACGGCCCGGTATCTCTGTATGGTGTGATGGCCATAGAAGCAGCACCAACACACCTGTCAGGAACGTCACATGCAATCGTATCACTAGCTTCAAACAGTACGTCATCGTCTGCTCTCTTTTTACCTGTGCATGCAACGGTGGCTTGGGTGGACAAGGATGACATCTTTTGATTAGATATTGGATTAGTTAATGTGGAGATTTTTTGATTGATTTGACTTCCTAATATTACACTGGAGTGGATTTGTTGGTAAAAATGCTGCCAAACTTTTTGGTGTAATTGTATGGTTCGTGGTCTAATTTAATCTGATCTAATTTGGACATTTTTGTAGTACCATAATCAATCTATTGCATCTCTCCAGGTTCAGTTATAAAAAGTTACTGTATGGCAGGGCTTAAAGTGTCATGGACGGCGTCCTGGCACTTATTTTTGAGGCAGGACGCCGTCCTATGACTTATTTGGTCAGAACTGCCTGTATCCATGACTGCAGGGACGGCGTCCCTGCAGTTACGCGGACGGCCGTCCATGACGGCTGAATTGGCATCTTTTCCCCGGAAAAAGGTCCCTTTTACCTGTTTTCCCCAAAATTTTGGCGGATGACTAAAAAAAGGTCATCAACTCTTTTGGCGGCTGATGAATCGGTGTCTTTTTCCTGTTTTGTCCGAAAATTTTGGCGGATAACTAAACAAAAAGTCATCAACTTTTTTTGGCGGTGGGATCGGTAAATTCCCGCCAACAAGACCGAATTAAGTCTCCATATACAATACAGCGTCCTGGCACTTCTTTTTTCACACTTTAAGCACTGCTGTATGGTCTCTTCTTATCCTGTCACATATGGATAGATATCTTATCAGTTTTCGGATTTGATTGCATAGACGTTTGTTTGGTCCTTTTGGATTTTATTCATTTTGTCCCACTCTATGTTCAATCCTCCACTGACTGAGGTTAGATATAGAGCACACTCACAGTTTTACTGGTTTCAAAAAGATGCCTTCCATAGCTAGCAATACCCTTCAGTTGTTGGCCATAACTTATAGGGTCAGGTGACATTAGAAGAAGTATTTTAGTAGAGCAGTCCTTTAAGCTATCCCTGAAGCAACCATGGGTATGAAGCGGTAGCAAATTCATTTTCTTTGCCTTGACATATTATGAGTGTGCAGTTAGTGTGCAGTCATTGTAGCCGAGTTGGCTAGATGTGCTGGTGGAACAGAAACCTTGAACCAGATTTTCTGCCCTTGTTTGACAGTCCAGTACACTAATCACTATATATACTATCAAGCACCCTCGAAGTGAGGTGATAGCCTCACTCGAGCTATGCTGAAAGTGTAAGAGCTGATGTATTGACCTCAATAACCAGTGGTAGATTTCAGTTAAATTTCTTTCTCAATGCTCTTTTCTAGTGAAGTTTGTCTAAGGTTTTTTGTTTCATATTCTATTGAAATTCTATTGTAATTCCTTCACCAGTGATCACTTTCTTTGAATGAAATTTCATTTTCTGTTGTGTGCAGTTGGTGCTATCTTGGCTGGGCTACCGTTCAGTTACGTTGCCAAGCAACTAGAGTGGAAGGGATCATTCATGCTTCTTGAAGTATTACTCATCGGCGTACTCGTTCTGAAAATCTTGACACGAAACCTGGAATACAAGATGGTCCCAACAAAGAAGAAGCTCCAATGATACACAGCTGTTTATTACAATTATGTTATGGAATGTGCCCAAAAGTCATGTTTTAGCCTTCCTTTTCAGTTTGGAGGTTTCAGTTTTATAAATTAACTCAATTTAGCCGTATTTGTCCCATTTTGATCATTTAATTTTATAATGTGTGCATGGTACCAAAAGAGTTTGTGTGGTAGTTCTTTAAAGAAATTGTCTGAGGTGATCAGTTTGTTTTGGTTAAAAGTGCTGTTATACCTGTGGCTCCCCACACTAAAACCAGTATTAACATGATTTTGCAACATACTGACAGTGTGGTATATCATTTCAAAAGTCTTGCATCAAGCTTCAAAATGATGGCAGAGAAATTATTGCTCGCGCCTTATTTCAACTCAAAATAATAATCCAATTAAATTAATTAATTAACTTTATTTAGAAAAAATAGGCATTTCAAGAGAATTAAACTGGCCTTAAAACATGTCTCCTTTCTAAAAATAGATGAAAATAGTATTTTAAACATTTTTTTAATTGAATTCTGTGAAAAACCGAAAAACACCAAATATTTTGGTAAGTTTCTCTGACGTGCAATTTCTGACATAATACCGATTTTGGTCTGGCCTGCCACAGCTGTTGCTATTACATAAGGCCATCCACTAATTTACGCTGATGTTAGGAAAAATAAATTTCATACAGTTAAAACCAGTTATTGCCTTTCGGGATTGGTTTAACTGGACTGATCTTCTGCCTTTTATTTCACATTTTTAACTGAAGTAGATATTGTCCATTGGGTTTTAAAACGTTTGTTGAAAATGAATCATGTTTCGGAAAAGTTAGATCACATCTAATTCTGGTGAGGCAGAAGTCATACCACACACAGCGCATAATCAATTAATCATTGTTGCTATTATTATTATTTTAAAATTATTATTATCATGTGTACAGCTATTATCAAGTATTATTAATTGAATGTATGTTGTGGATTTTAACCCACCAGTGCCTTTACTTTTAATAATTCTCTCGAAGGAAGACAGCATGTGTTGCTTAGTTACTCATTATTTTGACAGCCAGAGGGTAGACAGACTATGTTCAGCGAAAGGACAACGAGCTTGTGAGATTTATCAGAGTTTCAAAATTCACTCTGATGTAAGAACTTCTGCGAGTGGCTATTATATAAAATCAAGGTCTGTGAGTTTATGAGCTGTGGTGGTGACTCGGTGAAAGTCATAAAGCCGTTAATTTCATCAAGTCAATTCAGTTTGTAAACAACCTGCTTTGATTAGGTAATTGCTTGAAACAATGTGGTTGTAATTTGTAATTGCAAATTGTACAGCAAGTGACTTGAAGAGATACTAAACTACATAAATGCACGACTGAAACAATTTCAAATGTTAACCGATTATTGCAGTAATGCGGTTCCACCTTCTTGGTTAGACATTTTCTGTAGCATATACAGACATGACAAACTAACCAGCAATGTGTTTGGTAGATAGGTGAGAGTTTGAACAGTTTTGTCGTGAATTGCATGTTTGTAAAACCGAGTGACAACCGAGATAGTACCGTTTGTAAATTGGAATGAACATTTTGAAATTGACGTTGCTGCTAATATTTATTTGGATTTCATCTAAAAATCTGGTTTCGAATTTGCCAAATGGATTGCAGTGTCTGAAACTGTTTTCGATTTGTAACACTTATATGTAGGTTGTTAATGGAATTAGTCATTACTGTACATGACACTTTCTTCGAATAACAAATAGGAAGATTTATTTTTAAATATCCTCTTTAGCAGGTGTTTACATAATTTCGATTGTTTTCCTGTGTGGTGTGTGATCAATACAATATGATTGTTATCTGTTGGTAGTGATGCAATTGGATTACAGTAAACGAGGAATGTTGCCTTCTTGATACATTTTACCAATTGATTGCGTGTGCTGCAATTATTACAATATTCATAAATGTAAACTCAAAATTTTTACATGTGCAGCCTTAGTAAGGTACCGGCTTATTCACGAGTGCTGCAGAAAGTCAGATGTGTGGACAATACACATCTCCCAGGAGACCAGAGAGGTGGTGGTTTTATTTGCAGTTTAACGTCCCTGTGTGGTAACAAATACCATTAGCAACGCCCTCCTCCTTTATCCAGGCTTGGGACTGGCACTGGCGGAGTTGACCAGAGAGGGAAGAGCTGTTATGGTGTGGCTTGCTTAGGTTGTAGGATGCAAATTAGCCACTCTGCCTTGACAATCGGTTTGAATTGAACTTGAGGAAATTCTTTACATTGCTTTTCAAGGCTTACTTCGTACATTTTAAGCAGCGCCGTTACACTTCGCTCTCTACTTGTCCATCCGGCTGGGTTCCACAAGTCTCTCAAGTTTTTTTCCTTTGTTCGTGGTTGGGCTGGGAGCGCCTCTGAGCATTTATATAGTGCCCCTTCTTGAAGGGGCACTATATAAATGCTCTGAATGAAGGAATGAATTTTGCCGCTGTAAAACATGAATACCATACTAATTATTTAAACTGCACGAAAATGTGACTTTGCCCAACAAAAGCGAACACTTGTCGCATCCAAGATCGGCCAGAAAGTGACCGTTTTATGAACGCACCATGTACCACAGACTGCATTTTAAATACGATATTTTGTGTGAACATAAAAGGTGACGATTCTTGAGGTATCGTTTATGCAAAAATTATCAAGTCCGATTCTTACAAGTAGTCTTACCCCGTGGTCAATTACCGGTATGTATTGTCTAGTTACGAACGAACAAATAAACAGGACACAATCTTTTACCACCTCGTTACTTTTATTACTATGCAGTCCCTATTGCTGGCAGAACCATTTCATTCCGACACTTCGTCATTTAAGTATAGTGGTGCAAAGAACATTTCTTTAAGATTTACTTTCTTAATTTCTTTAAGTTTTACTTTTTTAATTTCTTTTACTGTAATAGGAGTTTTAAACGGCAGAACTGTGGCCTTTTAGGCATGTTGTAAGTGTCAACAATAGGTAATTACAAGGGTCTGTAGAACAATGTGAAATTTGGCGTAATTTTGATAAGCATGAATAAATGCAATTCGATCTGTGTTCATTTCTAAGCATGCAGCACAGCTCAAGATTGTCAGACTCCTGCAGGGGTCATTTGGAACTTAAATCATGCACTCTGACGCCTGTTTCCACCTATTGTTTGTAGGTTGTGTGCTCTGCACAACAGTCTCCAAACCACATGGCCTCTGAAAAACGACTTTAACTTCATTTCTTTCGGACTGTTCAGAGTTAGCTTTAGGAACCAGTAAAAGCACTAATCATCTTCGATATGGAAGTGTCGTTAAACATGGTGCAGTGGTGACTGGTTGTGCTACCGGACTGTAACGCGGAAACTACGGGTACAAGCCTCGTCAGAGTCAGTAACTGTTTAAGGATCTAGGCCCTTCTAGAGCAAGACTGTTGCAAAGAGGGCATTCATTATCAGTATTCTGTACTGTATTGAGACTTGAGGGTGATCTTAGTCTAATTCATATACCAAAAACGAAAAACGTTGCTCCAGTCCCGCTTGGGACTTCCAGACTAGGCAAGTCAACTAGATCTATGGCCTCAACAACACGGGGTTTCCGGAAAGTGCAATCAACTTATCCATGACCTCGCAAGGACCAGAGCAACCTAACAGTATAAGGGGCTTTCTTCTTTATATACTACACGATTTATTTTTAATTTAAAAAAGGTGTTTTAATACAACTTCTACACTGGTCGATGATCTATGCGTTCATTTACAAGATTTATTCCAGCAATAACACTTAGTTAATGATTTTACACGATGCACAATATTTATTTAATAATTTTAAAAGTCTTTTGGAGCAGGTTTTACATGATTGTTATTGTTAAAATGTGATTTAATAAGATATTTGTCTTATAACAGAAATTTTACTGAAGCTACTGCCATCTAGCGAGTAACGAGTCGGTTATGACCACTTATTCGCTAAATGGCGTATATTCTGCAAAACAGCCAATTTGTAATTAAAGGAATAAATAATAGCAATTTAAAAAACAATAATAATAATACCTAGTAAATGAATAAATGATAATAATGACAATCTCAACGTTCTTGTGGAATTACCCATCTCAGGACGACAATATAAACGGGTTGGCCCGGTAGCACATTGGATAACACACTGGCATGGAGATCGGTTGACCCGAGTTCGAGTCCCATGCGGTGGATGTGGAATTTTTATTTATTGAAACATCTTTTGTAGGCTGCTATTATCACACTGTATTGCAGGCTGAGGTTGTCTGTCCTGTTTGTAGTTAAGATTTATGTCTTCTGTCATTAGGCATTTGCGTTCATGTGAATAATATTGTTTCAATTGCATAACTACCATATGCAGTAGGCTATGCACTGTAACCAGACCGGTCTTGGCCTAGTCAGGCGGATTGTTTCAATAAAGAACATTGTTATCATAATTCCTATATTTCAGTGCTGATAACAGTGGTCTAAGACTTAAATAAATAAATTTATACTAATACTAATAACAATATCTAATTGAGTTCAAACATTACAGTGGCACCATATCAAGATGTCATCATTGTAAAAATTAATCTATTATTTCAGTGCTGATAAAACAGTGGTTTAAGATTGCAATAAATATATTTATTACTGTAATGACATTTTCTTTATGTTTGATGCTTAGCAACTCAGTTGTGATTCTGCTGGACTCTTGTAAAGAATAAATGAAGACAGGAATGTAATTAAGCATAATTATATATGCCTAAGCATACTTTGTAGCATTGGAATCAGCTTATCCCTTTTGCACAAGACGATCCTAAATTGCTGACAAGAGGGGGCTCGTTCTGCGCAAAAGTCAAACGGAGGGCGTGGCCGGATTAATAATATTCGTTTATTCAAATTCAATCTGACACACCGCAGAACGATTACAGGTACAAGGTTATACGAAATACGGCCAGCTTCGCACGACACGCGATAATGACTCTCAGTTTATCGGCCAACGCTCTCTCCACTGAGCTACGGACCCCTCTGGATCCGCCCCTGGGTAGGGCCTCCTGCTACAGACTGTCATGCTTCGTTTTCTAAGACTTGGCGTAGGGGGTCCAGTCCTGTCGCTAGTCTTGGCCTATTGCTCTCCTGCATGGATAACAGGACAATTACCCCCGGAACAATTACTCCCCGGACAACTACCCCTGGACAATTGCCCCCGGTGGCAATTAACCCCGGACAACTACCCCATGCCAATAACCCCCCCGGACAATTACACCTTGCCCATGCCAATAACCCCCGGATAATTACCCCCCCCCCATATGACAATAGCCCCAGCTAGCTGAGAGAACACCGAGTGTTACAGAAAATGATTAGTGTTAATGAGTTCATTTAGCCTAAAACTAAGTCTATCAGTTAGTGTTAAACGTTCAAGAAAACGTATTAAATACTAAATAAGGTCAATTCTAAAATCGGTTCTAAGCTTAGGCCTACGTGTGAAACGTTCAAGAAAACATCTACGAGTTAAATTTTGATGAAAATATTTAAATGTTAGTGATAGTGTATACTGAGTTCATTTAGCTTAAAAAGCAATTGGTTATGAGCAATTCCACGACACGGCTTTTTTAACGTGCAGTTGTACACAAAATGTGCAGTTGTAGAAGCACTTCTGTACAGTTAAAACTAGCAAGAAAGGTCATTTTCCTCCGATTGGAAGTAATTTACCATGGATGTTGGGAAAGGAAAGAAGTTGTGCAGTTCTAAAAATTCCTTAAAAACAGCCCTGCATCCAAAGCTCCCTCTTTGTGTTGGCATGCACGTTCTGCACACAGCAAGCTTTACACATGAAATACGCAAGTCAAAAAGATTTAACGTATACGTATAATTGTAATCACTATCACAAACCATACTGCTAAACACAGCAGACTTGAATCTAAACAGAGTCGGAAATTCCAATCGTCAGCAGACGTCATCGATTCACGGACGAATCATCGGAAAAACCTCCGAATATATTTATAGAACATGCACCGAATCGTAATAACCTAAAAACCACCATTACGTTACTTATATATATATATATATACTTCAGTGTTCTGCATAATGTACTGTATACCTGCCTCATATATAAATCTACTCTGTCCACTTTTAACATGTACCAGTATATAAATACTATATTTACATTACATATTTAATCCTTTACCGACAAAGGGCATAGGATCCATCACGTTTGCTACGCTTTGGTCGGTAAAGGATTAACGGATAAGACAGCGGTTTGTTGCTGGTCATAGAACTGCTCCTAAAGTCTGAATCGGTGCGCAGCGTGTCGATACGCGAATGATGTGCGAAGAGTAGTTCTAACATTCAACAAAGCAGTTGGTCGGTCAGGAAAAATTGACGCTATGTAACGTCTGGAGTTTGTGCCATGCGGGACACTCTCTCGTCAGGTCGAGCTCGGAAAGCTTGATGTGGGCAGCACCAAGGAATTCGTTCTCCTTAATAGGTTCATACGACCAGATGGTCACCTGAAGCGTCCGCTCCTTTAGCCGATCAAGCGACATTCGATAGCACAGCTGCAATCAAAACAACAATCAACTCGGATCAATCAAAACAATCAACTCGGATCAATCAAAACAACAATCAACTCGGATCAATCAAAACAACAATCAACTCGGATCAATCAAAACAAAAATAAACTCGGATCAATTAAAGCAACAATCAACTCTGATCAATCAAAACAATTCACTCTGATCAATCAAAACGACAATCAACTCGGATCAATCAAAACAACAATCAACTTTGATCAATTAAAGCAACAATCAAATCGGATCAATCAAAAACAACAATCAACTCCAATTAGCAACACAACTAAAAATAAATCAAGAATATTAAGGAAATCAATGAAAATGGAATAACAAACAGGAGCTTAATTGTTCTGCAGCCTGAAAAGTGCCCATCTGTGGCTGCCGTTTTACAATTACTCCTAACAACCAGAATGCTGAATAAAACTTACCATTTCATTGTACGTTGGATGGAATGTGTTCTTGGCGACCCTAGTCTTGCGTTTCGTCTCCTTAAGTGCGTCAGGCAACAGATAGAGTTTAACGTACGGAGTAGGGGCCTCGCCTGACAATGTCTTTCCCTGAAATTCAAAAATAATTCATCAAAGTTGACTTCCACCACATAACAACCAGCCATCCCCAACTATGCTGCACATCATCAACATGCAAGAAAGCTGGGCAGGGCAGGCAGGCTGTGAAAGGAATACACTAAAGGTGCTATATAAATACATCACATTACATGCCACACATATTCATACTTTACTAAACACAAGCACCTGAACAATCACATCAAAGCCCTAGCAAACATTCACTCAAGTCTCAAATTTCTTAACTCTCTATTGCATCACATCATGCCTGGTTAAGATATATAAAACACAAAACTATAGAAACAAATTTCTAGATGTACATATAAATTGAAAAAAATTCTTGGAGTGTGCAACAACAACTCCGTGGCTGCTACTTAAGCCAGCGCTCCATTGTCTTTTACAGAAACTTTGCAACAAAAGATGTTGAAATTCGCTATGCAAACAAGGAAGTGAAAGCCAAGACACAGCAGACGCAAATGCCCACGGCTCAATGCCTACTCAAAACAGCTGCTAAAGATCAAAGGTTCCCAAACATTTTGCACCACAGTGTGGGAACCTACCAGGTCTTTGACGTGCATCACCATAATTGTCAGCGTATCTTTCTTGTAGAATAGATTCAGCTTAACCGAGCCCTCGATTCGACGATTCACAAAAGCATCGTTGTTGCTCACAGGAGTTTCTAAAACAAAGAAAACAAGAAGACAACAGAACGTTAGAACATTACTTCAACGAGATAGCCTACTTTAACTTTCTCTGCGTCACAGCTGCATTCAACGTACATTGTTTGTTTGTATGTGCACTTGTTATAGCGCCCCTTCAAGCTCCCTACTCAGAGGATCTCCCAACTACAGAGCGGACACTGCATTGGAGTTTCACGCCGAAGCGCTGAGCAGTTGCGAGTGAAGGACATGCCCAAGGTTCCTACGCGGCGACTTGAGGTGGATTCGAAACTGCAACCCTTCGGCTGCAAGGCAACGAACATACCCACTACACCACCGTGCCCCACAATGCTATGTCTCCAAATGTCATTCACATCAAAACTAACGCATAGTATCTCTTTGCTTGCTTACTCATCAAGTTCTGAAATCTTTCATTCATTGCATTTAAGCTGAAAGTCTCTACCTACAGATTGCACAATAACTTAGAAAACATGAGATGGAAAAGGTTGATCACAGCAATGAGATGGAAAAGAAACAATGTAGGAGGCAGATAATACGTCGTCTCGGCCATCTTACCTTTAAGTTTGAGCAAGTTACATTTGCTGATATCCTGCTCGTCTCGTAGCATCGGGTGAAAGAACGTGTAGATGAGATCATGCTACAATCACAGCAAGAAAACATATCAACTCGTAATGAAACTGAATAGGAAACAGAACTCATTATGTCACAATGCAGTGCAATATTTTTACATATTGCCGGAGCTGCTCAAGACAGAGAAGGATGGAAGACCTGTATCGCCCAATGTGCGCACAGCACGTGGAGGGACTAAGGTCTAAGGGTTGTAAATAATCCAATTTATTGATAAAACTGATAAAAAACAGCAAAGCATGTAGCAATAGCAATGTACTTTTAGAAGTGTACTACACAACTTAGGTGCCTAATATAAAAGTACATGAATATCATCATTCCTCACTATATACAATACATATATGCAAGTATCAAGACGTTACTTATGGCACGTTTCCACTAAAACGTAAATGTACATGCCATCTATCATAGTACAATCAGAAGTAAAAAAGAAACATTCTTGTTTGTTGTCTGTCATTAAACACGTCATGAAAAATACGAATCAACCGACCTGTGCAACCTCTGGTGCCAGCTTGAGAAGTTCTTTCATGAATGCTTCGATTTCTGTCTTTCGATTTTCTGCGACTGGTCTAACGTGCGCTCGTCCAATGACTCGCCTTTCAAACAGAAAAAGTAAACGTCTCTTGTTCGTAAAAATAATTACAGAATACACGGAGTTTACAGAAAATGCAAAAACTGAAATAAAAATATATCAAGAGTTTCTGCGAATTATTCTGGAAGAACTGAAAGTCACCATTTTGTATTGTAACTGACCATTTAAAAAATGCTTCTCGCAGCACGAGCCATATTAAGAAGAGTTCCCAGTACGTGCGACCCGAGAGAAAAGGCATTCATCCCTACATTGGTTTGAAATTGAATGACACCCGGACCTAGTCAAAGCCCACTAGTATTCCCACATTCCAACTCACTTTCCAGATAGACTTGGCAGTTGAACGAGTGGAAAGGTCATCTCCAGTTTGCGGTGGAGTTCCTGGAATTCTGAGAAGCGTCTCATAACGAATGAAGGCACACGCTGGTTCTCTCGCTCGATCTTCACTATATATACCTGAAACATCGGTCAATATATATATATATATATATATATATATATATATATATATATATATATATATTTTAATTAATATCTTCTGTGAATATATATATATATATATATATATATTTGCAGAAGATATTAATTGATATACAGTTAAAACATATCGTAATTGTAATCTGCTAATTGCGGAGGAAGAAAGAACACTGACTGATATATGACAAAGAAAATGGATTGGTGACATAAAGCAAGCAACGAATAACAATCAAAGGAAGACAGGAATGAAAGAAAAGAAGAAGATTATGGAGATGTGACACTGGCAAAGATCATATGTGTAATAATGGATCTCAACCATAAGTACTACGCAGCCATAAGGTCGACCATAAGTAGCAAGTAGCCATAAGGTCGACCATAAGTAGTAAGCAGCCATAAGGTTGACCATAAGTAGCAAGTAGCCATAAGGTTGACCATAAGTAGAAAGTAGGCATAAGTCGACCATAAATAGCAAGTAGCCATAAGGTCAACCATAAGTAGCAAGTAGCTATAAGGTCGACCATAAGTAGCAAGTAGCCATACTGCAATTCTGTCAATGTACACCTACAGCGTTTTGCTTGTTGCTTTTGGAAATAAATGAAATATGTATACAACTATACAGTATACATACATCCAATAAATGATATTTCAGCCATACAATAGCTACTGACTATTTAATCCACCTGAAAAAGAATGGTGCCATACATACATATACAGTATTATATACTCACAAACATGATCAAATGCACGTACCAACGTGCTGTACATTCAGTTATTCAACAACTGGTACATAATTAATTACGTAACCCAACAACGACTCACATAGTATTTTTCGGGACTGTATCGTTTCTGGATGCCGTGCATCTCCAGGCTCCGTATCTTTCCATCCGTTTCCATGCTGAAAGCACACCAACACACCTCAGAGTCTTAGAATCTTGAAATCAGTAACAAAACTGGTTCAAATTTTACTTAATTTTAACACATACGATTAATTGTCAATCAGCTTCATTGTCAAAACAAAAATCGCTTTGCAACTGAAACATCAAATTCATTCGCTCATTCATTACAGGAATTCATGTAACGCACCTTCGTGTTTACTCACGAGCAGCCCTGTCTGAAAAGAACAGTCTCATGATCAGAGTAGAATGCACCAGGAGAAATCTTTGGCAGCAGGGTTAAGCTATGCCGATATTGGCTATACAAGTTTTTTCAAATTATGTTCGTGGCACAATATCCAGTGTGTAGAATACAAGGAAGCGCATAATGGAAAAACAGTAGCGAGTCTAACCTGTATGTCTTTGGAATGAATGACAAAAGCGCACCCTCTTCATGACCGAAAAACCTTATTTGAGCAAGGTTATGCAGAAAGAAATTCAACTGCGTGAAGATCGACTCGAGGCTGGTATGGATCATTCTAAAACGATTTCAAAGCATCAGAAATATTTAGATTGATTCTATAGAAAGATTGGTTCGGTCTGTCTGAAGTATCTTTATAGCGGAACCACACAACGATACAGACCACTGAGACAGATAGTAAAACGAGAGAAATAAGTGGGGAAAAGCAACCAGTGTAAAACTCAAGAAAGCATTTGCTTACATGTGATATGTCTCAGAATGACACACACACACACACACACACACACACACACACACACACACACACACACACACACACACACACACACACACACACACACACACACACACACACACACATACGCAGACACACACACACACATATATATATATATATACACTGCAATGTACAACAAAGTGTGAAAATGCAGAAGTGGGATTAGTAAAGAATCCATTAACTTAATCACTAACTTATTCTCTTATTTACTGAAAACTGAAGAGTAGTAATGTTCGGTTGGAGAAAACTCGGTGTCCGGACAATTCGTCCCCGGACAATTCGTCCCGGACAATTCGTCCCGGACAATTCGTCCCGGACAATTCGTCCCCGGACAATTCGGACCGGACAATTCGGACCCGGACAATTCGGACCGGACAATTTGTCCCCGGACAATTCGGACCGGCTATAGCCTACTTTAGCCTCAGTCTATGCGTGACTTGTCCATTCTGGACTAGGCCAACCTATTGCTTTCCAAATATACCTTTAATGTCATAGCCAAGTGAGGTAACGTGTTATATTATGTTTAGGCCTACATTTGCTTTGAGAACAATGAAATAATTTTCAATTTCGAATTGAATTTTAATGCGCAGCAGTATCTCCAGTCGACATCTGTATACGGTAATGGTGTCCGGGACGAATTGTCCGGGGACGAATTGTCCGGGACGAATTGTCCGGGGACGAATTGTCCGGGACGAATTGTCCGGGGACGAATTGTCCGGGACGAATTGTCCGGGACGAATTGTCCGGGGACGAATTGTCCGGGACGAATTGTCCGGGACGAATTGTCCGGGGACGAATTGTCCGGGAACCGAAAACTCAACATATAAAAACTAGATGGCCAAGTTAAGATATATCAAGCCACTAAGAAAGAAAGAAAACAAAACGCAGAAAGTGACGTTTTACTTTGTGAAGTCGGCCACAGCTTCAGAATCAGAACGTTCCGTTAGTAGAACCTTCTGTATGTATCTGGGCGCTTCGGGCGTAATCCCCGGAATTCCGGATAAAGTCATCTGGACACGAAATCAGTACAATACAACACTGTACTTCAAGTATGCATCTTACACCAAACAACATTCTAAATCGAAACAACGCTATATATTTCAATGTGCCTTTGAAGCTAACAGCACAGTAAATCAAAGCAACACCTGATGTAATTTAGCACCTCTCAAACCAGGAGCACTAAAAACTGCCAACAGTTGTCTCTACAACAATGCAAATCTCTGACACTTTCCTAGCGCCCACAAAAGCCACACTAGACAGACCAGCTTGTTCAAAATACAGTAATATTACCGCAAGCCAGACAATGACTACTGCATGGGTGGTATTTGCTATATTATTAATTCTTTATATAATAAGCAGCTGTATCAAATGATAAAGCATTGGCGGAGACCTGGGCGGAGACTTGGGGGGGACGGAAAGACGCGAGATTTTTTGACGGACGAATGGCTGAGTGTCGCCGAAAAATTTTCATCTTTTACCTGCCAAAATTTTTGACAACCTTTTTTTAAGTCGTCCGACGAAATAATATCAACGAAATTTTCTATTTTCGCTGCCAAAAAAAGTTGAACACCTTTTTTTTAGTCGTGATGCTCAACGATTGGGGAGGACAAATGCATGGGCCGTTCCCCCAACACCTCCATTGGGGGGGGGACCGTCCCTCCTGTCACCCTCTAGGTCTCTGCCCATGTGATAAAGCATCAGTGGGTGGCACTGAGTAGCTGCACAAAGAACCAGTTAGCTAATACGAGAATATATCAGTAGACTGGAGAATTTTTTTACCAGCGAGAAGAGCGTCAGGAAGAGTTCGCTGTGCTTGCGGATGATGTTGAAAGCCCGGCAGCAGAGGTCGATGAAGTGCTGGAATTTCTGACTCGTTTTGTCGCCGCCGTTGATGACGTAGACCATGTCAGAAGTGAGAACAAACGGAGCACGGTCCCTGAAAAAGAAGAACGCAAGTCCCATTGTTAGGAAGATCAATAGAAATGAGTCATCACCCTCATTCACATTCATTACGTGGATTTGCATGATGTTGCCCCTTAAAGGTCACTACACAGGAGCTCTCCTGACCAAACATCGGCTAACGAGGACAGTCTGAAGATCGTGATAGAACACGTAAGAGTTGCTACACCATGCATTTGCCATTGTAGGCCCTTCTATGTGGAATGACCTCCCTCCCACTATCCGTAGTAAGATCTTATTGGGGTGTCATCTTCAGCTCTTCGCCACTTGAAGTCTTTTTTATTTCCTCGGGGCTGTCCCGCTGAGAGTGCCTCTGAATAGCTAGTTTGTAAGAGGCGCTTTATAAATGCTCATATACAATACAATATAATACAATACTAACCTTAAAGTCTTAAGACTATGTCTACCCTCAGTTAGTCTAGTTGCCATAGAAACGCCACAGCGAGAGTGAAAACACCCAATTAGTATATGAAATGAGAAATTGTCTCAGCCACGGTGAAATGGTGCAAAAATGTTAAGCACCACCTACAAAGGACCTAAAAAGCATCACCTTAATCAATCAACTCAGCAATAACCTTAATCAATGATTTGTCCATCATCATGAACACCATCATTGCCCCAATGGTGTATTGTGGGACAGGGTAGTACTGGCATATAGGTGATCCTCCCAGCCGGTCTCCTTCCCTTCAGGGCCCCCTTTGTAGCCAATGCATTCTTATTTTCTTCATTTGCTGCCATTTTGTGTACTCTGGTTGCAATAAAAAAGAATTGAATTGAAAATAATAAAAAAGAGTAAGGGTGGAGCCTACGCATAAAACAGTCACAGTGTAGGGACCTTATGCAAGACGTCACATGTACAAATATCAATGTAAAGAGTTTTTCGTAATAACGTCAGCATCAATACACTGCAGCCACCTTCACCTTCATCATCGTCATCATCGTCATCATCGTCATCATCACCATCACCACCACTACCACCACCACCACCACCACCACGACCACCACGACCACGACCACCACCATCACCACCATCACCACCACCACGACCACCACCACCACCACCACCACCACCACCACCACCACCACCACGACCACCACCACCACCACCACCACCACCACCACGACCACCACGACCACCACCATCACCACCACCACGACCACCACCACCACCACCACCACCACCACCACCACCACCACCACCACCACCACCACCACCACGACCACCACCACCACCACCACCACCACCACCACCACCACCACCACCACCACCATCATCACCATCACCACCACCACCACCACCACCACCATCATCATCATCATCCTCCTCACCTTTTGAAGTTGCCAAATTTCTGAGCATCTCCGAGATATTTAGCAAAGTCGATGTGAAATATGTGGCCTGAGTGTTTGATCATGATGTTGTCGTTATGGCGATCGCAGATGCCGAGAATGTACGTCGCCACACAGTAACCAGCGCAGCTGTCTGTAAAGTTCTCCACTGCCTACACCAAACAATGGCAACAAAGAAAAAAAACAATAAAGAAATGAACCACATTAGCTTTCAAATCCTAAATCCAAATTCCCAAAGCCAAATAAATGTAAAAATTCAAATACTTTAAGGCAATTAATGTCAAAAGATAAGTTTGCAAATACTGGTCAGAACAGAACTCAGCTAATCAGTATAATAGATTCATAGATATTCAGTACAGCCTGAATTTTAATAACAGTTTTATCTTGAGAATCAAGCATACAAAGAATTAAATTTAGAAAACCCCAAAAAATTTAAAATAAGATGATTCATGTAGTAAAATTTATGAAACGATTTTGAATTTCAATTTAGCTTGTGAAAAACACATTACAAGTACGAAACATTTGTGTAATTCAGATGTGTCAACTATAGCAACTATAGCTGTTGAATTGTTGATCTAGTTCGGGAATGAATTTTTTGCTGTAGTTCGTCATAGGCATTCTCTCCAGCCTTTCTCTCCCAAATAGTTCCAATGATGCCTGAACTATGCTCTTTTATATGTACCTATACCATTATTACTGAATTGCATATTTCGTATTGTTATGATTGTACACGTCATATTCTGTTCTCATCCAATGTTCCCGCAGTGTGTTTGCAGGCAGTTCAATAAAGTATATACTTACTTACTTAAGTTAAGAAAACAAAAACTACCCGGTACCATAGCCACTACTACCCATAAGAATGATAACACAATGACACATCCTCAATTCGGTTATTTAAAGACATAATCTAAAGTGCAATGGTCAACACACTGGACAGTCAAGCGAGAGGTTTTGGACTCACCATCCATTGATCCTTGATCCATACACACATTACACAGTGGTGCAATGAATAGATACTAGACACAACAGACGATTACAGAATTGATATGCGAAGAGGCGAGTTACCTTCTGATAGTCGAGTTCTGTTGGGTTGTGAACCTGAAGCCACTCTGCGATTGGTCGTTCCTTAAATGAACCGGCCAATCCGTGACCGTGCTTCATCTGAATCTTCCGCAGCGTGTCTGATTCCATCAGCAATTCTACAAGACCTATTGTTCCACAAGAACAACAAAAGCACTCAAACTATACCAATGACGAACTACAGCAAACATCGCTCCCAAACTAGATCAACAGCTATGCTATAGTTGACACATCTGAATTATTGTATTGCATTGTATACAAAAGCATTTATAAAGGACATCTTACAGACTAGCTATTCACGCTCTCAGCGTGACAGCCTCGAGGAAATAAAAAAGACTTCATACAAGCAAAAAATATACATTCAAAATACTCTGATGAACAAGGTGCATAAAAACTGTATATATTATATAATATATATAATATATACATAATATATATAAATGGCATTCTAAGCACGAATAATAATGTGAAAATAATTTCACGAGTTTCAGCTACAGATATAGTCTGTTGTGCAGAACAAAGTGCTACTCTTGGCTCTGTGTGAGGGTGGGCATCATAAAAATTTGAGTTGTACAGTGTATTGTATTGCATACCAAGCAGTAATTCGGTGAGTTTTTATTTTTGTGTCATCATCCGATTCAGACGCTCCGCATGCGAGGCTCTTACCACGTTTGAGACCGGTTGGTTGACAACGAAAGGTCATCATCTTGAGGTTAAGTCCTTCCTGCAACCACAGCTGATCCATGATGCGGATCATCTGCAAGGTCAGCATGTCCTGACGAAGGTCATCACCTGCCTGTCAACACAACCACCTGCTGATCAGTAATGATGCCCTTTAACCAATCACTAATCAATCGCTCATTGAAACAAGGTCAATCAATCAACAAATCAATAAGAAATCAATCAGTCAACCAATCGATTGATCGATCAATCAATCAAAATAGATTTAAACTTATCATCAATCAAAAAATCAATCAAGCAACCAATCAACTGGTCACTAATACCCTAACCAACTGACCTGTAGATCAGTCCATTCAATCAATCAACTCATTCATTGATCTAATCAGTAATCACTAATCCATTCAACGACATACTTACTTACAGAACATTTGATTCACGAATCCATTCATAGGTAACTCAAGCAGCGAATTATCGTTTCTTTCGTCAGTCAGTCACTCAATCATATCAATCAATCATTCAATCAATCAGTCAGTTGGTCATCGATCAAATGATTTCACGGCAATCAGTGACCGATTAACTATATAGATTCCATCCATGATCATTCAAATAACTAATTAATCAATTGTTGCATCGTAAAAATTAACAAATTTAACATTTGTTCAGTAATTGACGAGTACTGAGAATGCCCTCCTGTACCTTGAACATGGAGTAGACATTGCCGGCCTGCCCTTCGATATTTTTCAGAGCCAACTTCAGAGGACACGTGAAGGACGTGAAGAACGAGCACGACTACAGCAGAACATCATTAGAGTTATCATTGTCACCATCGTCATCATCATCAGTTATCATCATATTTATCATCATCATCAGTTATCATCGTAGTTATCATCATAGTTATCATCGTCGTCATACTTATTAGCATTGTTATCACAGCTGTGTCACAGACCATTGTTGCCATCAACACTATCATGACCACTATCATCACAATTAAGAGGTTGTCAAAGGAATGGCATTATTACTAGAGGAAAGAATCAACAAATTTTAAATTAAGTATTCGTGACCTGCTCAGAGTCCCTTCCAAACGAACCATTTCATGGAGACTCATAGCTAAACATTCAGCATTGTAAGGCAAGCATTCTAACCGATAACCAATCAATTACCCATTAGTCCAGACACATACCTATCCGATTAGTCTACAGATAACAAACCTTTGCATCAACGCCAGTAACCTCGACAGCTGGGTTGATGGGAAGGCGCACAGTGTTATGCTGCAGAAACTCCCACATGTTGTGCAGCTCAAGCTGAAGCACGGACTGAAATTTTAATAACAGTTTCATGTTACGAATCAGACGTATAAAGAATTAAATTGAAACCGAAAAAATTATAAAAAGAAGATTGATTGGTGTCGTAAATGAAACAATTTTCAATTTTAAATTCAGCCTGCAGGGCTTTTTTAACGTGCAGTTCTACACAAGATGTGCAGTTCTAAATGGATTTGTGCAGTTGTAGAAGCACTTCCTTCATGTTCCGTCCAGTTAAAACTAGTAAAAAAGGCCATTTTCCTCAGATTGGGAGTAATTTAACATGGAGGACAAGAAAGGAGAGAAGAGGATGTGCAGTTCTAAAAATTCCTTAAAAACAGCCCTGTCAGCCTGCGAAAAACACATTACGTGTCTGAACTCCAGAAACCACAATAATAGTCAGTGACAGCTTTGCCTCAAACAGAAATGGCTGTCTCAATCAATCAATCAATCAATCAATCAATCAATCAATCAATCAATCAATCAATCAATCAATCAACCAATCATTCAATCAATCATCCAATCAAACAATCAATCAATCAATCAATTAGAATTTATATAGCCTCTTCAGATTCCTACTGGTCGTCTCCACACACATTCCTCAATAAAATAGAGCTCTCACATTCGTACCGGGATGTTCATATAACCACTACATATTTTTACTGCAAGCAACGATTAAAATAAATTTGCACCATGCCCAAGATCACACCAAAATGTAAATCTGAGGCAACGATGGTGGTGATGATGATGATAATAATGATGATGATAATGGTGATGATGATGGTAGTGGTAGTGATGATGATGATGATGATGATGATGATAATGATGATGATGATAATGACGATGATGATAATGACGATGATGGTGATGATGATGATAATGGTGGTGATGATGATAATGGTGATGATGATAATGGTGGTGATGATGATGATAATGGTGATGATGATGAGACTGTCCTCTACCTCTTTATCCTTTGACGCCTTGACCTTGTCCGCAATGGCCGCCAGCATCTTGACGAGGTCTTCCTGCTTCTGGAACTCCTCTCGCATCCCTCCACCAACGACGCTCAGCAACGCACCGAACGTCAGCTGGTAACGTTTCTTGTACTGAACGCTGTCCGCAGCATCCTTCAGCAACCTAATCACAACAATGTAATGTAATTAATGTAATTAATGTAATGTAATTAAAGTAATGTAATTAATGCAATTAATGCAATGTAATTAAAGTAATTAATGTAATGTAATTAATGTAATGGAATTAATGCAATTAATGTAATGTAATTAATGTAATGTAATTAATGTAATTAATGCAAGTTTCCCAATTGCCAACTAAAGTATGTCACGGGCAAACCACTTCGTCGTCATCGTTGCCTTTTGTGAGGTGCCTAAAAGGTGTTATATCAATTGTAAGGATGTCCACTTACTTACTTGAAGAGGTGCTATATAAATGAAGTCAACAAATACAGCCACTACATAAATCTCAGTGGGCACAGAACAACAGCAGATATGGTCCACGGAGAGAGAGAAAGTTGCAACTCACCAGTATAGCTGATGAGCAATTCTGACGCTTGACTGAGCGGACTCAAGTAGCAGCTGAGCCAACGAATTCTTGTGGTAGTGCTCAAATTTCAGCGCCTAAATTCACAGACAGTAAAAATGCACATCTTACATCGTTCAACAGACCATTTACTTCCCATTCAAATCACATTGCCATTTCAAAGTTGAAAGTCATAATTACAGCAGAGCAGTTAACTGATGATTTCTGCATTTGGAGCAAAGCAGCTAAATGGATTTAAAGCAAGTCTTTGACACGCAATTATTCAGCACCATCAATGTTCTGTTGCAAGTCTGTGTGTGCAATTCAGAAATTTGGACAGGGGACAACAATAAATTCCGTTGTAATGTCTTGCATTGTATCAAGTGTAGCTGTACTGCAGTGCATTGTATCAAATGCAGTTGCATTGCATTGTATGAAATGCAATTGGATTGCATCAAGTGCTGTTGTATTGAATTGCATCAAATGCAGTCGTATTGCATTATTGCACAGTATAAATGCAGTTGTATTCTATTGTGCTGTATTAAATACAGTTGTATTGCATTGTATCAAATGCAATTGTATTCCAATTCCATTCTTACTACGCAAATATATCAACATGTAGATTTTAACAACGGCACAGTCTTTGAGTTTCAGCGTTGACCTCCCAACATAACAACAACATTTTCAAACAATAGCAACTTTCTCAACAGATAACACGAAATCACCTGAACGAGTTGCGGCAGAAGGTCGTAGAGTTCATCATGTGACAATTCCCTCAACCGACTGACCGCCTGGCTTCGCACAAACGTGTCGGCAAATCTGCGAGAAAAACAACAACAGCTGAAAATACACTGTTCTTCACTGTAATATAAAAACCCAGTTCGTCTAATTGTTCTTCGACGACTGGACCTCACAATTAAAAGTTTCGATGACTGGACCTCACAATTAAAAGTCCCATTCGTGGTTGGGCTGGGAGCGCCTCTGAGTAGTTTCTTGAAGGCGCGCTATATAAATGCTCTGAATGAATGAATGAATAACAGACATGCGAGGCAGTACTTGCCACCACAAGCAGCTGATTGTATGTTTTTCGTTACGTATTGCATTAAGGTGGAAAAGAACAATCCTTCTAGTACCAAATATATCAAGAATAGAAAATTGTTGGTAAGCTAAAATCTATCGAATATAATGTAATCTCAATAATTACCATAGCACATGAACAGCGCTTCATAAGACGGCTGTGTAACTCCATGTTTTAGAAATAATTCCTAGTGCTTAATCTTGAGGAAATAACAGATGCAAAGTTCAGATATATGTCACATATCCCACACAGATCAAAACATCACATAACCCACACATACACACATCTAAATGTCACATTAAACCCCATGGATCCAAATGGCACATAGCCAACTGCAATCAAAACATCACATAACTTACATGGATATAGACGTCACATAATCCACAAAGGTCTAAACCCATATTCATCCACGTATGACCAACATATTATGATATCACTTCTCCAGTGAAACCCTTGGTACACTCTCTCAATGACAGACCTTGGTAGAAGCAGCTGTAACCCATCAAGAGGCTCAAGCGCGGCCCACTCCTTGATCATCGCATAGATCCTGGAGAGGTTGCTGGGCGCCCAGGATGGCACGGCCTGGAGGAGACATGGAAGAGCTTTGGGAATAGTCTGGAGATAGTAGCGCTTTTCCCAGAGCAAAGAACGCTCCTCGTTCGTCAGTCTGTTCACAGAACAACAAATACAAATTAACAGCATTGAATAACAACACATCGTAACAAAGACACGAAAGAACAATGAATTAATGTAGTCCCCCCTAGCCAACTCAATGACTACACTGACCTACACTATCGGTGGAAAAAACAGACAGCAACGTCTGAAGTGAGGCTAAGACACTGAAGATGCTAACACTTCATACCCAGAGTAAGTAGTAGAAGTTGCAGTTTTACGTCACTGTGTGGTAACACAACGCCCTCCTCCTTTATCCAGGCTTGGGACTGGCACTGGCAGAGTGCAACCAGTGGTAGAGTTATACCCAAAGTTGCTTAAGGGTTAAAGCTTAAGGAATTCCTCCTCCTCCTCCTCCCTCTCCTCCTTCTTCTAAGGCCAATTCATTGAAACTGAAAAACAATAAGGATAGACAAAGATTCTGACTTACGTCGTAAGAACGTCCTTCCTGATGATGGCGCGCAGACGCTGCTGATCCACCGCATCCAACGACTCAAACTCCTGCTTCAGGCTAAAAAAAACCCATAAACACAAGGTCAACAACCTCAACAATAAGAAGAAAATTTAAGACAAGAACAATGCAACTCCAACTGCTAAAACAACAGATGGTCATTATATAGAAACATGTCCATAATGTCTAGTACACATCTCGCAATTTATATCATACCCTTTAAGAACCTCATCATCCACCAGACATTCACTCATTCTATGCACTCATATTGTGCTCTGCAAGAAACCTACACAGGAACGCTCCCAGTCCAGCCACGGCTAAAGAAGACAGTCGAGAAATTTATTAAATAAAGTTTGATTGATCAGATGTAATAAACAAACGCAGATTTGAAGTTAGGTTATTTCAGATGGATGGCCCTACAACCGAGAAAGCTCGGCATTGCCTGGCAGCTAAAGCCAGCCCATGGAACCAAGAGCCCCATCATAGCGAAGAGCCCAATGCATTTCAACGAGTAGGTAACCAAAGCACAACCAAAGATGCAGTGCATGAAACCCTGGCTACCTACCTGCTCTAATTAGATGCAATTTAAACAGTTTAAAAATAGCAATAAATATCGATGATAAATACAAGAGAACTTCGAGAAGAAATGAATTAATAAACTAACCTTGGAAGAGAGTCTTGACAAGATGGGAAAACGTATGTCTGGTCGAAATTTGGAAGATTCACCTTAAACAGAAATCACAATGACTTCAGTTGATTTGAAACGAAGAAATTTCGAATTGGAGACAGCAGAGTTTCACATGGATTTCACACAATCCAGACACATGGAGATAGAAGAAAGGAAGGAATGTACTAATGCTCAAGCCATAGTAGCTGACAGATGTTACCCATTTATGTAACTAGTGTTCGAAGAAAAAGAAAAGCTCTCAAGCATCGGGCTGTAATGCATCATAAACCACCTGCCAAACTGAGCCCGGGAGTGTGGGAGAAGATTACGGGAAGCATTACACGGTGAAAAGAAGACACATAATCTAATCTAATCTTCCAAATCATATGATGCCTTATGAAAATGCCAGTCATCAACCAGTGTAGCATTTTGACATCAGATATTATGTCGAAATCAGGACGTTGGTTCAGCAAGGATTGAGGAAAACACACCAGCACCAGGCGCTTCTGCACTTAATATGAAATCAAATGAAGAGTTGGTTCCTACCTGGATGAGGACGCTGTTGGGGTTCTCCGTATTTGATCCATTCGTACCACATGGATTAGCATTTCCATGAGCCCACAGACCGAGGAGTTGGCTGCCCTGAACCAACTCACTGAAAAGAATCACACAGCAAAGAAGGTCTAAGACACAGCAATAGGCAGCCATTGATGGGTATGACGTGCAAGTACTGAGTACCTTACTCATATATATAAATAGGAGATCTATGCCCGAAATGTGATCAACTTAAATTCAGATCCTGAGGCAACTCTGGGAGACATCCATGATCCAAGGCGATGAGGACTCGTGAGGAGCCATTGGCAAGATCCTAGTCATTGATTGGTTGAGTATATAAAAAGTCTCTATGTAGCAACGCCTACAAATTCAACAGGTCAGATGTCGATAAATGAATCAAAAGCAACTATTAAATTTAACGACTTCTATCAAAATGCAATAACAAAAAAGTCGTTGCCCAGGGACATGCTCAATATTGCTCATGATAAAGCATCTGGCTACACACACCGCGAGCTACATTGAGTAGCTTATTCTGTAAGAGATGCATTACAGATCTCAAAATACAAAGCAGCCAGCATCCTCTAATGATCTGCTTATGAAATGGAGAATTGTTAACAGTTTTATTAACGGACAAGGCAGACTGAATTGAACCTTCATTGCAAAAAACATCATTGCAAATTGTATTTCCATCTGTACCTCTCTGATAATGTTGATATTTATAATATAATCTGCTATGGGTATAGTGGTATACTTATGAGATAATTACCATGATGATCATTGCCTTGCCTTGGTAAACAGCAAGAAACATGATCCCATTGCTCAACTGAACTGTATACCGGTAGTAAATTTTATGACTTGTGTACATAGAACCGATCTGCCGTGGTCAATATAATTAATTGCTCTAGATGCATTTCATTTTCATTTTCTCTTTCTGTTATTCATTCATTACGGAGACTTATATTTGCCCCTTCAAGGTTACAACTCAGAAGCACTCCCGACCCAACCTCGGTTAAGCAGGATAGTTTTTAAGGCTGCAATAATTTAATGCATCTGAGCCACTGGCTCTAGGCATAAGACATCTAAAGTAGATGATTTGTTATCTTTGGTTGCTGCATCTGCCTTCCTTATTTGTTTTAACAAAGACCTGTGCTCAGTGGTGTAACTACAAATTAGTTACAACCGCATAGCACCAAGGGAAACGAAGACCCACATAGGCGCCCTCGTAATGACATGGCCGAGTTACGACACCATATAAATTGTCGTAATCATTATTATTTACACCAAAGTCTAACTAGAAGGACTTATTTGTATTAGATCCTATTGTCACACTGTATGAGCATAGAGAAAGTAAGATGAACTTTTTTTAAAGGTGTTAAAGATTGAACATTGCTGAAATTGTGAAGTTTCAGTTAGACGCATTTTGATGGCGTTTCTAGGATACTAGAAATTTGTTTTCATTGCATATTTTCTGTATTGTCGTCACGGCCATTGATGTCATAGGACGTTAAACTTCTGAATAATAATAATAATAATAAGTACTTACAACTGTTGATTGTAGAGCTGCATGGCCACCCATCCAAGAGCCACGTTCACTTTGAGATGACCATCGGAATTACTTGATGGAACGAGACGAATTCCAATCAACTCAAAGATGATCTTCGTTTCCCTCGGCAGACCGCACATGACCTTGTCAAACTGCAGCCTACGCATTCACCAAAAACACACAATAAAAATTTCATAATACATAGCATTGTCACGCAGAGCAGTATTGCACACCACCTTCAAACCCCAACATGATCAACTTCACATAACCCACAGCAATCTAAACGTCACATATCCCAATGCAATCTAAAACATCGCATAAACCACTACGATCTAAATGTTACATAACCCAACGCAATCTAAAACGTCACAAATCCAACGCAATCTAAAACGTCACAAACCCAACGCAATCTAAATGTGACACAACACACTGCAATCTAAATGCAACATTCACTGCATTCAAGGCTTACCATGCAAACTGCAAATACAATTCACTATATTAAAACATATTAACTCTGTACTGCCGGTTAATTGGTGATACCAGTCCAAACGCTGAGTGGTAAAGGAGGGTGCTGCCATAATATAGCGCCCTTAGCAACCAACACAGTTCTGCACCAAGAAACTGACTCAGACACAGAAAATGCCTTGTACTGCCGATATCGGTCATCTGAGTTAATTTTCACAGCAGTACTTAATTCTGTCTAGATGCAAGATGGCGGCCGGTTGACAAGCATGACCAGTGATAGCTCCGATAATTCAAATTTTTTACTAGGTTCAAGTCGGTAAAGTGCATTATTCTTTTCAAGGAGCCTTACTATGTCAATGTCGAGGGTTTGTTCTCAACTTTTGCTACAATCATGAAGTTATCGGATCTAAATATAATAGTTTGAATACAGCGCTGCGTATCCATCTACTCCGTTTGAAATACCTGCACGGGTTAACGCTAGTTCACTCAGTCTAACGCTGTCATTGTTTAATACTTCTGGATTTAACTTAAAACGAAAAACATGTCTAAGAAAAGCATTAAAATTGATGATTTACTCGAGTCTCTTCAGGACGAAAGAGTGATTCAATTGCTTACTAAAACCTTCAAACCCATTATGGAAGGACTATTCAATGAACTTATTGAAGCATTCTCAGCGAAACTGGATAGCATGGTTGCAAAATCAGCGGAAGCCTTGCTAACAACTCACTGTGAAGAGATAAACTCTAAAGTAACCGCTCTAGAAGCTGAGAATGAGCTTCTCAGGGCAAGAGTTGATGAAAATGACAATTTGTCACGGCTTGATAATCTCGTAATATACGGTCTGCCTGAAACCGCGACTACGATGCCTCAAGCTGGTTCATATTGGTCTACTCAGCCATCGTCGTCGCCCAATGAGCCTGATATTCACAACGTCTTGGATTTGTGTAATAACAAGTTGGGCGTGAAACTAAATGAATCTGACATCTCGTACGCATATCGAATTCCTGGGTCTTCCAAAAATAATCAACGTCCAGTTGTCGTACGCTTCATCAGCCGCAGAATCAGAAATTCAATTCTCGCTGCACGCAGAACTCTGAAGGGACAATCTGGTGCAAATCGAATTTTCATCAATGAACATCTGACTAAACAGAATTCACTAATCTTCGCAGGAGCGAGAAAACTGGTAAGAGACAAGGTCCTCCACTCTGCCTGGACACGGGATGGAATGACTTTCATCCGCTTCACTGATGCTGTCAGCGAGAAACCGAGGAAGATTATCTCTACCAAGAGTCTAGAGTCCATCATCCAGAAGAAGGAGCTCACTGCAATGCTTCCTCACGAGAAAGTAGGATGAGTCGCTGGGTGAGTCGCTTCAGATGCTACTTCATCGTCCCGCCTTCCAACCTGTACCTCCAACTGACTGTGTCTTAATTTTATCTAGTTCATACTGCCATTTAGTCACTTATGTTCATGTGACATGTTTAACCTTGGTTTGGTTTCTATCTAAACATTATGTAAGCTTATTTCTTATAATTATCATCTAATTGAACTATCCAATTTATTTTTTATGAATGAACTGTGGATTTTTATTTACTACAATCTGATTTTTAAAATGCATTTGATTTGAGATTAGCTTCGACTGTTTTGTTGCTGTAGCGCTTACCGACATATGTTTACTTCTGATCACTGTATGCTATGACCTAGTTAAGACTAGTATGCATAGAATGTTGCTATCATTGGTACATGCTAACTATTTGTGCCATCTGCTCTAATTATCTTATGTCTAAGGACAAGTTAAGTCCTTGCTGTTTGTGTTTAATTAATTTTGATACAGTGCCTAGGGTTGTTACCTGTGTAGTATGTAGAAGTCAGTGTCATTATGAATGTTATGCTGATTCATGTTTATCGTGTGCGCCTGTGGAATCTTGGATATGCTCACCATGCTTGACTAACATTTTTCCTTTTAATGGTATTGAAAATAATGAATTTTTTTTTAGCTCTATATGTGATAGCAAAGTTATACTACAAACAGATATTAGCGAGCTTGATAGAGCCCCGAAACTTGAAGTATTTCCTAGTGACCCTGAAAACCACTCCCCTTTAAATAACAATGATATTGACCCGGATATTAACCTCTTTTCAAATCTGTCATGGGATAGCCACTACTCTATACCTGATTCTCTCACCACCCTACTCAATACTCCTCGCCTGTTCACTACTATGCACCTGAATTGTCGAAGTATGCAGTACAAAATAATGGATATAACTGATTTATTAAACACTCTCCCTGTTCCTATTCTGGCTTTAACAGAAACATGGCTAGATACAGACTCGGTTGATACAATTAGTATAGCAGGTTACCAAATTATTCACAAATCTCGAGTTTCAGGAAAAGGAGGTGGAGTAGGATTTCTCATAAGGGACGATATTACTTACGAGCTGCTTGATCTATCAATTTTTAATATTACCCCCAAATCATTCGAGGGAATATTTATTCGTGTGCGAATGAGTAAGGGTAATTGTCTAATTGGATCTATATATAGACCCCCAGGAAATAGTTTGGAGGAGTTCACTCTTGAACTTGAACAGTTATTGTCCAAAATTGCAAATAAGGAGAAACACATGATAATTTTGGGTGACTTTAACGTTGACCTGCTTAAAGTTGGGGATCACTTTGGCACTAGTTCCTTTTTCGATAGTATGTCCTCCTATAATCTTCTCCCGACCATTACCAGACCCACAAGAATTACCACTCATTCCTCAACGCTAATTGATAACATTTTCACAAACGCCTGGTCTAATATTATTGAATCTAAGATTGTTGTATCTGATATCTCTGACCATTTGCCTGTCTTAACCTCCTTTGATTTTGAAATACCTAGCTCTAGGAACTCCTCATTTGAGGAATCCCGAATTATTAACGAAGAAGGAAGGGCTAACTTTAGCTATTATCTTTCTGAAGCAGACTGGACTCCTATTTTTGAAAGCTGTCGTTTGAAAGATGCTAACAAAGCATATGACTTGTTTATGAAAGAATATAAAAGAAACTATGATAAGGCGTTTCCAATAAAAACTAATATAAATAAAGGAAAACCCATACTTAGACAACCCTGGATGACTCCTGGACTTCTCAAATCTAGTAAGAAAAAAGCTAAACTTCATTTAAAATATGTAAAGGTCCCTACCCTCACCAATAAAAATAAGTTTGTTTCTTACAGAAATAAATTTAAAACAATTAGAACGAAGGCTGAAAAGCATTACTATGCTGTTGAATTTACCAAGCATGTTAATAATTTAAAGAAAACTTGGACCCTCATTCGAAGTATAATTAAAATGGATGAACAACATATTAAAATTGAAGCACTTAAAATCAATGGAATAAGAAATGATGACCCTAAAATGATGGCTAATACTTTTAATAATCTTTTCTCCGACATCGCTCATAATCTTGCCAAACAAATTCCCGCTCCTAAATCTCCTTTTAACAAGTACCTTGACCCGCCACTTCCTTATTCTTTTGGCTTGGTTCCTACTTCACCCGAGGAACTAAATAACTTGAGCCACTTGATCCACGACAGTCACAGCCGTGGCGTTGATGATATCGACCCCCATATTGCTAATTCTTGCATTTCTCCTATCGCAACCCAACTAGCTGAAATAATTAATTGCTCCCTTAACACTGGAGTTGTACCTGATGCTATAAAAATTGCAAAAATAGTTCCTATTTTTAAAAAGGGTGACAGGGAGAACCCTTCTCACTATAGGCCCATATCCATTCTTCCTTTTTTTGCCAAGTATTTTGAAAAAATAATGCATGATAGGCTCAATAAATATGTAGAAAAATCTCATATTATTTTTCCATACCAATATGGCTTTCAATCTGGTCGATCTACTTTTATGCCTTTAATTGATATGTATGATAAAATTTCTAAGGCCTTTGAAAACAATGAATATTCTATTGGTATCTTCTTCGATTTAGCAAAGGCCTTTGATACTGTGAATCATGAGATCCTATTAAAAAAATTAGCTAATTATGGCATCAGAGGCGTCCAATTAGCTTGGTTTGCCAGTTATCTTGAAAGACGTCTCCAGTGCGTTTCCTGCAATGGAGCTCTCTCAGACTTAAGAATTGTTAGATATGGAGTACCCCAAGGTTCTAATCTCGGACCCTTGCTTTTTCTTCTATACATTAATGACTTGCCTAATATATCTCCTACTCTTTCATTCATCCTGTTTGCTGACGATACAAATGTTTTTCACTCTCATAAATCCTACCAGAGTCTAATACAAACAGTAAACAATGAGCTTGTCTTCATTGCCGAATGGTTCTCTGCTAATAGACTCTCCTTAAACATAGATAAAACTAACTTTATGCTATTTCGAACTAATAAAAAGATGTGCCCCCAGAATGAATTGCAACTGTCTATTAATGATACCTCCATAACGCAGGTTAGCTCCACTAAATTTCTTGGTGTGCACATAGATCAACACCTCACATGGAATGATCATATTAAATATATCTCTGCCAAGGTTGCAAAAAGTGTTGGTATCCTTCGTCGAACCTCCCATATACTCCCCCCCGCTATTCGTGTTAAATTGTACTACTCATTAATATATCCTTATCTCTCATACTGTAATTTAGTTTGGGCATCTACATATAAATCCAGGCTCAATAAATTAGTACTTCTCCAAAAACGTGCAATACGTATCATAGCTGGAGTTAAGCCTTTTATTCACTCAAGTCCTTTATTTCAATCATTAAATTTATTAAAATTTCACCAAATAATGACTTTTCAGATAGGAATCTTTATGTATCGGTTCACCCATGATCTTCTTCCCCTTAACTTTGCAGGGTACTTCCAAAAAGGTTCTGAAATACACAACTATTCTACTAGGAACTCCTCTCATTATCGAGCCATATCCGCTCGTTTAAATTCAAGAAGATTCCATATTAAATATACTGGACCAGGTATATGGAACTCGTTTCCTAATCATGTTCAACAAGCTTCCAGTTTACAAAGGGCAAAGACACTATTGCGCAACTATTTGGTTAATGACTGCAAAGATATTTAACCTTGTAGGCACTTATTTTATTTTATTTGATTTTATTATTGTTTTTGTGTTTGTTTTGCGTTCTTTAGTTAAGTTTACTACATTAATTTTCATCTTATCCTGTTCTTTCTTGCCTATTGTTCAATTCATTATGTCAACCGTCTAGCCATCTGTTAAAATTGATAAGTAATTAGGTGTCCCTATTAGCGGGATATTCATCCCTTAGGGCCTTCCTTGTTGCCATCCGATTATGTGAAGCATGTTATACTATGTCTATTGTGTATGTTGATGGTTGGTTACAATAAATGAATTGAATTGAATTGAATATTAAGATAAATAAGGAATAATCAGAAGTTTCTAATACCATTCATCCCAGATGACCGTTCCCTGGCACCCGTCAGCGGCCGCAGACTTCGACTGACTGAGAATCTCATCAGACAACTTCTGGCCTCCGTAGAACAGAGAGACTTTCATCCGGTACTCCACATGTCTGTAGAGCAACACGAAAGCACCGTCATTAACCAATTTGCTAATCATGGAGTGTGAAATTCATTCATTCAATCATTATGGAGATTTATATAGCGGCCTTCCAAGGAGGAGCATTCCCGACCCAACTTCGGCTGAAAAGAATGGTTTTTAAGGTTGCGATAAAACGCAACTAAACAAACCGTAGGCATAAAGCCGAAAGACAGTGGGAACTCATTCCATAACATGAGACCAACAGCAGAGAAAGCACGGTGCTATCTATGAGCAGTTTGTGCACATGGAAAAATTAACTCAGTTAAGGCGGTGTTTGCACTCCATAGCACCATCAGAAGTCATCATTAATTGTGGTGGACTAGTAAATTTTGCAACACAAGTATAAACTGGACATGGCAAAATTTCCTGACACTGAATTGTGCTGGATAGAGTAGAGCTTATAAATCAAGCTCTACTAGATCACTTTCCAAATGAGCTGTCTACACGTACGCAAATACAAAAAACATGAGGCTAATCCACAGATGAGACCTTGCTTGTTACATGTTTAACGACCACTGCCATATCAAAGATGATTAGTGTCACCCTCCTCCTTTATCCAGGCTTGGGGCTGGCACTGGCAAAGAACATCCAGTGGCGGAGTTTCACAGAAGAGACCAATAATATGCAAGCATATATACACACAATGAACTTCTCGTTCCAGACTGTTAACCAGAAAGTACGCCTTGTTAACCAGAAAGTACTCCTCGTTAACCAGAAAGTACTCCTTGTTAACCAGAAAGTACTCCTCGTTAACCAGAAAGTACTCCTCGTTAACCAGAAAGTACTCCTTGTTAACCAGAAAGTACTCCTCGTTAACCAGAAAGTACTTCTTGTTAACCAGAAAGTACTCCTCGTTAACCAGAAAGTACTCCTCGTTAACCAGAAAGTACTCCTCGTTAACCAGAAAGTACTCCTTGTTAACCAGAAAGTACTCCTCGTTAACCAGAAAGTACTTCTTGTTAACCAGAAAGTACTCCTTGTTAACCAGAAAGTACTCCTCGTTAACCAGAAAGTACTCCTTGTTAACCAGAAAGTACTCCTCGTTAACCAGAAAGTACTTCTTGTTAACCAGAAAGTACTCCTCGTTAACCAGAAAGTACTCCTTGTTAACCAGAAAGTACTCCTCGTTAACCAGAAAGTACTCCTTGTTAACCAGAAAGTACTTCTTGTTAACCAGAAAGTACTCCTCGTTAACCAGAAAGTACTTCTTGTTAACCAGAAAGTACTCCTCGTTAACCAGAAAGTACTCCTTGTTAACCAGAAAGTACTCCTCGTTAACCAGAAAGCAATCCTTAAACATCTATTGGGTGTGAACTAGAAAACAAAAATGCAAAATGCTTACGACTGTCGCCACTGCTGTGGAATTCGGTGCGCTGTGGCCAAATGTATGATCAGACTTTCCTGCAAACTTGACGCATCACGAAGATCTAAAAATAGAAAAACGCTGTTGAACTACATACCACAACACCCACCATAGGCACCAAAATGCTCCTGAAGTGTCAAAACCCATACTCAGTCTGAACACCAATACACTATCACATCAAATATCCCCCTTCCCTGGGGAATTTACTTGCTTTAAACCTTTTTTTGGATGTACACATACGCCTTCAACCAAGGAAGGGCTAAGAACCCAGCTCATGCCTCTATCAAATCTTTATGCCCATACATAACAACAGTGGCTGAAACACAAGATAAACATGAAACATCAATCAACAACATGAAACTGCATCAATCAGGCACAACGCAATAAAACAATACTCTTCAGCCGCATCATATATATAACAAAATATTCTCAATTACAACACGAGAACAAGTATTCACTTCCTGGTTTCCGCTAACAAAAGACTTGTCACATCACTTGGATTAAAACTCTGAATGCAGAGGTCAAAGGTTAAGAACAAAAACAGCATATATATATATATATATATATATACCACATTGACATATATATACCACATTGATATATATATATATATCACATTGAGAGATATATACATATACCACATTGATATATATATATACATCTTCGTTTAATCAAAGAATCATGTTGTCACACCGCAACATGTTGCACATCACATAAGAAGTCGAACAGAAAATGAAAACAAAATAAGAAGATAAGCAAAATGTAAAATCCAAAATGAAGCATTAACATGATGATAAAGCATCCGATAACGCAAGTCATGAGGATGTGAGGATAACGATAACCGCTGACAAATATATGCAAACAGGATGAATGTCTGTTCATCGATTGACGATATTTCTACGACTTTCGGTTGTGGGCAACGAAATATTATGTTAGAAAACCTGAGCTCGAACCTCGGACGACCGACTTTGTCGACTCAAAGTTGAAGTCGGTGTGAAACGTTCGACAGTACATCTCGATCATCGCCTTCACGGATTTCGTGACCTCGTCCAACGCGATGTGCAGATCGTCGAGCATCGTGACAAGGTCAAGCTTCCTGGAAGAAAAAAACCAATGTGAAAATAATTAGCTGGAAAATAATTGAAATTTTAATCAATAGATCATCCATCAAAGAATCAGTAGAACACTTTTGATGGAACCCCAGTGCGGTGCACAACAATTTAAAAAAAACAGCAACACACTATGCCACCATGATCGCACCACTATTTCCTACTTCTTGGTGATAATTTACAGTATAAGAGGTCAATAGTTAGAATGTGGTACTCATATTGACAGGTGATTGCACTGCTAATACGGATGTACACCAGAGTGTGGATACGCAATTGGTTTAGTAAAGAATATACTTACTTACTTACTTAGTGATTAGCGAACGTGAAGATCCCTGCTAAAGCAATTGTATACACCTCCGTTTAAAACAGAATAACTCTTTAAACACATCACGGTGGCATGATATCCGACATATAATAATAATAATAATATATTTTTTTTAATTAAACACCTGCAAGACGCACTGCGCTTTACATTTACAAGTTATGAAGTAATCTTAATTAAACTTAACTACTAACTGAACAGACAGCTTTGTAATTACACGGCGCCGATGGCAGCTTACAAAGCAAATCCCCCCAATGGGGGTTCGAACTCACTGCCTCTTGCACACTTGACCATTACTCTACCGGGCCCCCCAATACATCATCAGGGACATAAAAGTCGAATGAAATTGACTTTAAAATGTCAAGCAAAGTCGTTAAGGTAAGAATGAGAATCGTATACCTGAGGTTGCTGTCTGGTACCGTATGGATGGTGGAATATCCAGCGCTGTTTTCTTCCGTGACAAAATTAAACGCGTCACGGTGATCCCGTGGACTTGCGGAAGAAATGGATCCGCTGCCAGAACCCTACAAGCACCATCATCATCATCAGCCCTCAAGACAATGCAGGTCAGGTGAGACAATCCAGTAATGCTGTAAAGTAAGATAGAGCAAAGCTCCTGTGCTCTAAGTGTAATGTAGGCAATGTGCTAATAATATTCATATCATACTTCGACCCTTAAGCTGGCAATTGATAATTCCAAGGGTCACGTGTCAGGGTCAGTACACATGTTCACTACAACATGGCATCTGCTATCCACTTTCCAGCTTACACCACTACTAAATTCAAGTTACGGGGAAGTGAGGCAGGCAAACTTCTGGTTAGCATTTAATGAGTAGTATTGAGAGTCATTGTTGTGCATGGGGTGCTCATGCCATAAAAACATCTGGCTGGCTTAGCTGTAAGACATGGGATAGTCTAGTCCCAAAATGCATAGTTCGTATCCGGTAACCACAAGCAGTATATCCATTATCCAAGTACCGTACACGGCAATGGCATTCATTCGGATATACCATACTTTATTTATTTATTTTATTTATTTATTTTATTTATTTATCCATTTCTATAGCACCCCTTCAAGCTCTCTACTCAGAGGCGCTCCCGACTACAGCGCGGACACTGCATCGAAGTTTCATGCCAAAGTGTCCAAGCAATTGCGAGTGAATGACTTGATCAAGGTTCCTGCGCGGCGACTTGAGGTGGATTCGAACCTCGAACCTTCCGGCTCCGAGGCAACGACGTCACCACTACACCAGCGCGTCCCATACATAGAAATAGTTTATAATCACCAAAAAATTACAATTTAAAAGTCAACACTGAATGCGAATTCTATTTCATTGATCATCTATCTATAAAATGATAAAAATATCAGTTGGTTATTATAAGTGCAAAAATTTATTTCGATAATTTTTTATTACATGAAAATGCGACACTTTGCATATGGAACATAATGGTACTTGTCAAAGCATATACTGCCAAATATGTGATATTCGACTGAGGGAAATATCCACAGTGAGTTCCAGTTATTAAATAAAAATCACCAAGAAAACAGTTTGGCCAAATAGTCGTCTAGCCTTTCAGATAAGGTGAGACTACCTGATTGGGTGAGATTAGATCACACTAATCAAATAAGAAATTTTCCCCGCGCACCGATTCGTTAGTTCTCTTCTCCGTCCATGAAATCCTTGGAGAAAAATGCTAAGGATTTAATGGACGGAGAAGAGAACTAACGAATCAGTGCGCGGGGAGCTCGGAATAGAGAGAAAGGAGACACTACAGCAAACAGCAACTTGGAGGAAATTGAGCTACTTCGGCCATGTGATGAGATCTAACGGTTTGGAAAAGGAGCTGATGACGGCATGCGGTGAGGGAAGGAGGAGACGCGGAAGACCAAGGAAGAGATGGTTGGATGAGGTACAGGAAAAGTCTGGCATGAGCCTGGAGCAGCTAAGAGAGGCGACAAGAGAGAGGAGATACTGGAGAGGATACATCAAAACTGTCCCCAGAGCTCCAAGAGCTGATGGCACCAGGTGACCAAGTGAATCAAATAAGTGCATGAGATTAGATTAGATTAAAGCTTACGTGGGTCAGTACGACCGCCTTCAGCCTCAGCATGGCCTTCATGATGTCGACTGTCTCAATATCGTGTACGATCGTGCAGACGGCCTTAACCGCCTGAACCACTCCCTTGCAATGTGTTCTCTCCGCTCCCTGCACAGAACAATATGATGATGTCAGCCAAATTCAAACTACATGGAACGGTCTTCCCAATCATGCGAAGAATGCACCATCTCTGGAGGGATTTAAATCAAGACTCAAGACGTATATGTTTAAACAATTATATAATTGGAAGTAACTTTTTGAACTCGTGTACAGCACCTTTCCTTTGGCCTCGGCTGAGCTATGGCGCTATATAAATCGTCTTATTATTATTATTTATTATTATTAAAACTGACCTCTGCCCTACACTCAGATCTATACAATGTGCTTCATAAGAAGACATTCTTCTGATGCACAACAGAAACATTTTTGCCGCATATTTTATGATAGTTGGTAATTAAATCTTGCATTGATTGCCTACCTCTAACAGGCAATGAACCATGACAAAACATAAACATCTCATAAAAACACACTGAAAGAGATACCAAGATTGAGAGACAGAGAGAGAAAGAGAGACAGACAGACAGACGGAGAAACAGACAGTGAGACAGAGACAGAAAAAATATAAACATCCCACCAAAGACACATTCCAAACTCAAGAGAGGGAGAGATTGAGAGACACAGGAGAGAGACACAGAGGGAGGGAGGAAGGGAGGGAGGGGTGAGGGAAAGAAAGACAGACAGGCAGACACACAAAGACCAACAGATAAAACGACACAGACAGACAGACAGACAGACAGAATCTTTTATACCTGGATCGTTGCATCTCGTAACTTTTCCACCTCCTTGTAGAACGTCTCCATCAAGATGTTCAACTTATCTCTGAACAAATAACCAAAACAAACGGACATGTACTATGCATATAAGTTGTAACTATCCATTTATATAGCTCACCTTCCAAGCAGGACATTCTCATTAAGATGATCGAGAGCCATGTGATACAAGAACAGCTTCTAACCAGTATCTAAATATCAATGAAGAATTTCAAACAGAAAACAACATTCCAAACAAGGAAGAAAGCATTTGTATTTGAAGTGCAATATTATATCAATCCTAGAAATATAAACAAGTTCTTGTTATCAGAACTCATAACCAGCATTCTGGTCTTGGTTTTCACCAAGAATTTGACAATATTAACCAGATACGTAACCGCAAGTATTAAATGAACAATTCTCATATCCTTTACATGCAAATCTAATATCTATAACAATAAGTGATGTACTAAGATGAAGCTTAACCCATTCCCGCCGAAATTTTTCCGATACCTATTGGGCTAATCGGGTCGCTAGCGACCCGATCCGGCGGGAACGGGTTAAACAGCGTGATCAAGATATCGTGCTAAAACAAATATTATTCGACAACTTATAAGAATAGTTATCAAGTTTAAAAGTTGCCATACTTTTTCAATTTGAGGCAAACAATCATTACGGCCATGAATAAACAACAAATCAACCACTTCCTGGATTGACCTAATCTGACCTGACCGAAGTTGACCTGGCCTGACCTAATTTACCTGACCTGATCTAACCTGACCTGAAAGCAATCAGGCATAATTGTTCAAAAGGTCTAGAACAGTTTTAAAATGGACAGTGATCCAAATCAGAATCTTAAAGAGTCGAGAAGAAACTGTTCTGCTAGCAATCATTAGCAGTCCTTGATTCTAGAAGAAACAGGCGAGAATCAATCAGTGCACACCTGGTCACTCTATTCCCAGGATGGTCGGTCAATCGCATCTTGGGTAGAAAAACCGGATACTTGTCATCTTCAGGCTGTAATCAGACAACAGAAAAGGTTCTCAACATCTCCTTACTCTCCTCTATTAACTCCTATATCATCTAGTGCCTTCTGCAGAGTCGTTACAACTACCACGTATATTGTAAGTAATTAATACAATAAGTTATTTCTAGTGTCCCTCCCAGCCATGGTGATTCAGTAGCGCTCCAAGTGCGAGAACCTCAAGAGACAAAATAGATCTTACGAAGACACATGGTTAGAGTGTACTGAGGCTGCTAGTTCAAATACGAAATGTGGCTTATTTGAAGGATGTGAATCTCGTGTTAGACTGGTCCGTACAAGGGGAAACGAAAATGGCATGACAACCACACAAATGGGCAGTGGTGGTCAATAATATCACCTGAACTATCCACTGAAAAATGAGCAGGGTCAACGAAATATGGCAGCAATAAAAAATATCTCTACAATAACATTTGCAACAGCATATAAGTCATTAACCTTTATTCACGATACCGTATATAACTATATATGCAATTTTAAAGCATGCGCCTCTACATCTGCAACTACTAGCATTGCTTGCGTGGAGTTGAGGAACGCCCCAGGCCCTTATACAGAGATTTGTGTACTAAACGGAGGTTTCATAAACAAACAAGTACATGATGCAAAGATGTTCATTGCTAAAATGCACGTGTTTTTCCATGCTGACCTGTCTCTTGAACGGTCGAGATACGCTGTTCGCTTCGCAGAGGACGAATCGAATGTCCTTGTCCAACTTCAGACACTGCTGGACGTACTCGTAGTCAGCAAGAATGGAATTACTACAACAGACATTGTATTGTATTGTATTGTTGCAATGAGAATTTATAAAGCACCTCGTACAGTACTAGCTATATTCAGGTGCTCTTAGCGTGACAGACCCGAAGAAATAAAAAAAGACTTAAAGTATCAAAGGGCTGAAGACGACACCCACAATAAGATCTTTTCTACGAATAGTGGGAGGGAGGTCATTCCACATAGAAGGGCCTACAGTGGCAAAGGCACGGTGTTGGGCCATGGTAGTCATTGTCTGCGGATATATGCAAGCGACCGTAAAGTAACAAACTGTAATTCACATCAGTTAACGCATCTATTTGATTAGCATGTACTGTTAGAGATGCCATATAAATTTATAGATAAAATACAATACAATACATCAAGTATTGTCTGAAAAGCTAAAAGAGAAGATTAGCGACAATAGACAACTCATGATTAGTGACCAATCTCAAACAAAGTCATTGAAGTCCATACTTAAATATTAAATCTCCGCATTCAAATGCAAGTCCTGGAAATAGAAATAATTTCTCTCAGACTCTGCAATTAAAAATCCGCAGCAACAACAAACTTTCATTAAGGTAACTGAACTCATATTAATTAATAAGCAGTGCAATTAACAAGCATAATATATGTAAATTAAATCCACACATTGCTCCCTGACGTTCCCTGATGTTCCCTGCTAGCGGAACAACATTCCTCCTTTTGGTTACGTAACCCTTTGACACTCATGAAATGTTGCAAATGAACTCTCACTTGTGTTTTGGTATTCAATGAAAATAAAGCCTATAGCCCTGGACACGACTCTCAAGTACTCTAACAGATAAGGTAAAAGCATACTACTACATGGCCACTCAGCTGTAACCCAACGTCAAGTACATACTTGATTAGATACTCGGAGAAGCCGAATACTTTCAGCAAGTAGTCGTCTGCAGACGCTCCACCAAGATCATCGTTCAGCATCACAAGGACATGAGTGATGATGTGTTCCACCATTGTATGCACTATTGTTTAAGCAACAAACAAAAGACTTGACATCATTGTTACATATGCACTATTGTTTAAGCAACAAACAAAAGACATGGAGTCATTGTTATTCCAATGGCAATATATATAGAACTGATAGGATGTTCTTTATAGAAAACAATTGCACGCTGCATAATTGGTGTACAAAAGCTTAAGCACACAAAGCAAGTCGGCCATTATGTGACTTTTACGTCCAATTTAAGCTCCCACAATGGATCATATTATATATCCATTGTCCAAAGGAGGTTATGACGAAAAAGAGCAGTCCCATAAGCTAGCCCTGAGGCAGCCACGGACATGAAGTGTTAGCGACTTCGTTTTCTCAGCCTCGCCATATGATGATGGCGGGTGGCCAGTCCTCTCCCTCACCGTCTCATCTTCCCACCAACAACAGTGTACAGTCCATGTACTCATCACAGCTGAGTTGGCTAGATGGCGCACGTGGAACAGAAATCTCTACACAAATTTCTGCCCTGGCGGGGATTTGAACCCCCGACCTATCGCTTGACAGTCCAGCATGCTAGCCACTAGACCGCCATGCACCCCACCACAAGAGGTCAAATCATCATTCAAACAGGTGTCAAAAGAGATGAAAGCAATGCACAGAGAAGCAGAAGAGTCGTCGCCATCCAATTGATCTTCCCCCAAACACTCCCTCGTTGATCGCTGTCACCTTCGTCCACCTGCTCTTCGTCATCTTCATCATCATCGTTACCACCACCAGTTTTTTCTCATCACTGGCAACATATGTGTCCCGACATATGAAAAGGTACCATAAGTCGGGTTTGGAGTTATTATGCCTTCATAAACCAGCTAAGTGAGCTGAACATTTTGCTGAAAACCAGATAAAAATTGGATGATAAATGACCGACTTATAAGATAAAACATGGCTTAACACGAGAACTGGACATTTTTGGGCACAATTTTTGGGCACAATTTTTTTGGGCACAATTTTTTTGGGGGGCACAATTTTTGGGCACAATTTCTGGGCACAATTTATGAGTGAATGTGCTATATTTAGCGATGACATCATACCTTAGGCTTGCCTGCTGCTAAAAATACCAAGAGCTCAAATTTGATAATATATTCCCCCGACGTCATTATGCGCGATTTCTCGTGAAACCGTACGCCGACTTATGGTACCTTTTCATATGTCGGGACACATATTTTTCTTTTTCTTGACAACAATCACGATTCTAACATAAACCTTAAAATGTGTCATCATCCGTCATCATCTGTCATCATCCATCATCAACAGCAACAACGTCGTATTCATCATCATTACCATCATCATTATCGACCTCATTGTAGTCATTGTCGCCTTAATTGACACGACCATGACCACCACCACCACCACCACCATCAACAACAATGTTATTATGATAGTCATAAAAATTATCTTTGCCATCATATGTTGCTACTACATTTGCAATTTATGGTTGACTGTATTTATATATGGACAAATTTCATATGAAATCTTCATCATAGCAACCGGTTCTAACCCTTCAAGCCCAGCATGCATTTTCTGGTGCAGTAGACAACAAAGCTACAGCAATGGACTGAACTGGTAAGTAGCATTGGGTTCATATGGATCGCTGGTCGTCATTTTATCAATTGCTATAAAATTTATGTTTTTTGCGGTCCCTGCTTATTTCAAGTGGAATGACGAGTTTTAACTGAAAATTAATTTTTGGACTGAAAAGGGTTAAACTTCCAGGGAGTGATTAGAACAGGTTTCTCCTTCTGGTTGGTATAACTCAGATGCACTTTACCAAACACTAAATAGGGTAAAGCACCTCTTGAAACCGGTGAGTCACTCATTTGTGCCTCACCCCAAACAAACCACGACCATGCTAAAATTAAGCCATGGGGCATGAAACCGTTCCACACGACCTGGTTTCTTAGCCCCACCCACCTGCTCCATCAGAGACCAATCCGGTGAGACCGTCAAAGAACTGGGGCACAAATGACAACAAATACAGTGGATGACCTGAGGTTCAATGGGGAGGAGGGTTGGGTTGGTCTGTCGTGAGTGAATGAGTCAGCACGTTAAAGGCACCAAAGAAGATCTGTACCCGTTGGAGATTACAGACGCACTCCAAGTCATGCGGTGAACACAAGAGCGAGCCTGATGAATGCTCGGAGCACACAGAGTTCACGCTTCGTGTAATTATCACTCCCAGACTTGAAGATAAAAATGAAAAAAACTAAATGCCATGCCGCAGACAACCATCACACCTAAACCGCGTACATGATTATAACCTGCATTAATATTAATAGGAACTCCTCGGTCCTAAAAAATTACACAGCTCCGTGCCATCATGCTTCGACATTCACGCTTGTTGCTGTTAAACAACACCATGTCATCAAGGATGATTAGTGTTGCCCTCCTAATTTCTACAGGCTTGGGACTGGCACTGACAAATAACGACCTGTGGTGGAGATTGTCATTCATTCATTCACTCATCTAGCTTTATAGCGTCCCTTAAAGGCCATCTACTAAGGGTGGCTAACAACCCAGCCCTGGGTAAATGGGAGAGTCTTGTGGTTGGAATAAACATGGTGGTATGGACTCTGGCAATTTCAACAATCCAAAACATGTATACATTACAGTTGCTTGTGTGCTTCCCATATACATTACATCCATATGTAACTGTATACCAGCTGTCAGCTTTGAACATAGGGGTCTTAAACAAGATCCCTATCCATCGACACTGATAGTGACAGTGAAGGTTTGAGCCCGCACACAGTTCAGGGATGTCTCAATATCAACACACCACTATCATTTTCAACTCTCATTTTGCACAGCACATGCAGTGTGGCCTACAACCAGACAGCTCCCTAGGATTTCCATAACACCGTGGCATCGCTGACAGTGCAGTCACTATCTCTTGTTACAAGACAATTTACAACTCTGACCAATGTAGCCACATTATATACTCTGAATGCCCAAAAAACATTAGTTTTTCAGAAGGACGCAGCGACATTATTGTCTGGTGCATGCACACATTAAATGTCGGACTCTTTTGAACTAATACTGTAGGCGAATAGCAGCTGCTACTAAAAAAACTAGTGTTCATCAATCAATTTACGATTGAGGTCAATCTGCAGCAGTCAACATCCATACAACATTCGTACAACAATCGATATGCATCCGCACAAAGTGAAAGCAAATGGCCTAGAGTCACACTCGAGTACAGAGGAACAGATGGCGCCACAGTGGCAAGATGAAACTGGACTGTACTGTGTGACGTCATCAAGTGGTATCAAGTCAAGCTATATCTACGCGGGGTTTGGCAGTGTAGTGAGTATGTTCGTTGCCTTGCAGTCGGGGTTTGCAGGTTCGAATCCACCTCAAGTCGCCTCCTTGGGACCTTGGGCAAGTCCTTCACACGCAATTGCTCAGCGCTTCGGCGTGAAACTCCGAAGCAGTGTCCGCGCTGTAGTCGGGAGTGCTTCTGAATAGAAAAATTGAAGGGGCGCTATAACAAGTGCACATACATACATGTGCACACTTTTAAGAGTATCTCAAAAGAATTGTACATACACATGCATGAGTATCTGTCCAGAAATACCACTCAGACGTCTAAAGTCTGCTTACCAGGGGACCAGTGAGCGCAGTGAGCAGAAAGTAGAGATGCTAAGATGGATTCTGTTGGACAAATATGGCTCCACACAACCAAACCAGTATTAAGGTGATTTCGCAACATATTGAGTTTGATATATCGTCTCAAAGGTCTTATCTCAAGCTTCAAACTTACACAAAAAGTATTGCTCCACTTTTATTCTAACTCAAGATATAAGACAAAAAGTGATCAAATTTAATTAATTGGCTCAAATAAAACGAAACAACACGCATATATCAAGAGCACTATAAAAAATTAAAAAATTGTCTTTTTGACAAAATAAAATTTAAAAAAAGTCTTCAACATACCTTTAGGTTAAATTCTGTATAAAAAAACACAAGTATTAGGGGGTTCGGATTTCCCTAAGTTCCCCCGATGTGCATCTCCCGACATAATCCCGATTTTGGTCTAGACTGCCACTAATAACATTGACCAATGAACGACAGGCTGGATTGCTTACGGTACCATCTGCTCTCCCTTCATTCCAATGTAATGGTATACAGTGCCTAAAGTGTGGAAAATAAGTGCCTGGACGCCCCTTACCTCTCCAAAAGAAGTGCCTGGACGCCCCTTACCTTTCCAGTCTGTGCTCGCCAATAAATGGCTGGACGGTGTTCAGATTTTAAAACAAGTGCATGGACGCCGTCCATGACCGTCCAGGCATACTTTAAGCCCTGATGGTACATGGTGTCTTACCATCACACGTGAAGATGACGGGTTCGACGAAGAACGCTCCAGAGACCATGACCTTGACGGTAAGGTCGTAGTAGAAGATGTGCTTCGTGCATGCACTGATGACGTATCCAGCGTTCGACAGGAGCGGATCAACGCTGTCCTCCAGTTTAATGCTACAATGAAATGTCAGCCAACAATAAGTGCATCGCATCGCATAGTATTTATATAGCACCTTAAGAAAAAATAAGCAAAATAACTATTCATAGGCACCCTCTGTATCTTGGACGAACTGTGCATTGTTGTTTCCCGCTCATGGACTGCTATCCGACAGCGTCGTTCATTCTCTGTTGCAGGTCCTACAGCTTGGAGTGGTCTCCCTGTTACACTGTGCTTAATTCCCAGGGTTCACTCCACTCTGTTCCTTAAGAACCTAAAAACTGTTTTATTTAGCCAGCGCTTCTGAGTAGCCTACCTTGAAGAAGCGCTATATAAATTTCTGATATAAATAAAATAAATAAATAAGTTAAATTTATGACAGATATCGAGCATTTTTTTACATTTAACATCATGATTTATACGAGTTTTTCTATTATTTGGATGGCTTTAGATCCCCATCGGATCAAACAGTTCGTTTATGATGAGTTGACATTAAACACGATCAAACTATATAACATAACCATTGATCCCATGTACACAAACTTGAAAGATGCGTGGAAAGTTTTATCAGCCTGTAATCTCATTGAAGACAGAAACTTTTCCACAGCTGATCCAATTGCAGGTTTTGCCAATGAAAACCAACATAACTGGACTTTACATAGTGCCTTTCACCAAATAACACATTGCTGTATGAAAGTGGATATGGACAGAGGTACACTGCGTAATTAGTTCTGTAAGTGGTATTATCCAAACCTAAGAATACAATACAATACAATTAGCAGTGCTGAACAGTGAGTAGAGTCTTACAGCAAAGTCACAAGAGCACATTTCTCACTATAGTATAAACACATCAATAAAATGTACTCGGCTTTGGCCAACTCGGTCTTCAAGACTTTAAAATGCAGCCGCAAGGCAATCACAACAATCAATACCCCACTGCATGAAGCAAAGTTTAAGAGGTTTTCTTTGTTGTAAATTTGTATAGCCTTAGTTGCCTCAAGCATGATTAGCATTTCCTTTGTGATCTGCTCGTTTATGCTCCATTGGTGCCACAACTCTTGGTGCCTCTGGAGGAGCCATAGGCTTTGTTGTGGCATCTCCGAATAGTCTGAAGAGACAATGGGTATTGTCGAAAGACAGGATGGTCTTCAATCTTATCTGGTAGCAAATACAAGTGCCTACGACGGCCTAGTTAATGTACCATTTACACGTTTGTCTGTTGCACAGTAACAATAATTGGCATCGTATTAAGGGTTGCATAACGATTAATTTTAACAGCAACTACAATAAATACAACTGTATTCAATACAATACAAGTGTACTTGATACAACATTTAATAATACAATAATTAGCATCGTATTAAGGGTTGCAGAATGATTAAATTTTAATGTTCAGCAACTACAATAAATACAACTTTATTCAATACAATACAAGTGTACATGATACAACATTTACAATACAAATATACTTGATGAAACATTTAATAATACAATAATTAGCATCGTATTAAGGATTGCAGAATGCTAATATTCTTAATACAAGTGTATTTTATACAATATTTACAACACAGGTGTTTTTGATACAATATCTACAATACAAGTGTATGTGATACAATATCTACAATACAAAATGTATTTGATACATTATTTACTATACAAATGTATTGGATACAATATTTATGATACAAATGTATTTGACACAACCAATGTTACAATTTACAAATGCATTTGATGCAGTACAATACAAGCATATATATTCGATATTTCACCTCCTTCTAGAGTGACTCAGATGTGCACACTCTGACCGTACAACAGAACAACAATGGAATTGAACAATTAAGTGAAGGACATGCTCAAGGTCCCCACAGAGCAATTGCCCAAGTGGACAATGCTCAAAACTGACTCTAATCGTCACAGGCTGAACAACATCATTTGGTAACCATGCTCCATATTAAATCTGATCATTAAAAATTCCTTATTAATTGTATTAAGCTTAATTCTCAATTAAAATAAATGAATGTACTTATGGTTAAATTTCTTACAACATCCTCCTGCCAAATCAAACTGAAACTCAGTTTCCATTGGTCTTTTATCTGTCTGTTAATCGCTCCACAGGAAGACCGGCAAAGACCAACAAAGTGTTAAAGTCTCTCATGGGTCACAGGGCAAACCGCATGATGAGATGGCATGGTGTCTGCAGCATGGGCTGAAATTGCGGGGCTACCACTGTCTGCCGCTTGCAATCAGCGTGAGCTTGCACATCATATTGTGGGACATACATGTACCACTGGCTATGACATTGTGATAATGAGCTGATTAAAGAGCGACATAGTTTATGAGTGGACCAAAGAGGAAACCTTTGATTTGAGATATTAATGAATAAACCATAAATCACATTGTTTATCAAGTAAATGCTTATTTTTAAAAGGTTCGACAATCACGCGGACTCCGAACTTTTTACCTATGATATGAAAGTATCACTGGAAAGAATATGAGTAATATCGCACCTATAGGTACTTGACTTCAACTTCTGGGCTAAAAGTTAAGCGTTACTTCCACTTGAGTACTCTGGCCCAATCCATCTCAATTAACAACTAATCTCAAGTAGTACTGTAATTAATCTCTTATAGGAGCAGCAATCGACCACAAAAGAATATTAAGCAGATCAATTTTTACAATGATTATCCGCTTCACCAAAAGTTGCAGAGAAGTTTCACTTTCACACAACTTCACTATCTAAGTAAATGAAGTTTGAACTGACACAAACACTGGACCATACGATCAGCAACAAACCTCTGACAAGAAGCAGTAAGACAAACACAAACCTGACAACCATCTGCGAAAAATCTTCAATTTCACTGTCAGCAGTCTCGTGAAAAACTTCGAGCATCTCATAGCTGGACTCCTACAAAAAATGCATAATTTCTCAGATGAATAAGTTTCAGCTCACGAAGAGGAGAGTGCTTACTTAGTACAGATCTGAAGACTGGAATCATAGCTATAAAAAAATTGTTTCATTTTTTCCAGAAAAATCCAGTATTTATTTCTGCTTGTAATTATTTTTCTTTGATTTTTTCAATTCTGTTTTCCATATTAACCACCGATGGCTGGAACAGGCTACAGAGCTTTAAGTGACAGGTGAACTCACAGCAAAGTGATCAATCAACAAATCTCAATTTTCAATTCAAAATTTAATTTATTGATCCCAGTAAAAACAATTTCATTCACAAAAACAGTAATTGAACGATCATAGCATTTATATAAGAAATCATTAAATATCAGAATTAAAAGACAATTCAAGTGTGTGTGTGTGGGAACAAAGGACACACCTAAATGGATGCGTCCTCCAGACAGAGCCCATTGTACTAGCAGCTGACTGAGACTGAGTGCTAATATAAATATTGGTAAGATAATGGGTCTGGAATCACATATTCAATATATATCCGTCAAAATGAGATAGACTTTGAGCAGTTTGGATATCCCTGGACAGTTAATTCCAAAGTCAAGGACCCTGGTACTGGATACTAAATAATACTGGAACACCCTGCTCTATCACAAACCCAGCCAGCATCTTAATTCATTCGTTAATCAATTAATTAATTCATTCATTCATTCATTCATTCATTCATTCCAAGGACTTATCATAGAACCACTGCAAGAAACCTACTCAGAAGCGCTCCCCGCCCAGCCACGGCAAAAGAACAAAGACTTGAGAGCTTTACGAAACAAAGTTTGATTGGTCAGATGTAATAAACGCAATCTCCAGTAACGTCTCTAAATCAATGAAATCACGACTATAACAATTTTGACAGAATTTTATTTTTAGAGGTCAACAAATAATAATAATAATATACACTTATTCGATTCACACTGACGAGGTGCAGTAGTGATTACAGTACATACACCATTAAGAGCACATGATAAGAAGTTAAACAGTCTATTTTGCTACTATCTGTGCTCATTTTACCACCACCCACTAGTGAGTGGAAGGGTGAGTCTACCTCATATACAGGGTAGCAGGCAATGAACTGCATTCTTCTGTTCTTCATGTCTGTGTATTTCAAGTCAGACTGAGTTAGGCAAAAAAAAAATAATGCTGTGTTTCCGGTAACAGAGCTAAAAAAAATTGGGTAGGTAGGTCGGAAAATATTTTTATTTTGGAAAAATATTTTTATACAGTGACTGTCCGAAAAATTATACCCACTACTCTTTTTTGCATAAAGGTACACGCTGCAACAAAGTACGTGTTCTAAGCAAGTATAAACTGCCTATTTCTTGACTGTCTGCACCTAAAACTGCCCTAGAAAACAATTCTATTAATTTTATTTTGACATCTTTTCTGGTAAGATAAAGTGGGAAGGGAAGGGGAAGATGAGTGCAAACAGAACATCACTGCTAGGGGTCGTTCCAGATTGGCCGAGCCAGTGACTATAGTTACACCTAGAGGTTGCTAGATTTATTTTCCCTAATCACCGTTAGAGGTGGCTCAAGTGAGAATGATAAGGCTAGAGGTTTCTCAAGATTGGCAGCCAGGAAGTAGTTAGGTAGGCATGAAACTCTAATGCAGTGTCCACGCTGTAGTCGGGAGCGCTTCTGAGTAGATAGCTTGAAGAGGCGCTACAGAAATTGAGAGATCAATAAAATAAAATGAAACATTCTATTCATTTGAAAAATGTTCTTTTTGGCCATGCTAGAGTCGGGAGCCCCTCTGAGAAGTTAACTTGAAAAGGTGCTATATAAATTCTTGAATGAATGAATGTTAAATTCTTCACCAAAGGGTGCTCGAAATAAAAGGGAACTGCTCAGTGAGCGGAAGAGAGCAGAGTTAGAAGAACAGAGCACCCTGAGCACAAAAAGGCACAGTAAACACAAGAGCACAGTGAGCAAAAGAGAGCAGAAAGAGGCAGAGAGCAAAGGAGGGCATAGTGATCACAAGAGAGCCTGGTCAGCTAGAATAAAGTGAGCAAAAATGGACTGTCTTAGGACGGAAAAACAGCTAGTTAAACTATAAACTTGCAGCAGGCTGTGTATAGCCATCATGTGCTACAGGCTAGATGGCCCTGTACTCAATGCCTGCAAAGAGCTACCGTGAGAAAACCCTCCTTTCAGATCTATTACTCTCCCCCCCCATCCACCCCACAACCGCCTGCTTTGTCAAACTGACCGTGGGAAACTATTGATTGCTCTAATTAACAGATCATTATATACCTTGAAAGACCACTGCTTACGATCGTCGCCTGGCTTAGTGAAGGCTATAATTATGATGTTCCAATTGTACATCTCATATACGGGAGGCAATGTCAGTGTAAATAAAAATTTCCACAAAATTTTCCGAGTTGCGGCAATAAAAGTGAGTCGGTCGGGTTACTGGAAACACAACATCAGTTTTTTGGCCTAAGATCCAACTCTATACGGAAGGCAATGTCACCGTATTATGTCAATAAAAAATTTAAAAAAAAATTTTTTTTACAAAATTTTTTTTTTTAAATTTTTTTTTAAAAATAAAAATATTTTACAAAATTATTTGAGTCGCGGCAATAAAAGAGGGTCGGTCGGGTTACCGGAAACACAACATTATTTTTTTGGGGCCTTACCGAAGGCTGACCCATTGACCAATCGAATCGCTAACTGGCTGACTGACTGACCAACCGATGGGTCAACTGGCTGACTGACTGACTTGGCTGGTTGGTGAACCAAGAGACTGCCTGAGCAACCATTTGATGTTTTCCAAGTTACACACTTGGTTACAGACAAGTTGTGATTTCCAAAAGAAACAAGCAGCTCACACCTAACTACTCAAATCTAACTGCTCAAACCTTCTAACAGCTCATATTTTGGAGTGCCAGTCCACTGCCTGGAGAAAGAAGGAGGGTGATACTAATCATCCTTGATATGATACATTGATATGATACAGCAACATCGGCTTACAACACACATAGGGCATACAAAAGATGAACATCTTCAATACATATACACACCTTGCTTGGCCTCATTTCACTCAGGACTGAAGCCAGTTCAGACTTACAAATGCAAAACCGGTTTGCAGTGGAATCATTGAACAAGAAAGAAAGTCAGCAGTACAGCATAGACTCTAGAGTTCAATACCTAGGCCAGCAAGTCAAACAATGTCAAGCCATTTCTTCATATGCTCAATATAGGGTTTCTTAAGTGCCTCACAAAAGCCTGTCTATTACTCATATGTATACACATAAAAGCATACATGCCAGTCAATGGCTTATAATGTACAAACATGTTACTGTATATATATATATATACAATATGCATAACAGAACTCACATTGTAAACCATAAGCTTTATAAGCTTTTCTGAGCTTTGTAAGGAGGGCATTATCAAATTTCAGTTGTATTGTATTATAAGGGAAGGGGTTTGAACTATAGGGAAGGAAAGAAAGAGAGTTCCAGCTGTAGCACTGATGCTGTATTGGTAATTGTTGTTTCTGCTTAATAACACTGTGACATATCACGATAATAAGTATAATACCAAGGAACCCCCCTCCTTTCTCCAGGCTTGAGACTAGTACTGTCAAAGAATGAGCAGTTGGAAGTTAATTGGTACTACTTCAGTCAATGATAGTATACAACACAAAGTTTTCCTTTAAAGCATTTTGAGAACACTGGCATGGCTGCCAATTAACTTACAATTACTCTTCCTAGATCTATGCTCACAATTCACAAAAAACCAGATGCTCAACCAGGTGAGTCACAGAACCACTCAGCCAGCAATAAGCCATAAAGCTTAAGCAGTCTTTAAAGCTTAAGCGCTTACCGCTTACCGCTGGCCAGTAACAGCCTTTCGTCAACGTAATTGAATACATCCTTATCCCAGGTTAGTCACACCAGGGCAAGGTAAATCATCACTAAGAACCTACTTCCAATCATCTTAGTAAGCCCCAGCAGGAAGTTGGAAATTACATCCAATTACTAATGGTTACTAATGACAATGCCAGACGTGAGACCTCACAGTGGTAATGACAGCCTGATAGCAGCTCACGTCTTGCATAGGCTTACCATTGTCCTTCCGCTAACACAACACAGATCGTGTCAACTAGTTTCGGTCATGAAGTTCCTTTATTTACAGACCTTGTGTCACAAGTTGTGTGCACGCAGGACTTGGCACAACTCCTGCTCTCTTGTTACACGTTTAACGACACTGCCATATCAAAGATGATTAGTGTCGCCCTCCTCCTTTGTTCAGGCTTGGGACTGGCACTGGCAGAGAACAACCAGTGGCGGAGTTGCACAACTCCTGCTAAGACTGCACTGTTTAAATCTAAACCAACATCTCTCCAGTTAATAATCTCTCCTTCTTTCCTTGTCCTAAAGTTTCAGAACAGTAGTAACAACCCCAGAAATGTTGGATAAAATTTATTATAGTTGAACCTTTTCTGAACTGTATGGTAACCTTGGGACAGGAGCCGGGTTACCATAGAAAGCAATGAAGATGGCATAAATCTGGTATGATAACATGCTATGTTAATAACACACATGGTTATGATGGGTTGGTTGGTGGCTAAAACATGGCTAAGCTGCCACAGTTTAAAAAATTTCTCTGTGTATCGCATGGCTGCTTTGCTAAACCATAAACATCTACATGTATTAGCTTAATGTATCAAGAAGTTTATGGCTAAACTTAGGATAGAAGTCGAATGCCCAATGACATTTAACATTGTAATTATCGGCTAGCCACGGAAGTCTCGATACAATTTGGAGTCCACTAGCTAGCACAAGCAGGGCCTCTAATTACTTTGCCCTTCCAGTATATAAATCTTCGATTACGTATACAATCTCTGACGCTATGGCCAAAACAATCCCAGTACTAAACGGCAGAGTCATTTGATATTCACGCAGAGCTGAGGGAGGATGCCAACTGACAAAGTGTAGTCTCAACACTACACAGATGTCCAGACGTAGCCACATTTAACAGTCCTGCTGGCGTCTACTTGAACCATGGATTTCTATCATAATTATAATTTACAAGGAAATGAAATTTTGCAGCACTATAAAATAAACGACATTATATGGTAATCATCTCAAATTAATTTCTAACATGGATCGTTTATTAAATTGAACCCACTTTTTATGTTGCATATTTGCAAAGAAACACTCAGATGGAAACGCCAATTAGGAAATCCTGTTGATACCAAAGCATGATTAATCAGAAAGCAACCTCAACCTGCTGACTTTAAGGAGAGATTAGAAAGGTCAAGAATGGCACACACTGCAGATTTCTTCTTAAATGATTCAATTCCAGAGCTGTAAATCTATTACGACATTCAGGGAGATGGGACTGCTCCTTAGGAAGTCTATATTCCATAAAAGAAAGAAGACCATATAACAGCATTATTTATTTAATAAATGCAGCGAGTAAATAATATTCCAAACAACCACTTTTTTAAGCACATAAATGACCGATCCTCCTATACTGAGTTAAGCTACACACTGGGCCGGTAGTATTCTAACAAAAATTATTTGTTACCACTGCAAAATATAGGTTTGCACTGCCATAACAATCATGATAACATTCATGACACAGCTTATAGAATCTATGGAATGAATCTCCTTCATGCTCCCTCCCAAATCTCAACAGTGGGAAGAGAATTCCCATCTTTCCCTCGTTCCAGCATGTCAATTCTAAATCCAAGCTTCAATGAGTCAGCCGTAAAACCCAGAGACGCTAACATGCTAAGTTTCCCCGCTGCACGAACTTTTCCATGACTCAGCACATAAACTATAAGGCAAGAAACTAGACAAGGAAGGCGGTCTTCTTATCTAAAGAACCAGCTATTGTCAACATACACCACGCACCACGTCCTTGCACATTGCAAAGGCTTTGGCTGACGAAGAATAGATTTACTCTGGCAGTATATATCATACCTAATCACTTTCCCTTCTAGCCTTATTACCAATGACCATTATCTGAATGACTCCTACAGTTTAAAGTATCATTGCTTGTATTTGCAGAATATAAAGCTTTTATCAGCTTATTGCTGCCTAACGATACTGATTAGTGTTTCCCTCCTCCTTTCTCCAGGCTTGGGACTGGCTCTACCAAGTACAAGCATTGGCCTATATTATCATTTACCAGACACCAAGCCTAATTATTTGCTATTCATAGACGGGCTCTATCAATGTTTTGGAACGGTTGACCCATTTCCTTTTCATCCATCGTTGATCTCAAGCATTCATGATAGGAATCCTCACCTATGTTTGCCTATGTTAAACATGACTCTTAAAGCTTGTTTATGCAAGACTTGCCTTTCTCTGGAATTGATCTTATTATGGACAGACTGTGAAAAGAAGGAAATTCTTTCTCCAAAAGTTTAAATACATTTTTTTTGTCTTTCAACATTGGACACAGTTTTGTACACAGAAAACATCTCTTTGTCTGTCTGTCTGTCTCTCTCCCTCTCTCTCACAAGACACCACCTTCAAATAACCCTTCACCACTCTACTAAACAGCCGAACACCTTATTTCTATGAACACTAAAAAAACTTTATTTGTCTGCTCTCAACAAACACCAATTTCATGTGTTATTTCAGTATGGTGTCTAGTAATGCAGAAACCATCTGTGACCAACCAGGGTCCATGGTCTATGTCACATAAGTAATCACAACTGTGATGCCATGCTCTCTAGGGCATAGCCGGGTGCCGTTTTTCAACCGGGTACCGGGTCCGGGTAGTTTGAATAAAATCTGCCGGGTCCGGGTACCGGGTCCGGGTATTAAAAGCAATCATTAAAGCCCAAGCTCGGAAATCGGCAGTTTCTCCGTAAACCAGACACGTGACCTTCAGTAGGCGCGTCTATATAGAGACATGCTAGCCAATCAGCCTCTGCTGCAAGTTTGCCGGACAGGCTAATGCCCGAGATCATTCAACTCCCTAAACATGCCGAGCTGCCCCGTTCCTCCAAGGTTATTTATATGCAAATTAGCTATACCTTGTTTATCCTCCAGATCTCCCCACTCACCTGTGTCTTCACCTCAGCCTGGGTCGTGCAAGTAATATTCCAACTCCCCTGTGTCTTTACCTCAATCTAGGTCGTACAAGTGTTCCTTTGTTTATATAATACATGTAAATAATCACCATATCATCCCTCCTAATGGGATCCTCCGACTTCCTCCAACCCTCTCTGACCTGCACCATCCTCTTGGTATCTCAATTATAGGTGATCGAAATGTCAGTTGTTTGTTTTATATTCAACAATGTCCAAGCCTTGCAACTATAGAGCTTTGCACCCCTACTCCACCAATCAATCAACTGGTCATTGCAATGAAGGTGCACATTATGCCTAGGATAGAACCCTGGAGTTTGTCTTTGTTGGAACCATGCAAAAGTACGACCTAACAATTCGTGTTGACAGTGAACAAGCGGAGGCCATACTGGCCTTTTTTGCTCATAACAATAATAGAAATTAAAGAATGAGCATACATGTATCTTCTGCACACAGTAGCTAGCTATTGCCCAAGTTTAGAATACATGCAAACATACATAGCTGTGTGTGTGTGTGTGCGTGTGTGTGTACTATATGTATTTCTTTCTGAATATTTATTTAATATAGTATATTAATGCAAGACATGATAATATCGTGTAGCATATTATACCTTGCATGGTAGCATATTATGCTACAATGCAAGGAACTATTATATGTATAGCTGACCATTTGATATACCCAAATATAATGGGCCCTGGCCCATTAGGAGGGAGGATATAATGTTTATTTACATGTATTATATAAGCAAAGGAACACTTGTACGGCCTATAGGCTGAGGTGAAGGCTGAGTTCACCTCAGCCTATAGGCCGTAGATTAGTGAGTGAGACACTGTAGGTGAGTGGGAAGATCACTTGTACTAAGCAGAGCCTTCTATTACTGTATTACTGTAATAGAAGGCGCTGGTCTGAGGTAAAGACTGCACATGGGAGTTGGAATACTACTTGCATGACCTAAACTGAGGTGAAGACACGGGTGAGTGGGGAGATCTGGAAGACTAACGAGGTATAGGTAATTTGCATATAAATAACCTCGGAGGAACCGGGCAGCTCGGCATGTTTAGGGAGTTGAATGATCTTGGGTACTTGCCTACAGGTAAACCTGAACCAGAGGCTGATTGACAAGCAGGTCTCTATTCAGACAAGCCTACTGAAGGTCACGAGTCTGGTTTACGGAGAAACTGCCGATTTCCGAGCTTGGGCTCTAATCTCTAAACTGAATAGTATGTCCACACTTTGAATGCTGTCAAATGAACACCACTCAGTTTGTTAGCTACCTTTGGTGGAATTGAGTAAAACTCTTCCCTGTCAGAATTTTACTACAGTTGAGTTCTGTCAGAGGTTATTGATTGAGAGGTGCCAGTAATATCTGTTCATGAACTCTGTTGATAGAATCATTCTATAGAATAGAAATGCTGATCTGTCCATGTCCAGTCAGGCAAGAGGAGGTCAGATGTCAGAGGCCCATTTGATAAACAGTCCTGTTTCTGTGGTTCATGCAGTCCAAGTAGATATATTTCAAAGTGCACCATCCCTTCATCTGTGAGATGTATCCATGGTCATGTTAGGCAGGGGCCTATTAAGCTTGGCTGCATAGAATCACATCAACAGGTGGAAGGTCTCCCTTCTGACAAACAGGCTTTAAAGATAAGGGATTAATGACAGATGACCACTGGCCCACCTATATAGCTATGGTCGTGAGCAGCACTTGCATGTGTATATACATATATATATACATTCCTTCCCCTTATACTCCTTCACCTTCTATACCACTGTTCCACCCCTCCTCTTTCATCATCTCCTTTCTCTTCCCTGTTAGATATTTCAAACAGCCAAGCAGCAGGAGGAAGAGGAAGAGGTAATAGAAGGGAAAGACGACCAAGGAAGAAGGGGAGGGGAGAAAGCATGGGAGAGGGTGCCACTCTTCTAATATATATAAATTATATATATATATATATACGATTCCCTTCCTCTTCTCCTTCACAGGGTCTACCACTGTTCCTCTCAGGAAGGGGGTAGTAGAAGAGATAGAGGAGAAGGAGGAGGAGGAAAGACATCATGGAAGAGGGTGATACAAACTCTCCTCCTCCTCTTTCCTCATCCTGGTGCTGGTGGGCTGTTTGAAATAGGATAGTCTAATAAAGCAACCATCAGCAGGCTGTTTGTTCTGTGATTGTCTGTTCATTGTACTATAATGCAGCTGGGAGATTTTGCAGGTTAGTTGTTAAGCCCTTTGTAGTGTGGTATGCTATTCATAATTACCACCCGGCCCGGAACACCTTTCATCACCGAGTCCGGTTATCTGCCGGGTGTCAAATACCCGGCAATTCCGATTATCCGGGTCAGCACCCGGCTATGCCCTAATGCTCTCTATACAGTGCCCAAAAAGGTTGTCATATGAATCAGGAACCTAACGATGCAGCCAGAGATTTGTACAGCTCAGTACATTGCACGTGAATCCCTTCATGATATTTACAAAATTCAGTAATAAAGAGAGAAAAATCATAACTCCATCCACCACCATCCTGTATCTTATTGAAAATCAGTAACAAAGGGGTCAGAGGTCAGGAGAACAGAGGCAGTAGACTTTAATAATAATAATAATTTTAAGCTCGATTGGTCTTTTAATAAATGATTGTGTTATAACAATAATAATAATAATAATGATAATAATAATAATGATAATAATAATAAGAAATTTAATAAGAAATTTAATAATAAACAGGCCTATTCCGTACCGATGGCAAACGGCCTGATGGCGCGACTCTGATCCTGTGGTCGTGAGGCAAATACGTTGCCTGGGATGCCACTAGCATCCACACCTGCGCCACCTCATACATCCACGTGACATTGACTACACCCGGGGGTGAGGCCGAAGTAGCAGCAACACGAAAAATGTGAAGTATGTGAACGTCCCTGCAACACATGATTTCGTCCCTGTTGCTTTTGAAACAGTCTTGGTCCCATAAACAGATCAGGCATTGAATTTTTAACTGCACTAGGCCGACGTTTGTCAGTTGTAACTGGAAACCCACTCGAAACCACGTACATTTTCCAACGCCTCTCAATTTGTATTTTCCAACGCCTCTCAATTTGTATGCAAAGATTTAACGCAGTGGCATTTCGAGGCACATTCACACAGTTGTTCTCTGATGAGGGCTGCTAACTTCGGAACAAAGAACTTTTTGTGCTGTTTCTTGTAAAACATGTTACATTTAATAAAACGCTTAATAAATGATTGGTTATAATAATAATAATAAATAATAATAATAATAATAAAATAATAATAAAATAATAAAAATTTATTAAAAAATTTTTAATAATAAAATAATAATAATAATTACGACAATTTAAATGGCGCTTTACAAAGCAGCCAACATGCGGGATATAAGCCATCATTTGAACCAGCAATTGTATTCAGACTCAAATGAACAATTGTCATTGTCTGATGAAACAATAAACATGCCAAAGATAAGGACTGTTTAATACTCAGTGCAGGTTACATACAGGTCAAGGACAACCTGGTGGTTATGCAAATAGTAGAGAAGACGGAAGTGATGCACAGGATAAGCATTGCAGCAGAAGATAAGCCGCCCATCAGCAGCACGAATGACTTATCATAACAACCAATGAAAACAAATCGATGCATAAATAATTGACCTCCATTAAAAAATATCCTCTCTGCATAAAATTCATCATTGATTCCTCCTGCAGTCCTTACTTCTGACAGTCTTCTGTACTGCGAATCAGCCTTAAGCTCAATTGATTTCTTCTCTCATTCATTCATTTCAAGAATTTATGTAGCATCGCTTCAAGAAGCAAACTCAGAGGTGCTCCCAGTCCAACTATGGCGATACATACACGTTTTACATGAGTCAACCCTAGAAAACAGGCATCTCTCCAACGGGAAACTACTCCACTATTCCAGACTATTCGTAACCCGGTACACTGGGAGCACCTCCGAGTGATTCACCCTACTAGAGGCGCCTTATAGATGTTTGAACATATATATAAAATGCAATAAAAAATGGAGTTCAGACAGGAGATAAAGAAGGATTGCACATTTAGCGTGCAGTCCATCAACAGGCCAATCATCATTCATTCGTTTCGAAAATCTACATAGTGCCCCTTTAAGAAGCCTACTCAGACGCGCTCCCAGCCAAGCCACGGTCTCAGATCTATGCAGAGTCCAATGGTTCAAGGAAATCTGAAACTGAGGAGTAAAAATTACAGAAACAACACGAATAGCAGACAATCTTTTTCTGCAGCTCAGTTTCCACATCTGCAACACGATCGAAAGTCAGATAGACTGCTAAGAAGTGAAAATTGGCAATCGACCAATTTATGCTGGCATCTTCTACTTATACGATTTTTTGGACTTCAAAGATATTAATAGCAAATCTGGGAGGCAGAGAGTTTTCTTTTACTTGCATGCATTGGAGCCAGAGGAAGATGCAGTTAGAGATCCATATGCTTGTAAGCCAAGAAGAAATAGTGAGTTTTGAATGATAAACAGTGAGTTTTGAATGATAAACAGTGAGTTTTGAATGATAAACAGTGAGTTTTTTGAATGATAAACATTGAGTTTTGCATGATAAACAGTGAGTTTTGAATGATAAACAGTGAGTTTTGAATGATAAACAGTGAGTTTTGAATGATAAACAGTGAGTTTTGAATGATAAACAGTGAGTTTTGAATGATAAACAGTGAGTTTTGAATGATAAACAGTGAGGTTTTTGAATGATAAACATTGAGTTTTGCATGATAAACAGTGAGTTTTGAATGATAAACAGTGAGTTTTGAATGATAAACAGTGAGTTTTGAATGATAAACAGTGAGTTTTGAATGATAAACAGTGAGTTTTGAATGATAAACAGTGAGTTTTGAATGATAAACAGTGAGTTTTGAATGATAAACAGTGAGTTTTGAATGATAAACAGTGAGTTTTGAATGATAAACAGTGAGTTTTGAATGATAAACAGTGAGTTTTGTTAGTCGAATGGCTAGACTGTTTGCCTTGAGATGAGGAAGGTTTGAGGAGGGTTTGAGTCCCATTCAGGCGGTCAATGTGTTGGAGGGACATTGGCAAATCCTGTACTCACAATTATTGCTCAGCGCCAGCAATTGACCAGCACTTCATCATTAGACAGCAGAGGTCTATATAGAGAAATGCATTAAATAATAATAATATAAATTATAATAATAATAATAATCAATAACTGCTTATATAAACTAATGCACAGTAGCCAACAATGATAGTGTGTAACTGCATATACATATAAACTTATGCACAGTATCCATTGTCCAATATATAAACTTATGCACAGTACCCAACAATGATAGTGTGTAGATAAACTTATGCACAGTATCTAACAACAACAATAATAATATAAATAGCGCGTGGATAAACTTAGACACAGTATATCTGGCCATTTCCTCCTGCAAGAGAACCTTTACATGAGCTCCAGACGTGCATGGCTATCTAACGGTTCGACCTAAGGTACACTTTGGAAATGTTTCTCAGCTGTGGGTTAATAGCATGCAGCTTAGAAGTCATCCCAGTCACAACAACGGTCCAATACAATGAGGAAGCACTTCAATAGGAGCCCCTTATCAGATAGCATGTTGTGAAGACTCAGGCAGTGCTATGGTTTTAGCAGCCAGATCAAACTTGTTGCATGTAGATCAGCATGATCAAGTACCATTACACCTTTAACAATGAGTCGCAACATTTGCTTTCACATTCACCTAAAGTACACTTTCGTCATTGAAGTGTTAATGGTCATACATTCTGACACAATGCAACAATGCCGATCGTCTTGAAGACATGTTTCACACCTGTAGAGAACTTTGCATAAATTTCCATATTTGAGAAATCATATCAACCTCTGTCCTGATTTACACTTCCAGACACGTGCTTCAACTGTACAACTACTATAAATAACTGTTTTCCTTGCAGACCCCGACATTAAGTGGATGCATCCACACCAATTTGAATCATCATCCAACATAGCAGTCAAGCAATAAGCAAAAAGTTGCTTATAGTAACTGTTATCTGTGGACAAAGCAAATCAGGAAGTAGTTAATACTAGTCATACAGTCAAGAGATCAGAAGTTTACATTTATGGATCAAATACAACTGTATTTTTATGTGCCCTAATTAACTCTATAACTGCAAATTTCAAATCCAGCTTGGCCAATCTTCCGACCAGACAACACTGGTCTGATTTTATTTGTAAGACACTTTACAAATGGTCATGTATACATACACATATTACACACAGAATCATGTTATACAATTGAATTGTTTTCAAGAGCTCACAAAAAGAGGCAGAGAGGTCCAGAAGGTCAAGAGCAGGCTGATAAGCAATTGTGAGGAAATGTGGCCTATAGATTTGGTGGATTGATGTGTCAAATATCTGCATCAGCCAAAATATCCCAAAAATCCCAGAAAGACCCACTCTTGATGATAGAGGTGTAACAAACTTGTGATTCACAGCTCACCCTACCCACTTCTTCAAGAGAAGTAAAGAACCATACTGCAGCAAAACTGAAACCTGCACATCTCACAGTTCACTACGTGAAAACCAGACATCCGGATATCATATCTCAATTGTAATTACGGCAATGTCTACATCATCGTCAGTGACAAGCTACTGCTAAGATACATAATTACACCACTGTCCACAATCTGCACAAATGCTACTTATGCCAGGAGTACTTACATAGCAAATACATTCTAAACTTCTCTTTTGATGTGAAGAACACGCCACCTCTGGAGGTATGTAAATCAAAACTCAAGACCTATCTGTTTAAACAATTATATGACGTATGATGGTATGTCTATTAACTATTCGAACTCATGTACAGCACCCTTTCCAGTGGCCTGAGCGGAGTAATGGCGCTATATAAATCACCTTTGTTATTATTATTACTATTATTAATTATGATTACTATTATTATATCATTATTATCATCATTATTATCATCACACCACCACCATCACCACCACATATTATTATTATTATTATATCATTGTAATTATTATTATTTATGAAACAGAAACACAGCTGGCAATCAGATATCATTAGACTATGATAGATATGCACATTATGCAGTTTCCACTCACCTTCGCTTTCGTCGGTTGTTTCACTTCAGCGACTTTACGCAGCGTCTTCCTCAGCTCTTGCTCGGCGTTGTGCTTCTGGCGTTTCCGCTCCAGCGACTGCGTCAGGTCGGACAACGAAAACGGATCAAGCAATTCCTCGTAATCGGAAGAACCTCTCGTCGTATCGCTCGCAGACGGAAGACCCTGTGACCTCTCCTCCCGATTGTTGACCTCGCTGAGTTGGGCCGGTACGTTCGAAACGGTCGGTCTGGGCGGAACCGGTTTTTTATGCGCGCTGGATGAATTCGAATGCTGACCGGTCGACGATCGAAAACCGAGCGTTGACCTTCGATCGTCGATCGAGAAAAGTGGATCGAAATCCTCGAGGCTCAAGTAGATCGGATCGTCTTTCGACTCCGAGAAGAACATGAGGTCGTCTGTCGAAGACGAATCCGTAGAATCCGTTCTAACGAATCGATTCAGAGCATCGGCGGAACTGTCTATGGTGGTAGCACTGCTGAACTGGACTGCGGTGGGTACCATGGCTGGTGGCCAGACCAACCCGTACGCGGGATTTTTAGCCGATCCGGGCATCGGGATTCCGACTCCGGGACTGTTGTTGTAGCCGGAGCTGGGTACGGGACTCGGTCTCATCGGCGCCGTAGACGGAAAACCGATCGGCCTGGGAGGAATTGCGATGGCAGTCGCTGGTGACACACTTCGTGGGCAGTAGGGGTCCAGTGCGGTGACGTCAAAGTCTTGCAAGCCACACGGCGGCGGCGGAGACAGCTGGATGAGGAAGGTGTCGGATTCTTGCCCTCCACATACGGCATTCTGTGATGGCAGCAGGTTTCCTTTCCCGTCCTCGTTGATCAGAGGCGGAACGGAATGACTTCTCAGCATCGCATTCGACGGCGGCACTGGACCCCCGTCAGGCCGACTCCGGATCGGCCGAGGTGGTATAGGGATCGCAGGAATCGACACGTCTGGTTTAGCCGCCGCGGTCGAAGACAACGGTTTGACGCTGGGATCCGGAGTGTTGGGTCTGGACCAGGCAAGAGGTCGCGGCGGAATTGGCATCGTTCTCGAATCCATCGTCGTCTTCGGTTTCGACGGGAGGGTGCTGATGTTATGGTTCAAGAGCGCCGTTTCCGTAAAATCCGAAACCCTCGACGCAACTGTATTTCGCGTGACCTGGACGATCGGTTTCGGTATGGCTGGTATGCTGCCATCTAAGGAATCCTTACTAACAAGATTTCTGTTCGGCTCTGGTCTCGGTCGAGCCACGCTGGCAGATGGGGCAGCCGGTTTCCTCGCTGGATCGGGGTCGACCCTTGGGTTGACCGCGGCAGCCACGGTAAGATCGGGAAAGGAATTCGAAGTGTGAGGTGTTGACGGGACGCCCAGAGAGTTGTTTGCGCGGATGCGACTTCTTCGTACCTCATCCTCACGTGCGGTTATGACGCTCAATTCCAAGACCTTCTGAAGTTCCTCATCCTGTGGGTCAAGGTCAGGGTAAAGGCGATTCGGTGGAGGGTTGTTATACGACGATGTCATGGTTTTTCCGCCAGCAGCCGATTCCTTAAGAAAATGAAGAGTACATTCATCATTCACCTATAAATCCAGATATTCACCAGTCCATCCATCCATCCATCCACCTACAGATCCATCCACATATATAATTACATCCACCTATATAAATCCAGCCACCAACCCACCCATTCATCCAGCCACGTTCAAATCAAGGCTAAAAATTGTTTTCACTATGCCACTTCAAAGTCAATTCTGCAGTATGTACATTACAATGCCCTTTTGTTCTTGCCTAGGACATTCAACAGTGCTCACCACATAAATGATATATTTTTTTATATTATTGTCATCATTATTATTATAATTATTAACTATTACTTCCATGACTAATAGTCAGTGCTGTGGTATTTTTCGTCACTATCCTTACCATAATTGAAGTTATTAGTTCTGTTTCCTATAACCAGTTCCATTGTTATTACAAACATTGCCCGTATTGTTCAAATAATCATCAACCCTTTCACTGATCTATTGTTCATTATACAACAATGAACATCGAAACAGACTTTCCATTTGTTTACCATTGAACCAAACTCTGTAAACAACATTCCAGACTCCTCCCCTTTCCACGCTGCATGCCATAGACTTGCCGTAATGGCAAGGCAATTTATGTACAATTCGACTCATTATCCATGCACGAATAATTAAGCCTACTTTTAATTGACAGATGTACGCATAGCAAAGGCAGGACGAGGTCAATCTCTTCATATTAAAACATGATCGTCCAATTGCTTATTTGAATTTCTCAACCATCGCTTAATTAAGCGTCGTCATACCACAAACACATGTGCATGAAAAACATCTGTCCCCAATGCTCAAATGCTAAGGTGTTATACGAATTTACAGATACAACACAACCATTTCACTTGATGGAATCATTCCATTGTCTCCGGTATGCCACCTCTAACCTTAACCACTACCACTCAAACACAAGGTGCTATAGGACATAATTAAATTAAGAAATACAATACAAACCATTTCACTTATTATAATGATTTCATTGATTTCCATCATGCAACTTCTGCCCTGCAGCACTGCTCATTTCAATCAATCAATCAATCAGAATTTATATAGCGCCAGTTTAAGGTATCTACTCAGAGGCGCTCCCGGCCGAGATCAAGCGAAAAAAAACAGTTTTCAACAGTTTGTGAAATTGAGAACAGTTTTGGAGGTGTTGCAAAGTCAAGGGAAGCCCATTTCTGGTTGCTGGAACATATTCCAGGTTGATTAGAAGGTGCTATATAAATTTATAAATACAATACAAACAATTTAACTTATGAGAATGGTTTATTGGTTCCCAGCGTATAACCTCTGTCATTCATTACTACACAGTCACAAACCATTCACTAATCAGACTGACTTCATTCGTTCCAAGAACACTAGTATCAAATTTACGATTCGGTTAACACGTGAAGGCGATAATATGGCTCAGTCGTAGATTAGGTTGATTAATGATGTTTGCTCCATTCCACGAGCTGTGTTGATCTCTACATTCTGTGGCTGCAAGGGTGCTAGTTATGAAGCATCATGCCTTCGCAGCAGCCGATCCAATTGTCTGGAAAGGTCGAATGGTCCACTTCTTAGCAGTTACCCAATATGCAATTTGATACGAAAGGTGTCTCAGTTCACGCAATTAGGAACATTGTTTCACCAAAGAGGCGCGCTAGAGATTACGCATGCATGATCTAACAGATCTATTCGTATGCCTTGTTATTATGCAAGCAAATGATGCACACCCATTATCAATTACCATAACATATTGAAAATTCTGGAAAGCCACAATGTAGTGGCCTACAATTATTATAAATTGTTGCTTAACAGAACAGATCGTAGTACTCCATTTTAACATACTTTATCATTCACAATATTTTCCAGTTTATGTTCAAATCCATTTCAGTGTATTTTACGACTCCTCTGTCACATTCCTATATAGTCAACTCCATTTAAATGCATTTTATTCAACTACACGGTAGCCACGTAGTAGCTGAAGAGCTAGAGCTGCCAGGCAATGCGGATGATTGTCCCTTAGCCACAGGATCGTCAGTGTAGTTGAATTATAAAATAAGCTCAAATGGCAATCGATAGCCATCCACAAAAATATATATGCAATTACTTTTAATGAAAACAGAAAGATTAAAATACACTAACATGGAGTTTTACCCACAATGTTTTCAGTGATTTCAACCCTGCTTGTGAACAATACAGCTATCCCAGATTCTAGAAAAATTGAAATGCTGCATGTTATAATTTAGGTAAGCAAGCTGTCCGTACTGAAAATTAAGAAACTAAGAAAGTGTAGAGTGATTTTTCAGATTTAAAAAATTAATATTTTAAATGTCAATAAATCAGGAAGTCGAACCAGTTTCTATGGCGCAATATAATTCTCATGAAATAGATATCTCCAGAAAAACTCTCAGAAGGGTCTATTGCTGATCCAAAGGCAGTTTGCCTATTATCCATGACATCAGACCACTGCTCTTCTAAGTATCTGGCACACAAAATAATTGTGCTTACCTCATTCATTTCCTGAACTTACATTGTCCCTAATCTGATTTTCTAAACATATTGAATAAAGTTCTAACTGTGAGAACTGTGCAATATTTTTAATCTCAATACATTTAATAACAAGCCCAAGAAATCGCTAAAATACAGTGCTGCGACCTTATTTTCGAATTTTATATTTATTCGTATCTACTGCATATTTTCCATCATTTATAATTTTATTAACCTGACCGTTTTACTTAGATCTCGCGTTGATTACTTACCGACAGCGCATTGTATCATGGGATGCGGCTGATAGGTCACAGCGATCTATTTTAGCTGAGCCATTGGCAACCATACTGTTTACATGGACGGGCACGCAGTCTTCGGGATTACCCAATTTTGATACGAGATTTTTGTCCATTATCTGTCACAAGTTGCGCCCTGTCAGCTTGGTGGTACTACGAATAAGCGAAATTGATTGATTGATTGATCGATCGAGTGTGTCAGCAAGTCCGTAAGCCGATCAGCCATTCGGGCACTTAAAAATAATCGTCTGTCTGTCTGCACCTTTTATACTAAAATATCTGCAGGCGCTATAGAAGTTGTAGTGCTTGATTATTTTCGCCACGCCTCCGTGTTGCGGTAGGTGTTCACACAACAAAATAATGCGCTAAGAGATCAAATAAATCTTCGGCGAGTACCGACGCACCAAAATAAACAAGAATCAATCACTGTAATCTTACCGCATCTGTTTGACACAATGCTTATTTAATTTCGCAACGAAAACTTAATTTTAATCACCATTTTATCAACAAATGAAACCAACATCCATTCCAAAACTGCTAGCTTAGCTCATTGGTACGATTAAATCGCACGGAGTCCAATGTCTTAGATTTCCTCGGTCTGAGGGTTGTCGATTGCTTCATATTAGGCTTAATTAGGTCTAGCCTAACTCGGTCAGCTCTTTTCTTTTATTGAAGAATCTGCGGTTTACAGACCACAACCGGTTACGTTATAGGCCTACACTTATGCTGCATGCAGTCATCTTAATTACTAACGGAACAGATAGCCCGCTATATTCCCGCTGCATTCCATTCACGACTGAAAACCGAACTCTTCAACCTATCCTATCCAGATTCCAATCAAGTTCCATCACCCAACCACCACCATCACCGACAACCACCGTAGCACCACGCTGTCTCCTCGGCTTGACCTCCCCGGATTTTGACCTGGCACCGGAACGAAAACGGCAGCTCTGGCTATTGCGGACTTGATTTGATATAGCGCCGGTGAATAAGCTGGTCTCCCTGACGTGGCTTTTTGTGGGCGCTGAGAAATTCTCGAAGATTTACATTACATTACATTATATGCCTATATAGGCCTACACATGGATCTCTAACTGCATCTTCCTCTGGCGACTGACTATCCGCGCCTCAGATTCACATTTCGGTGTGACCTTGCGCGCGTTAAAAATTTATATTTATATTTATTATACACTGTCAAGCATAAACGGTCCAAACCCAACGCAAATTAAGCCCATGCTAGGCCCATAATAGGCCTACTACTATTCTTTACGTGTCCAGTCAGGATAATCGTAATCGTAATCTCGAAACTTCTACAGCGCCCACAAAAGCCAAGTCGCGGGAACCAGCTTATTCACAGGCGCTCAATCAAAACAAAATCGATAGGCAGCGGGTCAAGTCCGGAGAGTCAGGCAGGCAGATAGATGGACGGCTAAGGTGGGTGATGTTTAGAGTTGAAGTGGCGGGGGATGTAAGGAGAAGAAGAACCAGGATAGGATTTTTGAAAGAGCAATGTTTTCAGTTTTGAGTGAAAGACCTGTGGGGAGATAGCGAGAGGTGGAGTTTTGGTGAGTTCGTATGATGGGTCGGAAGTTTGCCGAAGTGCTGGCGGAAGTTTGTTCCAGAGAGGTGGAACGGCAATGGCTATGGAGCGGTTTGCGAATTTCAGTGATGAAGTGATGGGAGGGCGAAGCAGTGTAATGGAGGATGAGGAGCGTGTTGAACGAGGTGGCTGGATGATGAACAACTGACGAAGGTAGAACGGCTGGGATGATTGAAGTGTATTGTAAGTGAGTGAGAGGACTTTGTATTCGATGCGTTCAGGTATTTTGAGCCAGTGAAGTGATTTCAGGACAGGAGTGATGTGGTGACGTTTGGGGGTTTTCGTCACTGCACGGGCGAGGGCATTCTGGATAGCTTGGAGGCGGTTAATTTGGGTTATATCAATGTTTAGGAAGAGAGAGTTGCAGTAATCAAGTTTCGCATGAACTATGGATGTGGCTATTGTGGATGCAGTTTTAAAGTCAAGCATAGGTCGGATTCTGCGCAGATCTCGTATGTGCATGAAACAAGTGCGGGAAAGTTGGGTTATGTGGTCGGAGAAGCTAAGATGCTGGTCAAAGATTACACCTAGGTTTCGGACAGGAGAATTTGCGGAGAAAGTGTGGTTGGAAGAAGAGTCATTGTATATGCTGCTACATGATGATCGACGTTTTAAACTGAAAACTTACCTCTTCCAATCTGTTCATAGTTTCTTACGGCTTATATAGGCAGCTGTTTCCAGGTTTAATATTCACGTCTCAAGTTTGTGAGCATGCTGTATAAATTTCAGTTCATGTCTTGCTCTGCCCATTTAGCAAGAGTACTTCTCTAAGTGCGTTTGTCTCTTTCCAATGTGAGACAGGTGTTCAGTTGGACCTCGTCGCCATCCAAACTTCCGGATCTGAACATACAGATACTTTTACGAGTAGCCTACTGAGCCGACAAATTTGTTAGTGGACTGACCTTTCGTTTATACAGGACAGGAAGTCATGCTAGGCCGCCAGCCTATGGGCTGCAGCGTCTCAACAATGGCGTGATCAGGCCTATAGCAATGATTCTCTTAGAATTATATTATATTCAAACTTTTTTATACAATCACAATCGAAGTTCGTGTGGTAGGCTAATCATGATCGTACGTTGGCTTAATCTTCAAATTATTGGGGGGAGGTGGGGAGGAATTTTTTTCGAAAACCCAAGTTTCACGGATGGCGTACCGATGGAGGTCGGAATGTGGTCGGGTCGGGTGGGGGTTTGGGGTGGGGTGAGGGAGGAAAATTTCCCGAAAACACAAATTTTACGGGTAGCGTACCGGTGGATGTCGGAGTAGGGTGGGGTTGGCGGGGTGGGGGGAAAGGTGGGTGGGCAGTAGGAGTGCAGATGTGGTCAAGTGGGGGTAGGGAAGTAGATTAGCCGGGATCGGGGCAATTCCTAAATTTCCTGGGCAACGCCGGGTAGGCCTACCCCAGCTAGGCTAGTTCAAAATAATTGCACTTGTTGTTGCCCCTCTTCCAAAGTTCAGAAGTGCATATAGCCTATAGGCAAATAGGCCTACGTCATCATCATTATCATAACCATCGCCCGTAGTGTCCGACGCAATTTTCGTTGTTGTTGTTGCTGTTGTTGTTGATGATGTTGTTGCTGTTGATGACGATGATAAAACAATGAACTAATTAAGTAGGCCTATAGGTATAGCTGTTAGACAAGGATTCCATATTCCTTGGCTGTTAAGACTATAAAATTAATAATTATTGATCTCATAATCTCATTGTAACTAACTTCTAGAAGATATGACGACTGCTTCAGTCGCCAGAGGCGCCGCTCTGTCCTTTCCATAGACGACATACATGTACATGTACTTATGACGGATTATTACAGCAGAGAACAATTAGCAGACTATATATAAAATAGCAGTAGGCCTAATAAGCCTATAGTCGCAATAAGGGTTTCCGAGCGGGGGGGGGGGGGGGGCAAATGTACGACGACGTTTATGGACCCGGGTTAGGCAGCCAGACTAGTTTATGATTTTATGTCTTTTTAATGTAATATTTCAGAGGAAATTGACTACAGTCAGCTAAAACTTCAAGTTAACAGCTATAGGCCTAAATAAAATCATATCTTATATATAAACGTAAAATTGTAGGTTGGATATGCAGTTTTATCTTTTCAATCTGTTTCTATGATATCTGTATCTCAATAAACCTTAAGATAGATTGGGGGCCGTTGCTGCTCTACCTAAAGGCCCGAAGTTTCTCTTGTCAGCCCATGCAGTGTTCTTTTCAAACATATTATTAAAGCATAGTCTAACTATCGATTCAATTTAATTCCAATAACTGACTCCTCCCTTTAATATTTCTATTTCAATGTAATTTTTTGTCTGTCTCGATGTACCAGGTTGCGGTTTGCCAACCTGTTTTTGCTCATTAAACGAATATACATAAATACATAACAGCGCAGCTATAAGTGTCGTTAAACATGTAACAAGGCTGACACCTGCATTCATTAATTTTGCCACCAGAAATTTTTCCAAATAGGCCTTAAGTCATAAAGACGAAAGAACGTGTTTCAACTGATCTCCTTTACATAAAATGACAGACGCTGATTAATGTATTACAGACCTACACATCGATTTGACAGCAGATCGGTTCTTTCGTCAACTTTATTTCGTCATTGAACGACGTCCGGCGGCGCCGCTAGATGTCACGAGCATCGTATAATTTATGGTCTGATGTCCCGAAGGCATATTCGCCAATCCGAGGCGAGTAGCGCAAATACTATCGGACAGATCGAATGATCGATAGATTGATCATGAATTCGCGGGTGATGGATGGATGGATTTTAGCGTTCTAGATTATCTCTTACGCGTGGCAGTATAATAGTACCATCGTCATTGATAACTGTCGTTAATCCAACTTCCACTTGCGCAAGATATATTATTTTTTCATCGATCCAACATTCATTAATTTGAAGTAATAATTATTTCTTATCAATCCGTCTTCTATATTTTCGCAAGAATTATTTTCATAAATCAAAATTTCGTTATAAGCTCATGGTCTGGAATATTATGTCCAACTGTTATTATCAATCCGATTTTAATTTAAAATCACTCTGTTGTATCTGGCCGAGTAATTTGAGACGGTGAGGCGATATTTTGATCCGATAATATTAACTTTCATCCGTCGTTGTCATATCGTCCTAGATTCCTAGTAGCCTAGGCCTATATCGGCAAAAATGCGTCTCGAAGGTCGAAGCCCTGGCTATTGCGGACTCAATTTGATTATGGAATTATAGGCCTATATATCGAGTCTATAACTGCACGCCCATGAAGTCCTGCCCATAGCCCCCCCCCACATTTGGGGACCACCTTGCCTCGTCTGTCTAGGCCTATGGTATGTGGTTGTCGCTCACAAGACCTCACTTTTTATGGGATAGTCTACAATGTCCTACATGACTGAAGCCGAACGTTTGCAATCCAAATTACGACTAACGATAACTATAATTTAATTAGTATTAAAAATAACATTAATTGCAATCACATATACCAGTATGCGATTGGTTACAGATTGCATCCCTATAGCTGGCTTAAGACGTTCCCATTCATTTGTAACTCGGGTGGTGGGGCCGTGGGGTGAGGCTCTCAGAAACAGGGCATACTTCCAACTCTTCCTGCTCCCAACCTCTGCAGTTAATGAAATTTTCTGATTGAGGATATCCGTCAAATAAATGCCATGACTGATTGGATTTTGTCTCGGATCTCTCCAACGGATTATGCTTTTGGACTTTGATGCTCTCTCTCACTGGCGTCTGTATTGGCTGAAGACTGTGGCTTGTACATCGCGAGGAACCGCTACATATCAGTCTGTTATCAGCTTAGATTAATTAATGTCAAGCTTTGAAATATTTGTATACAGATATAGATAGGTTTATCAGCTGAAAATATCGGTGTGGCTCGAAATTTGAGCCACCGCGACGATGATTATTTTGTTTAGCTGCTGTCTCTAGTCTCTACCCATGTCTCTAATCTCACCCATGGGGGTGGGGGTGTCAAATCAAGAAAGAGGCGTCAGGGCTAGCATAAGCGGTTAATTTTCTTAATTTTCTTGGCTCCTGTTGCGCGATATTTTCCTTTTCACGCTTGCGATTGTAATGCCTGCTAGGCGCAATTAGCGATTCAACATTCAACCTTTTCTCTTTTTTTAAATGTCGCCTCAGTATCCTTGGCCACCTAAAAGCAGTGGGTTAATTGAATTTCCGATGGCACAGTCTAAGAGCATAAAAACATAACGCTGAAAGGAATCTTCTGATGGGGAGAAGGCAGGACTGTAGACGAGTCACTAGAGTATGTATACGCTAATAGGCTGTATACAGCGCTGACCGCGTGTCCTCAACTCGCGATAAATTTGGCATCGTGTACGTGGGTCTGTATACCTGATTCCGAAAACGAGGGCACATAGGCCTACGCGGGTACACAGCGTGTACTCACCCTCACAAACAGCAAAGTAAAAAGTTGTTATAAATAGAATTACGAGTAGAAAACAGCAGAAGATCTTAGACGATTTAATCATGAAATTAGATCGTTTTGCGCCACCGCCCTGAACGTTTTCCGGGCGAAAAATCCAACAAAAAAATCATCTGACGACTAGAAAATGGTCGTCAGAAAATTCTGCTGGAAAAGAGTCGATTTTCCGGCCGCATCGTGTACTCGCCTAAAAATTTGCCGCAGTATACAGCGTTGCTCGGTGGCCTAGCCTTGGTCTGGACTACGGGCCCAAAAAACTCTTCGTGCACACCTCTGGAGCTTTTTAGTCAGGCCTAGACCCAAATCTAGGCTGGACTATATATCGTTTACGACCCGTCCATGCATGCCACCCCTGGAGACGGGATCGAGTCGATTATCTCATCACTCCACGTCCTGCCTACACTGCAGTTGCTATCGTTGTCTTTTCTCCTGGGATATGCCAAGGTTATTAGAATCCAGTTGAAGCCATGGATGCCAAGAAGGTCATCTGGGACAATTCCGTCCAAATCGATTTTCAGGATCCGAGCAGATGTCTGTCAGTGAGATAATTATCGATTTGGTTCTTCACATTTTTAGCCTCCGCCACAGTTCGCACACTCTGAAGTGCCAGTCCAGAGTTTGGAGAAAGGAGGAGGGGGACACTAATGGTCTATGATATCGTGCAATGTCGCTGCATTGAAACTACTAGTACTACTACTACTACTACTATATAGGCCCTACTGCTGCTGCTGCTGCTGCTGCTGCTGCTGCTGCTGCTACTACTACTACTACTACTACTACTACTGCTACTGCTACTGCTACTGCTACTGCTACTGCTACTACTGCTACTACTACTACTACTACTACTACTACTACTACTACTACTACTACTACTACTACAACTACTACTACTACCACCACCACTACTACTACTACTACTATACTACTACTACTACTACTACTACTACTACTACTACTACTACTGCTACTACTGCTACTACTAATACTAATACTACTAATACTAGTCATAGTAGTAGTAGTAGTTGTTGTTGTAATCGTAATCAGCTTTCGTCAATACGTTGGTGTCCTGCGCTTGGCTTTCGAGGGGCGCTCTAGAGATCTGGAAATTACGATTACGATTACTACTAGCACCGACATCCAAAACTTTAGAACTGTGTTTCTATACGGGTCGTTATTACTTGTGGGGGCTTGTGAGTCACATGTTGAACAAGATGATGCACCCAAATGAATCTTAATTGACTGCGATGCCTCTTGAGATCGGATCATCGACTCTGAGTCCGAATCAGACATCTACCTTCTGCACGTCTTCGATAGTTTAACTTTCTTTAAAACGTGCTGCATAAGTTTCACACTGTCAATTTGCTGGCCGGTGTGTGTCCGACATGCTATGGAGTTCTAGATATGTTCTGGCCTTGCTGAGGGCCTGCACTATAGCACCTGACCACAGGGTATACATGAAACCATTGTGATTCCCTCTAACGAAATCTGATTGTTAAACGTTGCAACTGCATGTCGTCTGCATTGTTGAGTAAATATTTTTTCTTAGTCAGACCTGAAAATTGAGCATCAGCTTTAGAAACATGCATTATAATAATTATTTTCATCGCCGCACATATTGTAGGGGTGGCCCACCTTGTATGCAGACAAGTTCTTTTAAACACGAAACAATTCAGATAATTTCCAACACTGCGCGGTGGCAAGTAACATCCAAAAGGAGGAACGTATTTCTTCGGGACCGTATTTCACTCCACATCTGGCCAATCTCACGTTGCGAATGCGCAGTGTATGTTGCTTTATCTTCCGTCGCACGGTGCGGCCACTTAAGACGGTCGGTGCAGCTGCCGCGCAACCGACGAGTGGATCATTTGTTGGCGACCGTCAGAAGCATCAGCGGAACGGAAACAACATACGGTGAGTGAGGCAGGCGAGTGGAACAACGTAGGATTATATTATTATACATGTTGTGGTAGTCGCAGATATTGAAGAGATGCTGAAGTTATGCCTGAAGTTATTGTTCGAAACAATGTTGCGCCATTGTTGTTTCGAGCCTGTTATCAGTATTTTTTATTACATAAAAATAATAATAAAATAATAATAATAATATAATAATATTAGCCTAATAATAATAATTGTTATTTATTTATTTCAGAAATTTATATAGCGCCTCTTCAAGGTAGGCTACCCAGAAGCGCTCCCGGCCCAACCACGGCTAAATAAAACAGTTTTTAGGTTCTTAATTAAGGAACAGAGCGGAGTGACCCCTGGGAATTAAGTGCAGTGTAACAGGGAGACCATTCCAAGCTGTAGGACCTGCAACAGAGAATGAACTACGCTGTTATCATTATTATTATTATTATTAGTTATAATAGGTGTGCATAAAAATTGTAGGAATTTTGCATGCCGAAGCAGAGGGATTGAATGCAGATAAGCCTTACTAGCAAAACACTGGATAAATTATCGTCTTGAATATTCGTTTATCATCTGTCAGCAATCGCCTTAGACTTAGACCAACAGATAAAAGTGTGTTTCCGGTAACAGAGGTTAAAAAACTGGATATAAGTTGATACGCGCAGTTGCATAGGAAGTTTTTTTAAATATTAATATTTAGGCCTAATATACACTGCACCGAGGTTAACCTATGTGTGCTATAATTTGCAGAATGTCTGTATACATGTACCTATAAAAAATCCATTATATTCTAACAAATTAATTTCACTGCAGGTTTTACACCCTGATTACTGTTTGAAGTAAGCAGACAATAATAATTATTAGTAAAACACAGCAGAAGTCGGTCCACGCTTTGATGATTGTGTCAACTGTCATTTGTAGGAAATTAAACACGAAAATTTATTTAGCGCAAAATAGACCTAGGGGCCTACCTGTATATTTGCAGACCGCAACGCGTGTGACTGCCTTAACGACTACGACATCAATCAACCAACCAATCAATCAATCAACTGTTGTCATCCGTTGATAATTATGACAACAGGCAAAGAGAATTATAGTTGGTGCGGATAGAAAAATAAGAGATCAAAGATCACGCTACTTATGGACACCCTGGCGCCAAATCGAAGCAAACACTATATATATGCGGTGACAAGCAAGCAGTCAGAAATACATTAACGAAGTAATATTATAAATGCGCTGAGCAGAAATGGAAGAGAAGAATCAAAGGCAGCAATTAACACGTCCGCGGAAAAGAATGACAGGAGAAAAATAGCAACAGAATGAAATAAACCGTAACTAAGCTTATAATTCATGACATTTCGGGTGGAATCATGATTATTATTTCTTCTCATTAATGAGGTGAATGCGTAATTTTATTTTAAATATAGGCCTAAGTATGAATGTTCAATGCTGAGGGACTAACGAATTACTATTGTAATAATGACTAGCCATACTCATGTAAAGGTGCAGCGTACAGCTGTTACATATATACAGAGCACACACGCACACTCACACATACACAATTACACATACACACCCATGTATATATATATATATATATACTTAAATATACATATAAATTATTCGACAGAAACGTGTGTAAACGCATGTTAGCTATCAAAGTAAATGATTATGGGGCTAATGGAGCAGGTCCGTATATATTATACACTATGTATATATACAAATCAGGATATATATATATATCCTTCCAACTCAACGTATGCGCTCGTGAATAAGCTGGTGCCCAGCGCTTGGTTTTCGAGTGGCGTTTTAGAAATTTCTAGTTTATGATTACGACATAGGCCCATGATTAGGCTATATAATATATAATATGTATATATATAACTGGGCGAAGTAGCATGTTTGGGTGCATGATAGGCCCAGCATTGACGCCAGACAGTTGGGCGTCTAAAGACTAAAGGTGACACACAGTGTCACACATCACATTTATGTCGGATAATTAGCCAACTTCATATTTTCACACATAGAATAAATTTTAATTTCCTTTTCATGTAGACCTATACTCGTGCATTTGTTCGATTTCAACACCTTCCAATTAATTTCAAAGTTTAATTTACATGGGTAATATACATGGTTGTGTGTACATATATATTGTGTATGTGTATGTGTATGTATAACATTTCATATGTGAGTTTGTCGCTCAGTATCTCTTTCCGTGGTGCCGCACATGGGGCAAGATGACGCCCCCCAGGAGTTCGCAAGGCCGTAGCCAGGATTTGTTTTTTTGGGGGGTGTGTTTCTTCAGTTTCCCGTCCGAAAAAACTGATGACTTTTTTATTTAGTCATCTGGTCGAAAGAAAAATCTCACCAATTTCCCGTCGTATAAAGTGATGATTTTCCCCCTTTTTTAGTCATCCGGCCGAAATCTTCAGAAAATGTCACCAATTCATTCCATTTTTTTACATTTTTCATTTCGCATTTCGGGGGTATTTTTATGGTTTTATTTCATGGTTTTTACATCATGTGCTAGTAAATGCATTATTTTATTTTTACATTCTCCATTTCGGGAGGGTGTGCAAACACCCAAAACACCCCCTAGCTATGGTCTTGGGAGCTCGCAAATGAACACCAGGACACATCAGGCAAGGTCACATGTCTCGGTGGCACTCATGTCTTACCTGGTTCTACACATGCCTCTCTTGGTGCCCCTGTATACCTCTTTCCCATGTAACCAGACTCGAAACTTACACTGCAGACCATGTCTAGACAACCCATTTGATTTGACGCAGCGCTCGTGAACAAACCGGTGTCCGCACTTGGCTTTACTATTATAGCTCAAGGAGAAAATTATGTGGAGTTTACAATTACGATTACATAGCAGACTCGAGCGGCGATCGACTTTCTCATGCGTATCACGACTGGTAATAAATAGATCGGTTAGCACACCGACTCCTTCCTTCTCCGTCCGTGTGTTGCACGCACGATTTCCCTGCTATCTGTAGCTGGAAGAGGAACGAGAGGGGGCTGCCCCCTATCGTCACTAAATCGCGCGATCTCTGACGCGCAGCTATTTCGTGTAATTCCTTTCCTCGTCGCCAGAGTGTCTTGGTATGTCGCACAATGCGATTACATCCATGCATGGGCTCCGTTTTGCACAAAGGACTCGCGCATTGCTAGGCGGACCTATCTATCCCTGTCGTCAGGTCTTTATTCTCTCGTCTTGCTCCGTGTAGTCTTGCTGCTTCTGAAATACAGAAGTGGGTGTTGCAGACAGACAGGCAGAGATACACAGGCAGGCAGAAGAGAGAGGAAGAGTAAGAAGATTGAAAGATAGACGAAGGATGAAGAAGAGAGAGACAGATGGGCATGGGGACTGGGGAGCAAGATGCCCTCTGTCACGCATTTTGGCATGAGGGAGCACTCGCCTATAACCGAAAAATTGAGACCTTGCTTTAACTACAAATTATTGGATTTTACTAAATTTCCTCGCGCTAAAACACAGCTGATACTCATGATAAACAAAATGAAACTGAAAATCTACATTTGGAAACCTCACTGAAAATAATATTCGTGCTCTTATTTTCTTCTTTTGCAGTGTCAAGTTCTTGCCAACACTTTTTATCGTGTCTATTGTGTATTTGTCCCTCCTGGGCTCCTAAAAAATATCTGTGGACACCAATGAATCTCAGGTAGATAGATAATTAATGGCCAGATGTGGATTCTGAAAGGATGTATGTCTGTCTGTTTGTCTGTCTGCCTGTCTGTCTGTCTGTTTGTCTGTTTGTCTGTTTGTCTGTCTGGCCACCCTCTCGGAATCAATACCCCGTCAAATTATCAATGTCTACCTGTCCACATGACAGATAGCGTCTTTTTTGTAGACTATTCGTTCCTATACATCTCATGCACTCCCGCGCTCTCACTCTGTCTTTGTTTCTGTCTCTTTCTCTGTCTCTCTATTTCTCTCCCTCTTTCTCTTTCTCTGCCTCTCTGCCTCTCTTCCTCTCTGCCTCTGCCTCTGCCTCTGCCTCTGCCTCTGCCTCTGCCTCTCTGCCTCTGCCTCTGCCTCTGCCTCTGCCTCTGCCTCTCTGCCTCTGCCTCTGCCTCCGCCTCCTCCTCTGCCTCTGCCTCTGCCTCTGCCTCTGCCTCTGCCTCTGCCTCTGCCTCTGCCTCTGCCTCTGCCTCTGCCTCTGCCTCTGCCTCTGCCTCTGCCTCTGCCTCTGTCCGTCCGTCCGTCCGTCCGTCCGTCCGTCCGTCCGTCCGTCCATCTATCTATCTATCTATCTATCTATCTATCTATCTATCTATCTATCTATCTATCTATCTATCTATCTATCTATCTATCTATCTATCTATCTATCTATCTATCTATCTATCTATCTATCTATCTATCTATCTATCTATCTATCTATCTATCTATCTATCTATCTATCTATCTATCTATCTATCTATCTATCTATCTATCTATCTATCTATCTATCTATCTATCTATCTCTCTATCTCTCTATCTCTCTGTCTGTCTGTCTGTCTGTCTGTCTGTCTGTCTATCTATCTATCTATCTATCTATCTATCTATCTATCTATCTATCTATCTATCTATCTATCTATCTATCTATCTATCTATCCATCTATCCATCTACCCATCTATCCATCTATCTATCCGTTCGTCCGTCCGTACATCCACCCATTCATCTATCTATTTATCTATCTATCTATCTCTGTCTCTGTCTCTGCAGTAGCTGTCTAAGAGAGAGGCGAGATCGAGAGCGAGAGCGAGAGAGAGAGAGAGGGAGGGGAGAGCGAGAGAGAGAGAGGGAGGGGAGAGCGAGAGAGAGAGAGAGAGAGAGAGAGAGAGAAAGAGAAAGAGAGAAAGAAATAAAGAGAGAGAGAGGGGTAGAGCAAGACAGAGAGAGACAGACAGGCAGACAGTCAAACAGAAATAGAAATAGAAAGAGGGAGAGAGAACGCAAGGCAATGAGACAAAGGTGAAAGTGTAAAGAGTGTGAAATCGACATCTAGACAAAGGAAGACAACTTGGACAGACTTAGACAGAGGCTGCAGCAACTTCAGTGGACAGTGGACACGATGTCCTGCATGTGAAAACACAATTGGCATTGTCCAATTCTTACATCCTATACGCGTAGGCCTACAATATTTGATGCGAACAAAGCCCATCATTAGGACGGCAATTTATCAATCGTCACCTGAGGCAGCGGTGGCACTTGCATGCAATTCAGAATTCCTCACTAACGACGATATTTTCCTCACGTACGTTATTCGCAAACGCTGCAGACGTCGTCAGTTCATTGAGCAGAATCCCGTCCTCTAATTATTGTCTCTCCAAACCATCTGCTGTCGCTACATAAATTGTTGTTCATATTATCACCAATGAGACAAGAGACATATACGCAGAATCTGGTCGCTACAATCTCCTCTCCTTTTCACTCCACTTCTATCCTCTCTTCTTCTCTGCTCAGCTCTACCCAACTCCCCTCTTTTCCCTCTCTTCAGCACTTCTTCTCTTCTATATGCTTCTCTTCTTTCCCTTTCTCCTATATCCATCTCTCCTCTTTTCTCTTCTCTTCTCCTCTCGTCTCCTCTGCATGCTCTCCTCTGCTCTCCTCTGCTCTCCTCTCCTCTGCTCTCCTCTCCTCTCCTCTCCTCTCCTCTCCTCTCCTCTCCTCTCCTCTCCTCTCCTCTCCTCTCCTCTCCTCTCCTCTCCTCTCCTCTCCTCTCCTCCCCTCTCCTCTATTCTCCAATCTCCACTCCTCTCGTATTCTCTCCTCTCGTCTCCTCTCCTCTCGTCTCCTCTCCTCTCGTCTTCTCTGGTCTCCTCTCCTCTGCTCTCCTCCCCTTCCCCTCCTCTCCCCTCCTCCCCTCCTCTTCCCTCCTCTCCCCTCCTCTCCTCTGCTCTCCTCCCCTCTCCTCTATTCTCCTCCCCTCTGCTCTCCTCTTTTCGTATCCTCTGCTCTCCTCTCCTCTCCTATACCCGCATGGCGATCCTTCACTTTCTTTCAACAAGGTCCAGAATGAAATTTGCCTAATGCACCAATTTCGCTGTTCGCTGCGTTGCAATAATTGGAGGCAGAGCGCACCTCACCTACCCCTCTCTGTCTCTGTCTCTGCCTCTGTCTCTGTCTCTGCCTCTGTCTCTGCCTCTGCCTCTGTCTCTGTCTCTGCCTCTGCCTCTGCCTCTGTCTCTGCCTCTGTCTCTGTCTTTGCCTCTGTCTGTCCGTCTATCTGTCTGCATGTCTGTCTCTCATCTGACGAACCAGACAGACACTGTTCCTAACTGATGTCAATCAACAACCTTGAGTCGAAAGCAAATCCATCATCACACAAATCCGGATTTTGTATACTATGTAGTTTACACGCAGAAATATATATATATATATATACACGTACTCACGTACTCACATCTGTGTGTATGCATGTCTGCATGTTTGCGGACGTGTAAGATTTATGCATGTATATGTGTAGCTGTGTACATATGAATGAATGCACACAAGTCTGCTTGTATGAATCTATGCATGTATACGCGTAGCCTATGTATGATTGTATGCATGCCATATAGTCATGTATGACTGCATAGAATAGGCCGCAGTACGTATATAACATTGATTCGTGTGTGTTATATGCATGCATGTGTTTCTATGTATGTATCCGGATATTGATGTAGCGCAGTAAAGAAAACTTTCTTTAAAAGCTGTGCTTGATGTTATTATCGCAGCAAAGTGACCCGATTTATATAGCGCCTATCTTCAAAACACATTCACCGAGGCGTTCGATTAAGATGCAAGGATCTTTCAGCAGACGATTGGCTTTTCGATAAGAGCCGTAGAGCATCGAACTTGTCAGCTGCGGTCTCTGCTGACCAAAAAGGTCTCTGCAGAGGCTCTGACCATGTAAGGCGTGTTTATTCAATTGCAAGAGGTGTGTATACATAGTATATAATTATATATAAATATACATAGTATATATTTTATAAATATATATATAGTCATATACATGTACTCATAAATAGATACATATGTATATATATATATAGTAATTTATTCGATATATATATATAGTCATATACATGTAGTCATATATAGATAATACAGTATATATTAGTATTTATTCGATTATATATAGGATCCCGCGGGTTGTACCATACACGCAGGCGGTGACTGCATGGTCTTGTCGGGTTCGAAGGCTGAGAAGAGGGTAGGGCGGAGGGTTGTCCCAGCAAACGTTTCAGGGTACAGTGGAATTTGTTACATTAATGGGAAGATGGATGTCGTGATGGGAACGCAGGGCAGACGTCGGATGGAACGGGTGGCATGTGAATCGAGTGGAGAGTGGAAGACGGCGGAATGAAGATATATGGAATGATGGATGGGTGTATCTTCGTTTCAACCATGTATTATATATATATATATATATATATATGGTCTATAGTCTAATCAATTCGTATACCCTCCTAATCCATTCAATCGTATATATATATATATATATATATGATTGAATGGATTAGGAGGGTATACGAATTGATTAGACAATCGTATATATATATATATATATATATATATATATGATTGAATGGATTAGGAGGGTATACGAATTGATTAGACTATAGACCATATATATATATATATATATAATACATGGTTGAAACGAAGATACACCCATCCATCATTCCATATATCTTCATTCCGCCGTCTTCCACTCTCCACTCGATTCACATGCCACCCGTTCCATCCGACGTCTGCCCTGCGTTCCCATCACGACATCCATCTTCCCATTAATGTAACAAATTCCACTGTACCCTGAAACGTTTGCTGGGGACAACCCTCCGCCCTACCCTCTTCTCAGCCTTCGAACCCGACAAGACCATGCAGTCACCGCCTGCGTGTATGGTATACAACCCGCGGGATCCTATATATAATCGAATAAATACTAATATATACTGTATTATCTATATATGACTACATGTATATGACTATATATATATATATCGAATAAATTACTATATATATATATATACATATGTATCTATATACATATATATATATATATATATATATATGTACATGTACCGCTTTCTAAGCCTTCTCGTCCTCAACAAACCCCAATCCTCAGCAGCTCCTCAACCTCCACTCTTTATGGTCTCTATGGTCTCCATGGTCTTTGTGGTCTCTATGGTCTCTATGGTCTCTATGGTCTTTATGGTCTCTATATGGCAAGTTGGCAACCAGACTCATGAATTGTCCACTGGATAATAGGGCATCTATTGTCCACTGGATAATAGGGCATCTATAAAAAAGCTTTCTGATTCAACGAGTCGCTCCTGAATACTCTGGTGCCCTTCGTTTGACTTTCGAGTGATGCTAAGGAATTTGGAGTTTCCGATTGCGTTCTAACTGCAAATCTTTAATTGTTTTGTATCTGTAAATTCATAAAGCGCTTCTCTTATGAATCTGATTAATTAATAGACCATCTTCTTCACAGGGTTCGTCTCAGAATAGCGGAAGTTTGGCTGTATACAGCTGTATATACTACGGTTCGCTTTTCTCCTCAACAGAGAGAGCTAATCCTGGATTGCGAGGTTCGATCTACTGTTAACCGACTTACCACACAACATTGAAAACATTAAAATACGCTCTTGCATGGTGGGAAACACATGTCTGACTCAATAACTATAGCCAGTCTATCGCAAAAGTCTATTGAGAAATTTATATAAACGAAATAAAAGCTCGACAAGCTGCGAAAGACCTGTTTTTAGACCAAAGGTTTCGCTTGAAAGTTTCAATCGAAACCTAATTTGAAAGAGGTTATATATTATAACGAAGCCAGGCTTGCGATAATATAATATAATATAATAATATAATAGCGGGGTGTTGATTCTTAGAGAATCAAGAGACAGCCAGACAGACAGCTAGAGATGGAGAAAGGTTGGAAGATGGAAAGGGTGAACGAGAAGGAGAAGATGAGGAGAGGAGATATTTTTAGTCTGCCGATCTTGCTAACCATGTTATACGCATAGTGCTTATCTCATTCGACCATAACGTAGTCTAGTCATGCATTATTATATAATTTATATATATATAAATGTATAATTGTATATGATATATATATAATATATATAATATATATAATATATATAATAAAAATATATATATTTATATATTTCATATATATATACACACCCGCAGACACACTATTAATTTTTGGAATCAGTCGCAAACCAATTGCCTGGCTGTTATGTGGTTTACAGTAGAAAGTGAGGCGGGGAGACAACCTCGTCCCCCCCCATGGCTGAACCACAGTCGGACAATTTGTACCAATCACAACGGCTTTTCTCCTATCTCCACTCCATTGCTCCCGGCAAGATTACATCAAGGCCATTATTTAAGATGGGTTCTGTGGTGCTGCATGCAGCACTCGGGCCCCCAGTTTTTAAAGGCCCGCAATTATAAATATGGAGGTGGCGGACCAGTGGGTTGTCGGAGCCTCGGAGGGAGGGAGGGAGGGCAATCACAGCACCCAGGCCCGCACCAGGCTTATATACTGCGACCCTGACTACAGCACATTAGGGTATACGTGCAAAAGTTATCACCAATTAAAATTCCAAACAAGACGATTAAATTTTTAGCTTACAAAGCTATTTGTGTCGCTAATAGAATTGATAAAAAAACCACACACACACACACATACAGAAGCAAATAATTATCTTATCTTGCATTAGTCAAGTCTTGACTATTTCTCAGGGAAGAGGGAAATATAGGTCTACACCATGGCCATGGCCAATTGCCTATAGTCAATATATTTTTGGAAATCAAAACTCATATCCAACAGTAAAATCAAAACTAATAAGCTTATCCATCAGTAAAGACGGATATACGCGGTGTATATGTATATATAAAATAATTATATCATTATATGTATATATATATGTGCTATAAATAATACGAGCTGTTGTAGTTACCGCCACAGTCATACTCCATTACCGCCGAGGTACATGTATATTACCGAAATTGTCGCGCCCACATGCGGTCTATAATTGCCGCGTTATATATGTGTTATATATATAATTATATATGTTATAATATGCTTGCTTGTCTATATATATGCGAAGGGTGAAATTGGCGCGTGATTTAGAGCGGCAAAAATTCCCGCGTCAATCTCCGATTCGCAATCGGAGCTCATCGGAGCAGTTTAATCGGGCGTCCGGACAAGGGCGGATACAGGAATTTTCGAAGGGGGGGGCCAAAAATTTTGGTATTGTGAGACAATAGAAAATTTTTTTAGTCATCGACCAAATTTTCCGGGAAAAAGAGATGCCATTTCCGAACGGGGGGCCACGTCCCGTACGATTTTCTAATAGGGGGGCCAGATGTCCTGTTTTTCTCTCCCACTACATGTTTTTGAAACCAAATGGGGGGCCACGTTCCATGCAATTTTTAAATGGGGGGGGCCATGGCCGGATTGGCCCCCCCTGGATCCGCCCCTGCGTCCGGACATCCGTTATGTCTGCGGTTTACATCTGGAAACGGTGGTGTATACTTTCAAGGACCTTTATTTTCTTTCTTTCTTCGCGACAAGATCTGCAGTTCTGTTCCCATGCTCAGTTTCTGCCGTTTCATTTTACACAGGCAGTGTATTTATGGGAGAGGGTGTTTTGTGTGTTTGAACATTCTGCCCCTCCCATTGAAATCATGTAAAATGAAATAAGGCATGTAATAACACACGATGTATAAGAACTAAGGAGGATTTGAATTTGCTTTTTCTTTCATTTTGCAACAGCGGTTCATTCGTTCTCTCGTTGGTTGATTCATTCACCTGTCCGTCTGTCTGTCTGTGTCTGTCTGTGTGTCTGGCTGTCTGTCTGTGTCTGTCTGTCTGTTTGTGTGGCTGTCTGCAGGTGGATGATGAATATGAACTGATGTCCGTTCCTTAGTCTCTGTACTTAGGTCCGCTCCACTCTTTCCACGTTTCACTGAGTTGTTTGCTTGAAAGAGACAGCTATGCCTATACGACAGAGGCTATGATGAGACTGAAGAGGAGACAGAGGGCGATGGGGGGGGGGGGTGCGATAGGAAGGATGACACTGAGGAACGGAAGGGGTCATTTAGACAGACACTACTAAACACAGAGAGAGAAAGACATATGAAAGCAGAGATACTTAGTGACATTAGTTGCGCTGTTGGTGCGGCCTTACGATGTCCACCCCCCAACGATGTCCAACCCCCCTCCCCCCCGATCAGCTAAGACCTTCCCAACACCGGTCGTCGTTGACAGTGTCGCAGTATTCGCAGGAAATTGCGTCTACGTTTTTTCACTGACGACGGACGGCAGACAGTCTGTAGCGTGACTTTGTGTCTGTCCGTCTGTCTGTGTGTGTGTGTGTCTGTCTGTGTATCCGTCTGTGTGTGTCTGTCTGTGTGTGTGTGACTGTCTGTTCATGTGTCCGTCTGTCTGCCTGTGTACCAGTGTGTGTCTGTCTGTCTCTGTGACTTTGTGTACGTGCGTCTGTCTGTGCATCTGTCTGTCTGTGTGTGTGTGCTTGCTTGTCTGTGTTTGTCCGCTTGTGTGTGTGTGTGTGTGTCCCTCGGTCAGAGTGTCTGTCTGTGTGCCTGTCTCTGCGTCTGTCCGTCTGTCCGTTGGTCAGTGTGTTCGTCTGTCAGCATGTCTTGCGTGCATCGTTTATTCAAATGCGCAGGTCGATTTTTATAGCGCCCAAAATGAAAACTGCTTTATCTGTTCCGTTATGCGAACGTTGAACGATTATTATTGACAGCACTTATACAAGAAATCCGTTTATATCAGCGTCCTGCCTCGTGTAAGTGTATACATGCATGCGTAGAGACACACACACAGACAGACAAACACATGTACGTATGTTCGTCCGTGTATGTATGTCTATCTGTCTCTCTCTATGGCTGTCTGTCTGTCTATCTGTCTCTCTGTCTCTCTGTCTGTCTGTCTGTCTGTCTGTCTGTCTGTCTGTCTGTCCCTGTATATCAGTCTGTATTCAATAGAAGGAACTGTCACTTGACGCTGGTAAATCCTTAATTTTCGCGCAGAACCTGTGAGGAGGCGATCTTTCTTCTCGGCTGTAATTGCATCATTTACAACAGCATCGTGTATCTTCATGTGTATGCGGACGTGACAAAGATCTAAGCGACTTGATTCATTTATCTTTCAAAGAAAGCAACTGCTTTGCCGGTATTAACTCAACGCCTCGGCCGCATGGCTAAATAACACGATGAGTTGGGATGATGAAGTGATGGAACTATGTTAATAGAAAGTTATTTGGTCTTAACAAATGGGAATCTGCTAATTAAACGATGGTCGCCGTGGTGGTGATGGTGGTGTTGGTGGTGGTTGATGTTGTTTTTGTTGGTGGTGGTGATGATGATGATGATGATGATGATGATGATGATGATGATGATGATGATGATGGTGATGATGATGATGATGATGATGATGATGATGATAATGATGATGGTGGTGGTGGTGGCGACGGCGACGGAGATAATGATAACTAAAAATTACTCAGCAAAACACAATAAATTCCAGGTTTTATCTGTGGCATTGGCAGCTCAGACTTGAATCACATTCATAAGAAACGTTGCATCATTCATTCATTGACGACCAGCTTATCACTCGTCGTCTGATTTTCTGCCATATATTTTTCTGGTGTTAAGTTGATGATCCATTTCGTTTCAATTTGGAATGTCGTGTTGATGATCGCCACAACCAACACAACCACCACCACAACCACCACCAACACCACCAACACCACCACCATCACCACCCCACCAACACCACCACCATCACCATCACCACCACCAACACCCCACCAACACCACCAACACTGCCACCACCACCACAACCAACACTACCACAACCACCACCACCAGCACCACCAACACCACCCCCACCCCCACCACCAACACCAACACCATAACCACCACCGATACCACTACCAGCAACACCACCGCCACCACCAAAACCACCAACACCATTACACCACCCAACACCACTACCAGCAACACCACCAACACCAACACCACCACTGGCGTCTTGAATCATGGAGAAACTAGTCGCATAATATATGTCGTTGGCGAAACTATTCGCAGTTCGTTTGACGTTGCGTTTCTATACCTATCTCTATCGAGCATGAGTTTTGTGACGTTTGAATTGTGTCTTTCTGCATTACAACGGATGCAATAAAATACCAAATCGACTGAAGATGGGGCGCCGAGTGCGTCGATATTATTTGTGTATGGGACGCGTTTTCTCCTTTCACTAGCAGTCGATAGACCGACGCTTGAAGACAGACTGTGGCTGACAGTGAGTATTGAGGACAGATCAATTCCGGGGCGAGGATAGATCATCGGGAGTCAGACTACTCGCCCATATCTGGCGCGGTATAGTGGAGCAGCTAACGATATTGGCAAACATGGTGATTTTAAACAGAGATTATTATTATTATTATTATTATTATTATTATTATTATTATTATTATTATTATTATTATTATTATTATTGTAGCGAACTTTGCTTGTAATAGAGTTCATTAGGTACACTTGCTGCTAAAGGGTTTATTTGGTGCGGTTAAGATCGCCGGTTAAGAACTTAGCTTGGCCATGTAATTTAACCGGTTGGGATCCTAGGAGTTAACCAGGCAGAATGCATGTAATTGGGCGGTTAAATCTGAGGCAAGTAGAACCGGTGTTTGTGTGGGGTTTCAGTCGGTACCGGTTATAACTTAACCGAGGCTAATTGTGTGAGGTATTCCGGTTAAGTATTGGGGAATATTAACCGACGGTTACCATTGCGGTAATGGGTGGTTAAGATTAGTATGTAACCACTAAGCGGTAAACCGGTTCTGGCCAGATTTATTAACCAGCCGCTAAGTATATAAGGTGGTAGTTTTAGGCGTTAAGAGAGCTCATTCTGAAGAGGCAGCGGGAGCTCCGTTCGGTTAGAGGGCTCATCTTGAAGAGGCAGCAGGAGCTCCGTTCGTTGAAAAGGCTCATTTATTTGATACATTGTTTCGAAGTAGTTGTTCTCTTTAATTCGTCGTCTAATACAGTTTAAAACCGTCATCGAGTTGTTTCTTGGGTTGGCGACTACGAAATCTCCTGACAGACCGTAGGAGTGGACCAGCGACATATGTAGCACGGTGGTGTCGGCATCCTGGTACGAGTCACACCACCGTGCGGAAGATTCCCCCTCCAGGAAGACCGGAAGAGGACGGAAAGGAAGGGAAGGACGAAAAGGAAAGGTCGAGAGAGAGTTTCGCCACAGTGGTACCAGAAGTGGGGTGTGAAGATCGCAATCTGAAGATCGCAATCTGAAGATCGCAACCAGAATCAACCGAAGCATCGATGATGACGGACGGAGAAGATACCATCGCCTACGGTCACAGGGATGAGGAGAGGCGGAGCAGTTCGACACGGGGTCAAGAAGAAACGACTACGAGAGAGAGACCCAGTGCGCTCCGTCATCGAGAGACGACTGACTTCAGGGGAATGAGCCTGTTTTCGAGTGGAGCTGAGCCGGAAGAGGAGAACGAACGAGAAAGATACGGCGCCGCTCTGAGGTATCGGAAATCGCCGATGAAGCCGGGGAAGTTTGACGGCACCGGTTCGTTAGATTCCTTCCTGGCGCAATTTGAAGTCTGTGCAACATACAACGGCTGGACGAACGCAGACCGAGTGGACTTCCTGCGTTGCGCTTTGGACAAAGCCGCGACGCAGTTGTTGTGGGACTTTGGAGCTCGTGAAGACGTTACGTATGGAGAATTGGTCGGACGTCTTCGACAGCGATATGGAACAGAAGGACAGGCTGAGACGTTCAGAACTCAGCTTTACTACCGGCGTCAACGGGCGGATGAGACGCTCAGCACACTTCTTCACGACATAAGAAGGTTGGTGGTGCTAGCTTACCCCGTTCCAACGAACGAGACGACCGAGATTGTGGCACGAGACGCCTTTCTAGAAGCGATGAGAGATCGAGAGCTGTCGTTGAAGGTCCGTGAACGTGAACCTAAGACATTGGATGAAGCGTATCGAACAGCTCTGCGTCTCGAAGCCTACCAGCGTACAATGGAAACGGAGGATCGACGGAGACCGCCGAATCGGGTTCGAGGAGCTATGGAGAATGAAACTGGCAGCCAACTGCAACAGCAACTCGACAGTTTCCTGAAGTCTCAACGCGAGGAGCAGAGGAGGTGGCAACAAGAAATGGAAGAGCGGATGGAGAGACACTTCGGAGAAAGACGCGACGCTGCACCAAGACGTAATCCGCCGGAACACGAAGAGCGTCGCAACACCAGAGAACAGAGACCGATTCTGACCTGCTATGGATGTGGTCGAGCCGGTCACATGGCTCGAAATTGTCGACAGAATCGCCAGCATCAGAATCGTCGGAATGACGCGGCTGCGGAAGAGAACGGAGGAACCACAAAAGAAGAAAATGTCTCCGTCAACCACACTACTCGACCACGAGTGTCGAACCCAGCCAGCAACAACGCCATCTTCGTACGAGGAACGATCGCCGGGAAAAGTCAGCTATGTCTCATTGATACAGGATCGGAGGTGAGCTTGGTGCCATTCTCTGTTGTTGAGGGTTCCGAGATTCAGCCGTGCAATAGGGTGTTGATGGCCGCTAATGGGACTGAGATTAGGGTCTTGGGTGAGATTACAATCCCTATTAAAGTATGGCGGGGGTTTGCCATCTCCACTACCTTTTTGGTTTCGGACCAAATAGCTGAGCCAATGTTAGGGATGGATTGGCTTAGGCAGCATCGGTGCCGTTTAAGTTTTGGCACGGGAGCATTGTTTGTGGGACGCAGAAGGATCCCACTAGTTAAAGGCAATGGGTCCACGTGGTGCAGGCGCATAGTAGTGGCTGAGGAAGTAAGTGTGCCGCCTAAATGTCAGTATGACATAGGGGCGAGACAATTGTTCGATGATTTGTCCACGAAGGCTTCGGCGTGGATGACCGAAACGAGAGAGCTACAGCCAGGGTTGCATGTAGCGCGGGTTCTAGTAGGAGATGACACTAATTCTACTAAGGTGCGAGTTATTAATTTGACTGAGCGAGTTGTCAAGTTAGAAAAAGACCAGTTGTTGGGAGAACTGCATCCAGTGCAAGTGAACTTAGGTGAAACGGAGAAATTGGTTGCAAATGAGGAGCTAGTGGATAAGAGTGTGGAAGAGATGATGAATGGTATGGCAGAAGTACCAATTGAGATAAAAGACCGGCTGCAAGGTCTTTTGAAGGAATATCAGGATGTGCTGTCGCTGGATGAAAGTGATTTGGGAAAGACAACGCTAGATCTGCATAGAATTGATACTGGAGATGCAGCTGCAGTGAGTCTACCTTTGAGAAGACAGCCTCCTCCCTACCGTGTGGAGATAGACAAACGAGTTGAGAAGATGGTTAGTGAAGAGATAGTGGAAGCGACATCCAGCGAGTGGGAATCCAGTATGGTGCATAGACCAGGTCGGAAGCAGGGGAACGCGGACGCATTGTCACGGAAGCAGCGTCGGCAATGTGGGAGTACGGATGGTAAGATGATCGTAGAGACTACCCGAGAAGTCGAGGTTAATACCGAAGCACCTGATACTATTGTAGTAACTCAGCGGGAAGATCCCGATCTGATGTTGGTGAGACGCTGGATGGAAGAAGAAGGAGTGATGCCTGAGATAGAAGAAGTGCTACAAGAAAGCGCTGCAGGCGAGGTGTACTGGCATCAGCGAGACAGCTTATGCATCAAAGAAGGAGTGTTATACCGGGATCGGTCCGATGGGGCCCGCAAGCTGTTAGAGATAGATAAGGTCAGTGGGAACGGCCCTATAGAAAGGTTTCATAGGACCCTTAACGCTATGTTAGCTAAGGTGATTAGCGGCCATCAGAGGGACTGGGACGAGTTCCTTTCGCACGATATGGCAACCTTGAAAGCGTACGTGTCAACGGAGGAAGATGGCGAACAGGAAAAACCTCCGCCGACATCACTGGCTGGAGAGGAGGAACAGGAGATGCCGTGTGGGGATGGGAGATCGCGTCGGTCCACGAAGAGACCGGTGCGTTATTCCCATTAGAACCATGGACGAGGTGGACGAACGTAGCCGGCAAGATTCAAGAAGAAATCTTGGCCGATGCTACGGAGGAATCGTGGAAAAGTTAACCGGAAAGATTCAAGAAGAAATCTTGGCCGATGTTACGGAGGAATCGTGGAAAAGTTAACCGGAAAGATTCAAGAAGAAATCTTGGCCGATGCTACGGATGAAGTGGGTAAAAGTTAACCGGAAAGATTCAAGAAGAAATCTTGGCCGATGCTACGGAGGAATCGTGGAAAAGTTAACCGGAAAGATTCAAGAAGAAATCTTGGCCGATGCTACGGAGGAATCGTAGAAAAGTTAACCGGTAAAGATTCAAGAAGAAATCTTGGCCGATGCTATGAACGGTTGCTAGAAAAGTTAACCGGTAAAGATTCAAGGAGAATTCTTGGCCGATGCTATGAACGGTTGCTAGAAAAGTTAACCGGTAAAGATTCAAGGAGAATTCTTAGTCGATGCCATGAACAGCTCGTACAGAACTTAACCGTTGAGTAGTTGCGGCAACGCAATAATTGATGACGTCACGGAGCAGAACCGGTTAACGTATGCGAACAACGGAAGGATTCGAATTCAGTCGAAAACAGAACGGAGGAGAGTGCAGTCGTTAAATCGCAAGGCATCATTACGAAGCGGAGAAATGGACCACAGGAGATGGTTGTGCGATATTTGTGGGGCTGAGACCGCCACTCGAGGATCACTGCAACGTCATGTTGGGCGGCGACACCAATTAAACGTGCGACGTGTGACGGAGCGAGTGACCGTTATGACGAGAGAAGTCGTCCGAGTGACAGCAAGTACGGCATCAGAAGAGAGAAGCGAGCGACCAGCCGTCACCGCGGAAGTAAAGTCGGAGGCGGGGTTTGGCGGATCAGCTCGTCCAGTCGAGGAACCGCCTACCATGATCCCTCGTCACCTAGTCAGAATGCCTGACGCTCACGCTGTCGGAGGAACCGCCAGCTACGGAATCGCTGGGGGTGTCGACCCTTTCTGGCCGTCACCAGTCCAGATTGAGGAGGCTGACTTTCCGTTCCAGCCGGATGAGACATTAGTCGACCTGATGAATTGGACAGAAGCAGTGCGTCCAAACCTACCTGACGAGAGAGTCGACGAGGAGGCCATTGCCAACGTGGTTTTCGCCTCCCGTTCTCTTCAGTTCCCCCTGGAATGGGAGGAATTCTGTCTGCGTATATGGGCACAGTGGCCCATGACGTCTGAAGCGGTGCTGCGTGGAGTTTTCCAAGGATTCATGCGACGTACAATGGGCAATGAGGATCCTTTCCTCTTGGCTCCATTGGTTCTGGATGACTTCTGAACAGCCGACTGCAGAAAGCAAGTAGCCTGCCGTTCTTTATTTTGAAGAAGTTCCGAATTTATGTTTCAAGTTAATGATAATTGTACAGTGGGTGACAACCTACAGTTAACGATGCTGTTAGGAATAATAAGTTGTAGCGAATGACTTTTGACGGATAGTCTCTAGAGATTTTAGTTTCAATGAACCGGTTGATAAGTCGTTTGATGGACTTTCTTCTAACAGAGGATTCTTTGGTTTTAGTGCACAGTAATGCATTGCGAGATAAATCGTTAGCTAAGCAGTTTCGTTAATAGTCATTGACCGTTTTTACTGTATGAGTAGTTTTTGATGAATAACTGTCATGGATAGTTTCTTTGATGAACAGCTTTCGTAGCTTAGTTTTGATAATTAGTTTTGATTGACATGTTGAGAACAAGGAATAGCTTTTGATCAATAGCTATTGTTAAGTTGAATCATGCGATGGACGGTTGCCAACGAATTGTATTTAGCTAGTGCATTGCTAGATAAATCGTTGATGAGTAGTTATAATGAGTAGCTTTAATGAACAATGCATAGCTTTTGATAGTTAAACCATTAACGGATGTTTGCCAGTAGATTTTAGTTAACATTGCACGATCTTAGTTTAGCATTATGATGAACACTTGTAATAGTTTGACTGTCGCTAGTATGGTAGGCTTTAACTAGTGTTGTTAGCTTTCAGCGATTGTTTGAATAAGTCCGAAGGGGGCTTCGGAGCAGTAGTGGGAGGGGGGTGTAGCGAACTTTGCTTGTAATAGAGTTCATTAGGTACACTTGCTGCTAAAGGGTTTATTTGGTGCGGTTAAGATCGCCGGTTAAGAACTTAGCTTGGCCATGTAATTTAACCGGTTGGGATCCTAGGAGTTAACCAGGCAGAATGCATGTAATTGGGCGGTTAAATCTGAGGCAAGTAGAACCGGTGTTTGTGTGGGGTTTCAGTCGGTACCGGTTATAACTTAACCGAGGCTAATTGTGTGAGGTATTCCGGTTAAGTATTGGGGAATATTAACCGACGGTTACCATTGCGGTAATGGGTGGTTAAGATTAGTATGTAACCACTAAGCGGTAAACCGGTTCTGGCCAGATTTATTAACCAGCCGCTAAGTATATAAGGTGGTAGTTTTAGGCGTTAAGAGAGCTCATTCTGAAGAGGCAGCGGGAGCTCCGTTCGGTTAGAGGGCTCATCTTGAAGAGGCAGCAGGAGCTCCGTTCGTTGAAAAGGCTCATTTATTTGATACATTGTTTCGAAGTAGTTGTTCTCTTTAATTCGTCGTCTAATACAGTTTAAAACCGTCATCGAGTTGTTTCTTGGGTTGGCGACTACGAAATCTCCTGACAGACCGTAGGAGTGGACCAGCGACATATGTAGCACGGTGGTGTCGGCATCCTGGTACGAGTCACACCACCGTGCGGAAGATTCCCCCTCCAGGAAGACCGGAAGAGGACGGAAAGGAAGGGAAGGACGAAAAGGAAAGGTCGAGAGAGAGTTTCGCCACATTATTAATATTGTTGTAATTTTTTTCATTATTAAAATTATAATAATAATTATTATTATTATTGTATTTTTATTATATTATTATTATTATTATTATTGAATAAAGTACCAAACAAAGGAATAAAGTAAGAAAAACAATTGTTACTACAAACGATTATTTTGTCTTTTCTTATTTAAGTTGATAGATAACCTTTTAAAAATCTTTTCCTAAGCCAATGGGGGGGGGTAGCCTCCGAAACCCCTACCTCTTGTTTACGCCACTGCTGTCGGTTCTGTAAGTAGTTAAGATTGATGTTAATGAGTAATAAAGAAAAGATTATTATTATAATTGCTATATTATTATAGCCTATTATCAGCATGACCATCACCACCTTATATAGGGGGCCTATCTGTGTGTGTGTGGGGGGGTTGTGTGTGTGCGTTCGTGTGTGTGTCTTTGTGTAGGCGTTTGTGTGCGTATGTGTGTAGGTGCGTGGGGTGTATAGGTGTGTGCATGTGTGTGTCAGGACTGCTTTTTATTCCGGTACCAACAGGGTCCCACGCCCTCTGACTGGATGCATGGAATGACAGAGAGATCGACTACGCAAGTACGCATGCTATCGTCCAATAAGCCGCTCAACGTCAGTCAGACCTTTACTCCCGATGCATGGAAAGTCGTTGTGAGCACTGAGTAAGTGAGTAGTACAGTAACTATAGGACTATATGCGACATTTCATCGCTCTCACCACACATGTGCCAGTGTATAACATGCAACGAAGGATTTAGTTCAGCAACCAGGTATGTCAACACACGTCGATTCTTGCTAAAGAGAAGTCTAGCGTGCTTATAGTATTATGGTTTCATGCATGGGCGGAGTTTGGTTACCGTTCTTGGAGGGGCTAAACTTTCCCGCTAAAGCCTTCTTGGGAGGGCTAAGCCCGGGAATAGATACCATTTACACGGTAAAAAATGAACCTGGGTCTTCTTGGGGGGTTTAGCCCCCCCTAGCCCCTGATAAACTCCGCCCATGGTATTATGTATACCTTGCAAATTTGTTGGAAATCTGAATACTTATCGGTCGTCGTTTGTGGAGAAAGAGGCAAAATATTATGTCAAGATAATGTGGTATTGGCATTCTGTAGTCGCCAATACATGTAGCTAGTCTGCTATTGCTCCACATAACCTGTTTAATGCACTCGTATTGATATTGATGGTAAAGTGTTGACGATTCCAATTACCTGGAATGAAACAAGAAAAGCTGTGTAATAAATAATGATGTTATTTTTCGCATTGCATCCTGTAACAGTTTCATTAACGACAATAATTGTCATTTCCAAGGTGTTTCAAACAGCCTGTCAATATTATGTTGTCAAATGACTTGGGTATAATTTATATAACAGTTGGCAGAATAAGAAACTTTGAAACCGTCTCCTGTAACTCATGATTTCCGCAATACCTGGTTATTGAACGAGGCTCTTTAGCGTAAAACACAGACCACAAATGAATAGTTAATGCAATTCGATCCGAAGACATTTTCACTGTTTAATCGATTTACGTTTCAAACCTTTGAATGGAAGGCTTGCAGAGACGCATTTTAGATGAAGCTAAAAGCACTAATTAAGATGCTTTGATAGATAGATATTTATTTCATACATACATAAATACATACATACATACATACGTACGTACGTACGTACGTGCGTGCGTGCGTGCGTACGTGCGTACGTACGTTCGTTCGTGCGTTTGTGCGTGCGTGCGTGCGTGCGTACGTACGTACGTACGTACATACATACATACATACAAACATACATACATACATACATACACACACATACATACATGCACATTAAGGTTACTCAATGGCTGTTGACTGTAAGCTTATAGAATGAACTTATAGGCTACCTCTCTTAAGTCTTCTTATTAACAGTTGTCTTACATTACCATAATTATTATACCTTGCGTAACCTGGTCATTCAATCTTAGATCATATGCTCTCATTTCAAATTCTTTTCATTGTCTCAACAAACTTTACGCACATGACATTTTATGTGTAGTATTCAGCTTCATGTTGAAAGCGGACACTTTTAGCAGAAGGATCCAATCTTTATATTCAGCCATCTTTGTTCTCATACGTCAAACGGTTGGTCGATATTTTGATGGCCGGAGTCTTTGCTCCAGCTTATAATCGCCAGTAGCGATGACTGAGTGGGAAGGGAGTAGGCAAGAGGGAGAGGAAGAGAGTGGAGTACGTGAGACGGAGGGGAGGGGTCTCTGCGTGATTCCAGAAGGCGATTATTGGTGCAAAACAGCGGAGGAATTGCGTCAATTGCGACCATAATATCACGATACATCGTCGAATATATATATATATATATATATATATATATATGCATACTCCATTCACGATTTATATAGCGCCGTCAGAAACAAAGACCGAGGAGGCATCAATCGATGGGACTCCAACGTCAATGCAAAATGCAGTCATCATAATCATCATCATCTCCATTATGATTGCCGCTTTTAATAACTCTAGGAAGGCAAGATACTCGAATACGTTGATCTCATGTTCGTGCATATAATTTATTTGCATTATGTCGGTATGCATGTATGAAATGTATGCATGCATCGAATTGTATACACGTATGTGTGTAGGTACGTATGTATGTATGTGTGCACACATTTGTATGCATGAGTTATGTATTTATGTATGTATTTGAGCATGTATGTATGTATTTATGCTTATATGTATGTATGCATGTATTTATGTATGTATGTATGTATGTATGTATGTATGTATGTATGTATGTATGTATGTATGTATGTATGTATGTATGTATGAATGAATGTATGTATGTATGTATGTATGTATGTATGTATGTATGTATGTATGCATGCATGCATGCATGCATGCATACTTGGGGGAGGGCCCGGTAGAGTAGTGGTTAACACGCTGGCCAAGAGTGCGAGAGGTAGTGAGTTCGAGCCCCCGTTGGGCGGATTTGCTTTGTAGGCTGCCATCGGCGCCGTGTAATTGCAAAGCTGTCTGTTCAGTTGGTAGTTAAGTTTAATTAAGATTACTGCATAACCTGTAAATGTAAAGCGCAGTGCGTCTTGCAGGCGTTTAATTAAAGAAAAGATATTATATTATTATTATTATTATTATGTATGTATGTATGTTAGGGTGATTCACGTCACAATGGGGGGAAAATATTTTTTTATTTTTGGCTGACATAGTTGATAATTTAATTTTGTTCCTTTGATCTTATTCAACACTGCAACCAAATTTTACTCTAATCTGTTAACGTTTACTGAGTGCTCAATGCCCCTGAAAGATTACATGGGACATACATGAAGAAAGCAGCACACCTGCCATGGACGAGACCTGGAATACAGCAATTCTTATTAGATAAAGCTACAATCCTGAAAGTAAGACTTATGGACATAGTCAAAGGTCATATATAAACAATCAAGTCTTGCTTTGGTATTTATTATAAAGAAACCTGCTGAATTTTTATATATATTCTGAGCTGTGACAGCATTGTTATAAAGCAGGAATATGTTTCCATATCTCTACGAAAAGTGCACCTGCATATTTTTAGCTGTCTGTGTTTTTATGGCAGTGAGAGAAAAGATAACTAAATGCATTTTTATTCACTATTCTTAAATTGAAGTTTTTAAAATTTTCAGTCCATGAGTGTTTTTTGTGAAAATGCCATTTTTCTGGATTAAGTGGCAGAATCTTTTTTCACTACTGCAACAATGTGAAAAACAGAACTTTAGTTAATTGGGAAACCAGAAGTTACCCTTCCTATATTAATGTATTTCCTACAAGAGGCTACTGTACAGACCTTTCTACTTTTTCATCATTGCAATTTTTGAAGAAGGCCGTGCAAAAGAGCTTGAAAATCAAGTCAATCTGAACTTTGGAATAAGGCAAGAATCCCTAAAGCAGTTCAGTCGAATAAAATGTCAAAGGAAATGGTTTAGAGATAAAGATAACAGAAGCAATGACTCTGAGTCACAAAAAAGTGAGAAGTATTTGTAGAAGATATATCTCGTTTTTGATATTGCATTTAGCAAAGCTGAGCCTATTATCAAAATTGATAAGTATAAGCAGTTTTTGCAGATCAGCAAGAATCATGAAAAATGTGCATGACTGTTGTCAATGAGGAGAGAGTTGTATCTCTAGCAAAAGATGTGACAATAAAAGTCAGGTGAAAATGATAAGAGAATCAGCTAAAGGATCTTGTTCGAGTAACCAGGCAGCTAGATATTACAAGAGTAGTGACTTGAATGATGGTGAAGAGGATGACAATGGAGAACACATTATTATACATTATTATGTATTGTGTGAAATAAATGAACTTGAACACTGATAAATAATATTAGAACTATGATGTCAAGATCTCATTGTACTACAAAATCAGTTGAATAACCTACTCTTCCTGAAGGTTAAGAGGAAGATACAGCAACGAAAAACCATTCATTCTTCAAAGCAGGATCTGCATTGGATCACATAAACTTGTCACACAGAAAGTTCTCTATCTTGGCAATTACCACTGCAATTTAAGCAAATTGTTCAAATGCAAACGAAAGTTTTAACTGATCATCACATGCCATCAATTGTCAGCAAGAGCAGAATGCGACGGAATTGTGCCTACTGATTCAAGAAGAGACTGCTGGTGATGGAATGTGTCATTTCAGGGGGAAAAGGTGTATAAGGTTTCATGAAGAAAAAAAGTCACCTATTGTTTCAAGACTGATAGTTTTCAAGGTCAATTTCAAATGACAGACTCTGAGAGAAGGATTTCCACTGAATTTCATGTATTTTCAAGTCCTATATGTATAAATGTGAGAGTACGGATAGCTGGTCCGGTGGCATCTGAGTCAATGACTTGCAGTTGTACAAGGCTACAAGTCGATCAGTCACCAAAGAATTCCTGTTGAATTGTGGACTTTTCTAAGTTAATTTGTAATAGTGAATGAATATCTGAGTTCTTATATCCACTTTGAGCTACTAAAACTCATTGATTTGTATTATTCAGCTTTACTTAGTGTGTGCTATATCACATGGCCATTATGTCAATTTGCAACTTTGAATATAGTTATATGTAAACTTTGTGCTCTTTGAGCATAACCTAAAATGCATTTGATTTTGAAATTTCTTGTACCTAACTTAATCTGTACCCAAAAGGAACAAAATTAGCAACTATGCTCATTGAATTTCAAAAATAATTTTTTGTGAATCACCCTAATGTATGTATGTATGTATGTATGTATGTATGTATGTATGTATGTATGTATGTATGTATGTATGTATGTATGTATGTATGTATGTATGTATGTATGTATGTATGTATGTATGTATGTCTTTAATCTTTATGTTTGTATGTCTTTATGTATTTATGTGTATACAATCTGTGAATTCTTTCAAAAGCATGTGAGCTTACTTCTATCCAGGAATTGCTTTCTCTGTCCCTAAGGACCAGGTGCAGATACAATGCTGACCATTCAGAACACTTGTCACTAACACGTGACCCGTTGACTCTAGTCTGTAACACTCAACGACTGAGGTCGCACCTCTACTCGATTCGCTACGACCAGTCGGACAAACTTTGTCAACATACTATACACTTACAAATCAAGTCACTAATGGACTGTAATAAAATAAATTGCCCTGCTACAGGACATATTAATAAATCTCCTCTAAAAAAATATAATATATATAACGCACTCGTTCCACCTACTTGCATGGGTTCCCAGTCTCCAGCACAGAGGGCTCTCTGGAAATTTACAGATATTTTTTACCTACTGGTTTTTGGTTTTAACAGATTAATTCGCACGAAAGCACTAACGATACTAATGACACTAATGATACTAACAATACTAACGATACTAATGACAGGGCTTTTTAACGTGCAGTTCTACACAAAATGTGCAGATCTAAATGGATTGGTGCAGGTGTAGAAGCACTTTTGTCACGTTCCGTGCAGTTGAAACTAGTAAAAATAGGTCATTTTCCTCAGATTGGGAGTAATTTACCATGGAGGATGAGAAGGGAGAGAAAAGTATGTGCAGTTCTAAAAATTCCTTAAAAACAGCCCTGACTAATGATACTAACGATGCTAATGATACTAATGATGCTAATGATACTAATGATACTAATGATACTAATGATACTAATGATACTAATGATACTAATGATGTGCACAAAGTGAAACCGTGAAATTTGCATTTAGAAACCTCCATCAAATACAGCTGCGTTCACTGTTCACTGTTCACTGTTCTTAACTTCCTGCTTTCGATTTGTCAAGCTATTGCTAAAACAGCAACTGATTGGGTAAACGTCCGAATTTTATTAGACGTTCAGTTTATTTAATTGTTGAAATTGAATTGTTGAGCAATAAATATATAAAGAATTATTTTCGCTGTTGTAGGATTCCGAATAAAGAGGTCAGACGTGGTCACGATGTCGCTTAACCACCCCCAAGGAGCGTAATCCATACTTTCACACAACCACCCCATCGAAGAGGTCAACATTTGACCTTCGTCCGTCCCTACCCATCACCCGACAACCCCCCCTCCCCCAACCACTGACCCTTCAACGCACCATGAACACCGTCGCCAATACCACCGATCTGACCACGCTTCCGGTCACCGCCACGTCACATCCGGCGGCCGACTGGGGCGGACCGGAACCAGTTCCTCCGCTGGCCCAGGCGGTCATCGTCATCATGTACTCAACGGTCATCGTTCTGTCCATCGGCGGAAACTCGCTGGTCATCTTCTGCATACTGACCAGTCGACGAATGCGCACCGTCACCAACTACTTCCTGTTGAACCTCGCATGCGCGGACATGCTCATGGCCGTCCTCTGCGTCCCCTTCACATTCGTCGCCAACGTACTGATCTTCTACTGGCCGTTCGGTAGTGGCCTCTGCCCCATCGTCACCTACGTTCAGGCGGTCGCCGTCTTCCTCAGCGCCTTCACCCTCGTCGGGATCAGTCTCGACCGGTTCCGCGCCGTCGCGTTTCCGCTGAAGCCACGGATTTCCGCGAGGGCCACGTCGCTCATCATCGCCCACATCTGGATCTTCTCGATGGTCGTACCGCTTCCGGTGGCCATCTTGTCGCAGGTGGTCAACGTGACGGACCGCGAGGGGCAGGTGTGGCAGAGGTGCGACGAGCTGTGGGAGGACGAGGGACAGAGGTACGTCTTCTCAATGGTCATCATGGTGGCGCAGTACTTCCTGCCGTTGATCGTGCTCACGTTCACCTACTTCAGCATCGGTTACATCATCTGGGTGAAGAAGATTCCGGGGGAGGCGGAGAACAAGAGGGACCAGAGGTTCGCCGCTTCCAAGAGAAAGGTAGGCAGAGTCACCTCCCCCCCGCACACACAGCCACTGGAATTACGGAGACGCTGCTGCTGCTGCTGATGGTGGTGGTGGTGGTGGTGTGGATGACACTGGAGTCAGGGTGGTAGTGATTACGACGATAATGGTGGTGGTGTGGCGATGATGATGTTAATGATGATGGTGGTGGTGGTGGTGGTGGTGATGATAATGCCATTGGCGTTGGTGGTAGTGATGGTGGTGGTGGAGGTGGTAGTGGTGGGGTGGAGGTAGTAGTGGTGGTGGTGGTCTTAATGGGACCATTATGATTGTAGTGGTGATGATGGTGATGGTGATGATTATGATGATGACGACGACGACGACAACGACGACGACGACGACGATGACGATGACGATGACGATGACGGTGACGATGACGATGACGATGACGATGACGATGACGATGACGATGACGATGACGATGATGATGATGATGATGATGATGATGATGATGATTGCGCGCTGATTATGATAATCATCTCTCTACAAAGCTATAGACCGTTCCATAACAGATTAAGATCAATCGTCTAAATATAGAAGACGTTAATTTGTCGCAAGAACATAAACATTGACCGGATTTAATCTGCTACACCAGAATTTATTCTTCCTGTTCGCTTGCCTGCCTGCTCACCACATTATTGAAATCATTTCGTGTTTACGCAGAATGCGTGACGTCACCGGACGTTATTATCGCGTGCGCAAGTAACCATGACGTCATCGGGGTACTTTATACACGCACTTAGCAAATGAGCTGCTTGTTGAGACGAATGTCACGACGTGTTTAATGTCTTTCGAATGACTTCGCGACCAATAATATGACGACGACGAACACAAAACAGTGTTAATCAGAGGGATTATTGTTGTTACCATCGATCTTTCACAACTAATCATGAAATCCGTGGAGATTTACTTTGATTTCACTGGAAAATCTGTCTTTCCGCTTAGAACGGCGGCGCTTTCAATACGACCTAATTGTATACTGTATGCTCTGTAGGCTATATAATGAAAGAACATTTGATGAATGTTTCACACGTACTGTAGGCCTGTAGGCCTGATCCGTAAAATCCTGTAGGCCTGTATACGTTGGCAACATGTTCGTTTCAAGAGTTGTGATGTTATTGATCCATACACAATGCATACAGACAGACAGACAGGCAGGCAGACGACAGACAGACAGATAGACAGACAAACAGATAGACAGACGCAGACAGACAGACACAGACAGACACAGACAGACACAGACAGACAGACACAGACAGACACATACAGACATCCGTTTACCCATCCAACCACGGATTAGTTTATGCTTAGGGTTGTTCGTGCACCGATACTTTTGTAGCGCATGTTTCTGTGTAACAATTCCGTCGACAGCGTTTATTGGCCGATGTTTATTTGCGCAACTTAAGAAATACTTGGAGCTGTGCACTTAGTCCTATATATGAATTGACGATCCATACATATGTGTTGTTTGC